>CM073130.1:27977375-28659875 GCA_037039145.1 Fundulus diaphanus
AGAGCGGAGGACTGAAAAGCACATGTTCGCTACTGCTTTTCATTCTCCTGGGTAGCTGTCACTTTGCTTTTTTTCCATTTTCAGACCAGTTAAATTTTGTGTATAAAAAACACACAACAAACAACTTGTTAGTGACCTAACATTCTGTCTGATCTAGCAGCAGAATACAAATTTCAGTTCAATCGCAGCATGTCAGCATCATCTTTCTATGTATTTTGATACCCATACCAAATGGGGCTCCAGCTACCATAGAGAGTGTGTTATGTCTCAGCATAACTGTATGGTATGGGAGCTGCACAGTCCAGGAGAGGAAGGACCTAGCACGGGTGGTGACAACAGCGCAGGGAATTGTGGGATGCCGTCTGCAGGATCTAGACTCAATCTATGCAGAACGAGTCCAAAGAACGGTCAGATGCATCTCCACTGATCCCACCCACCATTGCAATGCGCTGTTTGCCCCTCTCCCATCAGGTAAATGCTTCAGAAGCATTAAATCCAAACAAATAAACTTAGAAACAGCTTCTTCCCAAGAGCTGTGAGGGCAATCGCCCCCTGATGGGAGACTGCAGTCCAACGCTTTAAAATCACCCCACTGTTACTAGCCCATCATAGCTTACAATCACTTTAATGTTATTGCCTACTTGCACACTACTTGTCATTTTAGAATATCTAAATGCACATTTCTGTAGACAAAGCTTCAGATCATCATTGTTCAAGATCCCCAGATGGCCACACCAACATTGAATATGGGAAAAAGAAGAAATGGGAAGTTGCAGCCACACCAACCATATTACACACCCTTATTCTCAATGTGCATAGAATGTCATGAAATTGTTCATATCTTAAACTACATGCTCCTAATAATACCTGATAAACCTAATAATACCAAATGATGTAAACTACAACATGTTACTGGACTTGATGTTCCACAAAAAATGCACATGATTTCTCCTGGACCTACATGAAAAAGAAACACTCACATATGTGGCTAGATAAGAAAGCGTGTAAGAAGAGCTTAAAAAAAAGGTTTGAAGAGGTTTTGCTAAATGCCACCACTTTAATAACGTTTTCTTTATCTAATACTGCTTTAGTCCACATGACCTTAATTTAGTTAGTGTTGACATCTAAAATTTTGAACTCTTGGAAAATCTGTGAATTCTCTAAAATACCCACCTTTTTTTCCCCTTTTCCTTTTTTACCCCAAATAGACAATAAAAGAAAACAGCCCCAATAAAAATCGTGTTTTTTTCAAGTCAGGCTGTATTTTTAAACACAAAAAAGAAGCGTGGGTGAGTATTCCCCCAGTCTCTGGGGAACCAATCAGCGAAGTTCTGACGGAGAGTCTGCTGACGACGGCGGGCGACGAGAGAAAGGAGAGGAAGCTGAGTGGAGCGCAGAGACGAGGTGAGCAAAGGGCCATGTTTCAGTCGTGTTACGCCGAGTGAAGACAGCGGGAACATAATAATGCCTTGTTTAAAGTGATAAACTGCGCTTCAGTCACAGCCCTTTGAAGACTGAGTCGGTGTTCACTCAGTGGAAAATAAAACACTTGGACAGAATCTACATTTCCATTTTGACTCTGCTGTTTGGGTGTCAGCTATATGCATGTTTTATACCAGGAGTTTTATAGCCCGATAAGAAAACGTAGGAGTTTTATCTCAACAAACAAAAAATAATAATAATTTTTTACCAAGACACACATTTGGGTCTGTCTCTGCTGTATTTGTCCTTTCACAATGTGCTTGAAACAAAAAGCTAAAATTACAGTGAGGGTTAGGCAGGAAAAAAAAAAAAAAAAAAAAAAGATGCTCCACTGAAAGGAACGGCACTGTCTCTTGGACTTAAGCCAACCAGTAGGGGACAGTTTTTGAGGTGAGAAGCCTGGGGGGAACAGAGAGAGGGAAGGCTGCCAAGACTTGCTGTTAGAAAGCTAATTAAACTATTGGCCTATTGTGAGGGAGGTGAGGGTTGAAGAATGGGCTCAAACTCACCACGGGAAGCAGCTCTGCAGCTTCAGAGCCAGCTGCACTTCCCAAAGTAAATTTTCCACCAAGTCACAGAAAAAGGCAGATGAGGGCTTTTTAGGAGACGCCGCTCGGTCTGGTTGGCTGATCGACAGTCCTCTCCCTTTTCCTAAGGCTCAGAATCAGCCTGAGAAAAAGCAATTCCAGAAATCCCTCTGCAGCTTCAATCATTGTGCCCTTTGTAAGCTGTGATGAGTTCCTCGTGTGGGTAGACATTACGCAGCAAAACACAATGCCGCGCCAGACAAAATTCTGCAATGAATTGGTGGCCATGCCAACACCGCACCAGTGGTATGTGGATTTATACACACATAAATGACAGCAGCAGCAGGGGCACAAAAAGGAGGCTATTAAATGATTATTATTATCTATATTACTAACTGAATTGTTGGAACAGTACTTTTAAACTATTAGCTACATAAACTGTTAGTGGAGCAATTTCAGGTACAAATCGGGAAATGTTAGTATGAAAGTTTCAACTCCCAGATTTTAAAGTACTTTTCAAATGCAAGTTGATATTTTAGACCGTCTGCTTGGGTGGCTAGCCTCCACTCCGCTGCTTAACAGACATGCCGCTTCTTGCTTCTCTGCTGTAGTTTTAAAATAGCGTTACCTTCATGAGCGATGTGTGGTCTTACTTTAGTTTCTACACAATAGCTGCCTGTGTATCTTTCCTGACAAATGGAATTAAGCTTTTGTTTAAGCAAAGGAAATGTTTAGGAGCCTTCTTTTAGGCTGCTGTTGGACGTCCAGCTTCTAGGAAGGAGTTTTGCAGCTGGAATGCCCACCATGTCAAAGAGGTATAAAAGTATCAGTAGAGCAGAACTTCTTCCTCTTTTCCCAAAGACCCACGGACAGCCTGGGTGGGACATGCGTGTGGACATCTTACTCTTACTGGCCAAATAAAAGACTGCATCTTTGAAGAAACCTTGGATCCAAAATAACTACAGTGTATTGTATAAGTAAATGCTGACCATATCCCAACCAGCATTTGGCTAGTATGGAGCTTTTCCAGTAAATCCGAATGAATTAGAGATTCAGGGAAGGTGTCCTGAAGCACGCCGACAGAGCTGGTCCTTCCCTTCTACTGTCCTGAGGAGGTGAGACTAAACTTGAACCACAGCCCTGTGTGGGTGCGCCATAATGTACAGACGCTTGGCCTAGTGGCTAGGCCACCACTACACAACTCTTAAAACAATTTTGACATTGTTTATTTCATTGCGTTTTACTTGTGGTGTGGTGTTTAACTACTTAACTACTTCTTTGATTCACAATCTTGTGAATCCATAATTGTTTTTAAAGGCGCTATAAGTAATACTGACACCTTGTGGCTCAAATCAGTACAACTGGCTGCCAATCACAACAATCTAATATGCCATTATTAAACGGTCTGAAACCCTTCTGAATTTTTACTTCCACAGGATAGGTATATGATGTTGTATTCGCTTCTACTTCAGGGGTCCGTTCTTCGTACGTCGCTAACTCAGTTAGCTGGATTTGATTGTTGACGATTTGGCATGATCTTGGATCGTTTGGTTCTTCGAAACTCATCCTGGACTTGCTGTCATAGCAACATGTGCGCAAGCTTAAGCCTGCTCGAGAGCAGGCTTATTTCATGTAAACAGGATTAGATCGCGGTTTTATAAGCGGAGGAGATAGGGAAGTCTTATGGAGTCTGTCCAGCCAGTGCACTTGGACCACCTAGTGGCAGAGGACGGGACAGAATTGTGGAACACGATTTTTTTTTTGCCTGCAATAAGAGATAGTTATGTAAAGTCAGCAATACTACTGTCAAATGGTGTATTAGAACTTACTCTGAAGGTTCTTTTGAAGCAACTCGATCTCTAGTGCAATTTTTCTCTTTTTCAAGTTGTGAGGTTCAATTTCTCCTCTTAATTTGTGTTTTTCAGGTCAAAATACTAAATTTTTTGTTGAAGATGCCGTTTATATAGGGAACGGATGGCACCCTGTGTCATTTTGTGAAAGAAAAAGAAAGGCTGAAAAATTCCTCATACAATAAAAGTAAAAAGAACCTGTTTTTTTTTCAGCCTTTTTCTTGGTGGCTGTTATAAACAGACAAACACATCATTTACCAGTGGCTTTTTAAAAGAGGAAAAAGTGGCTTTTTAAAATATAGTATAATAATTAAAGGCTACCATTTTGTAGAATATTCTTGTACTTCACTTTTTTCCCCATGTTCTAGTGGGTCCGGTGGAGGCTCTGACATAAAAGAACAAAGTAAATATGAAATTATTAAAATGCAAAAATACATACTGTAGAAAGTGATAGAAACATCTAACATGGACAGCACTTATGCGTGTAATTTGTCTGCTACTTTTTGACAGCCCTCTCTCCTGGCTTTAACAGACTTCGAGGTGTTCCCTGTCGTTTTAATTAATGACTGAAATTCGGCATAACCTTCCATTAAAAGCTCTTGTTCTGCTTGGGAGAAAAACTGTGCGCGTTCTTTGGCCATGCTGAACAGCCAATTGCAGCGTTGCTGATCATTGTTTCTACTATCGATACATTTCCCCTTTTAAACAAACGCATGAACGCGCAGTTATCTCAGATAACTCAATCCAGCCATACTAATCATAAACAACAGGTGTGTTTGAAGAACCCAATTAACCGGATCATGATTAGCCGGATGAAATCATCTTGGATGTCTCATTTGATCTCGGATGTTTTAAGCAACGTACGAAGAACGGACCCCTGGTCTGCTTCTCTTACGTGCTTCCATGTTTGCAGGCTGCTGCTCTTTAGCCAAAATAAAATACCAAATGCTGCACTCTGTTTTGGGAACCCTGGGAAGTCTCATATGATTGGCTGAGTAACCAGGAAGTAAACACGAGCTACACACTGAACTGAAGTAGTTCCGGACCGTACCTCTAGGTTTGAAAGAAGAAAAACTTGACTAAGACATTGTTGATGGAGAGGACCGATTGTTTATAGGGAATGTTACTTCCATCCCAGGTGACAGATGAGAATGATTTAAGTTGATTTTATAGTAAATATCTTACGTATAGCTCCTTTAAAGGGGAAGTCCGGTCAACAAGGAAAAATCAGGGTATCATTAGCTATAACTAAATCTAATACATTTGTGGTTATTTAATGAACTTATCTTTAATCAATAAGAAAATAAAAACATAAATTGTCGTCTGAATCACTGTGTATGGGGGCTGACATGACTGCCCAAATATGGGCAGTAAGGGGCGTTTGACATCACATCCTGCGACGTGGAAGAGCGGAAGCGGCGACAGTATTTCTCTCCGCTTTCCATGCAAAGTCAATAGGAGCCGTTCTACACAGCTGCGATCATCAATAATTATTTCGGATTTCCAGAGGACTTCACCGCTGACATTCCCAAGAGCTATTGCTGAAGCAACAATGCCCACGTGCATGGCCATCGGATGTTCCAACACAACTGGTAAAAGAGGAAAAAACATTGCTTATTTCAACACAGTCACTTCAGCGATCTCTCCTCCGCTGTGTGTGTGTGTGTGTGTGTGTGTGTGTGTGTGTGTGTGTGTGTGTGTGTGTGTGTGTGTGTGTGTGTGTGTGTGTGTGTGTGTGTGTGCACGCTCAGCTGCAGCGCCGGTGCAAAGCCGTGATCAGCCCAGCATGTGCTGGAATGCTCTTATATTTTAATACTTATACTATAACAATCAGCTAACTTAAGTCACTTCAGTGATCTCTCCTCCGCTGTGTGTCTGTGTGTGTGTGTGTGCGCGCGCTCTGCTGCAAACTGAAACTGAAACCCCGTCTGTTAGATGCAGAGCCGTGCTGCGCGGAGCGCACACACACACACACACACGCGTGTATAGATATATACTGTAGGACCCGACTGAGTTTGATCTTGGAAAATAGTGCGCCGTGACAAACAGAGCGTTGAAACTTGCTCAACAGCGGGTCCGCCGAGTGACGTAAAAAAATGGGAGGTGACAGTACTATTCTTGACCAAGATGGATTCCTCCACATAAACATGATTAAATGAGAATTATTATTAATTAAAAAAACTTAATTTTTTGCACAGTATGTAGTAGTTTTATATTTAAAGTACTTTCAGCAGTTTGAATTCTGATTTTGACCGGACTTCTCCTTTAAGACAGCCATCTTGTGAAAGTCTATTAACGTCTCTTGGTAGTTTCAACTCCATTCAAAAATAATTATCTGACAATTAATCAACACATTAAGACTCAATTGTCTAAAATGTTATTGATTTCTAATCCAGCTGATTGTTCTTAAAACATTATTTTACCAAAATAATATTTTCCTTTTCCTTCTGTTTGCATTGAAAACAAAAACCAATTGTTGTTCTTAATTAGAATGAAAGCTATTTTGTCCTCATCCAAAAACCATGTTTCTTAAACATACATAATCACAATGAACTGTGATATCACATCCATTGGCTTCCATACAAAATGGCGTGTGGGAGAAACTCTAACACACCATGTTACCCTGAATATACATTTTCAAAGGCGAAACACGGTTTTGGTGGAGGCAGCATTATGCTGTGGAGGTGGTTCTCTTCAGGGGCAGAGAAGTTGGTCAGAGTGGGTGGGAAAATAGAGTTAAACTCAAAGCAATTTTGAAATTAAACCTTTTAGAGGTAGCAAAAGACATGAGACTGGAGCAGAGCTTCACTTTCCAACAATTCAATGACCCTAATCATACGACCAGAGCTACATTGAAATGGTTCAGATCAGAGCATATTCATCTGCTAGAATGGTCCAGTAAAAGGTCAGACCTACGTCTAACGGTAATATAAGAGTTGAAAAATGCTGCTCACAGATGCTCTCTCACCAATCTAGCAAAGCTTGAGCGATCTTTCAAAGCGTGTGAAGCATTTCTGTCTCCATATGTGGAAAACGGAAATGAAAGTTTATACAAATGCTCTCCGAACATTTTCAAATTTTATATTCTTTCGGGGAAAAAAGTCTGAAAACCATGACTCCGTCTCCTTCTTCTGCACAATTATGCATTACTTGTGTTAGCATAATACTTTGAGGTTTGTGTTTTCCACATAACAAAATGAGAACAAGTTTTAGAGTTAAAATACTCACGCAAAAAACAATGTAAACTAGTGTAAGACATTGCTTTTCAGTAAATAGGAAGGCTTTTACTTGTATAAGGTTTCTGATCAATTGTAATAAAAAATATTTTGGGGTCAAGCCAAGCAAATCCAAAAATGAGCTGAATGTCGTCTTTTAAAGTAAAACGGAACCATATTTATGCAGATGAGCTTCATGCTGGTAATTATTAGCAATGGAACAACAAATACTTCCATGCTGATGGCAAAGTCTCACATCATCTGCAGCAACATCCCGGGTAGGAGTCTCTGCAATAACAAAGCCATCATAGGAGCTTTAGATATCTGCACCCTGCTGGATCACAATTGCGATTCTGCCCCAGCTGGTCTGACTCACTGATGGAAGACCCTACAGGCTACTTCCATCCCGTCTTCACATTTTCAGCCACAGTTGTGGGGACCCATGCAGAGGAAACTAAAGGTTTCCAGCCACAGATGGCTGCAAGCTCAGACTAAGTGCGAGCTGAGAGGAAACACTGCGAGGTTTACAGATGTACAGCAATTTGACATCACGCTGGGTCGACAATGTTTCACCATTGCGGGGTTCTCATGGCCGTTGTGGTTTAAGATTTGCATGTGAGTTACGTTGTTGCTTACAAATGCATGAGCACGAACTCATACTATATTCACCACTAGGATTTATCTAATATGACCCAATTCCCTTTGTAGAGTCAACAGTAAAAGACATCAAATAGAAAACAAATTGCCCAAAAATGTAGCAGTGTACTGACTAGTTTTAGAGAAATTGATAAAGAATCATTTTTATCTTCTTTTTAATAAGTCATTGCATTCTTGCTCTTTGAAAATAAAAGTGGAGCAGCGCTGAGCATAATTACGCAACATTGTTCCAAAATAGCAGGGAATCAGAACCCCCTCTGCGACGACACCCCAGTTTAGAAGAAGGATCAATTTCCACTGGACTTATAAGCATCTCCAAAACATTTTCACGGTGACAGGTTGTGAAGGGCTTTAGCTGCTTTCAAAGACCAGTGCGATTTGGAAAAGGTCAGAAAATAATCCAATCCTTTCAAGAGGCATCTACTTTAGGATTTTCCTTTTACCTTTCAAAAACTACTGCATTCGTGAGTAATAAGATCTTAGATGAAAGTGCCTAGCTTTCTTTATAAACATCCTGAAAGGGAAAATTTATTGTTAAGATGGCAAAAGAAAGCATCCCTCATGTGTTTTAGTGTATGTTTCAATTTGCCTATACGTGTAGTGATGGCTCTTCCAACACTGCACAATTATAAGCTAAGCAAACTGTTTTTCCAGTCTTAACAAGACCCCTGCCGCATCAAAGGAGCTACTTTCATACCCATCCTCACATTGGGACTTTTTATAGTTTCATTACTCAGTCAAGGTTAAATGAGTTGAAGGTCTTAATCAGGGATCAAGTAGCTGGAGACTTCAAACTGAGCAGATTAAAGGTGAAACTACCAGGAGACCCTTGGTATTATATAGGTGGGGGGCTGAGCAGCTTTTATGAGGCTTCATCTCTCTAATATCCTACATTTGCCACGCGATAGTTGGCGAGACCCCCGCTGGTTCACTTCATATTTTCACAGCACGAATCTGTGTAACCTATGTTCAGGAAAGGTGTTCAAAAGGAGCCATTCATCTGCTAATTATGAAAACTAATTACACTGAAATTGGACTGCTATTGTTGCATCCAACAAGTTCTGTAAAAGTGCTCTTCTACTCTGGACGAAGTTGTTGGTAAAACATGTATGCTTTGCAGATACGAGAATCACTCGCCTTCAGTTTTTGTGCTTTATTTATTCCTAAAGGTTGAACACAACTCTACTCTACAGATTTGATATTGTACCACATCAAATCTGTGAGTCTTGGGATGTACTTATTGACTATAACATAATCACACACCCAACTGAATCAAAATTTCTCACTTAAGTTCGGCTTAAATTTGAAAAACGTAAAGAAATAAAATAAATCATTATTAACTTGTTATAGTTTTCAATGCTGGCAATGCTGAAAAGAAAATAAGTTCATCTGCTTCCTAGTCTTTACAGAAATGAATCGCTCAACAGTTTGTCTTGTACAACATGCAATATAATCACATTAAATTGCTTAATGAAATTTATAAGATTTCAGACTACAATATATTGATTAAACACAAGGCCTCAACATTCTTTGGCATTACACGTCCTCGTCTACACGTACCTTTCATTTGCTTATGAAGATACAGGGTTTCCCCCACCGTATTATAAGCCTGGCGGGCCGCCGTGCTTAATCTAAGGTTTAATCTAAATTGTACAATGTAGTTTTGCTTGAATATCAAAAATAAAAATCAACAACTTAGCTCAACAAAGCTGGCACTGTCGAAGAGAAGCCAAGACCAACTGCTTACAAAGTCTTTACAGAAAGTTAATTGATGTAAGAAGCACCTTTTCTACAACATGTCATAACATCAAATTAAACGGCTTGATCAAATTTAAAAGGCCTCTGAGTAAGCTTGTAAATGTTCTGACTAATTATGAGCTAAACAGCGTATCACCAAAGACAATGTCAACATTGTCTTTGGTGAAAAGAACATTTAATGCAACTTGTCTTTCTCACACAGCTAGCCCAAGCACCAATTGGATATCTGTAGCTGCCAGCGCAGACAGCGTGAGCTTGCATTGTATTCACGGCCACACAAAGAAGAGGAAAGATCCTATCATGGCGTCTTGGGACTGAGATGTTTCCATGATGATGCCCTCTGACAACATAATTATGCATTATATCTTACTTCGCACGGCTCGCCAAACCACATCAGCTGCAACTTAGGAGCTCCACTTCTGCTTCCCAGCAGCAGTAGTGGAGCTCAGGGGACACAGGGACGAGGCAAAGTGGAAAGATGTATTGGGGGGGGGGGGAGGGGAGATGCCTGGGAGCCTGGAGCTACGCATAGGCAATAGGTTGGAGATGCAGATGCAGGAGAACTCAGGGGAAAACAGGGATGTCTGATGAGCGGCACTGGTCCTTCAGTTCGCATCAACGTCAGATTAGGGGGGGACTTGCAGTAAGAGCAGGAATTGTTGCAATGAGGGCCAAAGGTGGCAAAACAGTGTGGGGAAAAAGAGAGGAGAGTGTGAATCCTGAAGGCAATGCTGCCACCAAACATAACTGGAGGGCAGTTTCAAGAAGTGGAGACATGATGAATGATGAGGAGGAGAAATGTACCGCAACAAAAACAGATGAGGGATGCAGGGGGGGGGGGGGGGGGGGGGGCGGAATCAACAGTCATATAATTAAATTTGCCATACTTGACAACACATTGCTCTAGACACAGTTTGAAATCACCATAACTCTAAGATGGTTTTAGAAAAAATATAACTCTCCACCTAATGTACAGTAGGGTTTGCTTCTTTTTAGCTTATTATTATAACATTAACAGGATATTTTCATATATCAGAAATCCCCCCACCAAGATAATGCCAGTAGCAAGTCTTTTTCCAAAAATGATGCCACAGTGGGACATAGGTTATATTGTGAGCAGTTGTTCTGATATGCTCCTCTTCTAATTAGAACAACATCACTAGAAGTATTCATAGACCCTCTAGTGTCAATACTTTATTTCTCACCGTAAACTCACTTAAACATCTTCAAGTGGAACACTTTCTGGTTCTGTTCAGCAAACCTTGAGCTTTAAAAGAGATTCTCGGTTTGGTTCAACAGTCAGCCGAGATAAAGAAATGCAAAGATGCTTTAAAGATATCCTCTTAAATAACTCAAGTGTTGCTTTGCTGATGTGCTTATTGTCTCTTTCACCAGTGGTCCTCTATGTCTCAATTCTTTGTACAGTATATCTATTCAATTCAATTCAATTCAATTTTATTTATATAGCGCCAAATCATGAAACATGTCATCTCAAGGCACTTTACAAAATCAAGTTCAATCATATTATACAGCTAGCTGTATAATATGATTGAACTGTAGCTATCATCAATGGGGATTTTTCCTGAAAAGTTCACCCCTGTTGTTAATTAGGTTGGCATCATGATATGGACCCAGTTGTTAAGCATAGTCATTAAAATAGAGAGCATGATGCTGCCAACAACACTTTCAAACGTAGAGTACCGTGTTCTCAGGTTTAAAAGCCATTAAAAGCAAAAATTTGTCTTGTAATTTGTCTCAGTAATACAGAACCAGAACATTTTTTTCTACATGATGCGCTTCGTCCTTTCCTGGCAACATCTCTGTCTACATGGACGTTAAACTCACTTTGCTGTGACATTGATGCTGGTGTTCCAGCATCTTTCAGCGCATGATAGGCTTTAGCCTTTGGGGTTCCTCTGTTGCTCCTACACTTTCTGACCAGTTTCCTTTCATTCGAGGTAGCGGTTTAGGTCAGACGAGTGAAACCTCGACATAATCAGGTCTTACAACAGGACGCTGATTCCAAACACGCATCAAAACAGGCTTTGGTAGGGATAAAGCAGGGCAACATTAAGCTTTTGGAGGTGAAATAAGCTCAACTCTTCTGAAAATGTATGGGATATTCCTTCAAGCCAGACCTGTAAGAGACCAACCAGTCTAAAATTACATTTAACCTAATTTTAGTGCCGTGTCTATATTTGAGCCTTCAGTTATTATTCCACTCTGAAAGAAAATTGTTCAAAATCGTAAATAAAAGTCCAAAAGCAATGTTAGATCCTTGCTGGTGATGATTGTGAGTAAACCTCTTCAACCCGTCAGAGATTAGAAACTCAAAGTTCCCAGATGTCATTGAATGGAACAAAAGGTAAAATGGCAGATCGAGTTTGAACATAAATCAACAGATGACAGAAGCAAAAGAGGCTTTATTATGTAAAAAAAAAAAAAATTATTCAATAAGTTCAAATGTTTTTTTTCTTCAAAGAACTGTAAACATTTCCACGGGGCTCTAAGACACAATGGAGATAACTTGTTTGGGCCTCCGTGTTGGAAGACTAGTCCTATTAGCAGCCTTCAAAAATAAAGTCTCTGGGAACAAAGGACCAGGTGAACACTAATTGACAGTCATACAGAACCAATGTTTAAAAAATCCACATTTACAAGCTATACTCCTCCCAGATGAGACAGCTGGGTTTTTCCAAAGCAAACCATGAGTTATAGCCTATGGTTCTCCAAGGTCAGTGCTGCGGAAGTGGAGGTGCCTCAGCAGTGCCACTGCAGCCGATGTGGGCCGTCAGCTAAAAAGGGGCGGGGGCTCAGGAGTGGCTCCTTAAATCTTCACCTTCATTAATCACACTTTGCATGCCCGCGGCCCGCCGAGCAGCGTGACAGTGACAGCATTGAGAATGATTAATACTTAAGGCGGCGTTTAAGAGAATGATTTATGCCATCTGTTCGTCCAGGACATGCTACCGAAGTTGGCTTACCCGCTACCTTGCACTTGTCAGAGAGGATTAGGAGAATGATACATAACTTAATCTCAGGAGCAGTGGGGTCACCTACCAAATTAGGCTGATTTTAGGCCATGAACACAAAGGGGAAGAACCGGTTGTGAGGGGAGGAAAGACAAGGGCGAGTCTACCTAACCTCTCCATTAAACTGATGGTTCTCTTTAGGGACTGTGTTCATTCGCCATCCCCCTATTAAACTGTGGAGACTTGTTGGCAGGACAAACAATATTTATCTTATGCCAAATCCCTGCACAATACATGTGGAGCTTCTAAAATCATTTTTTATTCAGCATCCAAGATCTAAAACTTCATTACCAGCAGCGCCGCTACACCTAAAGTCTAAAACTGACATTTGAAAAAGCACAATGGATTCAACCGTAGTATTGGCATAAGATAGAAGCACCATACATTACAAGAGCCTGTCATTCTTTAAGGTACTTAATGTACGTCCTCCACATAGGTTTTTTTATTATTATTTTTTTTTCTTTTACTTTTTAATTCACTTTGCAACCTTCATCTCTGCAGACTTCATTCAGGGTGCAACAGCTACTGTTTCACAGCTTTCCGCGTTGTGAGGAGATATAATCCACGTAATGGTTAGAAGATATCTAGGCCAGGATTTCCTGTGGCGTGCCTTTGTCATTGTCTGAATGCTGATATATTTGGAAAAGCCTGTAAAAAGCCCATCTTCAGACAATAGTCAAAACACAATAGTTCTGCGTCTTTACAGTTACAACAGGCTCCACATTTCTTGGCACCACTGTTACAGATGTATAAAAAGCATTTAAAAAGGTTAATCTTTTATTATTCCAGAAGCATTATTTCACACTGAAAATGTTCCTGTAGTTCCCAAACAGTGAGCTCTCTTTGCCATCCTCCTCGCTGAGAGTGGTGGCAGGATAGACTTCTCATCCAGCCTCATTCGTCACATTTTCGGTTGTTTTTAACAGTTTTTTCATTGCCCTGACTGTAGATGTGGTGAGTAATTATTTTTTCTCTAGCCATTCACTGCCTAATGACGGTTAACTTCCATCTGCTTTACTTGACTGTCATATTTCTTTTGTTGTTTTTTTTCCAATTTTGAAGAGTGGTTTGGTGAAATGGGCCTTTGTGTTGTGTCATATTTTTACCATGGAGGAAAAAACATTTCATTGTACGATTATGCAGCTGCAATAAAACAGTTTCTCTCAAAGCTTTTAACATATTGTTCCACGGATAAGCATATAAGCATGTTTTCTTCTCTTTCCCATCATGAAGACTTGCTAAGAGACATTGGCCTGACATTTTTATCCCGCAGTTTTGTTATGGGCTCAAACTAAAAATTAGCTGCTTGCTATGGGGGTGGGGGACGGTTTGTATTGAACATTTATCGGTTCATCTCTGCCCTGGGAAGTTTCAGTATCCACTCTGTTAGCTGATGCCTTAAATTAATTTACAACTAAATCAAATTTACCATCAGAAATTTTCTCAGGATTATTTTGGTTCGACAGCATAATCCGCTGCTCCAAACAGGGATCACAACCAAAATAAATGGACACTAGTTCTAATGCAAAGTTTTCATGGATTAATACGCAGATCAACCGAATTATAAACGGCATTTGACCATTTTTAGTATTTTTGCCTCCATAATTTAAAGAAACGTTTGGCTACAAAGAAAAACTAAGCTTACATGCGACAGTCTAAGCACATGGGTTTGTTTGAAATCGATGAAATCGAAACAGAAAGGAACAAAATGGCAATTTCCAGGTACAAAAGGAGGGTACGAATTGCCAAAGGGATAAACTGATGTACAACCTGATTGGGCATTGGTTCACTAAAAAAAAGAAAGAAATAGAGTATAAAAAGTTGCAGCTCGCAGAACTGCTAGGGGTGCTGTTAATTTTTTTTCTAAGCGAGTTTCTGCTACTGCCATAAAAGGCTGATTTAGACTTTTTGCACATCTTTACCCTGGATGTTAAAAGATATGAAGTATGCTATAGTATGGATAGATATCAAAGCACTCTCAGACAGAATTTCGTCACATTTACAGCAAATATTAAAAAAACATACGATGTATGTTTATTCTAATTAATGCAACCCATTGTAATGGTGATTAAAAACAGAACCGTCCCAGTCCTTAATGAGCTCTATGTCAACAAGCCCCAGCAGTATCAAGAACTTGTCAGCTTTTGGGGATTTTGGGATCAAAATGCTCCCTTGTGTTTACCAGCTGCTGGTGGGTTAGCAGGGGAATTTTCTCAGTGGCCACCTCCACTGTTGATAAAACACATTCTCCTCATGGGGAAAAAACCACACACAGTGGTGTTTTTTCTGAGAAAGAATTACATGTTTGAGTGTTAACGCCAGTGGCCTTTGTCTGTTTTGTTTTGTGTTTCTTTCTTGGTGCAAGTTTGCAGGTGTAGGTGCATCTTCCTGCCAGCTGGTGCCACTGTGGGAACCTCCAGACCTCCAACCTTCATGTGTCGCTTCCTGGTCTGCCTTCAGCCACTCCCTATTGCAAATATCCTCATTTGGATTGGATGTGACCTGATTGCCCCACCAATCTGTGGAGAGACCTTTTTATTTAAACCCAGCTCTCCCACACAGACAGGGCAGCTGTGTTTTAGAGCAGCTTGCCTTTTTTGCTGGGTGGTTTAGCCTGTTGACTGACAGAACAATATTGTTTGTATATGATACTTTGTGAACCTGCTGGCGGTTGTGCTACAAGGTCTTATTCGTAGCTGTCTCTTGAAGGGTTTGTGTAGGCTTTGTTTATTTTGGCTTTTGCCCTTTCTTATTTTGCTTAAGCCTTGATGCTGTTTGCAGCATCAGGACTAGGTTTTGTGGCCTTAAGTCATTGTGGGTTTTTCTTTTGTCATTTGTGTTGTGTCCCTTGGGGGTGTATTTATTGTTTCAACCTCTTTTGTTCACACCCCAAACTGGACAATAAATTACCTTTTTATAAAAAAACCTTCCTGGTTGTGATATTTAAATGCTACTTCCCCTCCCCTAGACAAGTTGGGGCGTAACATTGAGTGTGTTTTCCTCACGTTAAGACCTCAAACAATGTAGCAGATGTGGTGATGCATGAACTTCTTGATGAGTAATCAGATGCAGAAAGGTATAGAATATCATGCTCTGGCATTGACATAAATTCACTAAAACTAGAAAGGATATAATTGTACCGGGATTATGACAACGACAACAATATCAACTGAGCTAGGTTTGTGCAATGCCTTCGGTCACCTGTTTGTTTCCTGATATTTACATACCCAAACTGTCAAAAGCACCAAAACAAACAATGCGTTATCCACCAGAGTTTGCATGGTTAAAAATACCCTGCATCTAATCTGAATAAAAAGTGTCGCCGTTTCATCAAAAATTACCGTCTTTTCGTCCTCTGCTCCCTCCTCGCCTGTTCCTCACAGAGCTATCAGATAACAAGGTGAACACAAGGGTAATAAGCTTGGTCACTGCTTTGAATCCGTCTCTTCAAAAAGGTTCTGCTCATTTCACCCATTTGATGTCCCAGCCGGGAGTAAAATTGATAAAAACTAGTCCTTCAGCAATGCTCGTTGACAAAAGCAAAAAGCTCACTTTACATTAGCTGTAACATTACTATGTCATGAAGGAAAAGAAGTTTTTTTTTCATAACCACAATCAAACAGAATAACTATCGATATATTCACATAGAGGGAAAACGTGACCTTGTTAGTTCTAAACGAACCTTAAACTTTTAGGGATCAGAGACGGTGTGTTTATCAGTCACACACACACACACACACACACACACACACACACACACACACACACACACACACACACACACACGAGTCTCCAAACTGTGAGAGCCTCATGTAGAGGAGAAAAAATATTTTGCTTTGCAAATATTGCACACAAAAATCTGACAAGATGCTACATGACGTCAGCTTTTTGGTACCAAAGTTTTAACTTTCCGACAGTCTAAAAATCTGCCAATCTTTGTCATTAAAGGATATGTTCAAATTATTAAATTCACAAAACCTAAATGAAAAAAAATCATTTTTGTCCTGTTCAATAAAGCCAGTATGTGAACCCCCTTACAGATCTCCCCTGGTTTTGCTTTTTTGTGTCACTTAAACGTTTAAGATCATCAAAAATAATTTTAAATATCATATATCATATTTTTTGATTAATTTATTAGGGAAAGAAAACTTTTTAAGATGTTCAAGTACCTGGATGACTTGCTGTAACTGACTGACACATGAATTCAGCCTCTACCGGGAAATCCTGAAGGACAATGTCCAGCCATAAGTTTATGACCGTAAGCTCATGTGCACAAGTGTTATACAGCAGAAGCCTTGTCAGTTTTTGGGTATTTTGGGATCAAAATGTTCCTTGTAAGCATTGTAAGCTCCATCTAAAGCAGACCAGCAAGTCAACCTCTGCATGACTCAAATAAAACAGTGGCCTAGTCAAAGTCTGGATGTTCCGCAAGGAGGAGTGGCCAAATTCCTCCACAGCACTGCATTGATTGTTACTTCTTACAAATTCCATCATGGTTGTTGCCCCTAAGGTTGCCCCTAGGTTTGTGCTGATATATTTTTAATAAATAATTGAATGTAATCCTCAATTGACAACTGCTCTTGTATTTACTCAGAGTATCTTTGACCTGAGACATTCCAGTGTGACAAAAACTAAAAACAGAAGAATTCATAAGGAAATAGGGATCGGTAGACAACTTGCGGTTGTTCCTTGCCCAGGGGCACATTAACATGTGACAAGAGGACGCTGGAATCGAACCCATAACTTTCTGATTCTACCCACTGAACCACAGTTTCCCACATAAAGAGAAGTTTGACTTCGAGAAATATACAGCAATGTTACCATGAGGACTAATTTTTCTGATCATATGCATCATTCATATCACATTAGTGTCCCAGCCCTGGGGGTCTAATGAAACATGCAATCTTCCCAAAATGCTCCTGTTTATACATTACACTTTGGAGTTGGCAATTATAATCAGAATATGGCACAAGGAGCTTGATGAATAGAATATTAAAACAAAAGTTAGACAGACAGACTTTCCTTCTGATTGTGCAAAACCAATAAAATTTGTATAAAACAATAACAGGCAGCAGCTGCAAACTGAAAGCTACACAAGGTTATACAGAAATGTCTTGCGTGATTTGCAATGTGATCTGGGGTCCAGATCAATGCGTTTTCTCTTCAAAACTGTATTAAAGGATGTCATAGGCCATTACATTGTTTTTTGTCGAACAAGCAAAATGTGGCCTGTCTAAGCAAATCACAAAGTTGTTTTCTCACCCAGTAGAGTGACGCTGATGGTATTAGAGAGATTATGTTGCCGGCTATGGCACCATTCTGAGTCGTATAACCTGTAGTATACCAGTAGCGGTTTTTGGCAGGAGCGAACCGGGCTGTCAACCGGGGCGGCATTTTTTCCATGACACACAGGAGGCGGCACGAGCACTTAAAAAAGAGTAGAAATTAAAAATCATCTGCACTGCAACGTGGTTTTTCATTATCTATCGTATCACTGTGTGAGGAACTGGCGAATTGGCGCTATAGCCATGCACACTGCACAGAGGCTGACAAGCAGTAGGCTTATGAGACAAGGAAAGGCCATGGGGAGGGCCAGTTCACCTCTGGGTCTCTCAAATGGACCAGGCAACAGGGCTGCGGGGGATCCACTCTACAGTGCAATGGTCTAACAGGGCTAAAGTCAGTCACACCCAGGGGCGGGGTAGCCATATGGAGGTCCGGTAGGATTCCCGAACGGCCAGTCTGTTTCAAGCCGAACCGACCGGTAGTCGAAATGTTGGGGGTATTTTTACTCTACTGATTTCTACTGTTCTCCAGATTTGCATTGCATTACATTGAAATGACTGTTGTCATTTCAGCTTTTAACTTTTTGTTCTCTCTCTTTTTTCTTCATAGTAGGTACACCTGGTCTGACGTTCTGTTGAATGTGAAATCATCCAGGGAGGACAGATCACCGACTATTGCCATCTAATGTAGAACAGATTACTAGATCAATGTGTGCTTCTGTGCTTTTTGTCTGTCTTGTTGTGTCTCTGCTCTGTCTTCTGTAACCCCCAGTCGGTCGAGGCAGATGACCGTTCATACTGAGCCCGGTTCTGCTAGAGGTTTTTCCTTCCCGCTAACGGGTGTTTTTTCTTTCCACTGTCGCTTCATGCTTGCTCAGTATGAGGGATTTCAGCAAAGCCATGGACAATGCAGACGACTCTCCCTGTGGCTCTACGCTTCTCCAGGAGTGAATGCTGCTTGTCGGGACTTTGATGCAATCAACTGGTTTTCTTATATAGGAACATTTTTGACCAATCTGTATAATCTGACCCAATCTGTATAATATGATTGAACTTAACTTTGTAAAGTGCCTTGAGATGACATGTTTCATGAATTGGCGCTATATAAATAAAATTGAATTGAATTGAATTTTTCTACGCGATAATAAAAGGCACCCGGATGAGAAGCCGCCCTTGCGGCTGCTGGTGGCACGGTACCACGTCAGACTGGGTCAGTCTGATATTTTGCATTAAGCGGAGATACAAACGGGACCTCCTAATTTGAAAAGAAAAAGCAAAAAATAAACTGAAGCAAGCTAACGGAGCAAAGATGCTGTAAAGAAAGGAGAAAGAAATAAGTCAAGTATAGAAAATGTGTGCAGGATGCAGCCTGTGCACAAAATTAAACAACAGTTATGATTAGAGTCAGCCAGGCCAGTAACAACACCAGACTTAGCAGCATGGCTACAGCAGGTTAGCAAACACTACATGGCCCTGTCATCCCAGACTCGGCATATATTATGTTTATGTTTTGGATGTGTTCAGGGCACATAGAATATTAAAGGTTACACCATATGTATATAAATAATTACTCTGCTTTATCAACTAAAATTAATGTCAATCTATACTGGCTGAGTACAGATTCAGAGGTGGTCTCGCCTGGGGAGTAAGTCAATGTAGAACACCCACTGGGTATCCTCAGTACATATGCCCTTAGTTATCTCCAGCTTAGAATGATACACATTCGACATGTAGTCAGACCCCTCTAGGAACCTTACGTTGCAAAAAGGCCTCTATCGACAAAGCTAGTGACGTTTTCTGGTGTTGTTGGAGACGTTTGGAGACTCTGTTGTGAAAGCATGCTATTGTTCTCCCTCATTGGGTAGATAGTGCTAGCGTGGGTCCCTCCCCTGTGCTAAAGAACTCGCATGAAGAACTTACATGTGGCCCAGTCCTGACTTAGCGGTCCCTCCCAGCTTCACTCAGAACAGGAGATGTTCACTCCTTCACTTCCAGACTCCAAATAAATTACTAATGTACATTGTGGTTTGGTTACCAAACTCTTACCCCTTACCAAGAAGCTGTCTCACGATATTTCACTCTTTGGAGAACTGACACATCAACGAGAATTCTTCTGTCGACAAAGTCTGCCCTTTCTTTTGTCTTTTTAATGTAAAGTCTGATGATGCAAGCAATGTAAAAAGCCCCGCAGTGTGAGGGAAGCTCATACACAGCCTCATGATTGATTGATTGATACATGCCGGCAAATTAAAGAATGGAGTGGAATTTCAATCACAGGCGAAATCTGGAAACATAAATAACAGCGACCATACTGCCTGCGTCTGTCTCAGCTCACCATAAACCTAGGTTCTTTGCAGTCGACTTGTGCCCTGAAAAACTCTCTAGAGTGCCAGAGAATTCACACACAACAAAAAGTTAAATTTATGTACACCCATTTGACACGTTTCAGTCTTGATTGGTTTGTATTTTGCCTCCTTCTCCCTCCTACCTATTGTAAGAGATGATGAGCATTATTTCCAAGCCCAGTCAGGTTAACTGCTGGGTGGATGAGGGCCTGAAAGGCATCGGCGGTGCTCTGCAGGTAACCTCCGTCTGCTGCTGACAACAAAAAGCCTATGCAGGCCTGTAGAGGCACTGTAATAACAGCAATTACTTTTGAAAAGCTCCACTACTCTCTGTAAGCTTTCCAAATAAAGTGATATGCAAAAGGCAAGGGCAATTTAGCGATACTTTTGAATATTAAAACAAAAACTCACATTTAGACTGTCATTGTTGATATTAGTCCCTCTTTTAAACTTTTTGGTGCATTTACACAGACTTTACAGGGAAATTTCTAATCATTTAAGATACAGCCTACCATTCGGCATTTAATTGATCCTTCAAAGGGAGGGGGGGAGTGCACCATGTGAGGTCACAATAATAACAACACGCTTCTGTGGAGGAATTGTTGTTAGTCGATTCCTTTATATATAATCATATTATTATAAATAATACAGAGAATTCTTAATTTCTATACATTAAGTAAGTAGAGGAAAACATTTTTTTTTAGCTATTTAACTTTATGATCACGGATCAGAGCTGATCCAAGGAAAATGTAGTCGGCTCTGATCTCTGACTAACTTTTCGGTGAATCTCTAAAATAAATATTTTGATCCTACTCCAAAGAGAGGTTGGAGTGAATGAAAATCCATATTTATAGGTCATATATAATCGGCCTAAAACCTATGACAGGTGCATCTCTAAAAATAGATGGAGAGCCAACTGGTGTGAGCAAGACTGAATCGTTATGTGCTCACACTGAATATAAATAAAGCATGATAAACACTTTTAAAGCTCTGCTGCTTCTTCAATCAAGTTTCTGAGGGTGCACAAAAAGAAATCTCGAACCGGAGTCGAAGACAGACAGCGCGATGATTCATTAGTGGGAGTGAACCGCTACTACTGCCAACCTTATGCTAATGACAACTGAACTGTACAAACTTAAAGTAATGGGCCGCAGTTTGGTACATTTATTAGCATACTAAATGAAGCCATTATCATGTCAAATGAGGTCCAGATTCTCTCTCCACGATGAAAGCTTTTATGTATCCACATTTGCATATATTTTCTTGCTTCCCCGTAAAATGGTTCCGCACTTTCCATCGAGACAGTTATCCCTTTATTTTAACTGGGTCGTCAAATCTCCAGACACAAAATAGTTTCAAGAATGCGCTGCAAACTGTCAAAGCGAAGGCTGTCAGGTTAAAATAATAATAATAATAATAATAATAAGCTTGTATGGAGATTGATAAAAGACAAATGCATGTCTAATAAGCCAGTGACAGACCAAAAGTGGTCCCTCTTGTGGCTGCCCTCGTCTGCTCCTGCTAAATGTCATTTTGACTTCACACGAGCAGCAAGTCGCAGAATTACACTGAGAAGGAGTATCGATCTCTTAATCCTGTTTATGCCCGCCGGCAAAAGACGAGGGGGGAAGAAATTGATATGCAGCAACATGACAGTTCGAGCACTGGGAGACTCATCATAACAATCCAACAAACATAGCGATATGACATATTTTACAGATTGGACAATGTTCTACAGAATGGAAAAATCAATCGTCGTAAGAAGCTGTCTAAGCTACATCTTTACGGCGCACATTTGCTGAACAAAGCCCTTTTCCAGCTTTAGAAGGTTCAGTAAATTCAATCAAGTAAAGCTGCTGTAATTGTCCATGTTGGCTAAATATCGCTTTTACAGTTGTCTTGAATAAAACAGGACAATTTAAGATAAAGCATTCTGCCTAACTGTGGGAAGATGCAGTTTTATTTGAACATTTCTTTAGGCCATCAACACGATTCCAAAGTATTAAACTATTTCATTTTCTGTTGTTTGACTAGCAGGACAAAAGTATCTTTGCTATTAAATGTCACTTTTTCATTAATTTAGATTACATGCTTTTTATGGTTAGTGCTACTGAGGTTTATGGTTGTGCACTTAAATGAGTTACACATAATGAAGACAAAACGCTTTGATTGCTCTCAGATACATTATTAATCGGCTACAAGTAGAACTGGAGTGCATACAGTGGTTCCTTGAGGGCTTATCAGGAACTGCAAACTATAAGTCAGGACCACATTAGAGCCATTTCATCTGCAGTTATTCATCAAAGTAATTCAGGAATCTTAACTACTGAGATGCAGTTTCTCTGCTGGGCATTAGGGATATGACTTATGGTTCTAGGAAGCTGACTTAAAGTCACGTGAGTCTGTTGAGTCAGACTGCAGTGGTCCAGCAAGTGTGTATATGCGAGGATAAAATGCTGTTTAGGAGCAAACATACAGTGTGACTTTCATTCTTGTCATTAATTGTTTGAAAAATCTCTGTCCTGCTGCTTTAATTTGCCACCATATCATTAACTACACACTGAACAGCCCTCACAACATCTAAATAACTGGAGTGTGTTCATACTTCTTGTTGGATAATTAGATTTATGCAGCTGATGGGTAAACAGTTGTACAAATCTAGAATACATGTAATTTTATTAAACGCTAACATTATAGTTATTGCTAATAATGGTGACCCAAGTATTACAGTGTGCACAAAACAATGTAATGCGGAGCAATACTTTTGTCTTATGTAAAACATTAAACACCTGACCTTTTACTTACATAAGGCATTCATTTAATTCAGTTCAGTTCAATTCATTTTGTTTATTCATTTGTAGTATTAATTCACGACACATGTCATCTCAAGGCACTTTACTAAGTCACTTCTATCAAATCATGCAGACAGATTGAAAACCTTTTATTGAGCCTAAGGAAGCCCAGCAGAATACATCAAGTCATTGACTTGTGGTATTCCTTCCAGTTGGATGAGCATGGAGCCTTTTAAAAGTAAAATTGCACAAATTACTTTTGATATTTTATATAATGTCTATATGGCAGCTTGCTTTGTTGTCCACTGTATAGTTATGTCTATTTTAACATTGTGTTGTTCTCTGTATAATCTTTTAACAATAATTTTTAGTGAGATAAAGTTTCCATCTGTCCAGGGACAAATACTGGTGAATTTACATTAATTATTAATTATTATTATTAATTAAACATTGTCCCTGTCAAATAAATCATGAAATTAAACATAATGTAATTACATTTTGTCGTTGACTTTGCAGCAATCCCTTTTACCGAGCGTGCATGAAGTGACAGTGGAAAGGAAAACTCCCTTTTAACAAGAAGAAACCTCCAGCAGAACCAGGTTCAGTGTGAACGGCCATCTGTCACTACCAACTGGGAGTTTCAGAAGACAGAGCAGAGACACAAAAAAGCACAGAAGCACTGATCCAACAGCAATGGCAGTATTAGCTCCTTTAGTGGCTTTATCTAGAGAAAAACACAGCTAAGTAGATATGTTCTGAGCCTGTATTCAATCCTAGAGGATAAAAGAGAGCACATAAAATAGACCATTAAAGTAAGGATATCTGTACTTCACAACATCTAAGTACTATGATTACCTCTATCAATGTTGAGCAAAACACATTTTTAGTTGATCAGCTCCGGAGTACCTGACTTAGTTTAACTCCCAATCCCAGTTGTCACGTTTATTTGAAAGATCACTGAATATATGTTGGCTACACACTTTGTAAGCTATGTGGCTCAACAGCTGTATCTTCATGTGTATGACGAGAGATTTAGGTCATCTGCACAATTTTAACAAACAAATCAGGTGTGTTTTGATCTTTACAATGAAGTTCAGAGTGAACGAGAAATTCTTGCCATTCTCTGTCTTTCTAGCCCATGTGACCTACTCTGCTTGCTGGCCTCAAACACCTCCTGGTTTTAAAAAGAACCTGAAAGAGAACAGCTGAAACACTAGGGGTTCATTTTTACTACGTTTCTGAAGCAAGAGAGACACTTTTTTTGCAACTTTGGTCCTTACATGACTACCTGTAAACACAAATAAATATGTTACGAGCTTAATTATCAGTGAGACATATCAAAACCCAGAAAACATGCTAACATTAGCCTAGCCAACTGGTCAGCTAACTGACGATAAATCTTGTTTGAGACACACATACTTTAAAGTTTAAATGGCAAGCTTCCAAACAAGCAGTGACAAAACCTGTATTTTCATTAGTTTGTAGAGATGTATTTATTAATTTGGGAAAGGTAAAGCTGGGAAATGTTGACTACAACAACCCTTAAGTGAAGCATTATTTTTACTTTGTTCTAAAATGTACAGGGCATTTACGAGCTGCTGACTTTGTATGCATTACAACGTTTTAATTCAGTGTTTTGACTCTGCAGTCAGCTGAATCTGCTTTTTTTTTCTTTGCCTGACAGCAAAGAGAAGAAGAGCGTGCCTGCAAAACCTCACGAGGCAACGCTAACAAATCTGTTCAACAGAGAGCACCTCACGGCTGTTCGAATGATCACTTGGGAGCTGCTGGAAAAAGGTGGTATAAAAAGTAGGTTAATCAGGCAACAAGGTTGATATGGTGGCAGCGGTAAATGTAAGTATAAAAACAAGCAACTGTTGAGAGCTTCAACGCTTAATTTGTCTCCGTGGGAATAAGATCAAATAAAAAAAATGTAAAGAATTTTGTTGGGGGTTGGAGGTTACATGCAGACTTTATTCACCCACCTAGGGTCGGAAATTAAAATAATATAGATTGCTACAAAAGAAACATTTGGAATGGCTTTTATTTCCTGTAGACAAGTTAAATCAAGCTCTAACAGGGCAGCCAAAAGATAAAAAAGTAGATTTATAGACAACTCCATGTGTTAAAATGTACAATA
This sequence comes from Fundulus diaphanus, assembly GCA_037039145.1. Classification (NCBI taxonomy): domain Eukaryota; kingdom Metazoa; phylum Chordata; class Actinopteri; order Cyprinodontiformes; family Fundulidae; genus Fundulus; species Fundulus diaphanus. The sequence continues at coordinate 28,002,459 of CM073130.1, forward strand.
CTGTTATCATCAGTTTTATATCATTAGAATAAACATCACAAAATACCTAAAATATGAAATCTGTATTGCTCATCTCTAATCAAATCACCTGCACTGTCAAATATAGATATCAAAGTAAATAAATAAAGTGCAAATAAAACTAATGTTGATATATGACTTCATAAATATTTTTAGAAATTATTAATTGATCATCCTAAGGTTAAAGACAGCTGAAAATCTGTAGTACCCCAGAAATGCATATCTATATAACAAAAAAAAACTACAACTAGCAGTATTGTGCCAGAACTTTTAGACTTAAATTCAGAAGTGTGACTTTTTCTGCATTTCTGCAGTAGCTCTGACTACGGCAATGGCATTTATTGCATTACGTTACATTATGCAAATTTCCTGTTATTTTCCACTCACAACTGATGTATGGGACTGCACAGCCTTGCAAAAGTATTCCTATGGTTTTTGTGATTCTCTTGTCAGATGAGACCTAATTTAACTTTTTTGGATGTAACATAAAACTGACATCAGTGTACATCACCCTGAACATACTATGCTCCAGGGTTTGACGTTAATGGCAGCATCATGCTGTGGGTATGCTCTTGTTCAGCAGTGACAGGGGAGACGGTAAGAGTTGATAGAAAGATTAATAAAGCTAAATGCAGGACTATTGCTGAAGATTACCTTTTTGAAGGTACAAAAGACACAAGACTGGGGTGAAGATCCCTTCTAAGACAGTGATTGCAAACAGCCAAATATACGATGGGATGGATTGGGTCAATAATTCTTTGTGTGCTAAAATGGCTCAGACAAAGTCCAGACTTAAAATCAATCAAGAAAAATAAAAGACTTGCAGACACTGTATAATCAATCTGGCTAACTTGAGATATTTTGCATAGATGAACGGGTAACAATTTCAGTCTCTGACATGCTAACCTGGAGGAGACGACCCCCAAAAGACTTGCAGCTGTTATCACAGTGAAAGGTGATTCTACAAAGTATTTACTCAGGGGGGCTGAATACGAATGTGTGTCACACTTTTCCCGATTTTAATCTGCAAAACGTTTGAATACCAAGAATTCACCTCCCATTTGACTGTTTAGAGCCATTCTATGCTGTTCTATCAGATAAGATCCCAGTAAAATACATATCAACTCTGCAGATGAGAAAGCTACACAGGAATAGCCGTGTTCGTTCTCATACCCATGTGCTCCGATGCCGTTCCTACAGTTGCTTGTCTTTCTGCAGAGAAAGGAGCTTACTTTAATTCTGCGTGGGTTTGGAAACGTGAGCTGGAGTATTTGATAAATGTTCTGTTTGGTGCTGACAGAGCAGGTCCCACAAAATCTGTACAGTCCTGGGGGTGGCTAATCACTGTGGTTTCTCTGGAGTGTGATTGGTAAATAAATGTGAGCCCCACTCAGAAGTATCCCACACACAGGCACAGAGCCTTGGTGTTCCCTATAGACCCAAAAGCTGAGAATGAACTGAAAACAAAATAGAAGAGCAAAGTTATAACAATTATAACTCTTATACAGGGATTTACTTGCATCTATGACAAAATATAGTGAATACCTGGAATTTAATTAATTATTCAGAATTTACAGCAGAAAGCATGTGTGAAGCATTTTGAATGTTTTCCATGACCATCTGCATTCCGGTGTTTGTACTTGTGGTCACAGATGATTCTATGGGTCGAAACCGTTTTGTTTGACAAATTGACTCCAATTATGTAAACTCAAAAAATATATTTATAGCCTCAACAAAAGCTAAGTTTGTCCCTTTCTCTCTGCTCACTCCCTTGTTTTACAGCTATCTCCCCATCCAGCAAATGACAAACACGCACGCTTAGAGACACACACAGCAAGCGCACTGGGGCGGAACACATCCGACTGCACGGCCCGTCAATCTCACACGGCTGTGTGGGCCTGCCCAGGGACGACACTGGCTCTGCCTAGCCTTGCTGCTGGTGTTGATGTGAGGCTCCACTCAGGACAGAGAGAGCACCAACATAACAGAAAGACAAACAGAGAAAGCTCAGGAAAAAAGATTAAATATGCCAGTATTTACAAAGCAATGTGGACCCCTATTAGTGTAAATTAATAGCTAGGTCAGTGATGAGCTATGAAAAGATTTTTTATTTCCAAGCTATAACACAAGAAGCATCTCATGACGGCTAAAGCCTAAAGACCATCACAACATTAATTTTGTTAATGTTGCAAACCATACCGGTCGCCTTGGTTACAGTGCTACAGAGTAATTGGAGCCATAATCTGGAAGTGGAAGGGACATAATTTTACCACAAGTCAGCCACAGCTAGCTGGTCCTGAAAGAAATTGTGACAGAGGAGTCAAAAAATGTTTAGAAGAATTGTCGAAGAGCCAAGGACTATTTGCTGAGAGGTTTCAAAAAGACCTTGATTTAGAAAGTGCCAACACAATAAATAGAATAATGTGTTAAATTGCAATAGCCACTCTGCCAACTCACTGCACAAGACTTCACTGCTGAAGAAAAGGCACGTTGAAGCTTGTTTGCTGTAGAAAATTGGGAAAAATAAGAGACCAAACCTGAACTCCTTGAATGTCATAGTATACGCCTTGTTTGGAAAAAAAATGTGATGCAAAACACTGAAAAGACACCATAATAACGGGCTGGCTTTATCATATACTGGCAGGTGTTATAAAACTGAAGGAAGGATGAATTGAAACGGGTTGGGACATTCTTAATGAGAGTCTGAAAATGTAACTCACCTCTGTACCAGAGCTTTACTTCGCCCAATCTCATACTTGAAAACAGTGGCCTCTCTGATGTGATAACTTAAGTGGGGCGTAAAAACTCAACACCTATTAGCAGCTACAAATTTTTTGTGATTAATACAACCTGACTTTGATCAAATTAAACAGATAAATAAGCATAAACCACCACACTAGAAATGCCATTTTATATTAGCTAAATGTAATTTGAATTTTATACATGAAATTAAAGACAAGGGCTCACTCATACTGTTCATTTATTGAACAGAAAAGATTCACATCAATCCTCCAATTAGCTAGCAAGGACAACCATCACTAGATGGTCACACACTATCCAGCAGAACATAAACGTAACGTGTGCATTTCCAGTGTTTTGACTGGACGATCCAAGCTTAGGGCCATAGTATTTGTGCCCCACAGCTGTCTACTGAGAGCATGTTGGGCATTCATTATTTAAACAAACGTTGGTGGGCCCCCCCCAATATTAAGGCGCCTGAAGAGGATTTAGCCTACTGAGCTTGTCAGTATTCTGGCAATCTTAGATATATAGACACAGATGTTATAACAGAATTTTATTGGTAAGGGAAAATCTGTCTTTTTTACGGTGGGTGGTCGGCGAACAAGGAAAAGTGCAGGGAGGTGAGGGCTGGGCATGGCCTGGGCTGCTAGTCAAAGCTAAATAAATGCTAAATAAACTAACTGAATGCTAAGCTAATGAATTACTAACCTGAAAATCGATAGAAGGACCGCTAAACTATAACCTTGACTGCAAGATGAATTCTCGCTGTATTTGGGCATTCACAAAGAATGCCCAAATACATCTTATCCATCTTATGCCACTCTGGCTTCAACCATTTGTTTCTGAACCCAAACCAACACAAACATGGCAGCGCAGGAGGACAAGCGTAGCTGCTGCCATCACATCTCTTTTGAAAGAATCCACAATTTCTTCTTTGATAGCAAAACAGTAAGAAGTGCCTTGACTAGCTTACCTTCTTGTGGTTTCTCATGACGCCTGCTGCTTACATTTTAATTTGATACCGTGATTGGCTAAAACCAACCTTTGGTAGGCGGGCACTAGGTGTCGCTTCGCCCAGTTAGCTCAAATATTTCTGCTGAAATTCCCTCCGTTCCCCAAACAGATTCAAATGGAGCAGTCCCAGATTGATAATGTGCAGCGCTAGAGTGCTGCACATTATCAATCTGGCTGGCCAGGTCAGCCAAACTCACTATTCAAACTCCAACTCACTATGGAGGCACAAGCCAGAGCTGCATTTATACTCCACAACAGCAAAACTGCTGACACGTCAGTTTCTCCAAGCTACGTCAAAAAATGTTTTGAACCAAAAGCAATAGACCCTTTTCACATGACGTCACTCAACTTCCGTTTTGAAGCGGAGCAGGGTATCTTTACTTCCGGCTACATGCTTTTACATAGAAAATTCAGGAGGTGAAGAGGTGTTTCACTGATAATCAGCGCGATTTCATAAGGTAAGACTCAGACCACAGTGTGTCGCATTGACTATCTTTATTTTCCTTAGTATTGGTAGCAATCATTGCTGTTATATAGATGCTTTGATAGGGACAGTAACATGTAGATCAAAGCTAACATGCAGCAGCTTGTTAGCTTACCTTACCAAACTTTTACCTATCAGTAATCAGCGTGATTTCATCAAGTAAGACTGAGAGCACAATATTAAACGTGTCTTATTGACTATCTTTATTTTCCTTAGTATTTGTAGCAATCATTGCTCTTATATAGATGCTTTGATTGGGACAGTAACATGAAGATCAAAGCTAACATGCAGCAGCTTGTTAGCTTACTTTACCTGTCATTAATCTGATGTAGATGTTATAAAATGATTACTGTAGCTTTGCTATTATAGAAATAAATCTTGTTCACAGAGTGAAAAAAGAGACATTTATCTGCTACATTGTTCCCCTTACTTGATTATGGTGACGTGTTATATATAATTGCAGTCACTGAATTAAAAAGATCTTATTCCATTTGAATCTTTTTGTTCATTCCTAAAAAAATTACCGTGGGTCTATTGGACAGTACTTCTGTTTCTGAATTTTCTGTGTATTATAATGAATTTTCTTCATAATATTATTTGCACTTATATTAATGCACTTTTTTTTTAGTTTTTGTGCAAAATACTGTATATTTTAAGTAGAAGCCTGAAATTGTTTTATTATACTGTATTAGTAATGACATGTGCTGCTGACCTCTTAGTCAGATCAACCTTTAAAAAAGAGATCTTAATCTCAATGGGAGTTTATCTGGTTAAATAAAGGTTTTAAAAAGTATTATAATTAATCTATTTTTTCTCCCCTTGTGTCCATCTCTCAGCAGCATCATATCCACCAAGCATGGCACAATCACAGAGAAACTGCTACTGCAGTGTCCCACAGTGTTCGAACAACAACAAAAAACTTTCCATATCTCGGTTTTCACGACTTCCCGGCTGATGCTGAGACTGGAGCCTATTGGGTGACAGCAATAAGAAGAGACGAGGGGCCGAATTTTAAAATCCTTCGCAGCAGCACTTACGCCTGCAGTCAGCACTTCTCTTCCGAGGACACCTATGTTTCTGCAAGTGGTCTTTAACAAATTAAACATCTTTCTTTCTTAAAGATAATTGAGTTATAAGTTTATTTAGCTATTCCCAAGATAATTTCAGTGGTTCACCACGTAAATTTTTATTAGAGCTGTCAAAATCAATTTGTTAATGAAAGGAAATTAATCTGAGAAATTAATTAATTTCTGCATATACAAATGGTTTTTAAAAATACTCACCTGTACACTGTAATCGCACACCGTCTCTTTCTCCTGCATTGTTTACATTTCAATTGTTTACTGTTAAATCACTGCTGCACTTTATCCTGTAATTTACTGTAATTCTCAAGCTGTATGCAAACGGAATTTCGTTCTGTACGCACTCTGTGTATACATAATGACAAATAAAGTTGTCTAAGTCTAATTTGTCTATGGATGAACCCAGAACCACACACACGGGACTTAAAATGAAAGTCTTTATTGAAGGTTTGATGGGATGGAGGGTGATGTAACCAGCGAGGTAGAACTGCACGGGAACAGGGTGATGGTGTTGGCAGGAGCTGACGGCCCGGAGAGAGACTTCTTGGAACCAGGAACAGGCAGCACGGTCCACAGCTCGGAAGAGAATTGACAGTTCAGGGAAGAACCCACCAGAGCTCGGCAGCAGGCTCTTCTGTAAGGCAGAGGGGAACCGGAGCAAGGCAGCAGGATAAACAGGACAGGTAAAAGGTAAAATGGACAGAGCTGCTATGAAGTATCTATGTAATAAATAACTAAAATATATGAAGTGTGATGTCTGAAGTTTTTTAAAATCCATGTTTTTTTGGTCAGTTCCTGAAAAATAACAGTATAGGACACAAGGGGTTTGCCCCGACAGCAGCATAATCCATAAATACTATAGTGAACTGATTATTAGTGTGCATGCAGTGTGCATTCAACATTATTGACAGCGTCTTTCTCAGTCTATGATGTCCTAAACTATCACAGTTTTAACAGGAATGGGCAGAATTATTTTATTAATTGAGGCTCCAAATGTACTGACGAGACTGAGAAACACACTGAACCCACAGAGGAATTTTGAGGGATACTGCAAAGTCTGCAACCTCAGTAAAATACTACAAAAAAAAAAAAAAAAAAAAAAAAAACGGGAGGGAATGAGGCTCCTCATTTTTATTCATAGAGGTGTGACAGCGTGCTCTAACTGTGACCAAGTGGCCAAAAGCATTGACACTGTTCCAAAACAAAGTATGAAAAGGCTCAACATTATACATCAACTATATCCCTGGTGAGACTCATTGGCTAAAAGCTGTGAAACAGATAAGCTGATATAGCAATAAAGCTAGCGTAGCAATATAATGGAGAAATAGAAAACTAATAAATGACAAAAGTCCTGTTGGTAGCATTGCTATCATTATCCTAGCATCTATGCTAACAACAGAGCTAAGAAGACAAAGCTCTTACCTTCATAATCGAAAAGGTATTGTTCCACAAAGAACTTGTCATCTTTGTCGAGTTTGGAGGCTGGTGTGGTCGAAAGCTTTTGTGCCAGTCTGTGCACGTCTCCCAAACGAAATTTGGGTAGATTGGTGAGGGACTGTGTGAATTCCCTATGTAAAAACACTGCTCGCGGAGAAAGCGGAAGTAAAGATACCCTGCTTCACCGCAGAACGGAAGTTGCATGACGTCACTGTGAAAAGGGTCTATACTGATTTGAAATTCAATGCAAGACACCTGTTGACCCTTAGGAGGGCGCCACACTGACAGTTTTAGACACAAAAGCAGGATTTGAACAAATATGCAGTAAATTGTCAAAATAATCACCAGGATATGTAGACAGTACTATAAGACAACCATGTTAACAATTTATTAGCAAAAAAACGTTGATTTGGGGGTGAGTTACCCTTTAACTAAAGATGTTTATTCTCTAGTTAACCCAAATACACAGTCAAGGAAACTCTAGTTTCAGAGAAAGAATATAAAGTTGTTACAATAGCCCAGTCAATCAACAAACTCGAAAGCAAGTTAAAATCTATGGAAAGTACTAAAGATCAGAATGCATAAAAGAGAACCCAATAACCTTGACATATGATATAATTGAAGTTTTAGGTAAACTTCACTAAACTGTTCAATACTTATTCCCTGAGTATTTCTACTTTATGACACATAATCTACGAACATCTTTGTTTGAATTTCTTTAAATGTGTGGATTACTTTGTTTGTTAAAAGCATCCGGTGTGAATTTCATGCCAACAGCCCCATTAGAAATACAGCTACTGCAAAAACATTAATGTTTTAATATTTACTTTCCCCTCTGTGGGAAAAGAAGGCGAGGAAGGTAAAAATTGAGATGGGTAAAAAAAAATAAGTAAAGAGGCTGTAGAAGAGTCAGAATGAGAGTAGAGAAATTTGAAAGACTGTTGCCAGCCAAGCACCTCTATTTAATCTCCAGCAGTACTAACTACATTTGAAAAACATAGATGGAGGCTATTGCTCCAGGACTGCTGAAAGCTCATCTGAAGCATAGTGCAGTTTCACTGAGAAAGCTGTACATAATACTCGAAACTTCTATATGCTGCGCCACTGGCATTAAAGAAATGCAAAAGTCTTGCCGCTGCCAAGAACACACCAAAGAACATCTGAAAATAATGTTGAAAAAAAATGACGGAAGCAGCCAAGTAAACAGAGGCCCCCCTGCGAGCATGCAGCCTCGGGGCGTGTGGGAGGTTGGAGGAGCGTCAAATGAATGGATCAGGCCAATCGAGATGTGAATGGAGTGAGAAGAAAGTATGACAAACAGAGCCGGAGCCGAACAAGTTGTAATAACATGGCAACCTCCTCTAACCTCTGCGCGCTCGCTGCTCTGCGAGGTGAGAATGGTTTCTGCTGAGCACGCAGGAGAGAGGGGAGCGCTGAAAGAAGCTTTGAGACAGAGTGAAGAACGCAGGGCGCAGCTGGTTAAACCCTTGGCAGATACTAAGAACCCTCCACGATATTTTGAATACTAACTTATGCTAATCCTGCCCATTTAACCTCATACTGCTCTGCAACAGCGCATATGTGTGCTACAACACTGCTAAGATAACGGCTTTCTTAACACCATGCTGTGAGCGTAAAAAAAAAAAAATCTGGAGAAAAGAATTTATCTCTACTTTTCTATATATGGTCCACATAACATTGACAAAAAAACCTATGAAGCCTGGTTTTATGTCTATTAAAAAAATTAGTTTAGCTAACTTTAAAAGGTTAAAGGTAACCAAATATTCCTTTATAATATTGGCATAAGGAGATGTAAATGTCAACAGAAATTCTCTAAGCATTTCAGCAGGCCATCTTGCGCACCACTTCAGTGATGCTAAAATAGAACCGGTCACCCGCATCGTGACACACTATAGGCGACCGTGTTAATCCTTCAGGTCTATGTAGCAACAGTCTAACGCTCAGATGCTCAAGGCCTTAGGCTTTAGGTGTAATTGCCTCTAATCTGACACCAGCCTCAGCTGTTTTCCCAGTTGCAGAGGTGCTCTACCTGTGATCTTTCCAACACACCAACAACACACTATTCGGCCAAAGTAAATCAGACAAGGGGCGGATAGAGTAGATCACTGCTGTGTGATGTGAGGCTCGGTGGTTAGGATCCCTGCGGATACCTATGTAATATACTCCACATGCATATTTCATTTGCATCTTTTACTGCTGGGATATGTTCTCTCTATTACGCTGTATAAATATGAATTAAAATGGCATAAATTTTTCAAACTAGTCCAAAAAAAAAACAATCAAAGGAAAAACAATAAAACAAAAGAGACCAAAACTTTCCATTATGTATTAAGCTAAATCAACAGCACAGAATTGGGAACAGACTGAATTTTCTGGGGGGTTTTTATGTCTCCATTGTTTGTCAAAAACAGAGGCTTTAACAATGTAGATCAGCCTTAATGTTGAGTCGTGCTAATGCTGTTACAGCCTATAGGAGTATAACTTTAACATAGTTGTTGGTTCACTTACATTTAATACTAATATGAACTGTGTCATTAAAGGTAATTGTATTTGAAAATTCAGTAGTACAACATCTCGTATTCTTGGTTGGCCTTCCCCTGAATGAAAGTTTCCCTTTTTCGGTCTGAATTCTTTGTCAAAGTTTTATACTAGATTGTAGTTAAAAGCCTACTTTCAACCGGTTAAATCAGCAGTTGGCACCAACTTGTAGGGCAGCTCCTTATAAAACCCTGGTCTGTTTGACACTTTCACAAACATCCAGAAAAAAAGGACTTTAAAGGTCATGATTGATATGATGGAAACTTTAAATCTTTTTAAAATCCATGATATACCTTAATACCGGCAGCAACTGCAGACCTGCTTAAATAAATTTGTTTTGGTTTTGGCCATTACTTTTTACCTCTAACACATTAATTTTACTTCAGTATTTCCTCTCTAAATGTTTAAACATACTGTAAGTATCAAATATCCAGTTATTAGGACCGACATAAGCAAAGTTTAGGGACTATGAGAACACACTTTTAATGTGTTTTATAATTACAAATAGCCCTCATCAAATAACTTTAAAAAAACTTTTAAATTTATGCCGTTCACTAGTTTAAGATAAAAAAAAAAGTGCTACAACAATAAAATAATTTCAGGTCCGGATCTAAGGGGATATGGGCCCCTGGGTTAGAGCAAGTTTTGGTGCCCTATCTCCATAAGTTTGTTTTTAAAATAGCATTTTTTCTGTCTTAAAAGCATAATTTCTAGAAATGTCTTCATTCAGAGGAAAAAAAAGGTGTTGTACATGGCAGTGTCACAAAGTTGCCACAGTTGACCAAAACACCATGGAGATGCGACACCACTGTAAAAAATCACTTTAAATACTTTTGTATGAGTAAATATTAAATGATTTTAGATCACAGATATTCAACAAGCTAGTAGCTAGCTGTAAGGTAGCTAGCTTGTTGCAAGCTACCCAACAACATGATAGTGTTTTAGTTTTTCTTCTTTCTCTGAGCAAAGCATTCAATAACTCTCAAATGGTTCGTGTAAATATAGAGTATTAGTGGTTTGAGAACTGCAGTGCACATAAATATCAGTTGATATCAAGTTAGCATAAAGTAAAAAAAAGTCCAGCATAGTGAAAAAATAAAAAAGCATACCATTTCTGACGTCTCGTTAATAGAATTAACACAGCAGAAGACTGTCCCAGAATATCCAATAATACATATGTCTACCATAAAATACTCTGACAAGCTAAAAAGGTCATTTATCCAATCAGCTGCAAACCCCCCCCTACTCTTCTCAGCTAATATGCCCCTATTTGCAGAAAGCAGAAAGAGCAAATCCAACTCACATGACCATTCTCCTCCCTATTTCCACTGGGAGAATGTTAATGTGGGTGATTTTACCAAAGGTCAAGGAACGAGGGCAACATTTCTCTGCACAGGCAGCTGATCCCGGCCTTGAAAAGGCGGGGCTGAAAGCGGGAGCTGAGGCAGGAAGCTCTCCACCCCGCATGTCACCGGAGGCAACAGCAACACGAGTTCGCAGCGGCTGCAGTGATAATAACATAACACAGAGAGTTATGAGCTTTGATGTTGTTAAATCCACTAATGATGTACCTGAGCGACTGTATTTGTGTGGCTCTGCTGGTGCCTGCCGGCTCTACTGTAAACACCACCACACACAGCGTCACCAGGATGATTGGAGGATTTGAAGAGGTGTAATTTTCCTCAAATTATATTTTGCTCTTATAAATATATGGTGTACATGAACGTGTGATCATTTAGCCCGCAGCCTCGAAACCTGTTATTGCTACGTTTGCTCGCTATTTAAAAGGTTTAAAGCAAAATCTGCATCAAAACTTTCCTCCAACTGTTTAAAGGCAGAGAGGTTGGAGCCAGCTCAGTCCCCTCCCCTGGCTTCCTGAAAACATTTCATCAAAGCGGCAGCTCGACAGAATCCCACTGAATCTGGCCTGTCAGCTTGAGACTGACAACAGCAGGGCAGCTGCCGGCAGGACATGCGAAATCTATCCCCTTTTTCCCACCTCTCATCTCCATGCATCTGCATTTCTGGGGCTTCACATTCACCACCTCCAAAACCTGCCCCTTCCTTCCCCTCTCCTCCCCCCCTGTCTGCATGCCCACCCCCTCCTCAAACTCTTCACCTTGACCAGGATACATGACTGGGGAGCTGACAAGCCTGGGCTTGTGTGCACGCGTTTATTTTCTGAAGCATTTGTAGGTCAGAAAAATAGCCTCAACGGTACTCTGACAGAGGTCTTAGGAATACTTTTTAGTCTGGACTGGCACTAAAGCCTGCCTTCTGAATATTATATTACAGCCTTGTGTCTGGTAAGAATAACAATTTAGCAGAACATACACACGCTCCAAAGGAGAACTGTGTGTTAGGTTTTTAAAGACAAAAGAAGACAGTCATGAACTGTCTCCATCATCGGAAATCTTGAAACCTGACGAGAAACAGGTCTCAGACCGGACACTTTGAATCTGTTTTCAATCCATATTCCTTAAAGAGAGATTTTAAGTGCTTAATCTGAGACAATCTGCAGCACACTGAAGGTTTAACATAGTAATCTAATATGCGCAATGAAGAGAAAAAAAAAATATAACTTTTTGGCTGGGAAATGAAAACCATGGGATTACCAAAATGATGCAAATGATAAAACAAGACATGGAAGGTGAATTTTGAGAGTACACAGAGCCTTTAAGAGTTCAGTAGTTAAGTAGAACCACTTAGGCACTGTAGCTTTCATCCTGGTTTGGAAGAGTGGACTAGATCTTTTCTATCTCAAAGTTGTTAAGGTAACCACTGAAGATCGGCAGTCTGGTCCACGTGTGTTTTGCCCATTTGGAGAAGGCTTTATGAGCCTGGAGATACTAACTGTGGGTGCAAGTGGGATATGTCAGGGTTGTTTCCAAAGGCAATAGAACCCTATGTTTAATTTCCCTTTGTGATAAAGAGGGTATTTTTTAATTTAATTTAGTTGAACCTAAAGCAAAAGGTGTGTCTGATCTTCTGTACAAATTAGAGCTTGCTTTTCAACTTAACCAGGGTTGCCCTTTGTCAGTGATCCTGTTTGTGGTTTTCATGGATGGAATCTCAAGAAGTGGTTTGGGCAAAAGAGGGTCTCAGGGTTAAAAAAAAACAACTCTTTGCCATCTTTGCGTTTCAAATATGAGGTAGTTCTGTAGGCATCTTTAACTCGTGATCTTCAGAGCATACTGGAGTGATTTGTGAAGTTTGGAGCAGCAGGGACAAAAGCCAGTTGCTAAGTCTGAGGTCACGGCTCTCCGCCAGAAAAGGAGAAATCGGTCCTTCCAGATGTCTGTGCCTGACAGGAGAAGCTCCAGTTCCTGTGTTTCTTACTGGGTCTGTTGACGTCACAGAGTAGATGTCTTGCAATCGGAAGGTTGTAGGTTCAAACCCAACTGCCTCCTGTCACAAGTCGATGTGCCCCTGGGCAAAGCACCTAACCTCAAGTTGCCTACTGATCTGTGTATCGTTGTATGAATGTGAGTAATCGGATGTGACCATAGTGCATTTAGTGGTCAGTATGACTAGAAAAGCACTATGTAAACCAGTCCATTTACCATTTGTTCATGAGCAGGATTGAGTGGGAATGCATGGACAGGTATGGATCTCACCTGTAGTAATGTAACCAACGCCAAGATCTGTTGTGGCAAAGAATGAACTGATCCTCAATTTAGCCCCATGTCTATAGTCTGTTCCTTACCTGTGGTCAAAACCTCACCTATGGATCATGACCAACAGAACAAGCGGCTGAAATTACCTTTAGAGCTGCTGCTTCCTCACATCAAAAGGAGTCAGCTGGGATGACTGGGGCCAGTGATGAAGATGCCTCCTGGAGGCCTCAATTTGGTGGTTTTCTGGGTACATCCAACTGGGAGGAGACCAATAACCTTTGACTACATAAATCTACTTGGCCTTGCTTTTGTTTCTTCTGTTTGGGCAACCTAATCTCAAATGAGCAATAGACAGAGAGACAGACAGATAGAATTTAATTAAAATCTATGAAGGAAAATCATTTTAAAGCCATGATTGAATATGTATGGTAAACACTGACTGAATCAGATTAATAAAAAGAGAAGATGTAGGTCTGTGAGGAAAGACTGCTAGCTAACTTTTGTAGGAATAAGGCAACAACGTCAAAGCCAACAAAACCAAAGAGAAGTTGTCAGCACTGACCACATAAAGAGGACTGAGTGTTCTACATCTTCAAGCAAAAACTGCTATGCGTACTCACCTAGCGGGTTTTAAGCTTGCTACCTACTCATTACCTGAAAGATGAGTCACATTGAAAATTACAGAGCAGCCAGATGTCCCAGGTGTACTACCTGACCCGCCTTTGTCCCTTCCTCACTGCACACTGTTCAGCCACACTCACTGCTCCCATCACTGCTGCATTAGGACAAAAATATTTAACATCTAGCTGCAACATTCATGCTCTGCACAATTGTTCTGTTTAAGGCTTGGTTAGTATAATGAAGCTGTATGGCAGGAACTAGCTAATGAAGTTACCTTCCCCATTCACCTCAGAATGAGTAAATTAAGTCTCTGTTGGGGGTCTTTTAACCTCTATATCCGTGCATGTTTTTCAGCAGCCTCAGGAAGCATGTATGCCTTCAGACGTGAGCTTAATGAGCTCCTTGGGAGGCAGGCAGACGCACATGCTCCAAGGTGGGTCTGCTTTCAGCTGCTCACCCTGTCTGGAATACTGAAGCCATTCCCTCAAACACTGGGGAACCCAGAGTTGCTCTGAAGCTGGAGCTACAAGGGCAAAGATGGAGGATAGGCAGGAATGATGAGTAATATAGACCATTTAAGAAGACTGAGGCACTTTGGCAGAGAAAAGGAAGGGATTGATCCACTGATACGTCCTTTGGAAAACACTTTGAAGTCTGATTAAATCATCACAGCTGCCCTTAAGAGGAAAATCTTTCCTTTAAACACGCAGGAGAAATTTTATCTAATTTGTCAGAAAGGAGCAGCTTCAATTTTTGATTTCTGTCATGTTTATTCACACGTTCTTCTGAAACATTTATTTCTTTTTGAGGTCAAGCCTTTGCCTTTTTTTTTCTTTGCCAAAGAAAAATCCCTTTTTTGTCTCAATATCTAGTTGAATAATTCCCTCATGTTGGTATCATTCAGAAACAGGAAATCAGAGTCTGCATAAGTAATTCATTGTGATGCACCAAGCACTTGAGCAGTTGTTGAAATCAACCTTTTTTTCTGTGTATGAAAATCCATCTCAACTAAGCCAAGTTAGTTTTTCAAGGCTTATTCTTTGACGAACTTTGTTTTGAATTTAGTAAAACTCACAGACATGTTAGAGAAAAATGCATTGATGCATTAATGGAGACAATTGAGTAATTTTTCCATTTTCTTTTTTTTCATCAGTCTTTGAAACCGCTTAAACAATTCCACTGGTAGTTTACTTTTCCTGGGTTTTTCCACATCAAGCTAATTGCAATCTTTCATCAATGAAAATCAAATCTGAGCTCAGCTAGTTGAAGCTCTTGGTTCAGATGCACACAAGCTGAGCTTGTGTGCAATCTAACAAGGAAGTCTTCTGGTCACCAAGAATCAACAAACCCAACGACAAACCTCTGTGGACAACCACACATTTTGCTAATAACCTGACCACGCTGGGCAATGTGTTTGCAGGGTGGCATCACTGTTTTTGAAGTATAAATAGAAAAAATGTTTTGTGATCCATTCGCTTTTGTTGTACAGAGAACTTGCAAACACTCAGAGGGAGCTTAAAGAAATGTAGCGTGCAGCTCACTACAGGGAAAGGATGACTCTGTGGGTAGTCTTGATTTACTTAGGCAGAACAATGTTTTTATTAAGTGGCTTTATTTATAATTGTTACTAATTAAAACTGAAACTAAACATACGTAGTGGACTTCATACAGTGGGCTTTGTGTTGAACTTAATTATAATATGGGTGTATTTAAACTGTTGCTTTAGACAACCAATTAAAATACGTATGAAGCACCCACCAAGTGAGCTGAATATAAACATCAAACAGATTGTTGAATTCGAAGATTGGACACTCTCTCTCTGAATTCTCTCAGCCCTTAGGACAACATCCTGCATGTCCTCTTTGCTCCTAGCCCAATCCTTTCAATGCTTACAAACTGAATGCACAAAATCCAACCAGCTCCAGACCTCTGTTAGTTGAGCAATGTGCAGTGTCCAATTGAATAATTACAAAGCACAAGCTAAGACAAAATGTATGCCAAAATTTCAGTTGCAGTTAAAACTCAACTAAAATCACTCAAGTCCGCTCATTTTGTGAAAAATCAAGAGATTTGTGTGATTTAAAAAAAAAAGTCTGACACTGTCTTCACATGAACTGACCAGAGAAGCACCAACCAATCAGACATATTTACGCAGCACCTAGGGAGACTAAATTAAAATGTTCTGCACTCCCAGAGACTCCAAGTACACAACAAAATGTATTTAAGGGCTAAAAAAATTGATTTTGCATGACATGTCCCCTTCAAAGAATATCAGCAAGAAAAAAATTACTGGTGCATCTCCAGCTGTAGTATGCCCTCTTATTTTTTACTTCCACCAAGGGTAAAAAAATTCTATGGTTTTCTTTACAGCTAAAAGTAAAGGATAAAAAAGACGAAACAGAGAAAATCACCGGAAAACCTAATCTGAATTATTGGATTTTACCAGGTGGTTTGATCCCACTGACAACTTTTACAAACTAATTAAAAACAAAAACACATCTGGTGCTTTGAAAAAACTGAAAATTGCATCACTATTTTTCTGTCAAATCTATCAAGCATGTTTATTTTGTTTTAGTTTATTTGGTTTTTTTTGTGACTAAACCTGACATAATCTCTTCTCTAGTGTGGAAATTCAAGCTCTCCTGAGGGCCCCCTGCTGGTAGCCATAAGCAACAGTTAGCTCATGCTCCAGACTGGCTTAGGATTCACAAACTTCATTTAAGCACCACAGGCCCAAAATAAATTTTCTGACTAAAACAACATCATTGAAAAAAAGTGGTGGTGTGAAGTACGCTGACATGACTTGGCTCTGGAGAAGCGGCAGCAGACGACAGCTGGGAGAAAGCAGATGCTTTCTCGCTGTAACTCAGACTCAACGCGTTCTGCAGCTGCTTCACCATAAATGCCTTCCAGAAGAAAAAAAAGACAACAAATAAAAAAAAAATAAAAAAAACAAGCAGACGGCAACTGATTACTGTGAGGGAAATATATCAAACGTAGAATGATGTTTGCTAAAAAGGCTAAACACTAAATAAACACCGCTCTAGATCTCGATTAAGGAAGTTTTATAGTTTATAGCCTTAAATTTATTTTAACTGCTGTGTTTATCAGGTGATAAAAGCATTAAGAAGATTCTATAAATTTGTGGAATATCAAAAACCGTTCCCTCTGCTGAATCTGTAGGTAAGCAGGAAGAGGTTTGTTTTTCTTTCTCCTAGCTTATTAAAGTTTGAATCTAAAAGAGGATTTTAACAAAACAAACATTGGCTTCACAGTTATATGTACTGGTGTCTTTAACAGATGATTTGGAATTAAGAAAAGGCTACAAAAGCATTGGGACCAGAATTTAGGTTCATGGATAAAGAGATCTGAAAACAGCCATACAGATTTCTCCGCTCTTTCTACCTGCTTCCACCCCTGAAAATGTTTTCCTTTTAATTAAATCTCCTTCCAGTCACCATCTTTTAAACTTTCTTTTTTCACTTATTCTGTTCAAACAGAACGTATCACCCAGACAGACGTTTATTTCCACTGAAGGAAAAAATCTTTTTTCCTAATCTCTGTGGAAAAAGAAAAACAGACGGACAAGGCCATTCTTAAACCCTTCAACTGGAGCTTCTGGCACCACAGAGACTCACTGGACTGGGATAAATCCTCAGCTCCGCGGCTCCCCGGCACTGACTGAGCCCATTCCCCCAGGTGCACATATGCCTAACCACACCAACAGACAAGCAGCGAAGTGAGAAACCCTCCTCTGAGAGGTAAAAAGAATGAATGAAATGAAAGTCAGCCGTCGCATCTCTGCTTGCCTCCACTGCATCACGATGAGAAAGCTCACGGGGATCGCTCGGACAGCAGACGATCCTTCACAAAGGGCAATTTTCCTCATTTGCTGTCCCGTTCAGGGCAAATAAAGCAATGTCACTGGGGCGAGGGTGGGGGGGGAGGTAACGATACAAAACACTGGGTGCAGAAGAACAAAACAAGATTTCAACACAGGGCTCCTGCTCATTTTAGGCAAAAATGTCCTACTTCTCCACACTCACATTTCCAGAGTTGTCGGTTTTTTGTAGACGATCTTTAAAGTAAAAACAATAGTTTGTATTGATGGACAGATGGACTTAAATACAAACATGTCCATACTTACTTGAAAAAGTCTCACATCAAATTAAAAATGTTCCCGGAGTGTGCAAGAATCAAATAAACAATATTTGGGGCCGAAGTTGACTAAACGTGTCGAGAAGCTAGTCAGAACCCCTGGCTGGCAACCCGTCGACTTTGTTTGATCAAAATAAGAATGTATGATTTAAAATGACCAGAAACACAGGAATTAAAAATATCTATAATGCTGAATGCATGTGGACGGACCAGATCCTTGTTATCCTTGTTAAGAGGTACGGAGCCTTGCATCAACACTTGAAGAAACCCATTTCTTAATTACTTGTTCATCTTAATCCAGGGTACATGCACATATAAAAAAATTGGCAACTCTTCCAAGTGTTTTCTTGTTGGCTTATTTATTTTATCTTTATTAGAAAGAGCCTTAGGTTAAAAAAAATCCAGCTTTACTGAAAATGAGTGTTTTTTCTTGGCAACAAGTTTAGATTTCTAGAATCATGACTACCCTTGTTTAGGGCCCACAATGAAATCATATTGTACTAAACAAAGTAACATCCTGTCAGATTTCCCTTAGACAACAACTATTGTGGCATTTAATCGATGCAAAAGTCTCGAGAGCTGCCCCGAGATCTTGTTGCATCTCTGAATGTTAGCGAGAAAAAAACAACCCTTCCTGCCTGTCACATACTCTGGCAGCGGTACCTCAGATGTGACTGCGTTAGTTTCTCCACACTCCACAATCCCTCTGATGGGATTAGCTCTTTAAGACTCCGGAAAACAATTCCCCAACTCCCCCTCAATAAGGTCAGAACAAAGCCTTGTTATGGAGGGGGGCACCTGCAGCAGAGTTCTCTGCAGAGCAAGTTCGCTGTAAATAACAGTAATGCAATAAATGAGATGGTGCGTTTGATATAACTTCCCTGTGTTTGGATAAATCTTCTCCCTATGATATTAGCACTGGCCTACTTCCATATCCTCTGCAAAGGCTAACAAATGGCTTTAGTAATAGAGGTGGTCTAGAGGCTACAGGCATCGGGTTACATCTCTGCACAGTGAACAACAGAGCAGCCATGCTTTGTTTCACAAGCCATAACACAGGCGATACCCTTTAAAAAGAGGGAAAGACAAGAACCCAAGGGTACTGTCTTTTTAGTCGTGCCATGCAGCTCTTTAACCCGGTTAATGAAAACATTAATTGCATTCCAGGAAAAAAGGGGGGGAAAAAAACTGCAAGAATCCGTCCATGTGTGCAATCGCAGGGGAAATGAACAATCGTGCACGCTTCATTTCAGAGGTGCCGGTGTAAAGTAAATACCTCTGAATGAGGCGAGCATACCTCCAGGAGTTGTACCGCAAAAATACTGCAATTTTCCTCATTAGGTTGAGAAAAATTGCCCTAAGTTTTAAGTTTGTGCAGGGAGGAAGCCAAAAAGAAAGGAGGTTGGAGAGCTGTGAGCGCTGAGGATAGACAATGTCTTTCGCAGTAAAGCCTATTACCTCAGAGGTACGGATCCTTGCATCAACAAGCTCCCATTGTCAGCTGTCTTAATGTCACATGATAGCACCGCTAAGCACAGTAATACCCATATTAACAAGCATTCTTCTAATGCTTTTTTCTCCTGTCCCCTATGATCAGCCTGTGTCCAACCATAATCCCGGACTAAGCTCATTCCTAATTACCCCTACGGTCCGAGCAGACAAAAGGCCACAGCCAACGTGCACCGAGGTCTCTGACATGGTGCGATCCAGCTGCCAGCTAAACACAACACCGCCTGATCCGACAACAAAGCATGACTTTTTGATCCTTTAAGAGCAACGCATTTATCACCAGAGGCGCATGTCCTCTGATCACTGAGCTAATTTATTTTTTCCCCCCCATTTGCATTTTTATACCATGCGAGAATAAAGCAAACAAAAGCCTGGTAATAATCCACATGGCTGTGATTTATGGAAGTTCAAAATGGCCGAAAGAGTTGAGCAAATATTTACATATAATCAGGTGGGAACAATCACCAATCTGGCACTTACACGCTGGCGAAAACAAAAAAAAAACATAGCGAGCACTCGCCAATGTGCATAAAAACACCCACACACAAAAGGACACAGCAATAATTACAGTCTTTGTGGTTTTTGAATTAAGCTCTTTGTTAACGACAGCCAGTAGGCTCCCCTGACATTCTTGCATATTTCCGCGATAATGTGAGAAGCACAAACTGCGGCTTTGGCTGAAATACGTTCAGGCTATTTGAAAAGTTCCCTAAAAGCTTTCCATTCATATCATCCCTTCTAGTGCACCCCCCCCCCTCCCGCACACCCCCTCCTAATGTCTGCTATTCACATCAACAAGCCAAAAAAACAACAGAAAAGCACTAAAAGTCTCTTCCACCCAGGCAGGGTCCGTGAGCCAGCAGATTTACAGCAGATCACATAACAGGTGAGCTGTCAGCGTTTTCACAAAGCTTCCCTTTTTTCCAGGAATTTTTAGGAATCATCTATCAGATGTATCTTTAAAAATGGCTCAGTTTTCAGACACCGCTTTTGCATGGATGGCAAAACAAAACAGAACAAAAGTGATAGAGAATGACATTTTAAATTTGCCTCAGAGCGTGATAGAGTCTACATGGCTTTTCAAACAAACGTGCCGTATCTGCATTTACAGACTCACAGAACCACAGATGAAAAATTAAACGGAGAAGGCAACCACCTGAGGTACAGTCAAAGGGGTTTCAAACTCTCGAATGAGCGGTAAGGTGATGCTGGAAGAGCGTTAAGTGCCACACGGAGCCCTAAAGGTAAAAGAGCTCTTTTTAGAATTCACAGAGCCAAAAGTGTTGACTCTAAAGTATTTACTTAACTTTGTAGCCCCTAAATAAAATTCAACAAAACCAACTGCTTTCAAAAGTCAGATGATGAGTAAATAGATTTAATCCCAGTATAAATATAATACAACTTCATTGTAAAGGCATCAGTTTGTTAGTGAACATTAGGGGACATTAGGGGACAACCAGCTGTATATATATATATATATACAGGATCTGCAAACTTTGAAATCCCTGCTCTGTGTTTACGTAAACAATGGAGCATTTCAGTCTCTCGCACTCCGCCATCTTTTCTCAGTATTGATGCTTGTGTCTGGTATACACCTCGTACTGCATGGCTCACGTTCTCACCTGCTGCTCATACTAAATAGCTTCTTGCGATAGCCGACATTGTGACTGCATGACATCGTCCAAATAGTTTGGGCCACTTTCTAAAATGTACTGTAACAGAGAACCAACCCAAATCAAGGAGTTCATTTTATGACACTCCCCGTCCATTTGAAGCAGTTCCAAAGGACTATTCTGGGGTGAAAGCACCCTAGAAGTAAACTATTTAGTTTCCAAGTAAATTGCTGTGCGTTGTGTGACACTAACACTGCACATCACCCAGAATACACCTTCCCCCGTGGTAAAACACTGTAGTGGCAGCATCATGCTGTGTGAATGCTTTTCTTCAGCTGGGACAGGGAAGCTGGTCTGAATTTGCGTGAAAATGGATGACGCTAAATCCAGGGCAATCCTGGAAACAACAGCAGTTGCGTGCTGCAATAAAGCTTGAAAACACATTCCAGCAGGACTACGCCCCCCAACCATGTATCCAAAGCTACAACGCAATAGTTATATCTCAGAGCATATTTTGTGGATTAGAATGGCCCAGTCAAAGTCCTGTCATAGGGCTGGGCGATATGGACCAAAAATAACACCTCGATCATTTTAGGCTCAATGCCGATACACAATGTTTATCTCGATATGTTTTTCTTTTCATAAAGTAATTATAAAAAGGCATCCGTGAATCAAAGCTTTATCCCAAATGTCCCAAAGGCATGTTTTTAACAAACAGCTGTAGATAAATATGTAAAAAAGCTAAAAAAAAGAACCTACTGGAATACATTACAAAATAATTATAACACAACATAGACCATCTCGATATGAACGATATAGTCTCATCTTATATCTCATTTAAAAAGAGATCTTTTACATTTTTTAAAATCTCCATATATTGCCCAGCCCTTTCCTGTTGTAAATCCAGTTGGTACCTTGCGGCTCAAAAATATATATATATTTTTTGTTTGCACTACTTTGTGTGGTTTATTACATAAAATCCCAATAAAATACACAGGAATTTGTGCTTGCAACATGAAAATCTGTAAGAAAAAAGTTCATGGTGTATGGATTATTTTTGTAAGACTCTTTATGCAAGAGGAAGATTTCTGAATCGCAAGACTTCCAAACATCAAAGCCCCCACCCGCATTAACAGGAATCCCTGACTTATTTCTGAGCAACGGCATGGAGGAAAAAAAGGATCCGGTGGGATACAGCATGTAGCTTGTTGGTCAGATATCTTTCTTAATTAGTATCTCACTTGGCAGCAAATACACATTGGTTTTATTTTGCCTTAAGGCAATTTATACCAGCTTGTCAAAAGAAATGAACGCTTTCTATGAACTGGCTGTTTAACAAATGCTTAAATGTGCATACTTCGTCTCGGAGGAAATGGTAAAAAGAGGCATACCTTGAACTACCCTCCCCCTGAAATGTCTTAGAGTTTCTTTATTCTTATTTTTTAGAAAAAAGTACTTGGGATCCCCCGAGTCACTGCTGAAATGGTGACAAGTCAAAAAGAGAAGGATTTTGATGGGAGGTCATGTAGGATCGACCGGGAGAGTTTGAAGAGAAAGAAGGCAGTGGGGCTGGCTGTGAAAGGCTGCGTTTGAGAAATCAATAGGCTCTGCTTTTGTTCTGTCTCACTCCAACACCTGAATCAGAACAAAGAGTCTGAGGCGCCACTTGACGAAAGCCTTCCAACCCATCTCTAGGTCAGACGCTGACATGTGTGCCAGCATAACACCAAATGCTGGAATATCGCTCACATCTGCTTTTTTGATTTACATTTAAATCAGACACCGATCCAAAGCCTCTCTGGTCCTGATGATTGCATGGAGAAAAAAAATCTGTGTACACCTTCCTTTTTCTGCTGAAATTGTGGCAACTTTCCCCTGCTTGGAACTGTGATGAAACTCTGTGCAATATTCCCATCCAAGCAGTGGAACTGCACCAATTTGGGTGAGTTAGATGTTTTCCCTTCTACTGAGATTTCAAAGAGTCTAAAAATTACAGATTCACTGGAAAGCGGCATAATTGGCATCCCCCAGAATGGCCTAATCCTTATCCATTATATATTTAATGCAGGTGATATGTGCTCAACAGGTTTCAGTTGAGTCTGCGGGCCGATTTACCACCAGTCTGCACTTGTGCTGTACGGCACAGCGGCCATCGCAGTGTAGTCGCTGTGCCGTCAACCCGCTGCAGGCAGAAAGAGACAAAATACTTTTTTGCTTTTCAAAAGCCACAAAAAAACTGTAGTAAAAATAACAGCTACAATGCCTCAAAACTATTTCAAACCTCTTGAATTATTGTCGAGCTATTATCAAGTTACAATCACAAACGTATTAGATTTTTGTGGGTTTTTGTTTTAGTGCTTTACAAATAAAATCTGAAAAGTGTGGCATGAATTTGTATTGAGCCCCATTAGGTCCAGATAATCCAGTGCAACCACCTGCATTCAGAAATGATCTAACTATTAAATGGAGTCTGCCTTTAATCTCAGTATAAATAGTGCTGAATATTGTTATAATGATATATCTCTTGTGATTAACCCATGTGTTTCATGACTTTAATCTTTCTTTCTTTTCTCTTTTCTTTGCCATCAATGGTGGAGAATGTCCATCCAACTGGCCAAAGATGCACATATATTACCGGCATGCAGAGTCTGAATGCATACCATGGCATTTCCGGCATGGACATACAGTATTATATGAAATCTCTCCTTTGCAATTGTGATATGATACATATTGATACTGTTGTTGATTGCAAATTAATACATTGTGCAGCTTTAGTTTGTCAGAGGAACAAATAGCCCCAAGGAGACAAAATAAACACACCAATTTGGGTCAACCACAAAGTTGTAGAAGAATAACTGGATTATGAAACAATATCCCAAGCTCCGAATGTCCCACTGGTCAATCGATGACCCATAATTGGTGGTAGCAGCACGGAGAAAACGATGGAGCTAAATACATTGAAATACTGGAAGAGATCCTATCAGAAACTACAAAAGGCTGGAGCGGAGATTCACTTAACGGCAAGGCAACCTTCCTAAACAGACAAAATATGGATAAGATCAAAGCTATTGGTTAGGATGGCCCAGTTAAAGTCCAGATGTAAATTCTACCAGAATCTTTGGCAAAGCTAAAACATAAAAAAATCTGATGGTCTCCTTTAAATCTGACCATGGTTGATCTAGGGGACATAATTTGCTATCTTTAGATGACTTGTAGCTTCACTTGCATCAAAATGGGGGTTTGCAACGTTTTGGCTTAATGTAAATGCCTCAATGTCCCACTTTTTCAGTTTTAATGTATGAGTCAATTTAAAAGTCTCCATTCCCTTTCACCTCACAGTTACATGCAACATTCTGATGGTCTATAATATGTAATCCCTATGAAACACATTTAGGTTTGTGGTTGCAATGCATCGAAATGCAAAAAAAAAGAGAAAGTTCTAGGCATATAAATGCTTTTGCAAGGCACTGCATAAAAACTGCATAAACTTTAGCTCAGCGCATGTGAATTTCTAAAGAGAAAAGATTGCAGTTTGGCTGCGGACGCCACGCTGGGCAACTCTCAAATGCTTTGCTCCATTTTAAATCGCCACAGCAGACATTATCAATGCTCTGTTACACTTTAATGCTCTTCAATTTCCACCGTCCAGATAAAGTTTATGTGAACGTCCATGTCAGTTTAACGACTCTGAGATAAATCGGAGTGGCTCGGCTTTATGGCTGGGTCCCTTTCAGGATGTTTCTTTAGCTGAAAAAGAACCGGTCGGACCAGAAATCTCACTCCTTTAGATAGGAGGCATCATGGCATAAAGCTTAAGCCCACATTAGCCTGTTGGGAGGGGGGGGGGGGTTCCCGCAGAGAGTGTTTTGACTTTTAAAGGAGTGTCAGTGGCTCCGATTTCACCGGGCCTTTCATAAATAGAGGACTACACAGGCAGCTCTGAACAATAGGTCAGAAACAAACGCTGCAATCCAGAGCTTTGTCTGTGGCCCGGAATACGGCGAGCTCTCCACAGTAAAAACGGAAGAAAGCAGCTGTAAATATGTTGACACAGACGGCAAAGGTAAAGAACTGAAACACAGCCAGCAGTCTAAATATAAACTGCTCAGGAGGCTTTTCTTTCCTCTGGGTAGGGAATAAGGAATGGCACTCCCAGCATCCGTCTTGCAGACCCACTTTCTGCAGTCTGGAGCTCACTTACCTTGGGGAAGAAAATGCAGGGAGTGAAACGGCTGCGACTCACAGCTCTGCCTTTTTCTTTTTTTGGGGGGGGGGGGGGGGGGCGTAATTACACATCTGTCTGTATGCTAAAGCTGTGCAGCTTCCCTCTATCACATCCAAGATGTAAACACAAGCCCATCTGTGTTTGGAATTACGTTTCTCTGCACAATATTCGAGTGAAACTTGCAAACCTCAAGAATAAATGAGCATCAAATCTCTGTCATTTCAAACAATAACATAAAAGGGGAGTGCCACTTTTGAGAACTGACAGCTTCTGCTCCACATATTCCCGGTTCCAGTCCTCCATTACATACCAGTCCTCAGTCATCCATGCCCTGGCAGCCCCACAAGCTATTTCCCACTCCCACGTAAAGCTCGAAGACCACAGGCTGGATGCCACTTTGATCAAACTTAAGTAAAATGGACTTCCCAGCGTTCCAAAGATCAATACCACTCTAATAACACCTGGCTGAGGGAGCTGAGAAACCTGCACTCTGGCGGCTGCTGCTGAGTAAAAAAAAAAAAAAAACAAGAAACAGAGAAGAGACAGGCCACGGCAGGCCACAGACTGTAAATCTCTCAAGTCTTGGCATCCCTTCCAGGGCGCTGGAAGGTGTCACAGTAGAGCCAGAGGAGGTGGCAACGCGAGTCCCCGACGGCATCTGCGTTGGGGCGGACACAGTCGCCCGGCACCTTTCTACATGGTGAGGCTTCAGGATGCGGCTTCCTGCACTCAGAAGCAATGAACTAACACATGCAGGAGCATCTTCTTATTCTAGCACTTGAGCAATATAAATTTGTACAGTCATCTGTCACAGAGAGAATCTTCTAAATACAGCTGCAAAGTCATCTGTGGAGTGTCTGATCAGGAAATATATATTTGAAATACATTTAATGAGGGTGCATGCATTGTCAGGGCTTCCTGTTGTCACATTCTGCTTAATAAGTCCAGATGGACATCGGCCTGGTTAGGTCGGGTAGAAATGGGCGTGTCCACACCTGTGCACGGCCAAAGTGGCTGTTCTGCTGGAGGAGTTTGCACCAATTCTAATTAGTCGCTGTACTTTTTGTTGGTCAAACAATCCTCCACCTCAATTGGCAACGACTCACGAAGCCTTAAGCAGTAAGAAAACGTGAAACTAGTTCAGAAACTGTTTAATGGTGCAAACGTACACCCAAGAGAAGGGAGGTCAAAATCTGATATATGTTTTAGCATTCTTTACTAGCAATTAGTGCGGCTATTCTTACTAAAACAGCACCGTCTCTGTGTGCATTCCCCAGAGAATACAGGTAATTGCCTTCACTCTAAAATAAAAATGTTTAAAATCCAACATGTTTCATGAAGGGCAAAGGCTCAGTGCTCCAAAGGATAAAACAGAGCAGCTGAAAATCAGCCAATTCTAATCAGCAAGTCATTTTTTTTTCTTTTGTTGCATCCCTAATTTAAATACATGATTGTAGAGGAGGTCTCTGCAAAGTACCACACCACCACGCAATCCTGCTGGGTCAAAAGCCAGATTATTTCTTTTTTTACACCTTTTTGTGATTTGGTTCTGCACAGACGAGCTCCTCTTAAAGACCGTTTGTTGCAATGCCTCAAACGAGTCGGTCCTGTCCCGAGATGATAAAAAGCAACGGAGAGCAAAAAAAACTCCCCACAATATGTTTCTGCCTGGAAAACAAGTGCGTTGTTTTTCTTCTTCTGCTCATGATTGGACTCACAGTTTTCTTTATCTAATGTGCATCTGGCACCGCCCGTTAAATGGGAGGGTTACTGTGCCGCCACACACTACTGGGCTGCACGTGAGCACCCGTGAAGGTGAACAGGCCACGTTGGCTATTTAACCTAAACTGGTTTGGTGCTCCAACTGAATTTGGCCCCTGGGGGCTCAAACTTGCTTTGGAGGGTTCATCAAACTTGCAACAAGGCTGGAAGATTAGGCAGAGAACTTCCCACTTAACAACGACAACCCCTGGGAACCCATCGGACAGCATGGGAAAGACAACAGATTGGTGTGTTTTTTCACATTCAGGTCGATGGAAATTTGCACTGCTGAAGTGCTGCTATGGCAACTTCTCAGCATTATCACTAACATATGTTTCACGGCGATTTAACTTTTTCCAAAGAGGGGAAATTAGATTTTTTATTTATTTATCTCTTGGTGACACTGTGGTCTGTGTCCTGATTTTTGACCCTTCAATAACACACTTACAAAAAGAGGCCTTGACAGGAAAATAAGCATCATGTGTAATTATCTAAAATTGGTCTTCTTTTCCATCTGAGTGGTTCCTTTCAGTGCTCTCCTTTGACCAGAGAGAGACTTGATATAAGCGAGCAGGGCCACTGTGAGAAGGAATGGACTAACTGGCGGCGGAAACACATATAGCATCCTCGGGGGTTTAAAAACAGAAACCTGCTCTTTGTATCCTTCAAGAACAGAACTCTCACTGCATGATCTCTCCTTCTGAAGGCTCAAACAAGCACCTTTCCAGGCAGACACCATCCTCGAATGGTTCTTTTATTTTAATAACCTAATTCAAAAACTGAAACTGGTAAATACATTAATTAAACACAGAGGGATACATTTCAAGTATTTATTTTTTTTAAGTTCTATGAGTGTGGCTTACAGCTAGTGAAAACTAAAATGTGACTTATCTAAGAAACGTTTGACCTGTAAAAACAGGATTTCCATCCATCCATCCATCGTCTTACGCTGAGTGAGATCATTGGGATAAAATGTCTCGAAGGGACAGACATCCATCATCCAAGCTACGATCTTCAGCTCATTTTAGTTGATACCAAAGTATTCTCAGGCAACATTCTACAATGCAAAATACACTATATGTCGTCGATACTTGTCAGGGCTCATTCTGCATGAATGACTTCATGATTTAAATGTGGCATTTAGGTAATCAGTACCTGGCTCAGCTGAGGTGTTGAGGAAGCCCGGGTGGCTTTAAAGCAGTGTTCAGTCCAGCTGCATGCTGGGTCTGGTATCTCTCACCTTCCTCTTGACAACGCTCCTTCTATGAGGTTCTCTAAGGTCATAATCCCAGTGAGAACCTCGCGGATCCTCTCTGAAGTTTAGGTCTGGCCAGATCGCTGGCCAATATAGCACACTGATGCTACGATCATTAAAGCAGGTAATGGTATTTTTTGCAGCTTAGGCAGGTCACGAAGCCTGCTGGAAAATGTAATCAGCATCTCCATGAAAGATGGAGGAGAAGGAGGAGGAGCATGAATTTCTCCACTGTGAGATGGATAGACGGCTGTACTGACTTTAGACTTTAGAAAACACATTGCACCAACCAGCAGCTCCCCAAGGGAAACTTCACACTGGAAGGCAATAAACCTCGATTCTGCAGCTCCCCGCTCTTCCTCCAGTAGGATTGAAGAGTAAGTTTAGCGTTTCATTGATTTCCCTGCAGCCCATAAAGGGCCCTGAGTCTCCCAGAAGATTCTGGTCCGAAACTGAAACGACTTCAGACCAGTGAGCAACAGTCCAGTCCTGTTTCTCCTCAGCCCTTGAAAGACCCTGCTGATATCCTCTCTGGATAAGGAAAGGCTTTAAAACAAAGATGACATTTGTAGCCCATGTCCTGGATACATCTGCATGTGTTGTCTCCTGAAGCACTGGTTGATAGTTCATGCCTTGTCCATCTCACTTTACAATCCCCATTGTTTCTGCACCTTCTTCTACTCTAGTTTTTCCTTCCACTCAACTTATCCTCAATATGCTTGGATGCTGCATTCTGTTAACAACCAGCATCTACGGCAATGATCTGTATAGGTTTACCCTTCTGGGGGAGGAACCTTGGCTGTCTGTGGGACAACTGTCAGGTTAGCCATAACAAAATCACATTTGTGCAGAGAACGGATTGTAGATAAACAATATTCACAAAAGCAAAAGTCTAATCCAAACTAAAGTCATATCAAAATGACCAGACAGCACTAGGCCCCTGGCTATATGGGTTATATGGAGCTCCAGCACTCTGGGCCTCTTGAGACTCCAGGTTTCACACTGGGAGCTCCTCCTACCATACAGACCAGAAAGAACTGGAGTTCAGCTACCAAAATGTAAAAAAAAAACATCAAAACACACAGAATATGTAGCAGCACCTAAATTTGTCAATACAACGATGATATAATTCAATTCAATTCAATTTTATTTATATAGCGCCAAATCATGAAACATGTCATCTCAAGGCACTTTACAAAATCAAGTTCAATCATATTATACAGATTGGGTCAGATTATAACTAAACTGTTTGCTTACATATGCATGCGATTGTTCCTCTTTTTAAAAACGGTGTGGCAAACAGCCCAAACAGCCCAAGGCAGTGCATCACAAATGGAGCATCCCATAATCAGCTTGTCTGTATAAGGCTTTGGAGGCCTCCTGCTCTGGTCCGACATTCTGACCCGAAAAAAAACAAACACCTGAAGGTAAGATGAAAACAAGCAATGCATAATACGTGACAATCCGTCATATGAATGTCAAGTAATTACCAAGCCACCAGAATCAAGAGCATTCACAGCAGAGTACAACGCAAAGAAAGCAGCATAATTCTGTACGCCGGACGGATGTAGTAAAATAATTGTGTAATTTTCATTGGTTGGTTGTATCTACTGTATGCAAGACACTTATCTTAAGATAAGTATCATAAGAAGCATAAGAATATCATTGGTTTTATGTATTTTAACATTTCAATGAATAGAATTTGGGGTTTTAATGAAGTGCACAGTATGTCATTATCATCACAGTTAAATAATTGGTTGAAATGTATCACTCTGTGTATACTGAACCTATATTATAAGTTAGCTACATTTTTTTTTTAAATAATTGAGTGACTAAAGTGAAGTTTGCTGAAGTAAATTAACGTTTCAATGACATTCTAATTTATTGAAATGTGCCTGTATATAGAGCCTTGAACTCAAGGAAAACAAACAGGGCTGTAAATATGATAATTAAACCGAGGACATGAAAATGCTTAGCAGGATTAATTAAATGCACCGTTCAAAGGAAATGTCAGCGCCGTGGTCCTACATGAAGAATGGATGCGCAGTCAGCGCAGCTCAAACCCAGATCCATCACAACCAAATGAGAAATGAGGCCGGCTCGTGTGAGAGGAGGGCCCGCGTGTTTTCACCGATGAGGGGCGGCATTAATCGTCCCGACTCTGGGGCTGGAGCAGGATTCCTTGAGCACTTGCAGTCGGTGGGCATTTTTGCAGTCTAGTGAGGGGGGAGTAAGCCAATAGAGGTGTGGCACCACTACACGCAGACCCACATTACTATAGGTCAGACCTGATGCGGAGCACAGGGCTCATCTCATTTACACTACCTAATCGCATGCAGCTCGGCTCAGCTCAGAACAAAAAACATCCATCCGAGTGAATCCCTGTGTGCTTCTCTCTCTCTCTCTCTCTCTCTCTCTCTTTTTTTCAGGCGCTCCCTCCCCAAGTCCTTCACCTCTAAAAACCCAACTCTCCTGGACGCAAAGTTTTCCATCTGCTGTCTGAATTACCGTCTGCAATCCCACAGTGATGGAAATCAACCAGTGTTTTTCAGGAGTCTGATTAAGGTCCATTCCCCATTGCCCCCTCGTAGTCTCTCCACAGATGGTGGCCCTTTACTCCTGCAGGAAGCACTTCCACTCAGAGGATTCGCGACAAGGAGAAGAAAAAAAAAAAACACTTTCTCAATAGGAATTTTTTTTTCTTCCAACACCGGTTCTTCACTAATGCGTCTTCAGCTCCTTTTTTTTTTCTCCTATTTGGATAGATGCTTATTAGACTGAGCACTTCTAATGGACTCTTCAAAGCCAGTATGTGAGAGCGGCAAATACACGACATTAGATGAATAATGTCTCAATAATAACACTCTGCTAAACACACAATCTAAATTGGTTCAGTGGCATATTTTAATAGTGGGAATGTGACAAATATTTCATATAAACTGTTTTTAACTACGAAATAAATTGAAGTGTGCTCTTATAAGTCTACTGTATGTATCTGTGCAGATCTGTGCATTAAGTCATGTTGGATTAAATTAAATTTGATTTAGTTAACTGATTATCTGGCTTAACCGTAAAAACCGTAACGATTTGCACAGCTTGTAACAGGTTCTGTGTTTTTAGGAGAGAAATAGTCAAATCCATCCAAATTTTTAATTCCCTTTTAATAAGATGAGAGACACAGTGAGTTGTTTTGTGGTGTGATAGACCATAAAGTAGCAACACCCCTTCCCCCACCTGTTTCTGCAAGCAATCAGTCAGTATCAGGCTAACGGAGGCTAACGGTGACTCCAATGTTGGCCTTATTAACAGTGTCCCATCCAAATTTTCTTTCACCCCAGAAGTGGCGCTCATCATGCATCAACAGCGGCATCATAGAGTCTGAAAGCACTTTTTAAAATAAATCGGTATGTTCAGCATAATATGACCAAAGAAGGAATATTTATTACAAAAAAAAAACACTTTTTAATAGGAGTCCAGCTTATTGTTTAAAACCATCTGAAGCAACAGTAGAAGAAGCAACTGTGTCAGCAACAAGAGTCACCGTGTCTGTCAGTGCACAGTAAAATTGCAGCCATGATTTTGTCACAACTATTTTAATTTTAAAGCTCAACAATGACCGATGCAACGGAGCACGTGCGTAGAACAGCGATGGGCAGAAGGTGTCTCCTGTGATCATGTGCTACATCTGCTTTGATAGATCATCAACATCTTGAGGCGACATGGCCATCCATCTCACCCCTAACAGGGGAGCTAGCGCGGCTAAAACACTGCCCGGGTGTCAAGAACCCAAACGTTACCCAACAAACGGAGGACAGCACCAACAGCGTCGCATTCGATCCAGCGAGGACCTCTACCTTAGCGGCAAAATTCATTTTCCACCATGTTGATTTTAAAGCAACCTGTGGGCTTTTAGGTGTTTTAGCCAAGACTGGCTTTTGATTTCCAACATCCTGAGCTTCAAAATCCACATATGCAGCTGAAACAGATTTAAAATCAATGTCGGGACTCACAAAAAAAAAAAAAAGGTCTGAACCTTATTTTAAACAGAGCTGCACGCAACACATTCTAGTGTGTCCTCTTGCTCTCGTTGTGTGTGCTCACTGCTTGTCCTGCAACTATTTCTGGCCGTACGTGGTAAGATGAAAATACTTTCCCCTGACTGACACGTTTGTTTCATTCATTCAACGATTCCTTGATAATCTTTCAGTTTCTCAAAGCTCATATGTGCCTGTTGTTCCACATGAAGTTTCCAATACTGATGTTTATGCGATTTATAGCCAAAGTCCTAACGCGTTAGTCATTCCACGCCACGCTTCAGCCAGCCAGCCTCAGCTCCACGGCCCTTTTCATCTCAGTCCAAGTGTTATTTCATTCACTCCAATGGGCAAAAGGGACATTCTGCCTTAAATTTAGATCAATCTTGGAAATGAGTCATCAGTCACAAGGTAATTATACCACTCAGTTGACAATCTTCGCTGTTAATAGACAAGACGGCTGGTGTGCAAACAGCGGTAAAAGGCTCATGGGAGAATTAAAAAGCGTGAAAGTGTCAGATAGGATTCAAAACAAACAGATCCTAACAATAACAACAAAAACTGGATGTTCATAACATATTTCGCGAGAGCAAATGCGTTTTGTTTTTTTTCTTTTTTATCAACCACCCTGCAGTCATTTGCGTGGAGGAGAGAGCCTCCGTATTTCAGAGCCGAGAAGCGACGTTTAGACTTTTAGACAATACAAAATGCTTTGAATTGAATGGCGAAGAATGAAACGAAAGGAACAGCTAGAGTGCCTTGCAAAAGTTTCCATACCCACTGAACCCTTTCACATTTTGTCACCACAAACGTCCAACGTGTTTATTGGGGCTTTCCTGTCAAACACAAACACAATGTAGGGAAATAGAGGAACAACTAAAAGTGCTAACTAACGGGTCATACCAAAAAGATAACCTGTTAAAACCTTTCGAAAGAACACATTCTGTTCATATTCTGCGTTTGTCTACCAAACAAAATCCCTATAGAACGCATCGGCAGGTCAGGTTTTAAGGTGACACCGTGAATACAAGGCAACAGTGAAGCCGTCAATAAAAAGGGACAGAGCAGACTGTACTTCTTGAGGAAGCTAAGGTCCTTCAAAGTTTGCAGCAAGATGTTGCGTATCTTCTGTTAAATCTGTTAAATCTGTCTTCTGTTAAATCTGAGGAGCGTCATCTCCTCAGTCGTCATCTGTTGGGGTAGCAGCATCAGAGCCAGGGACCTAAAAAGGCTCAACAACCTGATGAAGACTTTTGTAGCCTCAGTAAGCCTGACCGTCCTCTTCAAGAGACTGTCTTGGGAATACAGAGCGTCCTCAGTCAGAAGCTTCTTCATATTCGCTGTAATACAGACCGCTACAAGAGATCTTTCCTGCCAACAGCCGTCACTATCTACAACAACTGGATTAAAATGAGTTACAACAACGTTTGATTTCCCTTTAGGATCAATGAAGTATTTCTGAATTTGAATTGAATTAGAATTCGACCTTTGCTGTACAGACTTCAATGTTAGGGTGTGGCCTAAGAGAGAGAGCGGTAATCGAGGCCGCATTTCTGCCCCTTCATTTGTTTCCCATCAGGCTGAGATGCACCACGAGGAGGCAGGGTGGAGGGGGGGGGAGGAGGAGAAAAGCCTCGACACCTGCCAGCGGTGACTATTAATGGCTAATGGGAAGGCAATGGCTCTGACCGTGAGGCTTGCAAACTGAACACCAAACAGCATGTCAATATTTGTTGACAGCCACTCACACACGGCGCTGCGTAGTGAAGCGTTCCTGCTCCATTCAGCTCTTTTAATTACCTGTGTGTGTGATTTAATCCGTCATATGTCTCAGCCCGTTCCTCTGTAACGATGCGCCCCACTCAGTTCCTCACATTGCCGCTCCGGTTGTGCACGCAAGGCCTATACTGGCGACCCTCTCTAATGAAAACATAAGAACAGGCCCGGTTTTGTAATGACACCATCGCCGTCCAAAGGTGTGGATCACTGCTGAAGCATCCGGCAGAGTAAATGTTATCGGTGGTAATGCTTTGTTCCCATTGTTTTATCTCCGCTGAAGGGGCTACATTTTGCATTAGCATGTGTGCAACAGAAACAGGCCCCAGATCATAGCTTTCCTGGCTAAAGCGCCGACCTAGAGCTCTGGGCAAATACCAGACAAAATTCAGGGAAAAGAGCTGAGTGTGAATACATGAATTTGAATGACTGTGAAAAGGTTTGTGTCAGATTCCAGGAAAACATGTTTTTTTTCCAACAGCTTTGTCCGTCCAACCCCCCGACTGATTTGAATTTAGAAAAGATTTGATCCTGCTGAAACACCAGATCACAGCTGAAAGTAGGAAATGCCTGGAATAGCATAGTTTAATCAATAGCAAAATGAAATGAATATAAGGAGGAATACAAACGCTCCTCTATACGCAACGGCAGAAGACCAAAGGCAGCAGCTTACCCAGAGCCAGCCCAAGACACCAGCAAACTGAGCTCCCTAGGGCTCAAACGAGCTCAACTTCTCACCCGGAATGTCGAGAAATGCCCGAAAGCAAAACCTTCAGGTTGATATTGACGCTTATATAGAATAAGCCTATAAATTAACTTCAAAGATTTATAAATAACTAATTTCAAAGAATTTGGTTTGCTTGTTTTTCTTGCCTGGATACACTTAAGATTAATGGGAATTCACAAAGCAGTAGTCATAATCATATGATGGAAATTATTCATAGCGGGAAAAAGTCTATTCACAGGACCTGTAATTCTGCAAATATGCAAATAACTAAGCTTATACAATTTAAATTACTTATGCTTTTGTATCCAAGTGGCAAAAGTGTTATAATATAATAAATTAACAAATTTCTTTAGATGTTATATGCATGGAATACTTTTTTTCAAATGCCAATCATTAGAAAGATAGGTGAATATTTAATCATTAAATTAATAATAACATATTAAGGATATATCTTAAAATTTCTGTTTTCAATAAATTCAATAAAATGACTTAAATTGTCACTGTAACTCATCAAATAGCCCCACAGGTCTGATTGGCTGCCCTGCAGAGCAAGTCAATTTCAGAACAAATACTATTACAAAAGCAGAGCTGGCACCGCCCACTGACCCTGACCAGTAATACTGACAGGTCAGTCAGTAATTTCATTCATAATGTGCTGTAGCATGCAACCAAAGTGCAAAATAAATAACATGTATGATTTTTAGAAATAAATACATATGTTTATAAGCAAGATTTACAATTTAGTCTTTATGTAACAAATTAAAGTTGTATCAGTATTTTAATTCAGAAGGGGCACTTTTAAGCTTCTATTAGATGGTTTATCTACTGAACTGTGGCACATTTGGAGCTCCAGAGTGTGGTGGTTGGTGGATGATAGACTTAATAAGAATTGGGGTCCCAACCTGAATTCGGATAAGGGTCCAAATGGTTTCAGTTTTTGATATAGGTGATGTGGCACATTGTCGAGGGTGGCATATTGTTGGGGGTGGGACAAGGTGGCAAATAGCATACATAAAGTGATCTGCCTATTAGTTATGGTGCACAATCTAATTTGAAGGTTTATATGTGATGGTAATGTACCCTGGACTGCATTAGACCATCTCCGATTGAAGATCTAAAATACTTTGACTTGTCAAACTTGAATTGGATGTCCTACATTGAACAGAGACTCTTCAAACCCTAGTCTGAACACATATAAACATGACATTTTGATTACCTTTTGTTCTTCACAAATTATTTGACACTAGCATAAAAGGCGCAATAGCCTGTATATCAAACCTGAACTGAGTTTTTACAAAATGATTGCAGTCTTGATGAACTTTGGCTTGCCTCATCCTCGCAGGGTTGAGGTTAGCAAAATGTTGTCAGCTAAACTCATCGCTGTATCCCTGATTAGTAAATATATTAATGTATCAATATGAGGGTTCATATTTCAGATCAGACCATATTTAACACTATCACTGAATAGGAAAATGCCCCTTCTGCTGTGTTTCCGATTAGCTTATCCTTTGTTATATATATTGCACAAGACCTGGCGTCAGTCAGATAAATTCTCTTGTTCTTAATGGTCCTGTCAAATTCTGTAATAAAAGGCTATTTGCTTTTGCGGAAAGGAGAGTGAGAGGGGAAGGGGGGGGGGGGAGCATGAAGGAGGAGCCTGTCCAGGATGCAATAAATGCTAAAACCTCAGCTGGTTCCATGTAAACTTGACCCGACTCTGTGCTCACCTTTGGAGAGAGAAAAAACTGTGCAGCTTTGAGGATCGATGGGAGCAACTTCTCCTCTTTGGTTTATACACCGCTAATCAATGGTGATTCCTATGCAACAATCCAGACTGGGATGTCAAACTTTTATGGAGTCACTGAATCAGCCATGCAACCTGATTCCAGCATAGAAAGACTTCGGATTTTTAGTCTATGAAGGGATTGATTTAGGATGTGGGGGGATTTGGGAGACTTGCAAGGATTGACTCACATTTTTTCGCACTTTTTGCCTTTCCCCCTCTCTCTCTCGCTCTCGCTCTCTCTCTCTCTCTGTCTGTGTGTCTGTTTGTTTAGTTTTGCCAACATAATCAAATATTTTAGTCTACCTGGGGGTTTGAACAGGGTTTGGGTCTGAGTGATCCAGAGGATCGTTTTTGTTTTGAGGAAATTCAGGCGCACGCCATTCCAAATAACTCACATTTCCTGCCCAGCTTTACCAAAAAAACACGAGGTTCAGATCGCAATAATATTTATTTCATTACATAACCATCATTGCCCCGAGTCGCTACGGGACAAAAAAGACGCAGATAAAGCCGGGGACGCCGAGGCTACAAAGTTGTCATCTTTCACCAGAACCGCTCCGCTTTTCCTCTCAGCGGACTTTCACACGCATGTAAAAAAGAAAAAAAAAGAAAAACAAGCCCACACACAAAAAATAAAATAAAAATAAACTTCCCAGCTGCGTTTCAGGAGAGCCAGATCTGCATCAGTCTTACCTGTTGGCCCCTCGATGCCATCGGCGTAGATCTGGACACTTAAAATGAGCAGAAAGGCGCAGGTGTTCATCGTCTAGATGTTTTAGTCCACTTTACATGAGAGGAACAAGTCATTGCATTCACTCCGTTGAGGTCCAGGAAGGCGGCAGCAAGCAAAGCGGAGCCCATCTATTTCCCTCAGTTTTGTCTTTTAACTGAGTGGAGTTTGCGAGACACTGGAGGGAGACAGGGCAGAGCTACTTCTGCAAACTGACGTCAGGGTAAACAGTTCAGGAGAGAAATTTTCTTTCCCAAGCCCACTTTTCCCTCCCCGGACCAAAGCTTTTCCACTCACAGCATGAGCCGGGCGCCTCCAAGCGGCCAAATGCAGAAATGACACCATGGGGTTCCATTATCGGACAAGCTCAACTCAACACAGCGTGTGGTTGTGTACTCAAACTCCTAATTGTTTTTGTTTTGGGGGGGGGTATTTTTTTATTATACAGCTGTACAATCTTCCCTACACGAAAGTTATATTTAAGGTTAATGTTTATTTAAGAGACCATGGCATGTAGCTACAAGACATGTACAGTTTCTTCCAAAAGTACTCATACCCATATTTTGTTACGTCACAAACACAAACTTCAATGTGTGTTATTGTTGTTTTTTTTGTGATAGACCAACACAAAGAGGTACATAATTATGAAGTGGAAGGAGCTTCTCTGAATCAATAATTTGTAGGACCAGCTGTTGGAAATAAAGACACAGGTCTTCTAAGGTCTTTTCTCTACCAGCTTAACTGATCAAGAATCAAGCGTCGTTGTCGTCATTATGTAACCGTAAGGATATTTTGGTGAGACGCCGGTTCAGACTTCACACATAACACAAAGACACAGATCAAGATGTGTTCAAGCTGAATGCACCGACAACACTTCCCGAGAAGCTATAAAAGTGTGCAAATAGTCCTTAGCATCTGAGAAGATGTAAATGTTCCTGTCAACAAAGATAGACAGCAGTCACTTTACAGAAGTATGTAAAACACTCCCTGATGTAAAACACTCCCTGAGAAGTTAAAAAGTGTGCAAATAGAAATGTAGAAGTTGATTGGTATTCAAGTCAAAAAGACATGTAGTAGTTGTCATGGTTTAGGGTTTTTGTTTGTTTCACTTCAGACTTTTCTGGACTTTTCTTATTTAGCCAGTCACCACTATCCAATCAGCTCAGTCTCCCTCCAGCCACCACCCTATTCTAGATCACCTCCACCTGTTACCACTAATTAAGTCTACTCAGCTCACCTGTTCACCAGCCTACATATTCCCTCCTCAGCCAACTCATCGCCGCCAGAACGTTGCTCACTCTCTACCTCTCCCTTCGCTCCCCGTTGTGCCCAGTCGCTACCGGATCCTGTGTGCCCTGCCAGCTAGTGATGGCGAGATGAAGCCTCATGAGGCATTGAGCCACTCAGCCAACTGGTTCGAGAAAAGGTTCATTTCTTGATGGTTCATGTGCACACAGCACCACCTACTGGCAA
Source organism: Fundulus diaphanus (assembly GCA_037039145.1). NCBI lineage: Eukaryota > Metazoa > Chordata > Actinopteri > Cyprinodontiformes > Fundulidae > Fundulus > Fundulus diaphanus. Next base: position 28,041,080 of record CM073130.1, read on the forward strand.
GTTGTATAATCACAGCCAGCTGTATCTTAACACGTGTGATGCATTAATTTTTGTCTATTATGGCTCTTGGGAATGACTTCACAGAAGGTGTAGGACGAAATCATTTGTCTACATAAATTTTGTAAACACATGTGTACAATAAAATATTGTTTGAATGTATTCTCTGTGTGTATTTATTCCCAAAATATGAGTGTCATGTGATATGGCATGTTGTGTAATAATGTTTTTCTGTGACTCTACAAAAATGGCATAGCCTTAATCAGGCAGAGGACAGTGAAAGTGCTTATGGAACTAGGGAGGGGTAATGAATAGGCTGATGCTTGTGTAACTTGGATGATTTCATGCATTTTTATTAAGAAACAACAATTTCTCCACAGTTTTTGGTTTCAAACGATTTCTCTTTTTTGATACTACTTCTCCAGCCTTTGAAAAGACACGCTCACATGGCACAGATGATGCCGGGGTGCATAAATAAATAAGTGCAAGTTTGTACAGATTGGGGTACAGTGACCAATGATTAGCCCAGTACTCCAGGGGGTTCTCCAGCCTGCTTATGTTCGCCTCTGAGAGGTAGCGCTGGACCTCTACGGTGGCATCTGCTGAGACATTTGGAGTCCTCTTTGCCTCCATGACACTAGTGTCCAATCTTTGCCAAAGTCTGCTACCTAAATGGAAACCACAGGTCAGGTTAGTAAGTGTTTTAATAGGAATAAGTAATCTCAAAATGTAATACAAAAGATTACCTCCACTGAATTCTTGAGAGGTGGAAGCCTGGGGAATCTCGTGAGTGTTCTCTTCTAGGTTCCGTCCGATTACGGTGGCACACTCTGAAGTCAAGAGCTTCACTGCTTCAGCAGCTTTTGTGTTGCTGAAAAATGCTATAACTTTAAATCGTGGATCCAGGAGTGTAGCCAGCGACAAGATGCTCATTGACTGGAGCATGTGCAGCTTCTCCCTGAGCTGTCTGATGAGCTGCTCTCCTATTTGCACTGCTTCTGCAGGTGCCGACTTGGTGTCCTCCTCCTGAAGGGCATTCTCTATCATCTTCAGGAGGGGGATAACTTTTGATGCCGACACGTGTTGTTCTGCTGAGAGCTCCATGGTGGCGTCATAGAAAGGAGAGAGTAACGAAAGGCACGCTACAACAATATCAAACTCACTGGCAGTTAAATAGGGAATGTCAGTTTGTAATCCAGCCAATGCCGCTCCTACTGGCTCCCTCAACTCCACCAGACGGTGCAGCATCAAGTAGGTGCTGTTCCATCTTGTTTCCACCTCCTGCATCAGCATGGTTGCTTGCATGCCCAGCTGAAGCTGCACTTATGTAAGCTTCTCCTTTAAAGATACAGAAGAGTAGGCCATTAAGTCACTGCAGTAGGAGTACAGACAAACTATTAACATTATATATTGGAATAAAATAAAAGAGGATACCTTAGCAGTGGTGCTGCTTCTAAAGTAGCCAACCAGCTTCCTTGCTTTGGCCCGGAGGCCAGAGAGCGCAGGTTGGTGGTCAAGCGCCCTCTTCACAATAAGATTGAGGGTGTGAGCAACACAAATGTGGTGGCGAAGCTTCAGGTCTCTCACGCATGCCACCATATTAGGAGCACCATCGGTGACCATGCATGTCACCTTGCCTGAGATTCCCCATTCCTCCATCAGGGAGGCTTTCACACAAGCAATATTTTCAGCAGTGTGAGACTGGGGGAATGGCTGCACTCCCAACAACACCGAGCTCAGCTTTTCATTCTCCTCCACAAAGTGGCATGTCACTGCCAGGTAGGCATCCATGTTGATGGATGTCCACATATCTGATGTAAGGCTAACAGCAGCCACCTTCTCTACTTTAGCCTTAGCGTGCTCCTTAGCAGACTCATATTTGGCCTCCACCATGGCCTTCAGAGCCTAAAGGAAGAGATGAGATATATATATATATATATATATATATATATATATATATATATATATATATATATATATATATATATATATATATATACACACACATACATACACACATACACACATACATACATACATACATACATACATTTATATATATATATATTGCTGAATTGTGACACATACAATAATGTAGTCATTCGTTTCATGTATGGACCCACACATACCTGCCTTGTAGGGAGAACATAATTGGGATCCAGCTTAGACACAAATGTCTTGAATCCAACGTCATCCACAATAGTGAAAGGCTGGGTATCCTTCACTATCATGGAGACTAGAGCTTCATCCAGCTCTGCTTTTCTGGTGGCTGGTTAAAAGGGAATAAACACAGTGTCTGTTACCTATCTTTATTTGCACAACAAGCAAACATCAGCATGCAAAAATTGTGAAAGTGTGTTTTTAATATAGTAATGAAATACCTTGGCTGGGTGAAGCTCCAGTTTCCTCCCCATTCTCATGCAAGGCACGGTAGTGCCTTAGCATGGATGAGGTGTTATTATTGTACCCCAACTCCTTGGAGCACAATAAACACCTCACCTTTACACAAAATAAGAAACAGTGAAAAATACAGTTCCTCATAAGCAAACCTAATGCATCTGCAAATGTTCAGTTCACCTTACCTTGTTAGGGCTTATCAAATCAAAATGTTCCCACATAGGGGACATCCTCCTCTTTCTCGCCTGCTCCATCCTACTCCTATCCTGTCCTCGCACTCCTAAATCTCCTATGTATCTCTTTCCTAAACTCTCCAAACACCAAACTAACTTTCTCAAACTAAATAACCACTATCCAAACTCTACTATCCAAACTATCCAAACTCTATCCACTCTCTCAACTGACCGCAACTCTCCTACAACAACCCACATTTTGAATGGAGCTTGTGGACTTTTTAAAGCCGTCAAACCCCGCGCAACAATCTGAGCCACTTCCCGAAGCAGTCACGTGGTACAGCCGGCCAGCGAGGCTTCGGACGTCATCGTTTTCGGCTCCTCCCCCAAATGAAGCACGCCTCGATACGCGCATTGCGGAAACGCCCCCTCTATTACTCGACACACGCCTCGGAGCCTCGGCACATAACGTAACATCACTACTGCCAGCTGAACTCTCCAAAATGAGGTTGTCTGAGTCTCTGTGCTGCAGTGCTACCTGTTCCTCCGTGAGTCCCAGCTGCTTGCTTGCCCATTCTGGTGGTTCCCCGGTTCTCATCGCCTGTTCCGCTCTGTTTGGTCTTCATCTTTTGGTCTCCTGCTTATCCCCGCCTGCCTGCTCCGGCTGCCATTATCCGTCTGCTCGAGTCTGGCTCAACTCATCTGTCTCACCCACTGCAACTCATCCTTCTCAATACACTTCTTAAACCTAACTCTGTGTGCGGCCAAATTTCGGGTTTGCCAGCCTCATCTCCTGACAGTGACAGTAGTCAGTTTACAGGATGATGTAAAATTAAAACACTGTGCAATTGCGTGAATGTATCAGGCAAACATTCCCTGAGAAGCTAAAAGTGTGCGATAAACTGTCAGTCAAGTGGATGGTAGACGTCTATGAAGATCAATTTTAATGTATTAAAACATATTTTCAAGTCGATTTGGGGCTGGGCTTTAACTGGCCCATTCAATCAAGTGAATATCCTGTGATATTCCTCTCATGAGATTAAACAAGTGGATTTCAGAGTTGGGGTCAGGACCCCACTTGTTCAGGGGTCATTACAGTGAGTCGACATTTTCCTCTCTCACATCAACTACCTTCATATCCTCTTTCACTCCATCCATAAATCTCCTCTTTGGTCATCCTCCAAGCCTCCTGCTTGGCAGTTCTGGCTTCAGCATCCTTCGACTGATGTACTCACTATCCCTGATCTGTACGTGTCTAAACCATCTCAGCCTGGCCTCTCTGGCTTTATCTCCAAAACATCTAACATCAGCTGTCCTTCTGATGAACTCATTCCTTGGGACTCCCAAAGAGAACCTCAACATCTTCATCTCTGCTCCCTCCATCTCTGCCTCCTGTCTCTTCCTCGGTTCCGATAATTGTTGGCAAATCTATTCATAGTGTTATGAACGGGATTTTAACACGCCAATGTCTTATTTAGCCAGTTGGACCAAGTCACCCAGCAGCAGATGCTCACTAAGCACAGAAATGACATGGCCCTAAAGGCTAAAGGTCACAGAGTGACGGAAGCACAGATGAGAAAGAAAGGAAAGACGAAATCAGGCATACATCACAGCTGATATTGTCATTACGATATTTACCAGTATTATCGCCATTGCAATATTTTCTAGTATCATGCAGCCCTGTGGTGAAGCACACTTATGCAATAAATGTTTGAAGATATGAAAATGAAGCCTGCAAAGGTAAACTGGATGATGTTGCTTCTTCTGTTGTATTTGTACCCCCTGTTTAATTTCGATGGCAGAAATGGTTCTTTATTTGACCGTCTGTAAATGTCCCCAGTCTGTTTCATTGTTAAATCGGGAGTTGAGCGATGGACAGTTTGGGAACCGCCAACCTGAACCGTTCTTTTGTAACTCAACCTGGATGTTTAGAGTTGTTATCCTGCTGGAAGACGGACCCATCAACTCTGACCAGCTTCCCAGTCCATGTGAGGAACAGCATCTTCACAGCATGATGCTGCCACCACCATGTTTCTCCGTGTGATCTGCAGTGTTGGTTTCTTTTGCCACACATAGTGTTTTGAATCAAGGGAAAAAATGTACATTTTGGGTTCAACATATTCCACATGCTGCGATAGACTGGCGACCTGTCCAGGGTGTACCCCGCCTCTCGCCCATTGACAGCTGGAGATAGACACCAGCACCCCTCGCGACCCCACAAGGGATAGACATGTTAGAAAATGGATGGATGGATGGATATTCCACATGTCCCCTGTATGGCTTGTAACAAACATATGGCTTTTGGTCACTGATTGGCTCTCTTTTTACCACTTCTTTCTCAAGAAAGACCAGCATTATTTAGTGCATAAATATTAGTTGTCTCATCAACATGTTGTCCCAAATCTGCGCTGTGCATCCCTGCAGTTCTGCTGCCGGAGTCGCAATGGATCCTTAGATCTAACCTTATTTTAAAGCTTTCCTCAACTTAAGCACAGATATGTCAGCTGTGTTCCTTGGCTCTCATGATGCTGTTTGTTCTCTAACAAACCGCTAACACCTCACAGTGGAATTCATTTTAAGATTTGAATTACATACTAGCATGTGGAGGCAAGTGGGAGCATTATGATTTATTCAGGATGATAAGATTAAAGGGGCCTTAAGACAATGCCACATTGTTCAGATTTTCATTCGTTAACCCTTTTGAAAACCATGTACGCTTTTTCTTTCTCTTATTATTGCACTGCTCTTTGTTGGGCTACCAAAACTAATTAAAAAAAAAAATTCAATGTCACAAAATGTGTAAAAGTTCAATAAGGTATGAAGACTTTTGCAAGGCAGCATAATTTAAAGGCCCAACATCTGGCATAAATTCAGCTAACATTATGGGTTGCTGTGGCAACAGGTTTATATGTTCTTGTTATTTCATACCGCTACATGCCACTCACAGCAAACAGCAGAGTTTTCAAATTAACCACAGTTGCAGTGCTGCCTAAAATGTCACCCTGTCATGATTATTTTCAATTAGACACCGTTCCCTTTAGAAATGATAATGATCCTGTTTTATTGTAATTTTTATTGCACTTTATCACACTGGTTCAATAATAATAAATCAAGAAGTGACAGATTAATTTTAATTTTCTCGATTTTTATTTATTTTTATTTTTCCCCCCAGAGATGCCAGACAAGTAATACCTGAACGGGAAGCAAAAGCATGTCTCGACTTGTCATTTGGTTCATGCTGCACCCCCAAATCTTATAATGATAGCAAAACCCATGCTGTCTATTGCAGGCTCGTGTCACCCAGACCCTGGGTGACATTTATAAGCACAAATATTATAACAAATGTTTGACACAGAGGTATTTTGTACAATACTTCAAAATGCCAGTCTTTATAATAACCTTATTATAATATATATGATGATGTATTTACTTTGACAGAGCTAGTTAAAAATTGTATACATTCTTGTGTTTAAAAATCATATGAGAGATCCAAATATACAGATATTCTATACTGAAAAAGTTTCATTCCTATTTTCTTTGTCTATATGTAGTTTATGGCCATGATGGGTCTTGTATTCTCCCAGTTATGGCAGGTACACATGCATTGCACCTTCCAATGACAGCTGCAAGCCATATTTCTCCATAAATTATTATAGAATTTTGACATGTTCTGTGCATTAAATTTGCATTTGATGGGGTTACTTTTCTCCATCTTTGGCACCAGCTGGTTACCTTATTAAGTCCTTGAAATGTTGGGCTGCAGAAATCACTTTTGGGTCTAATGAAATGTGCACAAACCAAATGTAAACATATGGCACAGATGTAATAATTATTTGAAAGCAAGCAATCTTGTTGGAAAAGGTTGTGTATAAGGAATGGGCACCGCTCTCTTGATCCAAATGTAGTAAACAGCACATGGGAGATTTGAAGTTTTACCGGCGTTGAACTGCTTTTACAAAGGCGCGTTAAAAATACCTGACCTTTGAGGTTTAACCTCTATAGCCGTTTATATGTTTTCCACTCTAAAGTGTTTTTGCACCAAAGAAGTGCTCTCTGAAGGATCTTATTTTATTTATTCTGAAATTCTGGAAGCTTTTAAAAATTACCTATGTTTAGTTAACTTTGACGTTGAAAAATGTGGTAAATTCTGAAAGTTTTTATTTCATGAAAATAATCAATAAACCTTGAGTGTGAAACAGTTTCAGCCTGGAGAAAACAGTAGCTACAATCTCTTTTTGATTTTTTTTTTACTTTCTTGTCCCCTCCTGAATTTGCTGACCAGCGCCGCAGTCCATGTCTGATTGGATCATCAGGCCCCCGTGACAACTCTCTGACAGCTGCTGGCTACTGAGGCAGCTGAGTTCGGAGACTCGGACGGAGACAGATCCAAACTGAACTACAGAACCAGTAATGAGCCTGTTTTCCCCGACTTTCTGCTTTGTGATCGATTCAGTTTCGAATTCATAGCGAGCAACCCTCCAGGCGTACAAGCTGAACCGGCGTAATCCACACTCCTGAGACAGCAGGTAACTTTTGATCCAAGTTCAAACTATAATGAGCTGAGATCATATTTTTATTGTACGTTTCTCCCTCAGAAAATGATCTTAAATTGGGATTTGATTTATGAAAACAAAGAGGTGTTAAAATGAATTTGGTCAGATGTAAAAAATAATGCACCCCAAAATCTATAGCTGGTGGTGCCACGATAGGGGGTGGGGGTGGGTGGGTGACTTCCATCATTTACATAACTGGTAATGAGTCTTTCATATTGTAACAATAAGCGGCTATCAGAGCACTAACGATGGATTGGTAGGCTGGTGGTCCTCTTTTGCATGCAAACAACCAGTTTTTATTGTCAAACTTAAACTGGTTGATCCGTTATGCAAGGGTACTGCTTATAACCCAGAGTTTGCCGTTAACTCCTCAGACTGAAGACGTCTACTGGAGAAGAGACAAAACCTTTTAACAAAGAAGAACCCATCCAGAGGGGTTCCCACTTGTTCAGCGGTCAATCTCTTTTTTTTCTGATATATTTTTTCTCTTTTTTGGCCAATGTAAAATGGGCTTATGTGCTCATTCTGGTAAGCAGATGTTTTTACTTTGGATCTCTCACATGGATGATGAATAATTTCCACTTTTTAGTTGATCCTGCGGTACTTTGGATTTTGTTTGATGTTGTTTTCTGATCTCCTTGGTTGGTTCTCTTTGTTTTCCTGGATTAACAATGGAAGACCACTTCTCATCCACGAGTGCGCTGGAACGATTTTCCATACCGATAGATGTCAGTGACTTTGTTTCTCAACTGATGTTGAATTTCTTTTAGAAAGGAGCTTTTCTGAGCTTTCTCGGGTCAGTCAATAGGTTGTACGTCAATGACTTCTGGGTTTTAAAAGTCTGGCAGCAGCAGCAGCACATTTTAGCAGTAGATCAGACCTGGCGTAGCTAATAAAACTGGACGATAAAAATGTCGTTAATTGCAGATAAATTCAAATGTAGCAATAGGAGGCAAACACTATAACTTTTTTTCCCCTTGTTTTATTAAATCATCAGTCCAAAATGAGTTTCAGATTTAATCTGGCTATCTTTGTCTGATATAAACATTTTGTTTGATTTGAAGTATTCACTTACAACAAGACAATAAAATCAGGAAGAAAAAAAGCTATTAGGTGGCAAATACTTTTTCACAGCAAGCTACGTTAACATCCCGCACAAAGGCGGACGTTGGAGTCGATCCTCTTTGGGATAACACATTTAACTGTGACTCAGAACTAAATTGGCTATACGTCTCTCAATTTAGTTATATGTGGACATTACAGCTGAAGATTAAATAATGGCTCCTAAAGCTTCCTATGTGAGTTAACCACGTGGACTCCAATTTTGTTGGTCCCGAATGATGAATAAACGTTCCAATGCACTCAGGGCTATTTAATTAATGGAAAAAAGAACAACATATGTCAAGACAAAAACCTGTAATTACCCCTCCGAGATATACCACAGACATGTGTTTAAATCGCATTTATTTAAACAAAAGAAGTATTTGGACTGGGATGTGTTTTACTGCAACGCATTTTAAATGTGCGTTAATGTGATGTTGCAAAACACTGGTGAATTCAAATAGCAGGACAGGTGTCAGCAGAGATGCTGAGAGCCGCGCGGTGATGATAGTCATTTTATCAGACGTTTTATCGACTGCCACTCATAACCCTGGACAAACACCTACATCTGGACAGGCTGTGCTGCGCGCCAATGTGTAATAACATATCATCACGGTTCTGAGAGAAGTTGTCAAAGGCAACACCATCACTGTCTATCTCACAGCCTTGGCATGCAGAGCTGTGCTGAACACAAAACAGGAAACCATAACAGGAAGACGGGGTGCCTATTTATATGAAAAAAGCTGTCTTAAAGAAAGTAAGTGACATCTGGGATTGTAGGGTTAGTGGAAGTCAAATATGGCTTGTAGAAAACACGAGTTTTGCCCCCTGAAGGGTCATTTATTTATCTATTTATTTATTTAGCTGTTGAATTACACATTAGCTTCTCTGTTGGGAAAGGAACAGTGGTATCCAAAGAAGGAATGCACATGATGTAAAAGCATTTAAAATTAAAATGAACAATAGACTACAAAAAAATTGACCTGTATGTATAATTTATTGTTTACCCGCCAGCATCTTGCAATTTTCATCAACAGCCTGACAATAAAACAATCAATAGCCTGACGGGTGTGAAGTTAGCTCTTAAAGAAAAATGTAAACGCTACATTTGGTTCTCATCTAAAATGTGATCGTTATCTGAAAAGGTCCTTCTACACTTCATGAATGACAGTTTTTATCTTTATTACCAATATATAATATATAAATCAGCTAGTATAACTAAATACAAAATAAAAGCAATAAAACTATTTTATATAAAATGCAATTAATTAGATAGCGTGCCAATAAAAATACCTATTTTATGCATTTAAATCACATGTAATTAGTAAAATAGCAATTAAGTAATGGCATACATCCATTCTTTTATGATTTTGTTATAAGTCTTCCTGTGTAGGTAAACCAGTTAAATAATAAACATCAACCAGGTGTAATTATTTCGCTCTGCATGACAGGTGCAATGAAATAAATACTGAAATAATAATACATGGTTTCATAAAACTGTATACACACACATATATATATATATATATATATATATATATATATATATATATATATATATATATATATATATATATACATATATATATATATATATATAATAACAAGTACATTTATTTGCAATGTTATTTGCAATGTTATTTTATTTGCAATACTACAGATCTTGACTGTTGAAACACATTATTTAATTATTTATTTAGTGGCACTTTTGACCCTTGTTGAACAACAAGTCAAGCTTTGTAATACATAGGTCTTCTGCTCCAAACAAGTGCAAACATTTCCAGCAAGAAAGGCTACTTCCAAAATGTTTTTAAATTACACATATAAAAAAGTACACATTAGTGAAAAAAAAAACAATCTTATGTTAGATAAAATGTTCCCTTAAAAGAGTTTAAACCCCATAATATAAAACTGTTTGCCCTTAAATTTGAGAACATTCACACTGTTCTGTCTCGGCTACTTAAATTTGGTTTATCAAATAAGTGTTAGCGTCACAACGGGTAAGTGCTTATTGTAGTACACTTTGTGTCTCAGTTAAGTGTTTGTAGTTGAAAAAGGACCTCATAATCTTTACCCAGACACATACCCTCCACTCTAAATTTTAAAATGCTAATTTCCTGTTCTCTTTTTCAGGAAGGTACCCCTGACCTTGTGCTTCTGTTTTGGGATGCTCCCTAACCAGGACAAAGACATTAAAGATTCTCCTGCTGTGTCTGACTTTAAGTTGGGTCTCTGTTATTCTTTCCATAGAAGATACGCTGTTTAGCTGAGTCCGAACCATTGCTACCATCAACTTTCTGTACCCTCTTCGTATTTCTTTCCTTGGAAAGTACTGCTGGTTGGGTGCCTCTGTGTTTGTCTCTTCCTGGCCCCCAGTCGTCCCCCACGCATACTGGCCGGGTTCTGCTGCACTGTTAAGCCAGGCTGCTTGCTAAGGATGAGGGTTAACTCCAAAGCCGTGAACTCTTTAAAGAAACAACCCGATGGAATTGGTTTTCCTTCTTTCCTTTTTACCGATCAGTCTCAAATGATCAACTACCGTACTGTAACAAGATCTTGAGCTGACTATATGATTAGATCCTTTTTGTTTTTTAATTTAAAAAAAATAAAAAATTCTTTGTGGCTCTAGTGGCCTTTATTTGACCAGAAATGGCGTTGCGACATAGACTTGAACCTGGGATGGCCACGTCGAGGACTGAGGCCTCCAAACATGGGTCGCTTGTGCCGCGCCCCCTTTTGGTCGTTTATAGATAATCGAAGACTAATTGGATCCGAGATTATTGTACTGTAAAGTTCCTTTAGTCTTTTGTTGTGAATTGGGAATAGGTAAAATTATTTTAAAAAAATAGTGCTAACTATCCATCCATCCATTGTCTTCCGCTTATCCGGGGTCGGGTCGCGGGGGTAGCAGCTTCAGTAGGGAGGCCCAGACGTCTCTCTCCCCGGCCACTTGGGCCAGCTCCTCCGGGGAAATCCCAAGGCGTTCCCAGGCCAGCCGAGAGACATGAACTCCTCCACTAGGGGCAGCACATCCTCCCCAACCCGGAGGAGGCACTCTACCCTTTAGTTAGTTAGTGCTAACTAAATAGTTTAAACTAAATAGTGCATCAAGTTGTGTGTTTTATCAAAATAAAGTGGAAAATATAAAGATTTGATTATACGCCGTAAACCTATTTATACACCAGTCAGCCACAATGTTTTAACTACAGCTAAGACACTGTTCTTATATACCTCCAAAAGAGGGAAGTTTGTTTCGCCACATATTAGTGAGTCCAGTGTCTTCATTGCAGGCCTTTATTTAGACTCTTGCATTCCCTCTAAGCTGGAGCCACAGCATCTACTTAAAGTTCTCACTGCCATGTGAGCTTTTTGTCTCCTTCACCTCGTCACATCTAATCGGATTATCTCCACCAAGCAGCACAGTCCTCTGTTTCATCTCTTTGTTCTCTTCTAAGGTATCTTTTTTCTCGTCGCCACTTTGGCCCACTCTGTCTGTCCTGCCGGCTCCAACAAGGTGACTCCGGCCAGTGGGGGCAGAGAAATGACTGAAGACCTGAACGTGAGATGCAGCAGATAAACCGGCGAAAGACCGGAGATGGATCATTGTGTTTGTCCTTTCATGCAGCAGCGGGCTGCGTGCGCGTCTTTTCTGCTGGCTCTGACGATGAGGTCGGAGGTGTTTCCAAGATGAGGTTTTATAAGATCTGCTTTGAGGGCAGCTCGGCTTCCTGTGTTCCTCTGGGATCTCATCCAGCACTATATAAAACAAGATAACAGTTAGTACAATCCAGTGGGGGCATCAGTGTGTGCACCGTGTATTGGCTCTGGCAGCGTTCTCACCATCCACACCATGATGGATTCTCCTTTCTTGGTTCTGGGTGCACCTAAGGGCCAGAGCTTGTTTCACTGAGTCCAAAAGCCCAAACATCTCACACAGAGAATTAAGTATGTGAGCATCTAGCAAAACAAAAAGTAAGCCAAAGTGTTGAATAATAATATTTGTTCAATTGTACAGAATGATGAAAAAATATCTATATTTATCAGTAGTTTTTTTTCTATAATGACCTAAAATCAACACACATATTAATAGAGTGCCTAGCAAAAGTATTCATATCCTCTGAACCTTTTCAGACTTTGTCAGAATCACAAAGCTCTGTGGTTTTCATTGGAAATTTTATAATACACACAGTAAACAATAAGATAATAGTGAAGCCAGAAGAAAATTATAGATGGTTTTCTATTTTTGAAGAAGTAAGAATCCGAACACTTGGACATTTACTTGTATTCAGGCCCCCTGATTCAATACTTTGTAGAATCACCTTCATTGCAATTATGGCTGTAAGTATTTTTGAGGTAGAGATTGAAATAATTTTTTTTTAATAAAACAGCTCAAGCTCAGTCAATCTGGACGGAGAGCATCCAAGAACAACAATCTTCAAGTGTTGCCTCAGATTCTCAGTTGAGTTTAGGTCTAGACTTTAACCGAGCCGTTCCAATTAATACGGTTTGAAATAAACCATTCTGCTGTAGCTCAGGCTGTAAGTTTATGATCATTTATCTAATTGATTAAGAACCTCTGTTGCAACTCTTTGGCGGTCTCTAACAGCCTTTCTCCTTTTATTTAGCCCTACCCATCTTCCCATTCACTCTGATCATCTTCTCTGTCCCTGTAGAAGAAAATTATCCCCCACAGCATGATGTTGCCACCACCATGTTTGATTGTGGCAATAGGGTTTTGCTGCCACACATGATTTTGCACGTAGGCCAAAACATAAAAGTTTAGTTTAATCTGTTCAGAGCATCTTCTTCCTCATGACTGCCATGTTTCTGACACAGCAAATATGACTCCTGCTGGTTTCTTACAACAATGGCTTTCTTCTTGTCACCCTTGTGGAGTGTCTGTCAACACAATCTTCCATCTGATCTGTAAATCTCTGCAGCTCATCCACAGTTATGAATTTCTTGGCTGTTTCTCTGATTAATGCTGGTGGATGCCCGTATCTTGGTAGGATTGCGGTTTTGCTTTGACTGATGATGGATTAAATAGTGCTCTGTGACATGTTCAAAGCATGAGAAATTGTTTCATAGCCTAACTCAGCTTTCTCCAGAAAGTTGTTCCTGAACCTGTCTGCTGTGTTTCCTGGTCTTCATGATGCACCATGATGCACATTTGTACACTAATGTTCTCTAACAAACCTCTGAGGCCAGAAACAGAACAGCTCATTTTATACTGAGATTAAATTACACATAGGTCAACTGTATGTAATAAATCGGTGGCCCCTGAAGGCAATCTGTGACACAAGATTTTATTTAGAAGTGGCGCTGAAAACAAACGCATGCCACGCTTTTCAGATTCTTATTTGTAAAAATGTTTGAAAACTATGAATCATTTTTCATTCGACTTCACAAATTGCAGCGCTTTGTGTTGGTCTGTCACATGAAATCCCAACTAAAAACATTGAATATTGTCGTTTTAATGTGGCCAAATATGATAAGGTCGAGGGGTCTTGATACTTCTGCAAGACACTGCATATTAACATGTTCACACACTGTGGGAATGTACCTGTCTCCTGCAGGCTGCCCTTCATGCTGTGAAGCTCCGCACCTTTAAGAGTGGTCACTAGCTTGGCGTAGAGATCCGACAGAACGTCCCCCATCAGGCCCGACTCTGCTACACCTCGCCAAAGACTCAACACTCCATCTAGAGAGGATCCGTTACAGGATGAGAACTCTGGGCATCTGAGACCTTGTTTTTCTGTCCTCCATTAAGAGGTTTAAAAATTGCCACAGAGAAATCGGAGCCATAAATGCACCAGTATAGATTTGATATATGTGAAGATATGAATTCCAGTGCCGGCTGCCAAAAGAAAGCAAAGAGATGCGGTAAGCAATCATAAATAATCTGCAATAAATGTGCTGGAGGGGAGAAGCAAGGGGACATCTGGGGCTGAGATATCAAGCTTAAAAAAAACATTGGAAAAGACAGAACTAGATTTCTGAGATTGATAAAAAAACATTTAAAAAGATGTGAAAGAGAGAGGGCGTTAAATAGGCGACAGATGTTGAGAGGAAAGAGCAGGAAAATAGGTTAGGAAAGAGAAGCTCTTGGAAAACAGAAAGGAGGGCAGGACGGATTTGAAGGAGAATGAAATATAACTTGAAGTTGGCACAAACTGATAAAAACAGAAGTTAGGTTAGAGCGTGCTAGATGTTTTATCTTAGAGGAAATGAATGTATGCACACTGATGTTTGCTTAAACTTCTGTCAGGATGGTAAAATATTTGAAAGTGTTTCAGTTCCCATGTACATTTGTACGTTTGTTTAATTTATTTCTCCATGAGGGGAATATAAACGAGAATGAAGCACATTTCTGCAGATTTCAAGAAGCGAGCAAGAGGCTGAGCACGCTCGCTGAGAATTATCTGCTTGTTCAAAACTCAGCGACAAGCAACACTGCAGGTGAAGCGAGGCGCTTCAATCTACCTTCTAGGGTATCATCATCGGGCCGTTTTACTGACTGAGCTCCACCTGGAACATTGCCTGATCAGGTCACCTTCAAAAGTCTTTAAATCAAAGCTGCGGCCCCCGCAAGCCAAAAGGCCACACCTGGAAATGTCAGCGGCTGTCCGCGGCTTTATAAATGGACATGGCTCTTCCCCTGACTGCGGTCAGCAACTTTTTAAGGACAAGTCGGCAGGAGCATCCAACAACTGCCGATTCAGAGGTTTGCCGCCTCACTGTGTCAGGGAGGTCAAACCTTTTGTGGTTGCAAGAGGCGAGGCGAGATGCGATGGGTGGACAAAACCTGTGTGAATCTTTTCCTATAGTACTTGTCCTATAAAAGACATCTTCTCTTGAAAAAATAATTTTTCTAAACTTTTAAATATTAGTGCCATCTGTTTTCTTTTTTTTTTTTGCTTAACAGGATAAGGAATCTATCCTTCTCTATAGACTTGAAAATATGGTATAACACAATACAGTGTAAAATAAATTCCTGGTAAACAGTGCTAAATAATTGCTTTTAAGGAGACTTAATGACGCCAGGATGCCTCTCTTTGCCACAGTTCTCTAATATTGATCATATTTCAGTTCAGACTTTAACTGGGTTGCTCCAAACCCTTTTTTATGTCATTCAGAGTTGGACTTGCTGGTGTGGTTGGGATCATCACTGCTTCACAACCTAAATGCACCTTAGATTAAGATCCAGGATGCGCTAGTTGTTGGACATTTTCTTTCAGGGTTTTCTGTCAGAAGGAGAATTCACGGTTCAGTCCCTTATGGGAAGTCGTCACGGTCCTGAAGAAGCAAAGCATCCCCAAACTATCACACTGCCACCGCCATGTTTGACTGGCGATGTTATGGCGTGCTTTTTCTGGGATACTTAGTAAGATTAACGCGAGGTGTAACAGCATTCACACCTTACAAAATGTTCCATTAATCATTTTCCTAAAGGTCTTTGGGATCATCAAGAAACCTTTTAGCAAATCTGACACTGGCATTGAGGTTCTTCTTGGTCAGAAGTGGTTTTGGACCTGGAACTCTCCCATTGATCCTATTGCCCAGTCTCTTTCCTATCATCTAATATTGAACACTGAGTTTAACTGAGGCAGGTGAGGCCTGCAGTGCTTTGGGTTTTGTTTAGCGCTGCTATGTGACGTCCTGGATGAGTCAGAAATGTGCTTCAGGAGTAATTCTTGTAGGTTAATCACTCCTGAGAAAGGTTCACCATTATGGATGTTCTCTCTTTTTGTGGTCGATGGCTCACATTGTGGTTTGCTGACGTCCCAAAGCTCTAGAATTTGCTTTGGAATCCCTTTGAGACGGATACATGTAAATTTCTGTGTTTGTTATCTAATTTCTTTGAATCAGGGCCTGTTGGGTTGCCTTTTTGACAGTTCTTTGCCAACTTCATGTCTTCTGACAGCGAGGCCTTGGTGTGGCTGGAGAAAACTGAACTTAGCTGTCCAAAAAACATGATTAGTACAGTTAATTGATGATATAACAAAGAGCGTAATTGCGCTTCACAAAGAGACAGGTTTGTTTGGAGACCCTTTTTTTCTTTAAATGATAACAAAATTAATTTTGTATTTACGCAGGTTTGCTTTGCACTGTAAAGTACTCCATCTAAAGGTTGCATTTTTATAATTTGTAAGATTTTTACACATATTTACTAGGCTACTTCAAGAAATAAAACAGATAAATAAACATACTTATCAGGGAAAATTGTGATCCTACCTTTTTATATGGCACTAAACCAGAGTACAAACAGAGCCAACAGGTAAATCAAATGACTAATTAGCCATAAATATTGAATCCATACACATCATTTTGTCTTTTATTTGCCAGCATGTTTTGCTCTCTTTTTCTTTGCAGGATGTCCGTTGATTGTTTTGGAGTTAAAAACGTGTCTTGAAGCATTGCTGTGAAAACAGAAACTTTAAATGCCACCAGAAGTCTACCTGTCACAGGAGGCAGCTGTCCTCCAACGTCCTCAAGAGCCGAACGCGACAGGCTCGGTTGCGCCAAGGTCCCTGGAGGAGGCCGGGTGCAGTTCGTCAGCACATCAGACTTGGTGCTGCGGCAGGTGTTGCTGCACACAGACCCATGCTGATAAAAATCTATCTGGCCAGAGTCCATCATTTTCCTGCAAAGGGAACAGGTGGGTTACAATAATACGGCCAAGTGTCTAAGAAAACATTTTCGTTTTCGCTGTCGCATGAGGGACATTTGGTCTGAACAGCCCTAACAGCCTCTCGCTATTTTGTTTGATGCAGAGCTGGTCGGTCAGGCCTCTGGAGGAATAAAGATGAAAAGAGCAGATACCGCCTGTTGAGTTTTGGTGTGTTGCCTCCCAGCAACACCAACAGCAAGTGCAAACATGATAAAGAGGTGAGAATTGCTGCTTGGAGGCTTATATGTGAACCATTTGATCCTGCTATCATCACAGTTCTGATTACCCGCTACCTCTGGAATGCAGACGCTGATAGACACTGAAACAGAGACATGCAGTAGGATTGTACATGAAAAAGATCCTGTTGGAGTTGCCTGTTGACTACTGGCAATTGTAAAAGTATCTAAACACATTACACTTTTTCATGTTTTGTCACATTACAATCACAAACTGCAACTCTCTTTATTGGGTTTTTATGTGCTAGACCAACATGTATCATGGATATGCGAAACAGAGGGAAGATAAAACATGGTTTTAACCTTATTACTGATGACACTGTAACCAGTGTGGCATACATCTGTATACAACTTCTCTACTTTACAGAGAAACGTCTTTCTCTGTAAGCCTTTTGGAGTTTTCCCTCCAACAGCTTTGTCCAGACCAAAACTATTTCACATTCTTCTTTGCAAAATACTAACAATAAGTTCAGTTAGCTTGGATGGAGACCGTCTGTGGACAGAACTTTTCAAGTCTCGCTACAGACTCTAAAGTCAGTCCTTTTGGCTGCTCTCTTATTCAGGGCTGGCTACAGCAACTCACCACAACTTGCACACAGACTTGGGAGACTTTTTATGCTGAATAACTTTTCTGTCGCGACCAGGATTTAAACCTAGATCTCACTAATCAAAGCCTCAGACTTACCCCGCTACACCACAGAAGGAATAAGTCTCGCTACAGACTCTCTCTTGGATTGAGGACTGGACTTTGACTGGGCCAATTCTGTACACAAATACATTTTGATCTAAACCAATCCATTGTAAATTTGGCTGCATATTCAGGGTCTTTGTCCTGCTGGAAGGCAACTAAGCCTTTTGCAGCCACCCATTAAACCCAACCAGCTTCCCTTTCACTCGATGAAGAACAACATCCCCAATTATGACGGGTCAAAGGGGAAATTGTGTGTTCAGGGTGATTTACAGCGTTTGGGCTCAGCCACGTTTAGTGTTATGCGTGTAGACCAGAGGGTTTCCTCTTGGTCTTGTCTGAGCAAGGCACCTTTTTCCATTTGTTTGCTGTATTCCCCACATGACCTGCAGCAGGCTGCAAACGAGACTTTGAATGGCTGTCTTTTAACAATGATTTTTATATTGTCACTCCAAAAAGGTAGGATTTGTAGACTGCATGCCTAATAGTGGTCCTATAGACAGATTCTCCCACCTGAGCAGTGGGTCTCTGCAGCTCCTCCACTGTTACCTTAAGTGTGTTGTTGGCTGGTTTCCTAATGTTTTCTAACAAACCTCTGAGGCTTTTCACAGGCTTTTACACACAAATTGACGGCATTTACTAACTCCCTTTTGAAAGCAACTGGTTGCACTGGATATTATCTACCAGTATCAGAATAAAAGGGGCTAAATACACAAATGGACACCACACCTTTTAGATTTTTCTTTGGAAATAATTTTGACCACCAAACATCATTTTCCTTCCACTTATATGCTTTGTACTGGACAATCACAGAAATGTCCAATTAATTGCATTCAAACCTGTGGTTGTAACATAAAAAAAAATTGGAAGAAACTTAAGGGTCTGAATACTTTCACAAGGTGCAGCACAAGACACTGGTGTGTTTTGAAGTATTAAAAATGAAGGTTGACACAAAAAAGAGGAAATAATAGTTGTTAGCAGAAAGACAGAGGTTTCTTTAATGTTTCATAAGCTTACCTGAGCATCACCCCTCCCACTCTGATGGCTCTTTTCCAGTCCTTCAGCGTGGCTTTTCCTGCCAAGTGTACAAACTGCTTGGGACTAATGAGCTGGTCATTGAACTGTAAAGAGCAAGACAGGGCGATTTATGCCATGTAAACAGTCATATAACGAGTAAAACAGGCTGTTAGCCCCTGTAATGCTTTTCTCACTTTTTATTCCTCTGGAATAATTTACTATTCAACCAACCATAAAAGAAATATACAAAGGCATTAAGTTAAAATAAGACCATAAATGTGTTAGGACATAGACTAAAAACGGTGGTGTTAGAAATAATAAAAGGTGGAGGCGAAACTGTCTCAATCCCATTGCAAACCTTGGCATAAAAATATAGAATTACTCCTTTTGGGGGATGCTCATTCATCCATTTTGTTTTGTAGACAAAGCGAAATCACACATTTGACACAAAGCTATTTCATCTGAACATTCTGGCTTTGCAAAACATACTTTGAAAAATGTGAACTGAATACATTTTTGGACAGAAAACTATTCCCAAACAGAGAGCTCCATCAACTGGAACGATGGAAAATAAACGTATAAAAGTCTTTCAAAATAGGAATTCAACCAGTGTGCTGGCTCTGTTCAGATGTGTATAAAATTGGTAACAGCTACAAACAAATTGCAAAGGTTGTAAAATGAAAAAGGTGGACCAAAGGCGACAAAGGTCAAAGCACAAAGGGACAGAAAACTGAAAGTCATACGCCTTGAGAATTGAGAAATGCACCACAAAAGAATGGAGATAATGTCAGAAGGAAATTGGATTCAGATATAGAAAAGCCAAACATTAAGCATTTCTGATATCAAACCAAGAAAAAACAAGACTACTGTGAGCTGAAGATAAAAAGAAACAGCAGTGAAAATTTGATGTCTGGATAAAAGTGGTATTTAGTGATAAATCATGATTCTGCATCGTGATGCAGGTTCAGTGAAACATGTAAAGCTAGTGTGTAAAAATACCACGAAGATTTTAAGGATTTCATCTAACATCAAAAACCAGAGCAGGTGTTAGCCACTGTCTCTACTAGTATTATGCGAACAGAAATTCACACTATTGTCATGCTGTTTCTTATCTTGTCAGGCAGGTTGGTGTATCAGAAAATGTCTCTTAGGTGGGTCTTAAAGTAAGAAAATGAGGTGCATGTTTTTTTTAAAACAGTCCAGTGAAGTCTTTGTTTGTAGCTTTCGAAGCACCCCTGTTTGGTATAGTGCATGTTTATTGGGATGAGGAGCGTAACATTCAGTCTTGTACAGCATCATTTATTTTATCTTTTTGATACATGAGAATTAACTGACCATCTGGGATTTTAAAGAGCCCCTGCGTGGTTAAATAATTATTAACTCTATTAATCAGGAATGAGGTGCCAATGCCATCAGTTCCACGGTTGTGGGATAAAGACCAGTGCTATAAAACAATACTTCATGAACAAATACTCCAAGAAAAATATGGGATCTTGTAAGCTTCTGCAAAAAATAAACTATTAGAAACAGTTTTAAATAGCTGATAACTAAGTTTACCAATTTTATTTTTTATACTTATGCTGATCATAATTGTTTGATGTTGTGATGAGCTAACGCTGCTCTCTGCTTTGCGATCACCAAATAAATTTAATTCAACTGGTAGGAAGCAAAAGAGTTTCAACAAAGCTTTCTTATTGTTCAAGTATTTTTTATAATTGCTTTAGAATAGTTTTATATAAAATGACTTTCCAGTAAGGCTCCATACAATTACAGTCAAACCTTTTTTAATTTGCAAAAAAATCCAAAAGTTCTTTAAGTGCGATTATTTTCTGTTACATATAAAACATTTAAACACATTCTCTTCAGGTGTGTTACTCCATTTATTGAATATTTTGTTTTATTTATTTAAAAAATGTTATTTATATTTTGCTTGGTAAAAGTTGAATTTGTGGGGCTGTGAAAACACCTTTTTCTTGATTAGCCCCGGATCCAAACACCAAGAAAGTTAAAGGAAGTATAAATCTAAAGAGAAAGCAATAGAACAAAGGTTAAAAAAAAAAGTACTAATTGGCTTTGAACGATTCTCTCCTGTAATAAATTAGCACTTCTTGGACAGACTCGGCATATCGACCCACCTTTACACATCTTACATTGATTCCAGGACACACAAACTTCTTAAACAGCAGTACTGCTCTGCTGTCTCCACAAGTGATGGGGTAGCCGTACTCTATCTCTGTTCCCTCGTCTTTACAGTCACCTTTACAGGACACAGCAATAACAAAAACAGTGATCTATTGCAGGAAGAACAATTAAATGTACAAACACAACACAGGGAGATTTATAACCCAACAGCAACGTTGAGTACTGCATACGATGGCTCGGTTTACCTAAAAGTCATTTTTATATTTTCATTAAGTTTTAATGATATAATGTTTTTGATTTGCATGTCTTTACTTACTTTGATGGGTCTCTATGGCCAAGACTGTGGTGGCAGTGGCAGCAGTGTCATCATTTAGCCTGTAGAGGGCGACAAATTGACACCTATGAAATGAAACATTATCTTTCTTTTCTTATTTGTATTTCTGCACATTTCCCAGTCTTGCCACCCTGAGAATATAAAATGCAGAATATGCAACACCAACAGACACTATTCCCGATAATTTAGTTTATACAAAGAAAAATAATGCCATTCAAAGATCATACTAAAAGTTAATCCCCACTCCTCCCCAGCTTTAAAATCACCAGTATTTTGAACCTGAAAACTGAGTTGCAATTCTATCTTGGGTTTTGTATCGCTTGTTTTCCATTTCATGTTCCTTGGTCGTGTGCCTTTGATTATTTAAATATATGGATATGAAACAAAGACTAAAATGTGAGGCGTCTGCTATTATTATACTAGAAAACCTTCTTACCCATTTAGCTGCAGCAGGACTTGACTCCTATGGCTGTTGTTGCCGCTGCACCCCCCATCCTCTGTTTTAACCATCATGACTTGTCCTGGAGGCTCGGTGACCTCTGCAGCTGCAGCCATCACACCTCCAGATAGGGCTGCATGCAGAGAGAACAAGTGAACCATGTTAATATTAAGCTTGGACATATATAATTTTTATTAACTTACTTGAATAAAAATCCACTTCTGTGAGCTTTTGTACCATACAAGTGTTTCAGAACGATCCCTGCGCTCACAAAAAACTCAAACTGCCTTCTACTCCCCAGAACTAAGCTGAGCACCATGGGCGATCGTGCCTTCTGCTCGGCCGCACCCTGACCATCTGAGAGAACCACAGACTATTGAGAGTTTTTTTTTTTTAAAAGGACTAAACACATTCCCTTTTAGCAGAATTTATGAGTTTTAACCTTACACGATAATGTTGCTGCACTATTTATTTTTTACACTGATGTTTTATCTTGCTTTGATGATCTTACCTGTAGCACTTTGAGGTTTATTATTATTATTATTAGTAGTAGTAGTAGTAGTAGTAGTAGTAGTAGTAGTAGAATTTTTATTATATGGTTAAAATGATCCCTGCATGTTGGGACATCCTAAATATCGATTAAGAATCCTCCCAGGTCTGATGAAGCACCAGGTAAAATTTCTGGTTAAAAGTAGAAGATCATGATAGATTAAATCAGAAGATTTTACAACTTTAATGTGACAGTTCCTGTACAATTGTTCCGAAAAAATGAAGGGGTAGGGAGTAAAAAAATGAAAAAGCTGCAATATCCTGGTTGCATGAGTGTTAAAGTGTGCTGAAACACCTTTTCATTTGTTTTCAGTGCTCCTGGGTTTACGCCTGCCATTGTTTGCAGGGAATCTGATGAACTGTGCAGCTCAGCTCTCCAAGTAGGATGTTTCTGACATTTGCTTAATGCAACGTTTTGCTGAAGTTATAGCAGATAATCAGTCTGGGGAAATTAGTCATCCAAAATAAATAATTAAATACAGCATGCCGAAGATGACTTATACCTCTCTCAATAACCAGTGGATTTATCTTTGGCGATTTAACTCTGAGTCTTTGAGGTTTGAGCGCTCCTCTCCTCGCCTCCGCCCTAATATTTAGCTCCCTCGGAAGATTTTTTGTCAGAACGAACAAGTTAGTGAAATTAAAAGATTACTTTCAATCTAATTTTGCCAGGATTATGAACCTTTCTGTATACTCCATATGAATGGCTTTCAAATGTGTACACGCCCCTGTTGAAATACCATGTTTTGTGATGCAAGATTTACCTCGTACAATTCAACCAACAATCGTAATAAATCAGCTAAAAAGGAAAAATGTGAAAGTTAAAAAAGAATACAAGCTGTGTCCACTTATGGACGCAGGTTACAGGTGACCTTTTGTGACAAATGATTGACTATACGTTGTGTCCTTCAGCAAAACCCAGTTTCCTAAGTTGTAAAGAAAAAAAAGGCAAATATAAGAACCATATATGAGAACGGCACAAAATAATTCACTGCAATACACAAACAGTCAGTAAATGGGGAATATATTTTTGAACAACAGTGTCATTGGTAAAACTGTGAGGCTGACACTATTAGCCTTCAGAACAAGAGTCTTGTAGAAAAATGTGAAGCAAAACTTGAAATTTTGCCCACTATTCTGAAAAAGGTTTGTTTTGGCACAAAACCAACAATATATGTTGCCCAAAACAACCAAAGCTGCAGGAAAATATGGTGGCGCAGCATCATGGTCGAGCTCACTGTTTGTTTTTTAGACGGAAAAGACTTCTTAATTTTTCCAAGGTGGATAAAATCACGAATCATGAATACAAGTCACATTTGGTTCAAATCCATAGGTGATGCTAGAAAGCTGAAGATGAAGAGGGGTTTTATTTTTTTAGGATTACAATAAACAGAATCTCCCGATAAGAACTGAAGACAAGAGATGCCCCCATGTTCTGACAGAGTTTGAGACTTTGTAAATGACAAAGCAGACTCAACATATAAAATCACTCCCTTATTTATAACCAGTGACTATCAGGAGTCAAATGCAACCAACACAATGCAAACTATTGCAAATACACTGGGGCTAATAACACTATATCCAGTTAAGACTTTAGTCTAGTATTAAAGAATAAAGTAGAATGTTATATTAAAAAGCAATTACAAGCCTACTTTGTAATGTATGTTGGCTATATTGCAGCACATAAACACCTTAGATTAAATTCAGAAAGTTAAACTTGGAGCAGTCTTCTTTGTTTGGTTATAAGGGAAACATATATGATAAATTGTTAGAAAGCTAACTTCGGTTTTTACATTATTTCCATAATATAGGCTGCTTTCTATTCAACATAGGAAGCAAACGCGGTTGAAGCTTTATTAAGCTTTAGTCTTCAACTACGGAAAATAAGTCCAGTTGCTTTGTTTTTTACCTTTTTTTGGATTGACCATGACCTGGATGACTGAGAATCTTCACCAGCAAGCTTTATAATAATAATATTAATCCAAATATATCCCAGGTTTTCATGACAATCCCGCGAATGGATGAGGCATGTATGAATCGCATTGTCAGAAAGCCTTTAAACTAAACATATGCCACTGTATTCTTCAAATTAGGCTATATTGGCTTAGCGTACCCGGACAGTCGCGTGCCTTTCTCGCCCTCTTTACCGTCAGTGACGTCTGTTGGTGCGGCATCACGCACACCACCCCGCCGCGCGCTCCTGTCCCACACACGGGCTCCACAGAAGATAAAAACAGGGTTCGCCTCCTCTCCTCTACGATGCGAACAGCGTTCAACATACGATTATTGCTCCTTCGCTTGTTTGGAGAGGCACGGCAGTGTGCGCCCGGCCGTGTCGCTGCCCTTCCTGCAGCCAAAGCGGCGTTTGCCTGAGAAGCATCTGTCCCGCTGTCACGAGAAGCGGTCTGTTGGCACGCGATGTGTAAAACTCGGTCAAACTGCTCCCGCGCGGCTGTGTTGGAGGAGCCTTGCTACGAGAGTTTGTGGGCTGGGTGATTTTATTCACCCAGCCTTTAAATTCATCTACCACAAAGACAAACATAAAATACTGCTTTGGATTATGTCGCTAGTACGCGGGGTTCAAATTCTCGGTGTTTTGCAGCTGTACTTTTATACAACAGTTGCATGCCTGGTGTTGGTGCCTGTTGTTGCCAGCGTTTAACCAGTAGGTGGCAGTGTTCGCACTGGGATGGAAATTGAGAAAAGGCACACAACATCCTGGAGTTATTGCCACTGGCGGTTCTACACCAAATTTAGCAGAGGGTCCAGGTTTGGGGCCAGTGTTTTTTCGTGGGGGCACAGAACAAAAGATTGTGGGGGGAAATAGGTCAATATTGTATTATGTAATATATTATGAGAGCTAAAGAGCTAATTTTGGCTCTGGAACTACAGGGTCAGACCTCTGATCCTATCTCCATACGGCTGGAGCTAAAAGTGAAACAGCTTAATTTTAAATTATTGTTAGAGTAAAACTGTAAAGGTAAAAAATACAATTGGTCCAAGTGACCAATCAGTTATGATATCTTTGTCAGCATATATCATCGGAAGAAATTTTTCTAAAATCATGTTTTTAGTACAGGGGCTATAACAGGGGCCAGGACCAGCTCTACAGGGCCACTGGCCCCTCTTGGCCCCAGTCTAGAGCCGCCCATGGTTATTGCTCTTTATGATTTATTTGTTAGTAGCAACGCTTTAGACTTTCGAGACAATTTAACGTGACAACACATTTAAACTAGGCCTGAAATCAGGAATCCTCAGTGCCGGGCGAGGACAGTGGGGTAACAACACCTAAACTTTGAGTCTTGGACCAGCTGGTCTGGGATCACCAAATGCAAAGAGCCCCCCACCCCCATCCATTCATAATCTATGAGTTTCCTATTATGCCACAATCATAAGCACGCGTTCATACTTAAATATGCACTGAGCATCTAAGTTATCATTGCGTATGTGATAGATTTTGGATGAATGGCATTCTGTGTGCTTTAACAGACTGAAACAGACTATGAGTAAAATTGTCAGCCATACCCCTGGATCAGGGACCTGCGACGTTTACAGTCTAAAGAGCCATTTTGCCTACAGTCCACTTGAATTAAACTCGTTCAGAGCCGCAAATGTTGCCTGGCCTTTTGAAAAAAGACAAGTTATAATTTGTGATAAAGATCTACTGTAGGAAATATGTTGTCATCATTAAAGTAACGCCCTTTTTTGTCTATTTTGAAATAGGATGGATGGGATGTTGATATTTGTGGATAATGATGTAAAAAAAAAATCAGTTTCCAACATAATGAAAAAATATTCATTTAAAATTAAATATTACTGGCACTTTTAACATAATTCTGTTGTAAAAACTAAAAGCAATTAGTCCAAGAAAAAATTGCTAAAACCTGAATGTATTATCATTATTACCGTATTTTCCGGACTATAAGTCGCTCCAGAGTACAAGTCGCACCAGCCATAAAATGCATAATAAAGAAGGAAAAAACATATATAAGTCGCACTGGCGTATAAGTCGCATTTTTGGGGGAAATTTATTTGATAATATCCAACATCAAGAACAGACATGTCATCTTGAAAGGCAATTTTAAATAAAAATAGAACGGAGGCAACAACAGGCTGAATAACTGTACGGTTAGCTTACGCTACATGACACAACTGAGAACGTGCCTTGTATGTTAACATAACATATTAAGAGCTATTCAGACAACTATAGCATAAATAACATGCGAAGAAGTTAACCAAAGCGTCCGTGTCACTCCAAATAACTAAAATCCAGTGAAATCTTCATCCTCTGTGTCACTTTCAAATAACTCCGTTAATTCCGGAGGTAGAAGATGCGGCACTTCCGCTTCTACGTCGCTTACGTAGTAAGAGTAACCTCCGCTTTTCGCCAGTCCCTTACCAGTTTCTCGCTGACTCCCAACTTTCTTTCTGCTGCTCAATTACCGTTTTCGGATGCATATTTGACTACTTGCAGCTTGTAATCTGCAGAATATGATTTTCTTTTAGGTGCCATTTTTGTTAAGCCCTTCTCAGTTGTTTTTAAAAGTTACCGACAATGTTGAAATTATCAACACAGACCTAGAGCGCCCTCTTGCGGTTTGGTGTGAAAATAACAGGTGTAATGATATACCGGTAATAATGTGTTAATGTGTTAATAATGTTTAGTAATTTCACACATAAGTCGCTCCAGAGTGTAAGTCGCACCCCCGGCCGAACTATGAAAAAAAACTGCGACTTATAGTCCGAAAAATAAGGTACATTTAAATACGATAATAAAAATATAATTTATAGCCAAAGTTATTAAGAGCCACTTGCGGCTCCAGAGCCACAGGCTGCAGACCCCTGCCCTGGATGAACTGCAAAAGATATTTGCACTCATTTCTGCACCCAATAAAACTCCCAGCTCCATTTGGTTCATAAAGATTCGCTCCTTTCTTTTCTTAGTATTTTTTTCTTTTATTTTGTTTCAACCTCTAGTTTTATATATAATCATCTTTATTGCCATTTCAACATACAAGCCAATGAAATTTTTCCTCTGCATTTAATCCATCCCTTAGGGAATAGTGGGCTGCCACTGTGTTCAGTGCTTGGGGAGCATTTTGTGGCCAAGGGTCTTGCCCACAGGAACCCAGAGTTGCAGGGTCCATCCAAATATCCTTATGGGTAAGGACTCTTTAGCCAATGCAGAAGTGCGTCAGCGGTCACCATGATAAGGGCTGTCCAATAGTGCAGGTAGTAAGGAAGGTAGTACAAAAAGGACCTTGTATGCTTCCTCTTGTGGCTAATTTAGCATAGGAACCTAGCGATGTCCCTTACTGGTGCAAAGGAGCTATAAGGAATCCCACAATCATTTGCGTGACATGACGTATAAGCACAGCCCACCTGACAGAAAGTAACGAAAATGGCTGGAGAGAAGAGAGCATGTAGTTAAATTTCGGAAGGCTCTAAGACCAGATTGGACTAACATTATCCATGTGTGTTTCCGTCACGTAATGATGTAGGAATTAAAGACTGTCTTAAAGTACTTACTGTTGACCCCATGAAAGGTCAAGGAACAGGAGCTAGAATCTATAATTTGGGGTGTACAGATGGAGCCACAGTCTGTGAAAATTGAACCAGGAACCTTGCAGTCTAATCAGGGCGCAAGCATCCTGCTCTCTAACCACAAGGCCACCACGCTCTGCAGAAATATCTATCTATATCTATGTGTGTGTGTCCAACTCCTTGCATGGAACTGTTGTAGAGCTGGAGAACTTCTTTAGTGACAGATTGCTGCACCCTAAACGCTCAAAGGAGCGCTTCCGCAGGTTGCTCCTCCCAGCTGCTGTTAGACTTTATAGCATCTGCTGCTCACAACAGACTCAATAAGTGTTTACAAAATGCAAAAGGGTTCTGATATGACCATGAATCGTTTACACTGTCTCTCAGATGTTAAGGTACACTTGCACACACCTTACCTACACAGAGATGCTGCTGTACTATCATGCACATTACATATTATCTCACATCGTTCTGTAAAGAGGCTGCTGTTGTTCCACTGTTTAACCTGAATATTTCCACTTTTTTACCTGAGTATGCCATATTATCAGTAATTATGCAATATTTACTCTGGTGTTTAATTTTACTCTTATGTTGGCTTTTCTGATAAGCTCATTCTCTGTTGCTTTAGCACTAAGTCTAGATTAGATTAGGGTTTGTTTCCATTTCATTACCAAAAATTGTGTGTAACTGTCTGTGTCTTTGTCACGCCCGAATTTCCCCACTGTGGGACAATAAAGGAATTTCTTATATATTACTGAGAACAAACAATGACACGTTTGGCGCTCCATAGATTGGAATGGCTCACTCGGGATCATTTGATTGGCAGTCACGCCAACCAATAGAAAGTGGAGTTTGCGACTCGTGACCAATAGTAAATACGCAGGACTTCACGCTGCCCTGCGAGCTTTTATTGAAGCGAGAAGTCGACCCACGAAGTATGCACCTTACTTTTCTCCTCGGACAGGGCTGGGAAACATGCTTGGACGGAGACGAAGCATCGAGGATGGAGTGAAGTTCCTGTCTCCTTTTTGGGGGATTATTTTCAGCGTATGTTTGGTCGGCGTTCGCTGTCAGGAGGGTAAGAAAAAGCCCCTTTCTGGTTGACGCTTTTGGTAAAGTAATGATTGCGGCGTGACACCGAGTGTCCAACATCACGATAGCCTGTTGCTGAGGAACAGCTAAAACTAACTGTGTGTAAAGGTAAAGCTAGAGCGAGTATTCTGCTGGTAATGTCGGGAATGAGTTGTAGCGCTGCACGTTTTCAGATATGCTTCAGTGTGTTGTCTTCCGGACCTGCGAACGAGTTTCTGAAAGAAAAAGTTTTGTCAACTTGTTTTCCAGCCTGCGTTTTCTAACATTTTGGACACATATCTGTTTCGGTGTACGAGTCAAATTATTAATATTAAGTATTAATACTTGTGTAGAAATTCTGTATTTTATATTTACAAAAAACAGGACTATAGGTACAAAGGTCGCTCGTGTGATGCGATGGACGCATTCTTAGCATACTCTTCCCTTGCCCATGTGTTTACCTGCAGCTCCCTGCTGTCCTGACCGCAGGCTTTTGTGAACTGGCCGCCATGAATCACTATGGCCATATTTACACGCAGAGAGGAAAATGATTACTCCTTCGTAGACTGTGACTACAACAGACAGCCACACCACAAATCTGCCTCTTTCTTGTTTTCGTCTGGCTCTCTGGCTCTGGTTGCTTCACATATCGGAAGCTGATTAAGTCCAGGGTAAATTGCAGATTCTGAATCATGTCTTTCTTTACTTTTCTTTTTCTTTTTTTTTATCAAGGGGGCATATTTTGCTAGTTTTTGTTGGGACACGTTTTGGAAGAGCCCGTTTTCTGTTTTCAACACGGCTGTGATTGGCACATGTTAGGGTAGGGGATAATGCTGTGCAGTGACAGGTAGGACAGGTGAACATCCTGTCTGCTAGTGTGGACCTGTAAGGTCCTGCCTGGGAAGAAAAAACAAATTGGAAGAGGTGGGAGGGGGGGGGGGAGAGACTGTATTTGTGCTTTTGATGCGACAGACAGACCGGATGCTTTAAATTCCTGTTTTTCGGATGTCCTGAACCGGCCAGAACAAGCCGAGCCCATGCAGCGCATGCGAGTGGCGCGTAGTTGTGAACTGGAGGCGGACGTGAGCTTTCAGCTGTTTCTTTTTTACAAATGGCTGCTGCGTTTCCAGCTTTCCGTCTGACGAGCTTCCCTTTCACTGCCGGAGAGACGAAAAGCCCACAGCATGATGCCGCTACCACCATGTTTGCCCATTGGGAAGTGGTGAAGGTGCGGTGCTGTATCTCTTCCTGCCTCAAATAGTGTGGTGCACGTGGACCAGAAGGTCTAGCTTTGGTCTCATGTGACCAGAGCACCTTGTTTTACACGTTTGCTTAGCCTATCCCTGCATGGTTTGTGGCAGACGCCGCATGGGAGGATTTTTTTTTCTTGTCTTTCTTTAGACAAGGTTTTACCGCAGACCTTTACATAAAGGCTAGATCTGAAGAGTGCACACATAATGGGCCCTCTGTCGACAGATCATCTTGCGGAGCTGTGTCTCTGTGCAGCTCCTCCAGAGTTACCGTGGGTTTACTTGGCTACTGCCCTTACTTGGCGGTTGTGATTTACTTTTTCCATTTTTTGATGATGGCTTCATGAGCTGTTCACACACAAGTGGTCTCTGTTCACTGGTAGGATGCTTTTTAGTTGCTCCCCCATTTTATTTAGGGGCATCTAAAGTCTGGGGAAGGCAAATTTAAAGCAGGCCTTTCAGATTTTTTTGTGCGGGTTTATCCTGATAGCCACCGTCTCTCGTGTTTCCGGCACTTCACAGCTATGCGCTGCGTTCTGCCGGTCCACCCCCTTTTTAAAATCTCCAGTGTAATACATTGAAGGGTTTGAAAAGCTCAAGGCACCACATCAGCTCCCGGATGGACTTAGAAACAGACGGGTTCATCGTCAGGAGTTCAGCCAGCAGGAGCCAATTAGCAGCCACCCAGAACGGGGCAAGCGCCGCTGCTTTTGTGGCCTCCCACCGGAAGGTGACGGAGCCGTGCTCTGGTGGCCCCGGCAACAGCATGTCGCTTTGGCATTTCCAGAGAATCCTTTGGGGAGTCGGTGAGGGCCAGCGGCGCTCAAAGGGCTGTGGTGGGATTTGAAGAGCGGTTGGAAAGTGTGGGGGGGGGGGTGGTGCAGGATGTGTGACACAGGGTGAGCGACACCGGGGTTATCTGGGGAGGTTTCGGAGCCTTATATGGAAGACGTGGATGGCGGTGGGTGATGTTTAGGCTCAGACTTACTCAGGTTTTGACCATTCTGGGAACATGTCACCTCGTGAGGTTTTTGTGGGGGGTTAGGTTTGCGTAAACAAGCCTCCACAGCACTAATCTCTCTGGGACCACTTTGGGAATTGACTCATTTCTCCTCTATGACCAGCGCGGATACCGGCCTAAATGATCCAAATATTTGTGTTTTCCGTTCCAGGACAAGTGTTAGTCAGCACACTCACGGGTCAGAGGACTGAATAAATCTGTGGCTAAAACTCCCTACGCCTTTTCTTTCAGAAAGACGTCTGTAGGGGGGAAAAAATCTAAGTCTTTGTGTTTAATCTTCGCTAATTTGAACCATTTTTCCCGGTCTATCCAGCTTCTCATCGTATTTTTTTTTTTTTAGGGTCTGAGGAATTGGTTGTGTCATCACTCGGTTATGAATATAAACATGTCCAGGTCTGCAGGGCCTGTGCTGATCAGACTTGTTACGCATTAAGCTCTGAAATAATGCTTCAGCAAAGCCTTTGATATCCGGTGAATTTAATTTAGGAACTTTATGACAAACCTGTCTGCGGTTGAGACGTTTTAGTCTCAGGTTAGACAGCGGTCTACTTGAACACTGAGCACAGTCGACTGGCCTTTTTAATTCTTCACATTTTGTCCCATCACACCGAGAAACATATAGAGGTTTTATTGGGGTTTTACTTGATGCAAAAATGGAAGAAAAGGGATACACTCCTTTCTTTGGCAAACAATAAAACAGCACTTTTTTTGTGCTGTCCCTTTTATTCTGATACCCCTAAATGAAATCCAGAGCAACTGATTACCTTTTGAAAATGTATAAAAGGAAGTTCACCGATTAATTTAAGCGTGGTGTAACTTTAGCTGTTTAGTGACAGCCTCAGAGGTTTGTTAGAAAACAAACCGCGTCTTAAAGATCAAGGAAGACAGAGAGAAGGTTGTGGAGAGGTTTAAAGCGAGGTTAGGTTGTAAAAGCAAGATGAATGGAGCTAAAGACGGGACAAGCCTGGAGGAAAACGTATCCGAGGCCACGGAGGACGCTGAGGAAGATGTTCACCTAACAGCAGGACAGCAGCCCCCGTTAACACACAGCCAGAGCTACAGTCAAATGTTTACATCAAAGCATAGTCATGTGTTGGAATGGCCTAGTCAAAGTCCAGACCTGAATCCAATTGTGGCAGGTTTTGCAGCATTTTCCTTCCCGCTTCAGTTATCCCCTACGTTGTGTTGCTGTGTTAGGAAAACAAAAGGGACCGATGTTTGTGGTTTTAATGCGACAGGCGGTGAAAGCGGCGCGAAGACTTCTGTAAGACGCTGCATTTATTTAGTCCGAGAAGTCAAAACAGCCGCAGCTATAGTGAAGTTATCCGAAAACACACTTGTAGCTTCTCGGTGCTCGGAAGGAATTTAGCTCTTGACGTTGCAGCCAGACGATGAAACGTCGATGTCTGTCTGTTCTCGCGGGCCTCTTAACTCTGCTGTTTGTTTCATGTCAGGTAACGGTTGTGGACACGCGCTGCTGGGCGCAGAGTCGGGCACCTTGGCCTCTCCCAACTACCCGGGGACCTATCCCAGTAACGCCTGGTGCAAATGGAGGCTCCGCGTGCCAGAGGGCCGGGCGCTGCGTCTGCTGTTCGGAGACTTTGACATCGAGGCCAGTCCGGGCTGCAGGAACGGTTCTATAGTGATCACCGGCAGGAGCGGGGAGCGGAGACTGGGTAAGCTCACCGACGACGGCGCCGCCGGTCCTCGCTGATCTCAGACACGGTCTGCGTTTTTTGCCCAGATACCTGCTGACAGGTTTTCAACGCTCCGTGTCATTAATAGAGATCTCCCATGGCAACGCTCAGGAGTCATGGCATGCCATTCGGCTGAGACATCGACGGGAGACGAACCCTGTTTTGCAACAGGCAACCAGCTGTATCAGGCTGTGTCCCCAGGCTATAGATATTTGACAGCGCACCAAGAATCGAGGTTGGGAGATGAAGGAGATAGAAGTGCTGTAGGATTCCTTTAAGCCCGAAAGCCATCGCTGTTTCCTGTCCAGTGCGGCGGACGTAGAGCATCTATAAATATCAGGGATTTGTGTGGAAGGCCCTTTCTGAGACGAGCCGATACTGCAGCGTTTCTCTTCATTAAAGAGATACAAAACTATTCTCTGCAAACCGTACAAGGTCGCCATCGTCGTATAATCATTGCTAATGTGTTCGTTTACGATTGTGAGTAAGAGAAGAGAGCAGCTTCTCTGTGTCGGCATTAAAAAGGGGGGTTAATGGAAAACATCATTCAGTGAAGAGTTAATAAATGTCAGATAATCCTTGAGTTCAAGGGTATGTACAATAGTTCTTTACCACACTTAATACCTTTTTATACATTTCTGTTCCATAAAGCGACACTTTTTTTTTTTTTGTTATCTTTTGAGGATCTATATCAATAGCCTTTAAATTAGTAATTCAAAGGCCTTTAATGTTTTCTTCTTTGGATCCTCCCAAAGAAAAAGGCTGAATGGTTTCCAAAGTATTATTTTTGTCTGCAATTATAATATCCTCAAGTCTTTGGAGGTATTTGTCTACCAGCGTTACACGTGTTGCTCATTATTCTTTGCAGAATAGCTGCAGCCCAGTCAGATTGGATGGAGAGCACCTGGGAACATCAGATATTTTTTTTTTACAGTCAAAATAAAACGCACAACGTGACGAAATGTGGGAAACATCCCAGGAGTTTGAATGAAGCGATGTAGCTTTACTCAGGATTCTGTCGCCGTTCCGGTTGGTTCTTTCCAGGCCCAGTGTGTGGGAAGCTCAACGCAACCATGAAGAATGTGACTCTGGAAACCAACGAAGTAACGGTGACGTTCATGTCCGGCCCTCACCGCTCCGGACGAGGTTTTCTGCTCTCGTACGCAACAGACCAGCACCCAGGTACGGCCGCAGCATCTCCACCGTGGCTCCTGCTTCGTTATTTAGCGACGCTCTCTATATTACTCATCTGCCTTACCCTTCCTGGGCGTGAAAAGCACATAATCTTGGCTTCATTCAAGGCATGACTGCATGTTCTTATTTACAAGCCTTCACTGGTGATTTTCCTTTTTAATGCTCACTGTTTTATTAATAGTTACCTGTCTGTGTGTGTCCACCTGTGTAGATGTGTGTGTGTGTGTCACGGCTTATTGGCATTCATTCTCCACTGCCGTCTTCACTCAGAAACAAGAGTAGGACTCCTTGTCACAAGTCACAAGGTGGCTTGTCCACCTCTCAACCCAAAGGCCGCTGTAAAGCAATCAGATTTACATTTTTGTGAATCCAAACCAAAGTTTCTTTTTCAGATTTCATGAATCAAATTTTGGGGCGTTCTAGATCTTTCTGTGAATGCTATAAATGCACTAAAAAAACGGATCTAAACATAAGTAAAATGTTCTTAAAGTTAATCTTATTTACCTGCTCAAGTCAAGGAAAAATACACTATCTGTCAATGGAATGAGTATTTTGACCCCTAAAATAAGATAATTAGATATACAGCACTTGAAATAAGATGATAGAGATGAATTGTTCCTGTTTTAAGTGCAAAAATCTTATTCCATTGACAAATCATCTTATTTACCTGCTCAAATCAAGGACATTTACACTCATTTTAAGAACATTTTTCTTATTTCTAGTTCTGTTTTTGCAGTGTGAATGATTAGATCTGATTGCTAATGAGATTGTCCTCTTTTTTTTTTCTCCTTCTCTCTAGTGTGCAGTATGTATCATAGTTTCCTGTTTTTCACTTTGTTGTTTATAAAATCCAGCAGCATCTGGCGCTTAAGCCTTGTGCAGAGGCACAAACCGCTGTCTGTTAAATGTGATCGCAGAGGAGCTGCTGGCGAGACTCGTGAACTGTGACTAAGGGACAGACACAAAGGCTTCAGTCACATTAACAGAGATGACTGCCTTTCTCCTAATATAGCACGCTTGGAGCATGCCAGCCTGTCTCATCCTGAGTCTGTGTTGTATGATTTTCTGTGTGTGTGTGGGGGGGGGGTTACATAAACCAGAGACGCAGCACCGCATACTGTCACATTCCTACAGCTAAATTTTTTTATGTGTTGATTAATTTCAGCCTCTCTTCGTTGTTTTTTTTTTTTTGTTTCAGATCTGATTTCTTGTTTACAAAGAGGATCCCATTTTAGCTTCCAGCATTTAAGGTAGGTATTCATCCGACATTTTGTCGCATGGTGACCATGAACCTGATGGCAATTTTGTTCTGATCTTTAGTTGATAGCCCAACACCCAGTGGCGCTCTTTTCATGCTTTGTAAAACCACGTTGTGCTGCAGTTGCCATTCCTGTGGTGAAACGTGGTGTTGGCTGCATCATGCTGTGGGAGCGGGGGAGCGGGTCAGGGCTGATGGGAAGATGGATGGAGCTAAATGGAGAGCAATCAGGGGTAGAGGCTGAAAATGGCTTCTTATAAGCATCGTACCTCCGTTCCTTTTTGAAATGGAGCTTAAGCTCCGTCAGAATGGATGGAGTGTCTGTTAGCATCGCTTTAAAGAGCTAAAACATCCCGTTGTAGCGCTGCAGTATAATCTCTGCTCAGACTAGAGTCTTCTGCAGCCTCTTGCTGGTTTTCTTCCAGGATGGCCTGCTCACAGCTTCATCCATCTTCCCATCAACTCTGACCATCTTCCCCATGTCTCCTGAAGAGAAGCCTCCCCACAGCATGATGCTGCCACCACTATATATCACTGTTGGGAAGGTATTGTCAAAGTGATGCGCAGTGTTAGTTTTCAGACACCTATAGAGCTTTTGCATACGTTGAGCACCTTTTTCCACATATTTACTATTTTCTCTTGTGGTAAAGGGGACCAGGGCACATTAATTTCTTTCAGTAATGGGTTTCTTCTCGCTAATCTCCCATAAATTATCTTTTTTTTTTTTTTTTCATTTAACTACCTGAGCTGTGGATCTCTGAAGCTCCTCCAGAGTTACCATGTGCCATCAGTTTTTATAGGCTTTTCATTTTTTGGCTGATGGATCAAACAGGGATCCCATTTGTTCTCTAACACCTCCTTGTCCAATCCAGGACACGAGCCGCACGTTGGATTGGCCACTTTTTCAAAAATCGCCCCCGGCTGATGAAAATCTTTCCCGGCCTTGACG
The DNA here is from genome assembly GCA_037039145.1 of Fundulus diaphanus. NCBI lineage: Eukaryota > Metazoa > Chordata > Actinopteri > Cyprinodontiformes > Fundulidae > Fundulus > Fundulus diaphanus. Next base: position 28,077,358 of record CM073130.1, read on the forward strand.
GTCTTTACCCAGGAAAGGATGCTTAGAGACGGTCTAAACTTTGCCTAAAATCCCCTGGTGCAGAACCAGACAACCAAGCGCAGCCTCAGACCTTCTTTAGCGAGGAAAAGGTGCTCGGAACCAGGGTGCAGATGTCTCCACAAATACTGGAAGATATTGCAAAGTGTCAAATTTATGCGTGCGACATGTCAACCTCAAAACTTTTGATGCAACTTTCCTGACTGCAGCAATGCATCCCAGTCAAAATTGCTGACAGAGGCAAACCTTTCCCTAGCGTCCCCAGAGGCTTTCACACAACCGCTGTGTTTACGTTAAGAATGAATTAAAACATAGAGCGACTAGTTACTAATCAGAGGACGTCTGATTATTCAGAAGGCTGAAATATTGTTAAAATAACTTATTACAAAAATAACAAAACAAAACAAAAACTGGTTGCACTCAATTTTAAATTTTTATTGAAATTAGAGTAAAAGTGGCTTATTACAAATGTGAAAAGCATACATCCCTTTTTCTTCCTATTCACAACTACAGGCTGCTTAGTGTTTTCCTGTAAAGTAACATACATTGTTTGTCGTGACGTGACAAAATGTGGAAGAGTTTGAGGGGCGTGAATGATTTTGTGAGGCGCCGTGTGTCTCTGCGGAGCTTCTTTCCCACCTGTGGTTCTGCTCCTCAGCGTCTACTGCCCAGCCGGATGTAAGGATGTTCCGGGGGAAATTTGGGGAAACTCCGAGCAGGGTTACAGAGACGTAAGGACACATGCCCCTTCTTGCTAAGCTGTGTTTTACTTACCGTATGTTAACTTGCGTTTAAAAGTGCTCTACATGTTCTTTGTGCCACAGACTTCAGTCCTGTGCAAGTCTGCGGTCCATGGTGGAGTCACGTCTGACGCGTTGGGAGGTCGGGTCACTGTGACTCCTGGGAGGAGCCTCACCCTCTATGAATCCACCTTTGCTAATGGGATCCTCTCTAAAATGTGAGTTCCTGCGATGAAAGATCACAATGTTGTTTTTCAGCAGCCAGTTTGACCTTTCTTTGATGCCGTTTTGACAGGGGGTCATTATCTGAGAAGAAGCTGCTTTTTAGCAGAGGTAGGAGGCTGTTTTTCTTTCTACAAGTTTTACCCTCAAGCAGCACACGATTTACATTCCTCCAGTTTATTTCCCGCAATAAGCTACAGTGTTTTAAATTTTAGCAGAAAAGAAAACCTTGACACCCCTGCTACCTTCTCTCTGCACCATTAAAAAAAAAAAAAAAGATCTTCGTTGTTAACAGTCAGGAGGCGAGCGTAGAGCGGAGAGTAAAACAATGGGCCACGTTCATCCTGTCCTCTCGTTCCCGAACAGAATGCAACAACATCCTGGCTGTCTCTGCTCTAAATGCCTCGTCTTTCTGGGACAAAACCAGTCGGGGGAACACGGTGTTCTCGTCCTCCAGAAACACAGAGTCCCGCCATGACTCCCTGCTCTGGACAGCGGACAGCAGGGATCTCAGCCCCTGGCTGGAGATCGAACTAACTGAAAGGAGCACTGTGAAGGGTAAAGAAAATATCTATGAATATGTTTGCTTTTCCAATTCATTTTATTTGTACTACACCATTTTACAACTAATGCTATCTCCAGTTATATAGACTCCATTTGGGTCAGGATTCGATTCAGCCTAAAAGTTAAAGTCTAGTCCCATCCAATCCAGTTGTCCGATTGCTTTTAGAGACAGTCCAATTTCATACTAATAATACAATAGTCCGCATACTTTTTCTTATTTATTTTTTTATTGGATGCATCTGTCATTTCCTTTCAGGAAAAAAAACATAATTTGGATTTATTCAAATAATTTAAAGTCAAAATTTGGAGGTAGGGTATGAGTAGTTCAGGACCTAGCTGTATCTGCCTAAGGGAAGGACAGCCAATTGAATCCAGTCGTAGACCTGGCAGCAATCCCTCATCCTTACCAAAGATGCAGAAACAGGAAAAACACCCTTTAAACACGAAGTGGTTATCTTCTGCTATCGTCTGGAGGTTTAAAGGACAGGAAGGAGACACAGAACAAACAAAGATGGTCCAGGGCCTCTTTGTTATGGCCAAAAGTTGTCTGTCATTGATTTCGCCCAGTGAAGAAAAAGCTAAACATAGAACCCTCCCTTCTATGAGTGCTTTAACTATAAAGGTAAGGACCGTTTGCCAATGGCCTCGTCTAGGACAAAAACACAGATGCACCGGACCAGGAGAGACAAAACAAATGGAAGCCGTAGCGCTCTTAAAGGTTTTGTCCCGGAACAAAACCCAGACAAGGACAGAAACCCTGGCAGCGAGTTACTTTATATGGAAAAGCTGAACAAAGGGGAAACAATAGTGCTGTCGCTAGCTTCACAGTAGGAAAGAAACACAGCTGAACGCTGAAAGACTGGGCCAGGAGTACCTTCTATCCAAAGAATAAAACAGAGTACACAAGGTTAATGCCAGTAATAATGGCAAATAATGCGTGAATATAAAGCAGTAGGAGAAAATGGCAAACTGATGAAAAATGGTCAGTATATCCTCTTAGCCTGTAGAAGCATAAATATCAACTAATAGAGAAGCAAGTGTTTGTTGTGTAGAATTGAATGGGGCGTAAATGCTGCTTCCCATCACTTTCCCCAGGATTGGTGACGAAAGGATCATCAGAGAACTACATCAAATCCTACAGCCTGCACTTCAGCAAGGACAGAAAGAGCTGGAAGACTTATAAAGAGGCAGTGAGCAAAGAAAAAAAGGTTTGTGTTCCTGCGTCAGCCTCATAGGCTGTTTCAGACATGCACCCGGTAACACCTACATGTTATTCCCAACACTGAGCTGCTGGAGACATAAAAGATAACACAGCTTTCTCAGTAGAAGTCCTGCAGACGTCTTTGACGGCAGCTAAAATAGTTTCGCTTCACCTCGTTTGCTCCCAGGTGTTTCAGGCGTACGCAGACGGCCACCTCGGGGCGCTCAACAGCCTGTTTCCTCCTGCCGTCGCCCGATTCGTTCGGCTTCAGCCGCTGAGCTGGCACGGACGCGCTTCTGCTCAGGTTGATCTGCTGGGCTGCCCCGCTGCGAAGGCCACACCGAGGTCACATCCTCCCGGAGGTGAGCGCATCCTGTTTGCTCAAGTCAAATATCATCTGTCGGCACGCTCGCACCATCCGTCAGGAGTTACAGACATAAAGGTCCCGCTGCTTGTTTTCCAACAGAATCTCCGTCCATCAGGTTTAACGTGGATGCCCAGAACCCGAGCCCCTCACCCACCCCCACAGAGAAAACCCCGTTTGTGGAAACGACTCCAAGTACGTGCTTTATGTAGAAAAAAACCTCGTGCTCTTGTCTTTAGAGTGTTTGAGTAAACCTCACTGCGTCTGTTGCAGGCTCCAGTCATCCAGCGATCATAGCAGTGGGAGTGGTCCTGGGACTGGTGATGTGTGGGAGCTGCTTATTGGCTGGAATCTGCTGGAAGCAAAGGTATTGTTCACAAATGTCGAAACATCTCCGGTCGATTTGATTTCACAAGTCTGTTCGCTTTCAGATCATCTGCCGGGTTGTTTTCAGGATGAGTCTTTCAGCTTTTTTCATTGACTCCAGTCAAAGGATGACATAAACTCACCACTGGCATGAGAGTCACAATCATTTTGGGCTTTTGATGATGCATTTGAACCTTTTATTTATTTATTTTCATGACATGACAACACAACAAACATCCTGGATGAATTTTTATAGCAAGAATCTGATTAACAAGGATTTATTGCAGATTTTCTCTTTTCTAAACAGGCTCAAATATAGACATACACTCAGTATTTGGCTAATTGTGTCTTTGCAAGCTGCAGCCGTCAAAAAGCTTCTGCCACGATTGGCTGAATATCAAGGTTTTTAAAAGGTTTCATTTACTTTTTTTAATATTGTTTAAGCAGAGCCCAAACGTCTCCAGTAGGGCTGAGGTTGAGGCAATTGCAGAATCTAAAGGTTAGCCTTCGTTGTCCAGTCCAAAATCAGTTTCTCCAACATAACCAGGTCTACCTGTCCAGGTGAGGTCACTCTGAAAACAGACCGCAAAAGGCTAAAGGAAGTCTCCAAAAACTTTAGCTCTCCAAGAAAAACTCGAAGGTCAGACTAAAGTTTGCCAGATAAAATGTAGACAAAGCCCAAGACTTTTTTTGGTTACTTTAGATGGACTGTACAACATTTCCTATCTGAAGCAGATTCCTCAGCTCAGTGTTACAGACCGGTGGATGACTACAATACGTAAGCTGATGTATGAACATTTCTTAATAAAGAGCAAAGTATTTCATGGCATGTTCACATTTTTTCCACGACTGTTTATATTCGCGTCTGTATAATTCGCTTGGTCCTGTTGTTCATCAGTCAACCCCAGAAAAAGACGGATTCCAGTGCATCAATAAAAGCCCCAAATTAATGACACCCAGGCCCTTCAGGCTATTGTATGTTAACATCTGATCAACACTGTGTAGCTATAGTAACTTATTGAAATCTCAGTTGTGTTGGGTTCACAGATGAGGACTAATTTAACCCATTATTTTAAACACATTTTTACTCTAATACTACACCGAAATTGATTAAAGTTTCTAAGCACATCAAAGACTGTATGCAGTATGTAAAATACCCTCAAATGTTGTCTCGGCAGGAAAAAAGACTCCCAAATGAAGAACTCCTTACCAACAGGTGAGTAACGTTCTTATCTTTGACATATTACTGCTCCCACAGCATGATGCAGCCAACATTATTCAATTTGACTTTGTGTGTCTTTACATCAGTTGGCTGTCAGAGTTTTAAGGGAAAGGGTCTCCCGTGTCCACAGTCGGAGCTGATCTCCTACCCGCTGGTGCGAAATGTGCACGATGCTCTGCCCAGCCCCCATCTTAACGGTGAGGACACAGGAACATGTTCTGCTGCTCTCTTCTTTCCTCTCTAACTTCAACCCGTCTTCAGCGGCCAGTCTGAGCCGCTCCAGCCAGGCTCTCTTTGAGGGCGGCCCATTCTTTGTCCTGGCTCAGCCCGTCGCCAGTCACTGTATAAACATTCCTTTCTTTGGACCGCAGAGTCGCTTTGAAAGAGGCCCTTTAATTGGAGCTCGAGGCAGTCCAGTCCCATCTCTGCCTCAACGAGCCCCTTGGCCTGTAATTCAGACATTCTCACTGATACGCTGTAAGAAACTAAAGTGTCAATTCAGAGATGTCTGAATCTTAATTATTTGGTCATTTTCAGAGTTTGGTCGATTCATAGTCTCACTATTCCTATTAAAGAAAGTATCTCTGATCCAGCACAAATTCGAACTACGAGTGAGAAGAACAATTTAGTTTGACCTATAAGCCCCGCCTCCAACTCTTTTTTTCTTCCCTCCTGGTCGACATGCTCAAGACTAAACACGCACCTCAAGCTTGTGGACAATCCTCCGGAGGAACCGAGGGTCCCTCCAAATACCTTTTATAGAGTAAGGACTCTTTAGCCAAAGCGGAAGTGTGTCAGCGGTCGCCATAAGGAAGGAGGTAGGAAAAGGAGCCTGTATGCTTCCTTTCACGGCTAGTTTAGCATAGGAACCTCGCAATGTCCCTTACCTGTGCTAAGGAGCTATAAGGAATCCCATAATCCTTTGCGTGACACGACAAATAAGCACAGCCGACCTCACGGAAATTAACGAAAATGGCCGGAGAGAAGAGAGCGCACACTTTGTTCTTTTTTTGGAAGGCTGTAGGCCCGGATTAGACTGTCATCATCCATGTGTGTTTCCGTCACGTAATGACGTCGGAGTTAAAGGCTGTCTTAAAGTTCTTACTGTTGACCCCAAGGTCAAGGAACAGGAGCTTGGAGCTATTATTAAAGGTATTTGGATGGAGCCCAAGACTCGAGGGACTTTTCTTCGTTTTCTTTAGCGTAAATGGCCGCGTCACGGGTTATATTTTCTTATGTGAATGGTCAACGCCTCTCGTTGTGCCATTGGCAGAGAAAAGTTGTCCTGGTTTGACCCCAGTTCGCCGCTTATTCCTACTAAACAAAGCCTGGCCTCGCGCGATCACGCATTCAGTCGATTGTTGTTATCAAATGACATCTTTTAACTCATAATACTTTGCATAAAAAGCATTTTTCTTAACCATATAATAAATTGAGGTATGGTTTCTTTAGTTAAATAATTCGGTGTATGGTCCTGTTTTTACTTCAATGCAATAGTTAGAAATCTATTAACATTAAGTATACATAATGTGATACGAGTTAAACTGTAGTGCTTTCAAATACACTGAATATAAGTCTCTTTATATCCTGTTGGAGTAAATCTAAAAGGTGTTTAGGATGTTTGGGGGAAGATTTTTATTTATTTTTTCTATCAGCTGATGACACGTCCAGAACTGATAATCTAGAACTGATCCTTTAATAAACCCTGTTGTAAAACTGAGTGACCAGCAGCTCCACTGAGCAGCTGCTCAGGATATAAAATCATGTTATCAGCTAGCTGCAAATGAAAGGACGGCTCTGAAAAGATACTTGGAGGATTCTACCTTCTTATAGTATTAGTCCACTATATTATTACATAATGTCAGTGGAGGAGCCAAACCCGTCGGGTAACTGAAGGACCAAAACATTCATCCAAAGCTCCACATTAACCTGTGACTACTGGGGGGGAACACTGCTAGAGCCAGGAAATGGGGACAAAAAAATAAATAATTTTTTTATTTTTCTTCCTTCCTTTTTTTTTTTTTTTTTAGACAATTTCTATTCCACATTCTAGTTTCTAAGTTAGCAAAGGTTTTAACACAAACTGTGAGTGCAAATTTAGGTCATAACAAGTATAAAAACAAAAAAAATGCTCTCTTAAATTAAATTGCTAAATTTAAATGTACCAAAACTATACGATGCAGTTTAGGAGTGCAAATGTGTTTCAGTCTGAGCCTAAAAATAGTTTAAATCAAGTTTGTTGCAATATTGTCTCCGTCTTGTAAAAGGGTTTAAATGATGGTGCCGGTTTGCCAAATCCACGTACAGCCCAATATGCCGCACCCATTGTCTGTTTTACCCCATTTTAAAGCTTTTATGTATCATTGCTGTCAGTTTATTTGCCTCAGTAAAATAGTTGTTTTAGCCCAGCACTACTCAAGTGGACAAACATTTATGAAGCAAAACTCTGCTGTGCGCTACTCACTAAAGTCAACGTTGCTTCATATGAAGCAACATCTGACCTACTAAAGGCCCTGACTGTTTAAAACCCCTTAATGACCTGATTCTCCTTTTATTCTTGTGTCCTTGGTGTTTTTAATATTTATTTGTGGAAATAAAACGAAGGTTACAAACTTGTATGAAGTATAGAAAGAAAATCTGTACGTGCTAATAAAGCTCGGATCGGTGCATCTGGTTCTGTTTAAGCAGGCTCTGGATGTAAAAATACATTGAGTGCAGTCTGGATACTGAAGCGACGCAGGGTTTTTTCAGGAAATTATTGATCCAAAACAAACTTAAAATCCATTGCCAACTCGTCCTGTAAAAACAGACTAAAGCCAAAATGTTATGGAGACCATCTTTAGTTTTTTTTTTTTTTCAAACTTAAAATGGAGAACCACTTTAAAATCTCCCACAAACTCTTAAGTGGAATTTTATTTTATTTCGCATTTTCTTCATTTTCAGTCATTCCACCAAAAAGGGTCCACTCGGCATATTTCTCTGTGCAAAATGTAAACACATTTATTACGTTTTTTTTTTTTTTAACAATGCAACATAAATAGAAATTAACTAAATATATAGACAATACAAACATACCATTTATATATATCTGTACAATTATAAATCTATACACACACCACCTTAGCTGGTGTCTGAAAAAGGGCTTCACAATCCACACGTTATTTATTCCTTCCACTTTCCTCTAAAGCACTGCGTGAACAGCCAGCTTGTTATGTAATAGTTTGTAGCTTACCTTCCTGCTGGGGGGTTTCAGCCTGATTGTGTCGACCATCGTACATTTCTCTAAGCTCCATCTTTCTGATAAACTTTTGGGTTTTCATAAATGCCTAAAATGCATCACTCTGTGTCTAGTGAACCTAACGGTGTTCCATTTTTGAATTACTTGACCTAAATAAAAACAGAATATCGATAAAGTTTATTTCTATGCGCCAAACAAACTTGAGCGACCTGTCGGTCTTGTTGCTTCTTGTGACGTCTCTTTTCTCGTCTTCCCAGCCTACGCGGCTCCTGCCGTCACAGCTGCTGGACAGAAGGTCGGCTCTACGTTCAGACCCTCTTCAGGTGAAGGCTACACCACCCCGTTCACCTGCGGCCCTTACGACACGCCGGGAAGCCTTCCGGAGTACGCCGAGCCGCTTCCCCCAGAGCCCGAGTACGCCACCCCTTTCAGCGAGCTGCCCCCCGAGCATAAAGCGCCCACCTTTACGGGGTTACTTCACAGCAGTGCACACAGACCTCCCGCTCATGCGCCCTCCAGTCACAGTCAGTACGACTGCCCCTCGCACAGGGTACTGTTCAACGGCTACTGCACCCCGGCTCTGCACGCCGGTGGCCCTCGACCTGCCAGCGAGGTCTACGCAGAGCCCAGGTCGAGCGACTCCTCAGGACAGAGGCCCACGTACGAGGAGCCCTTGTGAATGCAAGCTCTGATGTGGACCAGAAAACTCTTAGATCTTAAGAGGACACTAACCCAGAGCGAGCTGTCTAGGGTGAACTACTGCCGACGTGTCGATGAGACGTCCCAGGACATCGGGAGTCGCTGCAGACGCCACCCCCACCCCACCCCCATATTCAGAGAGGATATGAGGGTGGACCACATGAAGATCTGCGAGCCATGCAGACATAAATATTTCCTTACAGGAAGTATATACTTGTACAGTTTTTATTTTCGTAGAATGCACAAAGTAACTCCAGGTTAGATTGCGTCTGAGAGACACAGTCTACCTCTGAAATGTTCAATCACAAGCTGCACTTTTTACACAACTGTCTTTTTAAAAAGGTTAATGCAAAAGAGTGGACTGATTGTTACTGTTCACAATGTACTCTTGAAGAAACACTGCTAATGGTACACAGGGTTGGAGCTGTGACTACAGATAACCACTAGGTGGCTCTTGTGAGCTTCAGACCTCTAACAATAATAATGATATTGTGTAACTTTGTGTCTGAAATAATAAGTTGTTTAAAAAGTACTTTGGAGTTATAGTACAACAAAAGGCACAAAAATGCAGGATAAGAGTGTGATGAGAAAATGAAAAGTGGCACATGCCCTTAGTGTGACTTTCATTTTGTAATCCATTTATCAACATAAACTTTCCTAGCAGAAGGAAGCAGCTCTGAACTAAATTAAGAAAACTTGTATTAATATTAAAGTTGTATCCAAAGCAACGGATTCTTTGACTCTAATTGAATCGCATCCCTCAGCTTCCACTTTGTATAAAAATACAATAATCTATATTAACTGAGTCTGGAAATTGCCCTTTTTCTAATCACAAGGAACTTTAGGATATTAGATCTTAATAATATAAGGCAGTCTCGTCAACAAAAAGAAATAAACTTGATTGAACCTTTACAGGTATGTTGACGACGCCTCTTTCGCTGCAGATTAAGACACGACAACAAAATGTGTCATCGAACACAGCAAGGTTGGCCACTGGTACAAAATAGTGAAGATGGACCTAAACCTGCCACACCATCACCCCAATCGCTGCTCGGTCATGTCTGTTATGTAAGCGATCTGGCCATTAATGAGTCAAAAACTATTTGCACGGCGTAATGACAAACAAAACTCTGCACAGCTGTTCACACCTCTGGACCTTTTGCACATTCTGCCCACTAATTTGAACATGTTTTATTTGGGGTATTGTGTGGTAGACCAACACAAAGCAGCATGTTGCTGTGAACTGGAAGGAGAATGATTCATGGTTAATTCTTTTTCCGAGTAAAACTTAAGAATAGATGCAAACGTTTCTATTCGGACTGTGTGTGACACATGGCAGTGGCATTGTTATGCTGTGACGACTCGTTTCCAGTCCATGGGGAAACTAGATGGAGGCTGCAAAGGAGCTGAGGCAGACAGGGGTTTACCTTCATGCCCTAGGCATTACGCTGTGCGATTTTAGCAATCTTATAAAATTATGTCATCAGAAATAAAAACGTATTCTTTTTCTTTATTTGCAGGGTTGCGCCGTTAAACCGTGGAGCCTCTCGTATCACAGCAGCTCTGATTAGTAAATGCAGGTCTTAGCATCACACAGATACCGTGTTTTTCGGACTATAAGTCGTACTTAAAATTCTTACATTTTCTCAAAAATTGATAGTGCGCCTTATATACGATTACCGTTGTGCTTACTGACCAATGTTATGTGGTACAATGTGCTCAAAAATCTGTTAAAATGTGTAAGTAGGACTCTGGTAAGCAACGAAGCCGCTCCGCTCAATGGATATTCGGAGCATTACGGTACAATGTTGCTTACCTTATCGGACCCCTGAGCTGTCTACAATACTGCCTGGTTGTAATGTCTAAACTAGAAGTGCATTCATGTAAGGCAGCCCGCGCCCAGAGTACGCCGTAGCAACAGTAAATCAAGTACGTTAATTCAGTATAAAAGTTATGTTTATTTTGGCCTTATGTTAGAAACAGGGCAGTGTAGTCCAACTACTCTGTCCCCCCGGCAGAGACGGCTAGCTCTCCGCGTTGTTAAAAAGGAAACACGGCGGATGCGTTACGGCGCAGAAAGGTAGCATACGCGCGTCCTATGCTTAGGTTAGCTTTTCATTTTAATCAGTTAATAAATGTACACTAGAAGCATAATACGTGTGTACAGCTCGTCTATTTACGCTACCCAACGCCTAAATTAGACTGAAGTTCTAATTTCAGATGCGTATACCCTCCTGTTTGACAGGGAATAAACGGGAAAACAACATCCTGTGTCAAAGTTCACTTCCGGAAGTATCCCAAATTAAGAGTGGTCGAAAATAAAGCGCCATGGATAATGTAGTTGTGACAGGCTAACTAAGTAAAATATGCAATTTCTAATCAGATATGGTCAAGATGCGGACTTTTAGGAGATCAACACATAATATATTACTGGTAATTTGTCTTTCTATAATTCCTTATCCATGACGAAAGTTTTTCTCTCCACAGAATAACTCAGCTGTGGAGCGTACTTTGCAGCATCTGGTGTAAATTTACGCTTTTAAAAACACGCCCATAAGCCGCGCTGCTTACATTATGCAGCCAGTGCATTTCCTCCTTAAGGTGACCGGGTTTGATTCCTCTAATGAAAACTGGGGACATCTCTGATTTTGTTAAGTGCAGAATCTCTGCCTGGGGGTTGGTTTGTTTTGTCTGAACTGCAACACCAACGGGGCGGGGAAGGTGCGTTCGGCAAAGCTCTACTACGCCGGGACAGCGGCAAGACCGCTGTGTTGTTGCGCTAAACTTTCTTACTCCATCACGATACACTGAAATCGGGGACATTTCCAGGGACAGCTTTTGTTTGGGGACAAGTCATCCAAAATGGGGTCTGTCCCCAGAAATTGGGGACATCTGGTCACCCTACCGGAGGGGCGGAGTGATATTACACACCTGGGAATATGTGATGCGCCTTATAATCTGGTGCGTCTTATATGTGGACAAAGACACACAGACACGTAAATTCACGGTGCGCCTTATAATCCGGTGCACCTCGTGGTCCAGAAAATACGGTACTGATCGAAGGTCGTCTTTGGTTTCAAGACACCAACAATGGCTGATCTAGAACCTGTCACAGTGGCACGACCAAAGATTTCTCCATGATTTTCCTTCAGTCCTCGCCTTTCGTTTGCAATAGCCCAAAATCGCAGTGTGTACCAGGCATTAGAGACAGACCCCCTAATGTAGTTGCAGAGAAAGGAAAGTTTTCGAAAGTACTGACTCGGGTGCTTCATACAAATGCAAGACACACTTGAGATTTTGAAAATCATATCCTTCTACCTTCACTTTCTTGTCATGTACCACTTTGTGTTGGTCTAATACGTTGAATCCCCCAAAAACAAAAAAATAAATAAAGTTTGTGGTTGTGAATCGACAAGGGGTGTCAACGCTTGTGTAAGGCACCTGGGCGATAATTCAATAATATATCTCGATTGATAAGACGTATATCGATGATAGAAAAAAGGGTCAATAAAAAGGTAAATAAAATACGTTTTCCTTCCTTTTGCATTCTAGCCATGTAGGTTAATATTACAGTCCCAACCAATCACAAATGCAGATCCAGGAACCAAGCTCCGCCCCCTTCAAAGAGTTCAGAGAGTGCCCTTTCTTCTTTTTTAAAAACTTGCATTTTGGGTAAAAAGTTGGTTGAATAAAGGTTTGAGTTTGAATTCAGTATTTGTGTGTTCTGTATCTAAAAATAAGTTGCTAAGCAACAGCATAAAATGGTCAGAGCTGCACTGTTGTTGATAATTATCGATATCTATCAATAGGATTTCTTTTCCAGCCCTAAAGGCACCCACACCAACATTCGTGCACCTTCATTCGCTCTGACTCTGAACGCTTTCACTCGAGCTGAACTCCTTCCTCTGCCCCCGATTGTCCTCCTCCTGGCCCTCGTGCGAGTAGTGCACCAGGGTCTGGTGTCTATTCCTGGACGGGGCGTCTTTAAAACGCAGGCCGCAGTCCTCGCAGGCGTAGGGCAGCCGCTCACTGTGGCCGCCTGCTGCTTCTGCCTGTGACCTGCTCTCGTCTCCGCCGAGCGGGAGGCTGGCGTGGTCAGGAGGGATCAGTTGTGAGCTGAGGGGGTTTGGAGCCGAGGACCCGCCTGGGCCGTCCTGTGAGGCACGTCCGACAGCAGTCGCAGGCAGAGTTCTCGGACGCCCGGGAGAGGATCCCGTTGGTTTGGCTCTCGCCTCCCCATCGTGTTCAGGAGACAGACCGTGGACTGTGCGGTAGTGGAAGCGGATCCCGGCGCGATTTGAGAAGCCCCTCCCACAGAGGCTGCAGATAAAGGGCCTCTCTCCTGTGTGGATGCGGGTGTGGATCTTAAGCGCTCCTGACTGGGTGAAACACTTCCCACACAGGCTACAGCTGTAGGGCTTCTCCCCCGTGTGGATCCGCAGGTGGGCCCGCACCCCCGCCAGATGGGGAAACCCCCTACCGCAGAAGTCGCACGAGTACGGCCTTTCGCCTGTGTGAATCCTCCGGTGGATCTTCAGGGCCCCTGACTGGCTGAAACTCTTCCCGCAGTCGGCGCAGGAGTAGGGCCGGGCGCCGGTGTGCACGTTCAGGTGTATGCGGAGGTTGCTGTGGGAGTTGAAGGCGCGGCCGCACTCTGTGCAGAGGAAGCCGGGGGGTTTGTGGGCGTGCTCGGAGCGCTGGTGCTGCAGCAGCTGGGACGGCCGGGAAAACGAGGCCGGGCAGTGCATGCAGGGATGCAGCGACGCCAGGGGCCTTCCTCCTTCCCCCTGCTCCTGCTGCTGCGTTTGCCTGTGCTGGTGGTGGCAGACCTGAGGACAGGTGGGGAGCGGGCACCGGCAGGACAGGCAGGGAATGGGAGCAGACAGCTGTGCAGAGTGGGCGAGCTGAGGGCAGGGAACGCACGACGTTATGGGGCAGTGGTGGTGATGGAAATGATGGTGGGCGTGGGTGTTGGAAAAGGGGGAGTCTGTGCTTTCCTGGCTGCCCACGAGGTGGGTGCAGGTTTGCACGCCACGGTGGCAACACAAGCAGGGAAACATGGAGAGGTGGGCCAAAGAGCCTGCCGATGGTCTTACTGGAGGAGCGTCTGGGCTTTGGTTTTGGCTCCGGGTCCCTCTGTCTGCAGCAGCGTCGTCCCTCTGTGGCCGGTTGGACGGCCTGGACTCCTGCTCGGGTGCGGGGCCGGTGGTGTCCGGAGAGCACATGTTCACGCTCAGGTCTTTGGGCTGGCAGGAAGCTTGAGAGTATAGCGATGAGGATGCCGACTGTCTGGGTGTTAAGGTCTCAAAAGAGGAGGGGGAGCTGAAGAAAGGGCAGCCAGGGCAGGTGCAGGCATGATGCTCATCTAAACCTGCAGAGCAAACACGAAAACCAGAGTTACACATTTTTACCAAAACCAGAATAGTGGATGAGCAACAACATCTGCTGAAACGTGGGACAATTGGAGCTGCAGTACTGGCTATATTGACTGGCATTCCTGCTAAATTTGTTTCTTAAAAAAAAGGTGGGGGGGATTATTTAATTTGAGTACATTAATTCGGTCAGGGAAAGATTCTCATTATAGGGAGAAAAGCCACAATAAATCTCTGGTGGCACAATAATTGGTATTAATCCCTTTCAAATAAACACACAGAAGCATTTTCATTTAATCTATACTTTACCTTTTTATGTTGAGCGGACTACTCCGTTCTCTGGGGTATAAATATGACGACTTGACACAACATAGGGATGTTTCCCCATTGAATACATGTTCTCAAATTAGAACTAGCGTTTACTTTTTTGTTTTTTAGCAGGAAATGATTGTACTGCAACAAGCAGGGAGTTTATTTTAAGGCTTTTTTTACACATCTTTACCAATAGTGCCTATTAATGTGACCAGCAATGCATATAAGAAAAATAAATGTGTGTTCTATCCAGTGCCGGAGGATGAGATAAATTCGATAATTTATTGAGAAACAGAATACGTCAATAAATATGTTAAACGCATGCTTTAAAATTCAACAAGACAGACAATACATGTGGCCAAACAAGCACATACAGCGTGGGGGTGGGAGGTTACCATCATTAGAGTGATTTTATAAGATGGAGAAGATTTGGCAAACAGTAATGCAAATTTGATGTGCATCATTTTGTGGTTTTCTTGAAAAATATTTGCACTTTTAAGCTTTTCAACAAATTGGATTTGTACATCAACACATTCCTAGATGAGAAAGTCCACAAAATCCTGCAATTCCCAGGGACACTGAACTAATGATAATCTCATTAGTTATTATTAATGCTTTGCTACTTTGCTCCCTAAGTTACATGTAAACAGACAAAAAACACTACACATTTAATTGGAAACCGGATCATAGTTACACAATCCTTCACTACAGAAACCAAATACATTATTATATATCGTGATAATTTTTTGCCCACATGACCCACCTGTGGTTTTATCCTCAGGCAACATTTTGAATATTTCAAAACATAAAGTAGCTATTTTATGAGATGGCTTTCCCTCCAGATATACACAAGTGAACACTTACATACCTAGGGTGAACGTTGTGGATAACACAACACAGATATGTCACTCTTAGATTACAGACACCCAATGTTCTATTGCTACTAATCTAGTTTTATAGTAATATATGGACTAATAAGTCTAATTTAATTAAGGTAATTAGAAACATTTACAATTATATTTTAGATATTTACTAATAGAATGGAATTGCATTTTATCAGGAAATAGGGTTATGATTTTACAATCTGGAGAAGAAAAATAATTATTTATAGCTCTTATTAAGAGACAAGATTGTGATTGGATTATATGTTAAATGGCCTGCCATATCGGTTTGCCACCTTGCGCTCTGTCTCTGGCCTCCGTCCTCCTGTGTGAGGCCCCCGCATGGAGCGGTCTGCCTGGCGCTGCCTCCCTCCTCTCCTGGACGGGCTGAAGGGGCTGAAGCGAGGGCGCTTTGAGCCCCAGAGGGACGCCAGCGGCCACGGCCGTCGCCCCCCACGCCGCGCCTCTCACATCTGGCGCGTTTTTGGACTGGTTTCCAGATGTGAGCAGGTCGCTGATGTACTGGTGCATCTCCATCCAGGAGCACTGGGCATGCTGCGACACCTGAAAGGGAGCAGAAGGAGTCGTGACCCGAGCTGCAGCCGCCCTCTCCTCACCAGCCAGGCCTCACACACACGCAGCTCTCGACACGTTTTTGGTCGTGAAGCTTTTTTTTTTTAACTCACATTCTCGCTGCCCTTGTCTTTGTCCATGAGCTGAAGGGAACTCTGGCGAAGGACGGAGCTCCGCTGCGTTTACAGCTGCGACTCTTTCCGCGGGGTCGGGGCGACGAAAGCCACGATAAAACAAACAAACACACGCTTTGTTTTTAGCTTCACACGCCCAGCGGACGGTCTATTTCCGGGTTAGCGAGACACGTGGGAGCCCACGTGGCAGGGATGCGTTTTGCTGTTTTTGTCCGATTAACTTCAAAGTGCTCTATTTTATTGAGTTATTTTTTTTTAGACACGTTTTCTATGATAGCCACAAGGTAACACGGTAACTGGGTCGAAAAGAGACGTGGATATGGCAGAGTTGTTGTTTTTAAAAATAAAAACAATAAAGTGTGGCTTGAATTTGTATTTAGCTCTGTAAGAGATTATGAGATTACAGAGACTGGACTGCAAAATCGGTTGCCATGGGAATTACAGATACCAGACTCTGAAGGCAAAGAGTCTGACAGACTAGAAAGAATAGGGTGACCACCTGCTAATAAGCCCAAGGGGGGACAAGGGGTATGTTTCTGAGGGACAAAGTGGGACACTGCTTGGCGCGGCGGTGCCCCCACCTCACGGGCAGACTCACTGATAGTGGTTTACACATTTCTAGCACATACAACGTTACATGGTATATTAATAATGCCCTATTCCCATAAACTTGTGTAATTGCTGATTTATGCTCATGAATAGGCCAACCAATGTGTATTTCTTTCTAAATAAAGATTCATAATACTTTGAACATTCAATGAACAGGTGCACTTCCAATTCCGATTTACTTTAGCTATTTATTTTTATTTATTTTTCATTACAATTTATTCACTTTAAATAAATTATAATTTAAAATTAAAGGATTAACAGGAATTGTAGTTGCTCTACACCACAGGAACTGTAAAAAAGTCTTAACTCACGACTCCAGAGGTTCACAGAACGAGAAGGGGGAGGAAGGATGGTGAACTTGGATGTTGGTAAAGGCAGGCGCAGGAAAAAAAAAACTGTTCAGTGTTCTGGGGACACCTTTAGGACTTTGGGGTCACCTTTAGGACTCAAACCTTTTCAAGCCAAAACATGAAGTGGGCAGAATGTTTAGATGTCCACTTATAACATCAGTTTAATCCAAAACATTACAAAATTAACTGACCAGCAATCTAATCACAACGAGCCAACAGCCAGGATGTTTCTGAATCAGACCATTCATCAGCCTACCTTCCATAAGGTCGCCGCTGCATCACTGAAGGCTTCCCCTGGAGCCGCAGCACCAGAGCGCTCCGGTCGTCTCGGTAGAGCCGGTTGATGCAGTCAGGATCCAGCAGCGTGAACGTCGGACTAGTTTTGGCTTGAACGGCCATCAGCCTCCATGAATACCAGGTTATCCTTGTTGATATTTATTAACACCGATCCAACTCTTTCACTGCGGAGGTTCGCTTCGGTAAAGTCGCACTGCAAAGCTGCCCGCACCAAGTGACGACACAAAACAGGTTAAAATGTCCTCGTACGTTATGAGGCACTTCTTTATGTCATCTTCTCAGTCATGAATAGTTTGAAGCTGTGGCCATAGTTACTTCGTCGTTCGAAAATAAGGTGGATAGAGCGACCGACTTTTTTTTGAGAAAGCATTGATTATGCGTGACACGGTCTCAATTTGCGGGACGCATGAATTGGGGTTCAAATGCTGTGCGCGCACGCGCTACGCAGGACGGGTGGTCACCCTAGGAAAGAATGACTGATTGGGGGAAAATGTGTCAGCAAGGACACGTCTGCATTACAGCATGATCTTTTCCACCAATGTGATGAACTGAACGCTTATATACTGTACCCGCCCCTGAATGGACACATGCTTCCTATTTAAGGTCTGTGTGTGAGAACAAACGAGGTTCTCAGGTAGCGGTTGCGTTGTGTTGTTATGAGAACCCAGTGCTGAATCTGTAAACATTGCTCTGCCTTTTAGATTAAATATGGTAAAATATACTTACGGTTCTTGAAGAGTCTTTTTATTACTACAGAAGTCTACAATAGAAACACCACATTGTCAGATATAAGAACCTGGGGAGACTGAGAACAGGTCTATAGTTTAACAGCGCCCCATAGTGAACCCTGTACAACCCAACTGTCCTCAATGCCTGTACAAGTTTTACTAATTCTAGAAACCAGGGCTCTGCAGAAATTGGCCCAACAACTCAAGCCGAATCACATGGGAGAAAAGGTGTCCATAAACATCAGATTTGACTTCTTCCACAGACCCTCAGTCGACTCAGGCATGGGCTTTGACTGGGCCACTCTATCCCACGAACATGCTCTGATCTTACCTGTTCCATCCTGGCTCTGGCTGTATATTTTGGGTCAATTTCTTACTTTTGTAGCTTCTAACTGGTTTTCTTTCAACACTCGGATTTAGCTCCATCCATCTTCTAATGAACTCTGAAAAACGCTCCCAAAGCGTGAATCCGACGACATAAAATAAATAAATATGAGCCACTTACAGTTCATCACATACCAGTTTTACCCCATCTCCTGTAATGAAAACGACAAGACTGAAAAGGTTCTCTGGATTTCTTTGCCTTTTTTCCTAACTAACTGGAAAATGATGCAGCATTTATATGATAATCAAATATTAACACCCTGACAGCACATCTGGGAGCTGACGCGTGGCCCCGATGCTTGTGAAAACTGCGGCAGGTTACAGTTCTGTGCAGAAGAGAAGTGGGTGAGAACCTTTGTTCTAGGTACTCACGAGTCCGTGTGGGAGTCTGGCTCAGGGTTTCTACAGTGAAAATATCGCTCTTCTAACTGTTTTATACAGCACTTTTCACACAGCCAAGTGAAAAACAATGCTGATAAACAATGGAAGAAAAATTAAAAGAGGGAGCTGGATTGTAGGAGATTAACTAAACAGTCGTGTTGATTAGCAGGGAAACACTATATAAGGGGAAATAAATACAATTTCTAAAGACACTAAAGTTAGAAGCAAGGCAAGTTTATTTGGTGGTGCCTTTCTCCAGCCAGTACATCACAGGACAGAAGCATGCACACCCTCACACCTTAGGGCAATCGTAATCTCCAAGCAGAAATAACCCAAACTGGGATTCAACTTGGAACCACTTGCTGCAAGGCAAAAGGGCTACCAACTGTGCCACCATGCAACCCCTGCAGGGATTGATATTAGATGTTTTCCATCCAATCTAAGATTGATGTAATCTATTTGCTGGTGAAGATTCTCAGTCATCCAGGTCATGGTCATTCCAAAAAAGTTAAAAAACAAAACAATGACCTTATTTTCCGAAGTTTGAAGACGATTCGCTTCCTATCCATAAACCTTAGGATGGTTTGAAAGGGGCGTGAACGAAGCCATTTACGTTAAGAGAGAAAAAACAACCTTAAACAGAGGAGGAGGACTTAGGTTCCAACTCTCCAAAACTTACAACACAGCAATAGGGTTGATTCATTCCAATTATTACCTCAATCCTCACCTCCATATGGGTGATCAAAACATCGTTCCTGTAAGCCAGGCCAATAACGACCCTAACGACTTCCCATTGCTGAGGCGTGGACCTGTTTTGGTTTAATTTGCATGTTATCTAACCCATTACAAAGCCTTTGTTGGGCAGTACTATAAAGTTTGGATCTCCACATTTCTGGATGGGAAGCGAAACGTCTTCAAACTTTGGGGGAAAAAAGTCCAGTTGTCTTGTTTTTTAACTTTTTTGGTATGGAATCTATTATTGAAAAGATGGTTTATGACCAAAACGTCTCTTTATGTAAAACAACAACAACTAATCAATTCAATGCTTTCCACCACACTAACTTGGTAGAAGTTTTGCAACGATGGTCTAGAACTCGTTTAAGACTAGCTTGAAGACAGCTCTGCATTTAACACAGTTCATCATAACACGGTAGGAGTGGAACGATGGGTGGGGATGCCTGTTCAGAAAAACTGGTGTTATTTTAAGTAGATCACCGCAGTGTCCTTACTGTTCCAAGTAAAATAAATAAATGTACAAATAAATAATTAAAATCAGGTAGTTCCAGATCCTGAACCCTGCTGCCAGACTCACGACCAACGGCAGGAAGACAGATCCGGTCACACCAGCCCTCAAACCAACTACACTGACTCCGTTAGTAAAATGACTGCTTTTTAACTTTCGCTATTATTTTATGAAGTGCGCAATAGTTGCTTGTCGATCAACGTAGACCTCTGAAGTCATCAGACCCACTCGCTCAGTGCTCCCAGGACCAGAACTAAACAGAGGCATGCAAAATTACAAAGCCTGAGATGTTTACTGCAGATTTAAATAAAATAAAAAAATCTCACTAATGAACTCTTCACCCGATCAATGACCACCTTAACGACTTCCCTCCGATTCCTCAGCACGTCGACTTGGGACGGCTGGGCTGCACAGACGAACCTGCTCCGGCGTGAGGGCGAGCAGGATCCACCTGACCTCAAACAAGACACAAAAAGGGCACTTGCTTCAAAAACAAACGTTTATTCACCTTTGAAAAACAAGAGTACAACTGGATTATTCCATACCACAAATAGTGTAAATCCCAAGGTGACCTAATACCTGTACCATTTGTAACTTCTTAAATACTGAGACGTTTGCCGTATAAAAAAATAAAATAAAATAAAATACACACACACAAAAAGGACAGAAGATTCCACCCAAACATATATACAGGAAATGAGAACCAAGAAGATTTTTCACTCCACACGCCGGGACACACATTCACATAGAAAGACAAACGTCGGTGGAATGTCTCATTTTTCCTGAACACCGTTTCACCTCAGCCCACCACTTAGTTCATTTATTGCCAACTTCCTGTTAAAAGTCCACCAAAAAAAAAAAAAAAAACTCCAAATGAATCATACCAACAAATAAGACAATGCCTCCTTATAATAAAACCACCTGACAGACAGAACAGTTCCTGTTTCATGTAATATATCAAGTGCACGCCATACTTATTACTACTGGGAATATAAGTGCCATTTCTAGGTCCTGTCTAGAATTATTATTGCGACGTACGATGCGTGACCTCTGCGGGGGGAGCTTTACTCTTCCCCGCTTTAAACGTCCATTTCCAACTTTATGCTTTTCTCTGGGTTGCGCTCTGTCAGCTGGCTGCACGTGGAGGACAACGCAGCCGCGTCCGGACCGGGAGCGCGAGCGGCCGTCTTTGCATCCGCGGTCGGAGGAGGCGACGCCGCGTGAGCGCTGAGAGGAGAGGCCACCGCCGGCTCTACTTTACACCTCTTCGCCGCGCTACACGCGTCCGTGTGTCCCTCCGCTCCGTGCCGTTCCGAGTCCTGCCCTGAGACTTCAAATTCGCACGGCTCGCTCTTCACTGGAAGGAGCGGAGTGTCTGACCGCGCGCGTTTAGGGGAGCCGGGCTTTTTGGACAGGTCCAAAGGCGCTTCCGTGTCCTGCCCCGTGAAGCTCGTCACCAGCTCCAGCTCCAGGCAGGGGGTCAGCGAGGCTCCGACCGCGGCGTTCACTCCCAGCAGCTCGCTGCTCGGCAGCAGAGACGGAGCCTGCACGGCGCCGACCGGCAGCTCGTCGCTCTGGGTCGGACAGACGGGAAGAAACACGACTAGGTTCATGCCGGGAGGCGCCTTCTCGTCCAGGGTCAGGGTCCACAATCCCTCTGACGGTCCGGAGTCAGAGGACGCCGTCTCTGTCCTTGGTGGCCTCGGACTGCCGGTGTCCTCTGCCGGCGCGGCGGGGACGTTTGAAGCGGCGTCGCCGTTCGCACCAGGGCCCGTGTTGGCTGCGGGGGATGCTTTAGCGTCTTTCTTCACATCTTTCCTCCCGGGAAGCGAGCTCTTCGAGGAGTGACGCTTCTTGGGAACGCCCTGCAACAAGACAAAGCACAGCCATCATGTAGAAACGCTCCGAGTGTTTGGGGCGAGACGCCTAGTGGTTTAGGTCACCATTAAGCTCGCTGGTCGGTGCAGGCTAGGGTTAAAAAACAAAAACAGAAGCGGGTTTTTTGATTTTTGCGCGAAAAAAAAAAACAAATGTTACAATGAGGTAGATGTAGTTTGTTTTTTCTGCTCCATGGAGGAATATAATATTTTAATGTTTATATTAACATAATGTGGAAGGAAAACTTCGGCAAAATGTTACTAAGAAACCATCGCCTTTACACGCGTGCGGCGTCACCGCTATCACAGCATCTTCGACAAAGCCCAGTCTGGATGCAAACACTTCAATAAACCTTTCTCATCTTAAACATTTGTAAAACCACGTAGAATTTTTTCATCCCCTTCACAAGCGTGTAATGAAATGAAATCCACACAAACTACGCTGAAGCATGAAGTTCTAATGAGGCAAAATGTGACAGAGCTCAACCGGGGAACAGAGTTTCTCGAACCCAAACACGGTTAAGCAACTCTAAAACTACAGAACGGAAAGAGCCAGCACTGAAAATGAGGAACAATGATTAATATTGACACTATAAACCAGACCTATAAGCAGAACAGAGACGTTCTCTTCTCGCCAGCTCCCTGAAAGAGAAAAATACGCCTGAGGCAGCGGCTAAAAAAAATAAGCATTCAACACACCAGAAGCTCTCTATGTAGATGTGTTTGTACAGGTGTGACTGACCAGTGCTCACCACATGCAACAACCCATCCAGAGCACGAATGCAAAGCAACAAACCCACAGATTTCCATAAATTATGTGTCATAAAGTGCAATGACAGGAAGAAAGAAGAGGCTGAAATCTCCCAGTAGTTAAAAAGCCTTCCAGCCACCCTGCAGGAAGCATCTCACGGTGGGCAAAACCACTGAGCGGACCCCGTGCCTTTGCAACCTTATTGCTCCGAAACACATCGATGGCTTGGGTTCGACTTGAGAAACTTTAATTATCCGAACACCAAGGACCCCGTGTGGAGCGCTTCAGAGAGGCCTGGAATAAGCAGGTCGAAGGAAACAACAACAAAACGCTCAACGGCCACGGCCTGTTTGCGCCCTCGCCGCACAAGACGCCACCGCTGAAGGAAAAAAATATGAATGAAACAAGCTTAAAGCACGTTTGAAGTTTGCCGTACATATAAATGCGCCTAGGAAGCACTGGGACGATGTAATCTGTTCAGACGACACCGGAAAGGTACGCTAAACGTTCGGAGGTCAAAGGGCACTGCGTATGGAGGTGGGAACATCATGGGGCGGGGCTGCTGTTCACACTCCAAGGGAGGCTGAACTAGGGCTGGACGATATAGAGAAAAAAGCATATCGATAAAATAGAAATCCTATTGATCGATATCGACAATTATCAACAAATTCAAAACATATATCTTAAGTGCAGCCCTGGTCATTTTATGCTGTTGGTCAGCGACCTATTTTATATACAGAAACACCGAATTCAAACTCAACCCTTTATTCAAGCAACTTTGTACCAAAACTGCAAGTTTTTAAAAATGAAAAAAGAACGAGCTTAGTGCTGGAGTGTTCCTGGGTTTGCATTTTGATTGGTTGGGAGGATGTAGCAACTGTAATATATATGAACCTACATGGCTGAACGCAAAAGGAAGAAAAACTGTTCTACTCAACTTTTTATTGACCTTCGATATACATCTGTCGATCGACATATATTGTTATTGAATTATTGTCCAGCCCTAGGCTGAACGGACAAACATACTAAGACATTCTTGATAAAGAACCTGCTGCCGTCTACCAGGAAGAAGAGGACAGAACCAGGTTTGGATGCACAGAATAAAGAAGATCCCCCAAAGCTGCTGTTCCAAACCTCCGCTAACGAACAAAGTGTGACAGCACAGACAGTGAGCCACATGTACAAGAATGACATACACTATATTGCCGTCAGTATTTGCTCTCCCAACCAAATGATGTAACTCAGGTGTTCCAGTCCATTTATACGCCCACAGGTGTATAAAAATCAAACTCCGAGGCTGCGGACCGGTTCTACAGACATCAGAGAAAGAATGGGTCGCTCTCAGCCCGGTGGGCGCCAGCGTAGCTTCTGCAACAAGACGCCACCTGTGCAACAAGCCCAGTCGTGAAGTTTCCCTGTTCCTAAATATTACGGGACTCATAATAACTAACTAAGGGTTGAGGCCTTCAGATTAGCTCAAGAACGGTGTAGAGAGCTTCGTGGGATGCGTTTCTGTAGCCGATGAACCACACTTCTCCATCTGGCAATCTAATGGACGAGTCGGGGTTTAGCGGTTGCCAGGAGAGCGGTGCTGGTCTGACTGCACCGTGCCGCCTTGGTTCCAGAGACAGGGACTCTGAACGCTTCGGCACACCAAGAAACTCCGGACAGCTCAATGCCCCCAACTTTGTGGGACCAGTTTGGAGATGGTCCCTTCCTCTTCCAACATGGCCGTGCACCGGAGCACAAAGCAAGGTCCGTAACGACACGAATCAGGGAGTTTAGTTAACCCTGACTGGCCTACAGAGTCCTACCCCAACCCAAAAGAACAGAGCCTGAGAGCCGGGCCTTCTGGTCCAACATCAGTGTCTGACCTCATCAATGTGCTTCTGGAAAATTGGTCAAAACTTCCCATAAACACCTGAGAACCTTGTGGAGAGCTTCCCCCAGGAGAGTTAAACTGGACCGGCGTCATGTTGCACCCTGTGGTAAATCACAGGACGCCACTTAAGTTCATGTGCGAGTCCAAACAGGTGAGAGAATACTTTGGGCAATATACTGTATTTGTTCTGTTATTTGCAAACCCTGACAGGAAGGTATTAACCCAATTTAATACCAGTAAACCAGATTAAAAGTCGGGCACTTACTGCAGGCGGAGGAGTCTGCCCGCAGGTTTTGAGGTGGATGTCGTAGTTCTGCTGGTGCGGGAAGCCCAGCCCACAGCTCTGACAGAAGCAGGGCGACTGCCCGGCGTGACCGCCCATGTGGGACATCAGCAGCAGCGCCGAGCGGAAGCCCTTCCCGCACTCGGCGCACTTCAGCACCCGCTGGTGAGCGCCGGCGTGCTTCTTCAGCTCGTCCGAGGTGTCGAACCTCTGACCGCACTCCAAGCAGCGGATCTCGTCCGTTTTCTGGTTGGGCTCCTGGTTGCCCCAGCAGCCCGTGTCCTTCTTGTGCCGCTGGAAGTCCTCCTGGCTGGGGAACTCCCTCAGGCACGCCACACAGTGGATGCGCTCGGGCTCGCACTTGTGCTGCCGGTACAGCTTGGCCAGCCGGAAGTGGCAGCGGCAGCGTATGCAGGTGTACGGCAGCAGGCCCAGGTGCGAGAAGCTGTGCTTCAGCAGGGCGTTCTTCTTGGCGAAGGTCTCGCCGCAGTCCGTGCACTTGAAGCTGCGGAGGCACCGCTTCCTCCTGTGCCGCGCCAGCGACTTCTCCGTGCGGAAGCTGCGGCCGCACGTCTCGCACACAATGTTCACCATGCACTTGTGCAGCTGCACGTGGCTCTCGCACTCCTTCAGCGAGGCGAACACGCGCTTGCACAGGTCGCACTCGTAGAACTGCTCCTCGAAGTGCGTCCTGGACAGGTGGCCCTTCAGCTCCTCCTGCGAGGAGAAGCCCGTCAGGCAGATGCGACACCAGTGGCACTCGGCCTTGGCCTTGGCGTGCGTGCGCAGGTGGAGCCGGTAGTTGTAGATCTGACAGAAGCGCTTGCCGCACTCGGCGCAGCAGTAGGGCCGCGCCCCCGTGTGCAGGTTCATGTGGTCCTGGAGCTTAAACTTGGAGGGCAGCTGGAGGCCGCAGACGCTGCAGCGGTAGTCGCCAGAATGAAGCTGATCTGTGGGGGAGGACAAAGAAGAAAGTCACGAATGTAGCTTAATAGTCAAACAAACCATTCTGCGTTAGAACTAAATCAGGCGTGTCCAAAGTGCGGCCCGGGGGCCATTTGCGGCCCCTGTACTGATTTTGTGTGGCCCCCCAACTGCATTTCAAGAATGATTATGCCGACCAGCACTGGTGGCTAGTGCAGATAAAAACATTTTATTTTTAATTAGGGCAAAATTATTACAGTAAGTTAATATCTTAAATCTAAATGTTGAATTTAATGTTAGGTACAGCACACACAGGTTAAAAAAAAAACCCACTTTTTTCTTGGATACGTTAGTTATTTTTATTCACTTTTTGGCCCTCGAGTGCGTTTGACTTGACAATATCGGCCCATGAGCTAAAAAGTTTGGACACCCCTGAACTAAATGGATCAAGATCCTCCACTCCCTGCAGTACCCACTGAAGGCACAACGTTGAAGCAGACGGTCCTACTATTGCAGACGTGCATTAATTATTCCCTTTAGCTGAAATATCCATCCATCATCTAACAGGTCTATCCCTATCCGTGTTGGGGTCGCGAGGGGTGCTGGTGCCTATCTCCAGTCAATGGGCGAGAGGCGGGGTTCACCTGGACAGGTCGCCAGTCTGTCGCAGGGCAACACAGAGACAAACAGGACAAACAACCATTCATGCTCACACCTAAGGAGAATTTAGAGAGGCCAGTTAACCTAACAGTCATGTTTTTGGACTGTGGGAGGAAGCCAGAGTACCCGGAGAGAACCCACACATGCACAGGGAGAACATGCAAACTCCATGCAGAAAGACCCAGGGCGAGGATGGGACTCGAACCCAGGACCTTCTTGCTGCACGTGACCTTTTCTTCCTAGAAGACTATTACAGTCCAGACAGCAAAAACGTCCATTTATTTTCAAATACCGAGAGCCACTCAAGAAGAAACGAGCTGGTGGATTTTACTTTATCTCGCGTTTTTCGGTGATGCGGTTTCAGCGATACCCAGAAAGCAGGTAAACTCAGCGCTTTACAAAGATCAGCATCTCATCTCATCAGGAGGTCTGATGACCTGCGCGTCGCGGGCGCACAGCCCACTGCATGTGGACATCTCCTCCAGCCTCACCGTTGCTCAGCTCCTCCTCGTCCTCCTCATCCTCCTCCTCGTCAAACTCTTCCTCAAACACCTCGGACACGTCGCTGTCGTCCGAGTCGTCGTCCGCCTCCTGCCGGGCGTCCGCGGTCTCCGCCCGGGGGTCTTTCTGTCCCTCCTTGCCCGCTCTGGCCCCCGGCTGAGGGGCCTCCTCTGAGCGATCGCTTTTAGCGGACCCTGCGGGGGGTGCAGCAGCCCCGTTGGCCGCTTCTTGTCCGTTCCTGAGCCTCCTCCTCTGCCTTCCGTCCGCCATGGAAGCCGCGGGGTGTGGGAGTGCCTTTTCCGCCCGGGATCGCCCCGGTGGAGAGTCCTCCTCCGGCGGGACGTCCCCGGGTCCCGGGTCTGCCAGCAGGATGCCGCTGGGAGGGTCGGCGGACATGGCTGTCGAAGAGGAGCGTTCGGTTACTCCCCGGTGAACAAGGAGCGCGCCGGTTTCGCGGAACAAAGCTCACCTTTAACGGCTCCTCTTCTTCTTCGTGAGCGCTGGCTTTAACTTGGACGGAAACTCCTTTGAGCGACACACCTTGCCGCTCCGTCGGCTCACCTGGCAGGAATGATGGTGGCGGTTCGGCGTACGTCTGCAGCCTTCACCTGCGATGCTGGCTGTCTTTAAACCCAACACAACCCAATACATGCCGTGTGGAGCAGGAGGGGGAGGAAAAAACCAAAAACCAGCCGCCAGCGCGGCGGGAAACCTCAGCGGAGAGCAGCGAGCCGACTGCGCTCACCTGCCTCCATGATGAACCGCGACCACAGGACAACAAAGGCAAACACACGAAGCAGCGCCAGGAGGGGAAAGCTGCGCATGCGCTCTCTGGTGCCCCTGGTGGCGTGGAGTGGTATTACAGCGACACGGGGCTTTCTGTTTTCACGCGTAAAAACACAAGTTATATATATATTCTTGTATATTAACATGACAACCAATGCAGGTATGAAAAACTGTCAAATAAACCAACAGTTATTTTATAGTGTTTGACAATACTATCATTTTTGTCAAACATTAAATTCCGTGTATTTTATTAGGATTTCATGTCATAAATGAAACGTCGTGCATCATTTGGTGTGCATTTGCATCCAGGAATCCTGAATCAGTACTTTGTAGAACCATCAATGCCATTACTGCTGTAAAGCTCTTATCGTACGCATTTCCTCTACTGATTTTTATTTAATAGGTCAAGCTCAGTTTTAAGTTCCAATTCTCTTGCAGTCTGACAGATTGTTCTTCTAGGGCTGCTCTGCTGCCAGCTAGTCTTCCTGTCTTTACATCATGATGCTGCCACTGCACTGTGTCACATTGGGAATAATGCAGTCAGCCTTAGGCCAAAACATTGATTTTTGGTTTCATCTGATCAGAACCCCTTCTTCCATATGTTTGCCACGTCCCTTACATGGTTAATGGCGAACCACAAAGGGGCCCTGCTTGTAGTTTTCTTATTGCCGTTGTTCCATAAAGGTCAGATTTGCAGAGTGCAAAACTAATAGTTGTCCGATCAGCAGATTCTCCCGCCTGAGCTGTGGTGGACTGCCATATCTTAGCAGATTTGCTTTTGACCCGTATTGTTTCCGTTTTTGGATGGATTCAAAATTATGTTCAAAGCATCATTTCGTTTATTGATCTAATCCTGCAACATAACACTCCACAACATTAGCAATAGTGAGTAAAGGTTTATTTCACAAATAATAAAAGTTTCACATTCAGCAACAAGAATTTTTACGTTGCACCAGGTTGATTTAAAACACAAGGAATGCATACTTTCTCATTACCATCCTTATCACAATTTACGATCAGAAGCGTTAAAATCCATGACCCGCAGAATATCCCTCCAACGGATCAAAAATGGGCTCCTACCATGTAAATTGTTTGCAGCAACTTTGACAGCTTTCACCACTTTGTTCAGTGATTCCACAAACACAACAACAAATCCATCAGCTGAGAAAATGCTTTTGAAATATTCAGTGGGGGCACCTGGATACAAAAGTGTGACCCTTAATCAAGGCCTGAGGTTTTAAATCATGGAACAACTGGATAAATAATTCACTGTAATATATGCGGCTCAAAGTCACTGGGAAGACCAAGTTCTGCACATTTTCACATAACTTTGATCGCTGCACACTAACTCGATGCTAATGATTTCTTCCCAACAAATACCTTGCAGTTTGAAGTTTGAAGAGCTGAAGAGCAACCTAATATCCTCGCAGTACTTTGAAACATGATGTTCAAGAGTTTTAGAAAAGTACGTCTTTTCAAGTACATATAAAGAACCCAGTTTTCATGACTAAGTCTTTAAATAATACACTACAGGTGAAACCTTGAATTGGACACCACATGCAATACTGTAAACGGTTGCCACGACGGAAAAAGCATCAGGCCATGACTCGTCAGCTCGGTGAATCACCTTTTACAGGTGATTAACTTGAACAAGTTATTTTCTGTGGGGCGTCATCCGCCTCCCCTCATTATGGAGGAATTTTGGCACTCTTCTACAGCTCTTTCAAGACAGGTAGTCAGGTTGAGGACTTTGAGCCAGTGGAACAACTTGATTTTCTTGTCTTCATTCTGTTGCAGATTTGCGTTTGTAGCTGGCTCGCATGAATGGTGTCCCTAGCAAGGTCCCTCTGTCAGTCCATACATTACCAAAGCCATGCCCAGTCGTGCAGAATAATCAGAAACGTTGAGAGAGAGAAAAAAACATTGATCTGATTTAGAAAGATGGGAGATAAAGATAAACTCCAACAATATATCACTAATTGTACTGTAATCATTTCACAAACATTGAAAGAATCTACGTATGACTGCTCAGTTTGACTTGTCATAACATCGTGCTTTTAAGCCAGTCAATCAAACCTTATTTAAAAGCTTTTCATACATCCCATGGTGGTGATGATCATGCCACACGGGACAATGCACATTGCAGAACATGCAGTGAAGGTTAGCTTTCCTCTGTCGTCTCTCAGAGTAGCTACCATATAATACATAAAAATACGTCCATCATAGAATCAGCTAAATATTAAAATCAGAATACATGTATTAGAATGAAATAATAAAAACAAAACATTCCAGGAGGGCACTTCAAAAGAATAGAAGAGCCATAAAGACTATCACCACAAATCATTACAATGTAATACAGGTATAACAATCCCATAATCAGAGGGATTGTCTATGAGCCATGATTTTTAAGGTATTGGAAAATGATTTTAAAGACCCATATGTTCTTGGGCATTTTATTCCAGTCATGAGGCCTTCACTGAAAATAAGTTCTGACCCAATATACTCGGTCTAACGGTTACAGCAAGCTCCCCTCCCGCAGTAGCTCTGGTGGTCCTTGTAACATTTGTGATTACAGATATTAATGATAATGTAGCAAATATAAGGGAGAGATGAATCCACTTTCACAATTGTCTCAGTCTAACGTTACTCTAGAGCCAAGAAAGCTCTGAAAATGTTTTATTAGAATAAAAGTTTCCAAAATTTCAAAAAGTAGTTTAAACAATATTTATTCAGTGTTATTAATTTAGTCTGATCACACTAATTATGTAATATTTTGAGTTAGAGATGTCTTTTCCTCTTATCCACCTTATTTTAGCAGCAAAAGTGGTTAGATTTTTCACGTTGTTGAGTCATCAAAAGTCTTTAGAAGAGATACCAAAAACTCTTTACACCTATTTTTAATATTCTCTTTGCATCAGTGAATCTGCTCTAATTAGCTTAGAATAAAAAAGGGTCTGATAGTGCTGCTTCATGTTGCTTGACACTAGCAGTTGTTTTTAGCAACCCTCATTTTTATGAATCAAGTTGTCGTGAATCCACATGTTGGCGACTCAGAACTGAAAACAAAGACAAGGCCAGGTCTTTCATCGGTGGCTTCCATTTGGAACAGCCTGTTTATTACATTTTTTGCAGTGTCCAGACACATTGAGGAGAAACCAGGTGAGTAACATGATCTACACAGTTTCTTATGAGAATCTTGAACTTTTTTTTTAAGACAGGAAATATTACTTTAACAAGTGAAAAACAAAATATAAGAATTCATCTGTAAAAGAAGGAAAAAAAAAAAAAAAAAATCAGCATTATAAAAGGATGTTTTCTGCCCACATGCCAACCACTCTAGATCAGATCTGGAGCGTTTAGCTACCATCTTTTCATGGTAAAACAGAACATTTCTCTGTCATTTAAGTTTAATTTAAAAAGGTAAGAAGCAAAATATGAACCAAAATGAAAACAGAAACTGTACATAACACATTTCTTTTAAACAGTCGGATGTTCACATAGTATTTCTACAAGGCATCTAATTATTAAAAGTATGTACTTACATCTGTTGGGGAGGGGGGCAAAAATGAAAAACACTTACAAATAAAATCCCTCACAAAGTGAGTAAATCAACTGAAAAAAACCAAATAAATTCAAAGCACACACCTTCAACTAAAAACAACCAAAATTCATTTAAAGAGAACCAAACCTGCTTCTTTATACAACTGAGCTGAGCAGAGTAAGAGATGCGTTTAAAACTTGGTTAGTCAACTCATGAGATGTCAGACTTAGCGGCTCATAATCAAACACGGCTTTAAAAGTAACAACCTGCTAAAACCTGATTCTCCAAACCGTTCCCACTTCGTTTAAAAACATCGTCTCGACTCTGACGTCGCCCAAATTTAAAAGAAAGGGACAATTCAGGACTAAATGACTGAAAAAGCACAAACTTTCTGCGGGCTACCCGGGTCTAAATTATCTGTTGGCGCCGGACTTGTCCGGGTTTTCGGGCTTCTCCTCCGGGTGGCTCTTCAGGTGAGCTTGCAAGGTGCGCTCCCGGCTGAAGCTCTTGCCACAGGTGGGACAAGACAAACGGCCGACGGCGTGGGCCCGCGACATGTGGGCCTCCAGCTGGTCGGCTCGGGCAAAACTCTCTTCACATTCTTCGCAGGGATGGGCTTTGCGTGGGGTGTGCTTCTCCTTCTTGTGAGTGCGGAGCTGCGCCAAGCCCGGGAACGTCATGTCACACACCGAACACGGGATCTTAAGAGGCTGCTCGTCTTTAGCTTTCTTCTCCTTCGCTTGGCCGTCATCCTCCGAACCTTTCTTATCCTCCGTTTCTGCCGCTGCCGCTTTAGGAGGACGGCCACGCTTTGCTCCGCCCGCCGCTGCAGCAGGCTCCGCCGCGCCGCCGGCCTTCGCCGCCTCCTCGGACGACTCCTCCTCGTCTTTCTTTTTCCGCTTTCCCTTCTTCTCAGAAGCCGCGGGGTCTTCGGCTTTGGCGGGGCGACCCCGTTTCTTGACAGGGGAAGCACTGCCATTGCACTGTTGGCCTTCGGGGTACTTTTCCTGGTGCGCCTGCAGCTCTGATTCTGCTTCAAATCCCTGGCCGCACTTCTTACAGCGGTGAGGTTTCGACGGGTCCTCCGGCTGCTCTGCAGGCTCGTCAGGGCGAGGATGCTGGGTCAGGCGGTGAGTGCGCAGCAGCCCGGGACTGCGAAAGGTCTGGCCGCAATCTTTACAGACCAGCAGCTTCTCCGGACACACCTGTCTTCTGTGGGACGTGAGCTGCAAAGGGTCAGAGTGTAAACATTTTACACCCAAGTACTGAGAACAGCACTGATACACCGCTCATTCCAGAAGCATTAATGCCAATTTATCTTTTCCACATTTTGTCACGTTCCAACCACAAACAATGTATTGTGAGCTTTTACGCTGTCCTAACATGCCCATTTTTGGATGGTGGAATAAACGGACCTCTGATGATTTTCCAGATCTCAACATATTGTTTTATAACTAAAACCGGGCTTGGTCCGCTTCCTTCACTAATGTTCCCCAACAGGCCTGAGGCCTTCACAGAACAGCACACAGGTGCGCTCCACCTACTAGGAATTTATTTCAACATATCAGAGGAAAGGAGCCAAATTTCACATTTTTTCATTTATTTATAAACAACCTTTTGAAACGTGTGCATTTCAATCTACGTTCCTACGACGTACTATGTTGTGTTGGCCTGACAAACAAAATCCCACAGAAATACATGGAAGCTCAAGATAACATCAAGGGATATTGATATGTGGGAAACATCATTTTAAACACTTCCCATTTTAACATTTGAGAGCTCTTTTAAAAAAAAAAAAAAAAAAAAAAAACTCACCTCAGAGAACGTTTTAAAGCTCTCCTTGCAGTGAACGCATTTGAAAGGCTTGTCGTCATTGCTGTGTGTCGGCTGATGCTGCGTTAATTCCTCGGACGACAGGAACGTGCGGTCGCACACGTAGCACGTAAACAGTGTGTTTCCCTGGGCAGAGATAAGATACAGAGAAGTTAGAAGTATTTAGGGCTAAACGGCTTCCTATTGTACCCCGAGCGAAAGAAAAATATGCCCCAGATGACACCAAATGAATGGGGGGAAAACTTAAATAGAATGCATGTAAAACAATTGCTAGAAACATAAATAGTTATGTTAGACCACGTGTGTAGGTGAAATCTTAAAAGAGCAACGGCATTTTAAAAAGGTGAAATATTGGAGCCTTTATTTCCCTCAACTTGCGTGAAAACCCACAACAACGAAAACGGGGCAACAGTTTTATTAAATATCGCAACAATTCAACAAACTCTCCGATGAAGGTTCATTCCTTTTTACAGATACAAGAAATGTTAGATAAATGACTTAGAATCCTTTATTTAGCTATTCGTTACTGTAAGAACATCACAACGAAACGGATAACAAAACACCCGCTTAAGTGACCCAAAATAGAAAGAAAATCTGACAAATACTGCGACTGAAAGCCACTGATCTCATAAAAGATAAATGAGCTGTGAAAACCTACTTGCTGAAGCTGCTGTTTGTACTCCTCCCTGTGGCTCTTCTTCATGTGTCTCTCCTTTGCTTTGGCGTTGCAGAAGGTGATGAAGCACTGGAAGCACTGCAGGTTCTCATGCTGATCTGAAAGACACACACACACAGAAACACGTTTAGGGTTCTGTTGGTGAACCCGGTTCAAACTGGCGGGGGGGGGGGGGGGGGGGGGCTTGGAGCACTTACAGGTCTGGACAGAAGGAGCCGGAGGTCCGTTCAGAAAGACGGGTTTATACGGCTGTGCTGGCTTTTCAGGGGGGGCTTCTGGTGGTGGGTCTGGCAAGCTCTGACCCATCACTATCTCCTCTATGTTCAAAATGTCTGAGTCCATCCTGGGATGCTGCTGCAGCACAGCCTTCCTGGATTCCCACAACAAAAAACACCTAAAGATTTAAGACTGCCTGCAAAACTAGCGTTTCTTTAACAGCAGACATCCATAAACACAAACAGAAATTCTGAATAAATAAAAATTAAGATAAACTCATAAAGTTAAGATAAGTTTTTAAAAAAAAAAAACAAAAACATTTTAAAGACTCTACAGCATGTATAACCAGATACGTATTTAACATTTAAGCCAGGACTAGCTAAGTTGTTGCTGGAGCTGACGTTGAACGTAACGCTAAGGCCGCCAGCTATGCTAAGCTAACTAGCTTCATGCTAGTCCACCACATTGAGGAATATAAAGCCACATATTTCCAAACCCATCCTATGTCTAGACAGCAAAACCAATCCGCTTAGTTATCGTGTTAATTTCGCTTTAATGTAGGCTATGTGCAGGTAGCTAATGGTGGAAACAAAGCAGCAGACTAGTTGAGCGGGTTAACGGCGGCTAGTTAGCGCTAACAACACTGCTGCCATTCAAAAAAAAAAAAGATCCGCAGACTTCGAGTCTGTTCACGCAGAGTTTCAAATTATTTTTACACACCGCTTACAGTCCGATAGCCAATTTGGAGCGCATTGTGCAAATACAACAAACTAATACTAGTGAATGAATAAGATATTTGTGCTAAAAACAAGAGGACGTTACCTCTAACCGCTCTTTGAAGCTAGTTTGACTGAGAGAGCTGACCCTAGAAGTACAACCGATAGATCGCGCACTTCCTCCTGAGCGTTGCTGGGGGGCGTGATGGGGACGGTCAAGATGGCCGCCGCCTGGACTCCTCGGGGTGGTGGCTGCTTAGATTCTGATGAGGGACAAAAGAACAAACCATCAAAACACAAATGAGTTGAAGTTACAGCGCAGGAAACGGTCTGAATCGCAAACCGCAACATTTAAAACCCAAATGACTCTCCTGTTATTTGCTGAGCAGCAACAAATTATGTTTTATATTCTTTTTAACTACATGGAATGGTAATACACATGTAGCCGAGTTTAATAAATTACAAACTCCACTTGTGCACAGAAAACTACTTTGGGAAAAGATTGGGCATACGCTGCAAATTTTTTAAAAATGAAAAATACATCTACGTATTGTGTATCTATGGCCTACGCTAAGTCACGTGACCCAAAAAAGTTCAAAAGTATTTTTTGATTTTGATTTTTATATGTCCCGCCAAAAGGATCCAGCACTGTTTATATTCAGTTTAGATATCATTTAGATGATTTCGACCAATTACAAAGTTATTTTTGCACTGACAGTTTATGTTTTTATGAACGGGCTCATTTTGAGTTTGCACAACAGTGGCAACAAGTGTTTGATGGAAATCATGATCAGTTATTTTAGAACAAGTACAACCTCACATCATACTGTCAAGACATTTTAAACCTGCTCTACAACAGGAGTTGTTCTGTTTGTTGTCACAAAAAAACATTCGTATACATTTTTCATGTATTTTTGAAGTTAACATGCTGCAAGTTAGCAAATAAGGAAGAAAGTACAAGAGAGAAATAAAACGAGCTCTCGCCAACCTCAAAATCCAATATGGCCACTATGTTTAAAAAAATTATAGATTTCACTTTTAATAAATGCAGTAAAAGTGAAAGGCTATGCTTTTTGTGCCCCACACATTTGAACACATGGCTATTTATTATAAATTTTTTACTGAAAAATTTAATATAAATCAGAAATTATTAGTTTTTTTATCTATACAATGTATTGAAAATCCAATTTATGACAAAGAATAAATTATTACCTAAAGTGACTAAACTCAGACATATCGATATCAAGTGCAAATGACAAGAGTATAGTTAATACAATTTTTAATAATTTTTTTTATTAAGAAATAGTGAAGATGTGTTTCATCTGTTCACATAGTGTAATTGAAGCAATACTTCAACACAATAAAACAAATGATTAAAACAGAACTGAGTAGCTGAAGGACGACGGGTAACACTTTGTTTTAAATAGTTTCAGATCTAGTGTTCATGAAATTCCACTGTAATGTCCAAAATTCTTCAAATCTTTCTTGTTCCAGTTTCAATGCAAATACCTGCATGTGAAGAATGTCCTGAATCACATTTATCCAGTCTTTTAAAGTAAGTGTTTCATCAGTTATTCATTTCCAAGTGATATATGTTTTGTGAAACCCCTTTCCCCCGTTTGGTCATTTTCCCAGGAACAAAGTTTCAAAATACAGGTCAATGTTGGCCCCATCCACATGACCTCCAGCATGGATTATCTGCATCTCTGGCTTTCTGAGCTGGTGCTTTGAAGAAGCGTATAACATTCTTCCAGGCGAATTCCCTGTATGTCAGTGAGGATGTGCATTTCCAACAGTGATTCAAGATATTTAACTTCAATGCCTCAATGTGAATTTCATAACTGGCCTCCTTCTCCCATTTCTCTTTGATGTATAATGCATCTTCTCCCTCCAGGTTTTGTAATTCACAGTACATTTTTAGATAATTTGTTAATGGCGTTTGACTGATATGATTTTACAAAAATATTCAAAATACCAACAAAAGGCTTATCTGGATCGTCTAATTTTGCTTTTTCTAAAGATCTACCTGATTGGTAAAAACAAAAGAAGTCTCTATTGTCAAAGCCATACTTCTGTTTGTTATCTGGAAAGTTCCTCAGATAGCATTCATGATAAAGATCACTATATTTTACTAGACCCTTTCTGATAATTTTTTTTAAAAGGTGTTATCTGTTATATTTGGAGTAAAATCTTGGTCATATGCCATCCATCCAATCGGTATACAGGATTCTTTATTTTCTTTTACATATTTTGACCAAGTCTTAAGTGCTGTTTCGAAGCATGGCTTAAGTTCTTTAAAAGCTTTTATTAAACCCTATATTACTAATTGCTGCTTGTAAGGCAAACAATTACTTGTATATTCAATTTCTTTCCATTTTGCTGTGTAAGATGGACTGCACATTTCCACTAATGGGTTTATTTGTGCTGCCTGGTAGTAGTTTTTCATATTAAGGAGTGAAAGACCTCCTTTATATTAACGCCAGCTGTGAAGTTTTAAATCTACTCCTAGGCTGTTTCCCTTGCTAAATAAATCTGGATGTCAATTTATCAATTCCTTGAAACACAGTTTTGGCTTGTTCAACAAATATGGCCAATAATAGTGAGGACATAGAGCAGCCTTGTTGTCTACAGCCTTGTTCTATTTTTATTTCCACTGATAGTCCGTGATTAATCCTGATTTTACCAGTAGGCTTGTAGTATAGTTCCTGAATTATCTTTAAAAATTTGTCAGAAAAGTTGAATCGGGACAGGTCTCTGAATAAGAACCTATTTTTTTTTTATCTGTCCTACATCCTTGTTGTACATGAAAAAATAGTCAATTCTTGACTGGGAATGGTGGGCTGCTGAGTAAAATGTGTAGTCCCTCTTTTGAGGGTTTAGTTCACACCAAATGTGACTTATCCCCAGTTCTTTCAACATCCTAATCTTTTTACCTATGTTGCTATAGACTATGGATTGTTTAGATGCATCTTCAGATGGATTTAATTTTACATTGAAGTCCCCACCACAGATTACAATGCCGTGCGACTTATAGTTAATCATTTGGTAGAAGTTTGATTCATGTTCAGTGGAGAACTAAAACCAGGGGTGATGGAGCCGTTCCGGTTCAAAGGATAATAGCAGGTTTATTTTCACTCTTAATTCAAGTTAAGCAGGGTATTTTTATTTTTTTTATTTAGGGATTTATGTGCTCTATTTGGATTGTTTCTATATTACTTTTCTTCCCAAACCTATGGGAAAAGCACTGGTCAAATGACAGTAGTTTTGTAATTGTGCTACTTAAATAAACTCCATATCAATATACTGCAAAACAACTGCATCATAACACGTTAGTGCTAGACTGATCTGCCTTTCATCCTCTTATTATCCTATATGTGGCTAAGTAAACTTTTATGACAAGGATATTTGAATAGCATCATCTCTATTAACTAGTCATTAGAAAATTATTTCTCCTTAGGATGGGTCTTCATAAAATACATTTTGACAATAGTAAGAAAACTACTGCGGTTAACAATGATGGTTAAATTCCCTTTAGCCTTTTCTGTTGTTCAGTTTTATGACGTCATATATACCGGCAGAGACCTATTAAATAGAAGCAAAAAGTTAATCTATTTCAGAATTTCAGTTCAAAAGGTTAACCCTCTTATTTATGCAGATTGATTACACAGCGACACTTTTATAGAATCGTACTTCCATTAACCAATGATCACGGCTTACTGCTAATGAAAACCCGACATTTGTTTCTGGAAAAAGCTAGTTACACGAGACCGTCCAGCAGACAGTCACTGACGCCTTAAACAAGGCCGGTAAGCTTCAAAAAAGGTGATTGCTGAAGGATGTTCACAGACTGAGTATCCAAGAATATTAATGGAAAGTTGAGTGGAAGGAAAAAGTGCTTGAAAAGAGAGCAGAGGTAACCAGCTTTAACCACAGCCCTGAGAGGATTGTGAAGCAAAGCCCAATCATGGCATGGTCATTTATTTATTATATGTTTATTTCACCACATTTATTTATTTATTATTTATTAATTTAAGATAGTCTATGAATGCTCCTGTACTGACTGCTGTATAGAATAAAGTAGAAAAGTAGCATTTTATTAATCCCAAACTGGGAGATTTAGGCAGAAAGAAAGACAACAATTTGAACATGACAGGATATCATTTGACATTTTAAGATTTTGTTAATTTAGTAGCTGTGATGTTCAAAACTTTAAATCAACAGGTACAGAGTTTTTTCACTCCATTGCTTTTTATTGGATTTGGAACTTGGAATAAATAACAGTGAAATTCACGGAATTGAAAATAAGTTCATCATGGACACAAAACTAGACAATGTAAAAAATATAATTACAATAAAAAAACTCCTGAACACAGTGAACGGTTAAGTTTTCTTTTTTTTTCTTTTTAAATGTCCATCTAAAAGCAAATTTCTATTTACAACTGCCCAGTGCGTTAAATAAGGCCCAGCGGAGCGGAGCACAAACTGCACTGCAGCAGCCCGATAAAGTCATGGCACTGTCAGTAAAAGTCCTCGTGTAGAAAATGTAGGGATGGAGGAGCAGTTTTCTCTTGGTAACAACGGTACATTCTAAATAAGAGAGCCAGAGATCTTTTTAAAAAAAAAAAAAAAAACGTTAATTGAAGACAGCCTTACTGCTCCTTTCCCAGACTCTCTTGATTATGAAAATTCAAAAAGCAGTTGTGGTTGCGCGAGATACAAAGAAAGACGCAGCACTTGAGGCAGAGCACCCGCGACGTTCTCTGACAGTCGCCGAAGCGACACCTGCCTCCTTCTCCCTCCGCCAGCTGCTCAGGCCAGTGGCCGGAGCCGTCGTACCGCGTTGCTGCGTCTGGCAGAGGGCTCTCCTCCAGCAGGACCGGGCTGGGGGCTTCGCTCGTTGCGTGGTGAGCGTTCTCCTCGGGAGGCTGAGGGGGGATTGAGTCCTGGGTGTCGGAGCCGCTGGAGAGGATCAAAGCCTTGGACACCTCCAGTCTGAAGGCCATCAGTGTGAGAGGGGCGGACGCTGCTCTGTGAGCCTGCCGGTACAGGAGCCAGGAGTTCACCAGGGCCACGTCCGCGAGGTGCCACAGGACCGCTTGGGGCCAGCAGGCCGGCGAAGAAACCGTCAGCGGGGAAGAGTACAGATTTTGCAAATCTCTAATGAGGCGAGCGGATATCTGGGCCTTTTCGAAGCTGTCGATGAGCGACAGCATATTCCTCTGACCGTTGCCTGCGGTGGAAAGCAGGAAGCCACAGTGCGTTCGGCGCAGCATCAGCTTCCCGTCGGAGCTCACGAACTCATCCCCGATCTGTCCCCGGGCTCCTCCCACCCTGCCGGCTCCGTGGATCCCGGCGGCTGAAAGGCGCTCCAGCGTGGCCGGGGTGGAGAGCTCCTGTTTACAGAGGAACAGCGTGCTCCCTTTGGGGACCGTTTCCTCTACCGTGTTCCGCGTCTCTGAAAGATCCAGTTCGAGATCCACGTGCGTGATCAAGCCGCTGAGCCCCATCAACGTAGTGCAGTGGAGAGAGGGCCTGTTGTCGTGAAGCTTCCCAGTCAGAGCTAGCGGGTACTGGTCTACGGCATAATCCCCCTGCTGCCTCAGCGACCGGCATCCGGCGTTGAATCGGGACAGTAACGGACGGACCTTCCTCAGCGGATCAGCCTG
Source organism: Fundulus diaphanus (assembly GCA_037039145.1). Classification (NCBI taxonomy): domain Eukaryota; kingdom Metazoa; phylum Chordata; class Actinopteri; order Cyprinodontiformes; family Fundulidae; genus Fundulus; species Fundulus diaphanus. Next base: position 28,117,568 of record CM073130.1, read on the forward strand.
TGTTTGGGAGCCGTTCGGATCAGCCGAGCACCGACGGTCCCCACGATCAGAGACTACACTTCGGTGGCTACTACCCAGCTGCTGAACATTTTCTCTTGGGTCGTGTGAAGAACCGAGCTTCAACACGCGGGACAGCTCGAGGAATCGGTTCAGCGGCATGGCTTCAGCGATCAACGGCACCTTTGTTACGTCTTCCCAGTAGAGCCTCGCGCTGGGAAACTAGGAGGCAACAACAGACCGATGAAACATCACTTTTCCTGTAGTCTAGTATTTGAAAAGTACAGCGCTTATAACAACAGATACAGACCTTTAAGGTTCCCATTGCAATATGGATCCCAACAAAGCGTGCAACCTCTCGGCCCGTCACGGGATTTGGCCACCTGGAAGCTTCATTTGTGCAACTGGCAATTACTCCCCATGTATCCCAGCTAAAATATTCAGAGAAATAATCAACAGGCTTTGCTGTGCTGTTGTCCACATGTGGTGCTGGACTCCTGAAAAGAGAGGAAAAAGAAACAGATTTTGACCCTTAAATAGGTGCTCATCGCTTTGCTATATGTAACCTTTTCATTATAAACAATAAGCTCCAGCTAATAAGAAAAAGTGATGCTGTACTTTGAAGAGGGTTGACGGGGCAGCTGTGTGCTGCTTGCTGGGTTCTGGTTAAAGTAGGCCATGATTTCTGCTTCGTTGTCCAGTTGAGGCTCAGATAACTCAAAACTACTTGCGTCTTCTTCATCATAACTCTGGAGGAGAAAGTCCCGGAGATCCGATGGATGCTGCCACTCAGAGTCTGACGCGGCTGAAAGATGAATTCATTTTTTTTCTTAATCAAAAGTAAAAGTAATGAAACGACGCACAGCACAAACTGCAGAAAGGTCAACAAACCCTGTCCATCTGTTAAGTCCCCGACACTTTGTTCCGACAGGAGACCTGCGACCGCCGACTCCTGATAGCTCGCTGGAGAGGATCTTTCATCTGTTTGATCGGGCAAATTATTAAAATAGAATATTTGGTTAAAAAAAAAAAAAGGCGACTGTAAACATTTCTGAGGCAGATACTGACGTGCATTACAATCTGCATTCTGAAGGTCTGAGGGCTCTGCATTGCCCGACCCTTCAGGGGTTGAACTTCCTGTGCTGGTTTGACTGGCCCCCAGTAGGACCTCCCTCTCCTCCACCTTCACCGGGTAGAAGATGCACTGGCTGGAGTTGAAGTCCGGAGGGAGACGACAGTCCTTCGTTGTTTCCCCGTTCTCCGTTGCTGAAAACAGAAATCCAAATCCATGGCTTACCGATTCCTGTTCAGCCTTCTGAAGAGACTAAATAATAAACCGGAGGCATCTGCTTTTTGCATTTTGATTGACGTTTAGAAGTAAAGCCACTGGTTCAGTGACCTGGCTCTGCAAGGACGGCTTAATCTAAGAAACAACATAAATCTGGAATATGTCCAAACTAATAGAAATAACATAGTATGACTATTTGGACTTTTTCCTACGTAGTAAAAATAAGAGAGAGAGAGAAAGACACCCCTTATGTGAAAAGAATTTCCCTACAACGTTTACTGTCAGAGTTGTTTGTAATGTACCAAATTCAACAAGTATCTCAATATTTATGGTGTAAACATTGTAATCTGAAGTTATTGGGTATATTCAACCGCTAGGATGAATTTTTTAAATGCACTGTTTTTTGTTTTTTTTTACTTTTCAACAATTAAACACTCCTGGATTGCCCGGTAAACACTTTGTTCTTTTCTCTTTACGAACAGCATTCTGATGAGCTATATTCTCCTGTAATTACTCAGATGTTATAAAAACAAGCGAATGCACCCTCAGTTACTCGCCTAGCTCTGTTTTGCTGAGGATAAACGTGGCAAAAACACCTCTGGCATGCTAGAGAGGCTCTTTTAAACAAATAAACAACAAAAGGGAATGGTTACCCTATTAGGCCACTTTGGCTTCTCATTCTGTGCTTTGAGGTTTTGCTCTGACTCAATGAAACCTTGGGACGCCTAATGAAGGCTCCTGGATACTTACATGGGATATTTGGGTTTTCACTGCTTACGGGTTCCACGTTCCACCGCATGTGTCTACTCTCTTGGGCGCCCTGGGTCTCGTTCGCCACCGAGTTGCTTTCTTCTTTCACCAGGACGCTTCTTATATCCTGATGAGGCTTTGGCTGCACACTGGATCTCTGTCTGCTTTGACAGGCGTGTGCAACGCACACAGGATCTGAGCTGTTCTCTTCCACTTTGATCTCCTGGCCTCTGTGAGCTTGAGCCTCGTTCTCTGCAATTCTGCCCAAACCCTGGCATAAAAACAAACACAGAAATATAACCGCAGTTTAAAGTACACATTCTCTTAAGGTAAAGGAAACAAACCCACCTCTGGTCGTCTGCTCCGTCCCGTTGCTCCGTCTGCCTCCCTGTCAGACGTTGCACTCTGACTGGAGGTAAGGACCCTCTCCAGGATGATGCCTGGAGACCGGTCACTTTCCCTTTCCTCTCTGCACTTCGTCGCCTCCTCGGCGCTGGAGTTATGGGAGCCTGGCTCCAACGCAACTGCTTCTTCAGAGGATTCTGCGACGTCTGCGCGGGCGGGAGGCAAAGTCGCCGCAGGTGGCGTACCTCTGATGATCTTGAACACAGGGAAGGTCTGCCTCTCTGTGCTGATCTCGCGGTCAGTTGCTTCTAAATCAGAGGAAAGCGGTTTTTCGTAAACTATCTGGCACTCCTCGGGTTCGTGCTCTAGCTCCACTCCTGAACTCGTGTTTGACATCCAGTCCCTGTTGAGGATTGCTGCTCTTCTGCTCTGACCTGCCGCAGCAGCTTCATTCGCCGTGTCTTTTCTCTTCTGGACCAGGGTTTCCTCCTCCTCTTCTTTGACCTCCATTCGATGGGCAGAACATGACGCAGTCTGAGAGGCTAGGCTAATTTCTCTTGTCTCACTGCTCACTGGCCCGGGGTCCTTGGCAGGGATTGCTCTCTCAGACGCGTAGACTCTGCTCGGTTCGTTTTGGGGAACAGGGTCCTCTCTCTCCTCCTGCTCTCCCACGGTGACCAAATCTACCTCTAGAAGCAAATCCTCCTTGACATCCTCATCTTGGTTCTTGGCGACATCTTCTTGCTTGTCCTCATCCGGTGCCACAGGGTCTCTGTTGTCAGAGGTGACTGTCTCCGATGAGGCTTCAGCTGTCACACTGGGTCGAGCCTCTATATCTTTTGGTACATCAGGTGACGACTGAAGCTCACACGAGGCACCAAAGTGGTCTTCGGTCCCAGTTTTACTGTCACTCTGGTGTTCATGGGTACTCATGCCAACTTCCTGAGGAGGGATTTGTAGGGACGGAGATGGGATCAACGCTGGAAAGGAGACGCCTCGATCGGGGTCTTCCAACACCATCTCCCCCATATCAGGCTCCGTATCCCAGTCTGTGGGAGCATTCAACACCCTAACAACCCCCATATGCTCTTTAGGAAGCCGGTAAAAATCGAAACCAGAGACGCCCTCAAAGACGTTCCCATTGGTGTACGTGAGGCCAGGACTCTCGATGACGTGTGCCGTCGTCTTGTGCTTTTGGAGCGATGCCACTTCGCTGAACCTCTCCCCACAGTCCTTACATTCCAAGGCGCGCTTTGACGTTATCACGCCTTCAGTTTCAACATTCAGAGGCGCCTTACGCTTTCTGGTGGTCTTCGGCTTGGCGGGTGCCGTCGGCGGCTGCTGGCGTGTAACTTGTAGCGACGACAACAGGGAAAGACCCTTCTGGTTTTTCTGGGTTCTTCCGCCTTTCTTCTTCCCAGCTGTGGACTGGGAGTCCGGAGGTGAATCCTCTTGAGTCGGGCCTGACGCCTTTATAGTGTCTAACTTGTACACTTTTAACTGCGGCTGCTTGTGACCTTTCAGTAAAAGAAGAGAGTCTTGATTAATGTTTGAATCGATGGCTTCTGTCTTTTTGACGTTTTGCGCTTTTGACATATTTTTCTTTCCCTTCAGTTCCTTTGGACTCTTAGTCTGGTCTTTTTGCAATTTTTTCCCAGCCTTTTTCTTTTTAAGCACAGGCGAGTCTACAGATTTTTCCTCCCTGATATGCACTTCGTCTACCTTGGTTTCTTTCTGCTTTTTCACTTTAGTCTTTTTTGCATCTTCCTTGACCTGTTTCACCGGTGGACTATGATTTGAAGGCGATTTTATGTCGCTCGCTGATAGCATGTTCTCCGTCTTCTCCTTTTTCCCCTTTCCTGTCTTCTTGGGTGTTTGTACTTTCTGTACTTTCTCAGGGGATTTCTTCACAGGCGTTTTATTTTTTATTAAGCTGTCCTGTATCGGCTGACGTTCTTGCTCCGGCTTCTTCTGTTTCTTGCATTTCTTGTCCTTGTTTTGCGGACCGAACTTGACGACGAGACAAGACTTTTTGGTCCGCTGGCGCTTGGCCGGCTTGGCATCGATCTGAAAGTCGTCCTTGTATATGGATCCGACCAGGTCATGCATATATCCTTGGAAAAAAAATGTCCGGGCTGGTTTTCTTTTCCGCACCTTCACCAACTCTTGGGCTGACATTACGCTCACAGGTAACTCAGAGCTTTGCTGATCCTCTTTAGGCTCCAATTTAGCCAGAGCTTCTTCTTTAGCACCAGGGCCTTCAGACCGGCTGCTCTTGTCTTCTGTCGGACATTTTTCACAAAGATCATGTACGTCATTTTCTTTTCTCGGTTCGTTGATCACCGCCATCTGATCTAGACCTACTTTTCCTGCATCTGAATCAATGTTTCCCTTGGAGGTAGCTTCAGATTCGCTTGGAGCTGAGGTGAGCCTTTCTGGCGGCGGCGGCGGGCCAGAAGATGGGACTTGTTTCTCTGGGTGTGTAGGTCTGAGTACCGACTCAACCGTGGATGTGAGCGGTGGGGCCGGCACATTGGCTTCTTTGGGATCTTCCACAGTATGACCTGCAGCCTGATCAGGAGTTTCCTGCTCTGTGCTTTGAACCAAAGCAAAGGAAGACACTTCACTTTGTGGTTCCGGTTGAGACTGTTCCAGCTCCTCAGCAGGAATTAAAGCAGGGGTGAGCTCTAATATGACAGTTTGCTCAAGGTTTTCCTTGAGATCAGCTACGTCATTATGACAAACACTGGGGCTAATCTCAGGCTGTTGAAGACTCTGATGCGACGTCGCTTCTCCTTCGATGCGTTCAGGTACTTCAGCCGGAACGAGCGTCAGCTCGACGTGTTCTCCTCCAGCTACATGGGAGCCTAGATCTGAGAAGGAGGGGTTCTCCAGCTGTCCCTCTGGAGTGATAGGCTCCAGTATAATAGTTTGCTCCATCGGGTTGACCGAAGGGTCCAGCTGGACCGTGTTAGATTCTGCCGGTTTTAGCCCTATAAAATCTATCTGTGGTGGACCCAGATTCAAGTTAACCATTCCCGCTGGTTCTGACACCTGCTGCACCTCCAGCGGTGGGGCATGCGGCGGCACCTGCCCCAGAATGACAACTTGGTTCACTTTCTGCACATTTCCCATCCTCTCAATAAGTTTCCGAATCTGCTCTGTGTCAATGTTGGCGTCGACCTTCTGCAGACGTCCGTTGGCCTCCACTTGCAATAGCGCCGGTTGAGAAATAGATATTGGAGTAATAATAGGGACACTTTGTTTCCCCTGCAGCCCGGCTCGCAGCGGGTTAGCGACCGCAGCCAGTTTGTGCTTTGTTTTCATGTGATGCAGCCGCGTTCTGGAACTCTTGAAAGGCGCCTTGCACACAGAACAAAGGTAAACTTTGGGAGAAGCACCTAAAGGTGAAAAAAGATTAGCTATTACATGTAAGAGTCAGAAAATTACCACATCTAGCCACCTTTCTATGAATGTTATGTCGTTGTGACTTTAAAATGTGTAATGAGTCAAAAACACGCTTCCTACCATCATTTTCTTTCTTTTTCCTTGTTGCTTTGGATGCTGTGACCGCTCCGCCTCCTTCAGCTCCCTCGGATGAATGGGATTCGATGTGCTTCATCAGAACGTTGGGTAAGGAGAATCTTTTCCCACAATCCTTGCAAACGTAAGGCATCTCTCCCGAGTGCGTGCGCTGGTGGTACTTTAACAGCGTCAGAGTCTTACAAGGCTTGCCACACTCATTGCAGGCATAGCCGTCCTGGCCAAAGTGAATCTTTTTGTGATTCGTAAGCTCGGATGACTTCTTGAAGGCCAGATCGCAGATGGGACACTTGAAGGGTTTCTTGTCTGGGTGGGCTTTCTGGTGGGCCATGAGCTCCGCCGAGTTTGTGAAGTGGCGGTCGCAAACGTAACAGGCAAAAAGCGAGTTCCTCAGGATGCACTGCTCGTACTCAGCAGGGTGGCTCTGCTTCATGTGGCGTTCTTTGCTCTTGTGATCGCTGAAGATTATGTGGCATTCTATGCAGTGCAGAGAGAGCTGCGAGGCTGCGGGAACATAGCGAAGGAGAGGCAGAAAGTGAGCCTGCGCCAACATTTTCAGCTCTTTCACTTTTTCATTTGTAAGATAAATTGCCCAAACATTTAAACCCACCCTTACCCAGGGTTCTGCAACCCACGGCGCCTGAGCCACGAGTGGCTCTTTTGACCTTCCATAACGGCTCTTAATAATTAAAAGCTTGTAACAGTGCATAGCATCATTAGCTATTTGAAATACCAGAATATTTTAAAACCGTTTTGTTGCAGCCTTTAAGAAAATACTGCCGTTATTCATAGTGTAAAAATAAGATTTAAACAGGATACAACATAAACTGAGGGACATAAAGGCCCAAGTCTTAATTCCTTGCTTACAGTTATGATTTCAATATTAACTAAAAAGTGTATTAAAGTTTTTTTGAATAATGTATTTTTTGACATACAGTCCTTTTGAAAATTTGGTTTCATTTAAGTATGTCTTAGTATACTTAGTATGATCACATTACTATGGAAAAAGATAAAAACATGAAAACTTACAAACTATAGCTCTGAAAGGTAAAACAAAGTCCAGGTTCATAGAAAGCAGAATTCTTTGTAAACTTAAAGTTGCACTAGGGGGAAAATAAGAAAATACTTTTTTTCCTAAAAATTAATTTTGATAAATGTATAGTGATTTCATAGCTTCAGTTTTACTATTATAATGTTTTAATCATATGTTATATGAAACTCAGTGAGAAATAAAATAAATTCATCAGTTAGATTAGTGGCCTTTATGGCCCATTGGAAATTATAAATTCTGTTTCTACCTGGTAGATGAGATTAGCTGCTAACTGAGTTCCTACAGTCAATATATGCCACATATAATGAGGTAAAACTTTAAAATAGGAGAATTTAATGCTTCCAGACAACTGGTAAATAAGTAAATGCAAACAAGCAGAGTTGTAACCATAAAAGCATCTAAAGTTTTACATGTACACAAGCGTCTACACTTTGGACAAGTAAATAAGTGAAGTACTCACACGTGAGAGGCATGACCACTGGCTTTGTCATGTCCATCTTCAGAGGATCTAGCATGGCCTTCTTGGAAAGCACATATTCCCTACCATCACCAGCACGTTTCGCTTGTTTCTTCATTTTCTGCCCATCGTCTCCTGGGCTAGTCTTGGTGTTAGCAACCGGCTCCGGTGCGGCACGGGGCTTTTCCGTAGGCTCCGTGTCCGCCTTCCCAGCGTTGTCCCGGGACTCCGTCTGTGAATGGACGCCGGCTTCCCTCTCGGGTGGAGGAGTCAGGGCCAGACCCGGAGGAGGCTCCGCGGCGCGGGCAGCCGGAGCAGCAGCCTCTGGCGTGTCCGCCTCCTCCTCTTGCTCAGCTGGTTTGCTTTGCGTCGGTGGAGCCTCGGCGTCCTGTTGATGCTTTGCAGCCCCCATGGCCACAGGGTTTGATTCCTTGTGATCCTCCGGTGAACTCTGCATGGCTCTCTGCTTCACAGCTTCTCGCATGCAACAATGAAATCACCTCCTTTAGGAACAAAGAAAAAAACCCCAAAAACAAACATTCTTCCTGATTAAACGGGTACAAACAGCATGGTATGCATGGCAACAGCTACACCTTTATTACAAGCAGGACGCAGTTTCACCCACAGGGCGACAGCTGGGACGCCGGGCTTAAAACATTTGAATGACAATAGCTTTGGGGGTAGAAATGTAGGGCAGCTGGTGGGGGCTGTTTTCAAACACGGAGGCTTTAAAAGGTCTTGTTTTCTCCTGCAGCCATTTTAGCGCGGTTGCATGCTTTCACGACGAAGCTCTTCGCTATAGCATCAGATGCCCAGATAACAACAATGGCCCGGTTAGCCTAATATACAAACGTGGGTAAAATCAGGATGGAAATCTGCGTCGCTTTCATGCAACGGTGCTAAACAGGAGCTCAGCTTTGCTCCGCTTCCTGTTCCATAGACACGGGGTCGGCCTTTCATGGAGCAGCCTGGTGTAGAGATGATGATATATACGTTACCTGGCCCGACTCGACCGCCCAAACATCTCTGCGTCGCCTCCAACAAAGCCGTCACGGAGCAGCTGCAGGCTGCGCGACATCACGCCGGACAAGGAACGCGCAGGCGGGAATCATGGGATATGTGGTTCTTGTTACATGCTAATAAGGGTCCTTTCGGCTATTACGGATGAACTACACCGTCCCGGGAATAGCGCCCTTCCTGCCGCAGACGCGATTCGAACCCGCGAACCGCCAAATTAAAACCACCACACCAGGGAGGGACTTTTTTTTGGCCAATATTAATAAACTCCACGAATAATGCACCATCTTTTTTATACGACGGAGTATTAGGGCCAGGCTAGAGAAGTTTTTTTTTTTTTTTTAAATACGACAATAAAGTCATAATATTACGATAATAAACTTATAAAATTACGAGAATAAAGTCATAATATTACGAGAATAAAGTTGTAAAATTACGAGAATTAAGTCATTATACCACGGTCCGTTACCGCGGTGAAGTTAGTTTGATATTGGACATTGGACATTCAAGCTCCGCGGAGTCAGCGGGATCTAGCTCACGGTTGATCCGGTTGAAGGACTCCGATTTCGGCCAGCGTCTCTCAGCTGCTCCCTCCTTCCACACGCGGTGGTGCAGTTAGGGACCGTCAAAAAAGTTTTGAACAAAGCACTCTTGAGAAATAAAAATCAATAAATTCCTTATCTAGTGACTAGCTAAGACAAAACTAATAGAAAATAATGCCAATAAATAACATCTGTAAGGCACACTAATTTTTATCCCATTTTAAGCCATTGTTTATTTTTAAAGACTACTTTTAAGACTAATCTTAAAACCTTCCTTTTTGACAAAGCTTATAACTAGAGTGGCTCATGTTACTCTGAGCTACCTTTATGGTTTTGCTGCTATAGGCTTAGGCTACTGGAGGACATCAGGGCCTACTTTTCTCACTCTACTGATTTTTACTGTTCTCCAGTCTACTGTTCTCCAGATTTGCATTGCATTACATTGAAATGACTGTTGTCATTTCAGCTTTTAACTTTTTGTTCTCTCTCTTTTTTCTTCATAGTAGGTACACCTGGTCTGACGTTCTGTTGACTGTGAAATCATCCAGGGAGGACAGATCACCGACTATTACCATCTAATGTAGAACAGATTACTAGATCAATGTGTGCTTCTGTGCTTTTTGTCTCTCTTGTTGTGTCTCTGCTCTGTCTTCTGTAACCCCAGTCGGTCGAGGCAGATGGCCGTTCATACTGAGCCCGGTTCTGCCGGAGGTTTTTTTTCCCCCGTTAATGGGTGGTTTTTCTTCCCACTGTCGCTTCATGCTTGCTCAGTATGAGGGATTGCAGCAAAGCCATGGACAATGCAGACGACTCTCCCTGTGGCTCTACGGTTCCCCAGGAGTGAATGCTGCTTGTCGGGACTTTGATGCAATCAACTGGTTTCCTTATATAGGACATTTTGACCAATCTGTATAATCTGACCCAATCTGTATAATATGATTGAACTTGATTTTGTAAAGTGCCTTGAGATGACATGTTTCATGATTTGGCGCTATATAAATAAAATTGAATTGAATTAAAATTGAATTGAAAGAATTTTTATAATAAAAATAATTATTTCTTCAATAGCTTCCAGGTCATGTGACCCACTGAATCCAAATCTATGTCAAATTGTTCTACTACTTTAGCTTGATGGGGCACACTCATTTTTATTCCATTTTAAGCCTATTTCTATTTTTAAAGAATTTTTATTATAGAAAAATGTGATATTCATTCAATAGCTTCCAGGTCATGTGACCTACTGACTCCAAATCTCTGTCAAATTGTTCTACTATTTTACCTTGATGGGGCACACTCATTTTTATCCCATTTTAAGCCTTTTTCTATTTTTAAAGAATTTTTATTAGAGAAAAATGTGATATTTCTTCAATAGCTTCCAGGTCATGTGACCCACTGACTCCAAAATGATGTCAAATTGTTCTACTATTTTACCTTGATGGGGCACACTCATTTTTATCTAATTTTAAGCCTTTTTCTATTTTTAAAGAATTTTTATTATAAAAATAAGTGATATTTCTTCAATAGCTTCCAGGTCATGTGACCCACTGACTCCAAAATGATGTCAAATTGTTCTATTATTTTACCTTGATGGGGCACACTCATTTTTATCCCATTTTAAGCCTTTTCTATTTTTAAAGAATTTTTATTAGAGAAACTTCCAGGTCATGTGACCCACTGACTCCAAAATGATGTCTAATTGTTCTACTATTTTACCTTGATGGGGCACACTCATTTTTATCCCATTTTAAGCCTTTTTCTATTTTTAAAGAATTTTTATTATAAAAAAAAGTGATATTTCTTCAATAGCTTCCAGGTCATGTGACCCACTGACTCAAAATCTGTGTCAAATTTTTCTACTACTTTAGCCAGATGAGGCACAGCCTTGATATTGTTGAAACAAAGAACAGTTTTATTGACAACATATAACTGTAAAGTATTTATTTTGAACAGTGTTGAAAAACTCCCCATTAACGGGAAGGAAAAACCTCCAGCAGATCCAGGCTCAGTATGAACGGTCATCTGCCTCGACCGACTGGGGGTTAGAGAAGACAGAGCAGAGACACAGAAAGCACAGAAGCTCACATTGATCCAGTAATCTGTTCTACATTAGATGGTAATAGTGGATGATCTGCCTCCCCTGATGATGTCACAGCTAAGAGAACGCCAGACCAGGTGTACCTACTATGAAGAAAAAAAGAGAGAGCAAAAAGTTAAAAGCTGAAATGAAGACGAGCAATGCAAAACTGGAGAGCAGTAGGAGAATTAAGCAGAGTGAGAAAAATAGACCCTGATGTCCTCCAGCAGCCTAAGCCTATAGCAGCATAACTATAGAGGTAGCTCAGGGTAACATGAGCCACTCTAACTATAAGCTTTGTCACAAAACAAAATTTTAAGATTAGTCTTAAAATTAGATGGGGTGTCTGCCTCACGGACCAAAATTGGGAGTTGGTTCCACAGGAGAGGTAACCTGACCCTAGCCAAATGAATTTCGCTCCGCCTTGCTCCACGCATCCATCTGGAACTGATCCATAGGAATGGCGTTTCAGAAGGCTGTGCCTTATCAAAAATTCTTGCATATGATTTGATAAGCCACTTCTCTGTCATCTTTATCGATGTGCTATTTCAACCACTCACACCGAAGCTAACACGTGACGCTGATGAGAGCGACGCAGGAAAAAACAAAACTTGCCAAATCCGGTCGGGAGAAGGGCGAAAACACCGTTTCCACCAACAAAAGCTGGTGAAGATTCTCAGTCATCCAGTCATATTGAGAACGCTTCCTGGAGAGGAAGTGAAACGTCTTCAACTACGGAAAACAAGTCCAGTTGCTTTGTTTTTTACTTTTTTTTTCAGTCTCATGGTCGCTTCTCCACTACGTCACATCTATGAAACTTCAGCCCTGCGTCCTGATTGGCTGGACAATAAAATTGGTTGAAGAAATCACTCTCTATGGATGAGGTCCCAGATGGATGTGAGTGAAGCTAGGCGGAGCTAAGCAGAACGAAATTCATCTGGCTCGTCAGGTTACAGGAGAGGAGCCTGATAGCTAAAGGATTTGCCTCCCATTCTACTTTTAGAGACTATAGGAACCACCAGCAGACCTGCAGTCTGAGAGCGAAGTGCTCTGTTAGGAACATACGGGGTAATCAGAGCTCTGATATATGATGGAGCTTGATTATTAAAGGCATACTATGCAACATTTTTCAGTTAATTAATGTGTTCCATACCGTTTTGGATGATTAAATGAGTCATTTCAGGTTGAACTAAGGTTTTCTTGGCCGCCCTGGTGGTCTGTGGGGGAAATACCGCACTTGCATTGCAGGAGCCCTCGGCCCGCGCCCACAGGCTCAGAATCTCGTGCAAGATCGCGAGAGTCTGTCTTGCTTTATGGCGAGAACATGTTTGTTGCTAGCGCAGTGGCGATATCTGTGCAGTTATCATGGCGGAACCAGCGATAAAACAGCGAAAGCCCATGTCGGAGCAGGCAAGAAAGAGGAAAAGGGCTCTGGAAAGAGAGAGGAGTCGTACACGGGTGAACATCGGGCAAGCTTTTTCCGAATGGCGAGAGCTAAAAGAAAGAGAAGGCTGCAAGGCTGACGCGGACCTCGCGTTTCTGCTGATGCGATTGTAAGTAACATTGTAGGGTTTCCCTCATGCTACCGCCTCCCAACATTCCAAAAAAAAAAAAACTAACTCGATATGCGTGCAAAGCTTGTCTCCCCCGCTCCGCCGGTCGCTCCGCCGGTCGCTCCGCCGGTCGCTCCGCCGGTCGCTCCGCCGGTCGCTCCGCCGGTCGCTCCGCCGGTCGCTCCGCCGGTCGCTCCGCCGGTCGCGCAAAGCTTGTCTCTTTCCCCCGCCCGCCCGCTCCGCCGGTCGCGCAAAGCTTGTCTCTTTCCCCCGCCCGCCCGCTCCGCCGGTCGCGCAAAGCTTGTCTCTTTCCCCCGCCCGCCCGCTCCGCTCCGCCGGTCGCTCCGCCGGTCGCGCAAAGCTTGTCTCTTTCCCCCGCCCGCCCGCTCCGCTCCGCCGGTCCGCCGGTCACTCCGCCGGTCGCGCAAAGCTTGTCTCTTTCCCCCGCCCGCCCGCTCCGCCCGTCGCTCCGCCCGTCGCTCCGCCCGTCGCTCCGCCCGTCGCTCCGCCCGTCGCTCCGCCCGTCGCGCAAAGCTTGTCTCTTTCCCCCGCTCGCCCGCCCGCCCGCCCGCCCGCCCGCTCCGCTCCGCCGGTCGCACAAAGCTTTTCTCTTTCCCCCGCCCGCTCGCCCGCCCGCCCGCCCACCCGCTCCGCTCCGCGGGTCATCGGCGTAAAGCTTGTCTCTTTCCCCCGCCCGCCCGCTCCGCCGGTCGTCCGGTAAGCAAATTCCTAGGGGAAACACTGCATTGGAATGGTTTCTCTCTCTCTGTGTGCATGTTCATACTTTCACTGTGTTAGTCATTGTTTGTACTGCCGTTTTTTCGACTTTTGTATTCGTTGCGTTTGCCTGTCTGCTAAGCTCAAAACAACCGCGCCTGGCTTGACGGAGAAACCCGGAGAACAGCTGAGCATCTTTACGACAGTGCACTTTTACTTTTGCCCTCTGGGGGGAGCCTCGCTGGAAAATCAATCCCGGTTGCATAGTATACCTTTAAAGGCTTTATTCATTAGAATTTTTTTTTTAATTCTGTTGTATAAATTACAACTTCAAGACTATCTAGAGTTAGTCCCTTTTTATGCATACTCTCACCCAGTCTGTAATTGGAGGTCCAGCAAATGGTGGCTTGCAGGCAGCACGCATTGTGCAACATGTGTGGTCATCAAACACTAATAAAGAAAGGAAAACAACCATAAGTATACAATCCCTGGCAAAAATTATGGAATCACCGGCCTTGGAGGATGTTCATTCAGTTGTTGAATTTTGTATATAAAAAAAAACAGATCACAAACATGACACAACACTAAAGTAATTTCAAATGACAACTGTCTGGCTTTAAGAAACACTAAAAGAAATCAAGAAATAAAATTGGTAGTCGGTAACGGTTACTTTTTTAGACCAAGCAGAGGGAAAAATAATATGTAATCACTCAATTCTGAGGAAAAATTATGGAATCACCCTGTAAATTTCCAACCCCAAAACTAAAATCTGCATCAAATTAGACCTGCTCGTTAGTCTGCAATAAAACGGAGTGATGACACCTTGGAGAGCTGCTGCACCAAGTGGACTGACATGAACAATGGCTCCAACACGAGAGATGTCAGCTGAAACAAAGGAGAGGATTATCAAGCTCTTAAAAGAGTGTAAGTCATCACGCAATGTTGCAAAAGATGTTGGTTGTTCACAGTCAGCTGTATCTAAAATCTAGACCAAATACAAACGACATGGGAAGGTTGTTAAAGGCAAACATACTGGTAGACCAAGGAAGACATCACAGCGTCAAGACAGAAAACTTAAAGCAATGTGTCTCAAAAACCGAAAATTCACAACAAAACAAGTGAGGAACAAATGGGAGGAAACTGGAGTCAACGTCTGTGACAGAACTGTAAGAAACAGCCTAAAGGAAATGGATTTACATACAGGAAAGCTAAAAGTAAGCCATCATTAACACCTAAACAAACAAAAAAAAAACAAGGTTTCAAGGAAAGCAATCGTGGACTGTGGATGACTGGATGAAAGTGATATTCAGTAATGAATCTCGACTTTGCATTGGGCAAGGTGATGATGCTGGAACTTTTGTTTGGTGCCGTTCCAATGAGACTTGTAAAGATGACTGCCTGAAGAGAACACGCACATTTCAACAGTCATTGATGATATGGGGCTGCATGTCAGGTAAAGGCACTGGGGAGATGGCTGTCATTACATCTTCAATAAATGCAGGAGTTTACATAGAGATTTGGACACTTTTCTTATCCCATCAATTGAAATGATGTTTGGGAATGATGAAAACATTTTTCAAGATGATAATGCAGCTTGCCATAGAGCAAAAACTGTGAAAGCATTCCTTGAAAAAGACACAAGGTCGATGTCATGGGCTGCAAATAGTCCGGATCTTAATCCAATTGAAAATCTTTAGTGGAATGTGAAGAAAATGGTCCATGACAAGGCTCCAACCTGCAAAGCTGATTTGGCAACAACAATCAGAGAAAGTTGGAGCCACATTGATGAAAAGTACTGTTTATCACTCATTAAGTCCATGCCTCAGAGACTGCAAGCTGTTATAAAAGCCAGAGTTGGTGCAACAAAATACTAGTAATGTGTTGGAGCGTTCTTTTGTTTTTCATGATTCCATAATTTTTTCCTCAGAATTGAGTGATTCCATATTATTTTCCCTCTGCTTGGCCTAAAAAAGTAACCGTTACTGACTACCAAATTTTTTTCTTGATTTCTTTTAGTATTTCTTAAAGTCAGACAGTTGCCATTTGAAATGACTTTAGTTTTGTCATGTTTGTGATCTGTCTTTTTTCTACAAAATTAAACAACTGAATGAACATCCTCCGAGGCCGGTGATTGCATAATTTTTGCCAGAGGTTTTATGTATATATATACACACACACACACACACACACACACACACACACACACACACACACACACACACACACACACACACACACACACACACACACACACACACACGTGTGTGTGTGTGTAAATATGCAACAATGTTTACACAATGTGTAAATTTGAAGCATAAATATAGACAAACTCCAGGTAGTGTTGAAGTTGTAATTTATAGATGACAAGCAAATAAACACCCTAATCTGTGACAGGAGAGGAGTGTTTACTGTATTACTATAAAACTGAAATGGTATCTTTTCTCCTCTCCTGGAAAGATCTATGGGAGATGGAGGCATTCAGGGCAAGCTATACCATCAGAGCTGCTTATAATGTTTTACCGTCACCTCCAAACCTAAGCCAATGGTATGGCTACGACCCCACATGCTCCTTGTGCCCAGGCCCAGCAACACTAAAGCATATCTTAGTGGGATGCAAGACCAGCCTTACTCCTCCTTACTTGAGGAGTTTCAGTCAGGCTTCAGAGCTCATCATAGCACTGAAACGGCTCTGGTGAAGGTCACTAATGATATTCTCATGGCCTCAGATAATGGACTTGTGTCTGTACTTGTCCTGTTAGATCTTAGTGCTGCATTTGATACAGTTGATCACAATATTCTCCTACAAAGACTTGAACATACTGTAGGGATTAAGGGGAAAGCATTAGGCTGGTTTAAATCTTATCTGTCGGACAGATTCCAGTTTGTTCATGTTAATAATAAATCTTCCTCAAACTCTAGGGTCACCTGTGGAGTACCACAGGGTTCAGTCCTTGGACCAATTCTCTTTACTATATATATGCTTCCGATCGGCAAAATTATCAGACAGCATGGGATTAATTTCCACTGTTATGCTGATGACACTCAGCTATATCTATCCATAAATCCTGATGAATCCAATCAATTACTTCGACTGCAGTCATGTCTTGATGACATCAAAAGCTGGATGACTTTAAATTTCCTGCATCTAAATTCTGACAAGACCGAAGTTGTAATCTTTGGGCCAGAGTCCTCAAAAAATAAACTTCTTAACCAATCACTTAATCTGGATGACATTAACTTGGCCTCTGGTAATAAAGTAAAAAACCTTGGTGTTATTTTTGACCAAGACATGTCATTTAAATCCCATATTAAACAGGTTTCCCGAGTTTCCTTTTTTCACCTCCGGAATATCGCCAAAATTAGAAACATTCTGTCCAGGAGTGATGCTGAAAAACTAGTCCATGCATTTGTTACTTCAAGGCTGGACTATTGTAATTCTTTACTATCAGGAAGTCCACAAAATGCAATTCAAAGTCTTCAGCTGATCCAAAATGCTGCAGCAAGAGTTCTGATGAAAATCAACAAGAGGGATCATATTTCTCCAATTTTAGCTTCCCTTCATTGGCTTCCTGTTAAATCAAGAATAGAATTTAAAATTCTTCTTCTAACGTATAAAGCCCTTAATAATCAAGCTCCATCATATATCAGAGCTCTGATTACTCCGTATGTTCCTAACAGAGCACTTCGCTCTCAGACTGCAGGTCTGTTGGTGGTTCCTAGAGTCTCTAAAAGTAGAATGGGAGGCAGATCCTTTAGCTATCAGGCTCCTCTCCTGTGGAACCAACTCCCAGTTTTGGTCCGTGAAGCAGACACCCTGTCTACTTTTAAGACTAATCTTAAAACCTTCCTTTTTGACAAAGCTTATAACTATAGTGGCTCATGTTACTCTGAGCTACCTTTATAGTTTTGCTGCTATAGGCTTAGGCTACTGGAGGTCATCAGGGCCTACTTTTCTCACTCTACTGATTTCTACTGTTCTCCAGTCTACTGTTCTCCAGATTTGCATTGCATTACATTGAAATGACTGTTGTCATTTCAGCTTTTAACTTTTTGTTCTCTCTCTTTTTTCTTCATAGTAGGTACACCTGGTCTGACGTTCTGTTGACTGTGAAATCATCCAGGGAGGACAGATCACCGACTATTACCATCTAATGTAGAACAGATTACTAGATCAATGTGTGCTTCTGTGCTTTTTTGTCTCTCTTGTTGTGTCTCTGCTCTGTCTTCTGTAACCCCAGTTGGTCGAGGCAGATGACCGTTCATACTGAGCCCGGTTCTGCCAGAGGTTTTTTTTTCCCGTTAATGGGTGGTTTTTCTTCCCACTGTCGCTTCATGCTTGCTCAGTATGAGGGATTGCAGCAAAGCCATGTACAATGCAGACGACTCTCCCTGTGGCTCTACGGTTCCCCAGGAGTGAATGCTGCTTGTCGGGACTTTGATGCAATCAACTGGTTTCCTTATATAGGACATTTTGACCAATCTGTATAATCTGACCCAATCTGTATAATATGATTGAACTTGATTTTGTAAAGTGCCTTGAGATGACATGTTTCATGATTTGGCGCTATATAAATAAAATTGAATTGAATTGAATTGAAGGTCGCTACACCTGGCGACACAACCAGGTGCTCAGAAGTCTTGCAGCAGTGCTGGAATGCCAGCGGATGAGTGCAAATGCGCTCCCCCCCCCCCCCTCCATCCCACCGGCAGCCAACACTTTTTGTTCGAGAGGGTCAAGCCAGCTTCACCATCACCAGTAGGGCTGACATTAGGCAACTGGGCAGAGCACAGGAATGGATAATGCTGGCAGACCTGGACAAAAAGCTGTGCTTCCCACTGGAAATTGCATCCACCAACCTGCGTCCAGACCTCGTTCTGTGGTCTTCCTCACTCAAGCTGGTGTACATCACTGAGCTCACGGTACCCTGGGAGGCTGCCATAGAGGAAGCCTTTGAGCGGAAGAAGCTGAGATACACCAATCTTGCAGCAGAAGCCCAACAACATAGATGGAACGTGAAGGTACGCCCGGTGGAAGTAGGCTGCAGGGGATTGATAGCCAGCTCAACATCTAGGCTACTCAGGGAGATGGGGGTGCAGGGGAAGGCCCACAGGCAGGCAATCAAGGACCTCTGAAAGGCCGCTGAAAAGGGGAGCCAGTGGCTGTGGACCAAGAAGAAGGACCTGGCCTGGGGCTCAAGTGTGTGATGGTTGATGGGAGTGAACCTGGGACGCTGGGATTCACTGCTGAACTATCTGGAGGTGTTGTGGGCCTATCAGCGAAACACCCAAGAAGGAGGGTGCCCACTTGAGAACCTAAGGGATGCCCTCATCCACTTGATGGCCACAGTGTCTCGTGGGTGCCTTAGGTATCTATTGGGATAACAACATCTTGTCCTACTCAACAGATCTGTTGTATTTTAACAGATCCAGTGTGACAACTGTGACAGATGGTACATCGGTGGGTCACATGACCTGGAAGCTATTGAAGAAAGATCACATTTTTCTCTAATAAAAATTCTTTAAAAATAGGAAAAGGCTTAAAATGGGATACAAATTAGTGTGCCCCATCAAGGTAAAATAGTAGAACAATTTGACATCATTTTGGAGTCAGTAGGTCACATGACCTGGAAGCTATTGAAGAAATATCACATTTTTCTCTAATAAAAATTCTTTAAAAATAGAAAAAGGCTTAAAATGGGATAAAAACGAGTGTGCCCCATCAAGGTAAAATAGTAGAATAATTTGACATCATTTTGGAGTCAGTGGGTCACATGACCTGGAAGCTATTGAAGAAATATCACTTATTTTTATAATAAAAATTCTTTAAAAATAGGAAAAACCTTAAAATGGGATAAAAATGAGTGTGCCCCATCAAGGTAAAATAGTAGAACAATTTGACATCATTTTGGAGTCAGTGGGTCACATGACCTGGAAGCTATTGAAGAAATATCACATTTTTCTCTAATAAAAATTCTTTAAAAATAGAAAAAGTCTTAAAATGGGATAAAAATGAGTGTGCCCCATCAAGGTAAAATAGTAGAATAATTTGACATCATTTTGGAGTCAGTGGGTCACATGACCTGGAAGCTATTGAAGAAATATCACTTATTTTTATAATAAAAATTCTTTAAAAATAGAAAAAGTCTTAAAATGGGATAAAAATGAGTGTGCCCCATCAAGGTAAAATAGTAGAACAATTTGACATCATTTTGGAGTCAGTGGGTCACATGACCTGGAAGCTATAGAAGAAATATCTATTATTTTTTATAATAAAAATTCTTTAAAAATAGCAAAAACCTTAAAATGGGATAAAAATGAGTGTGCCCCATCAAGGTAAAATAGTAGAACAATTTGACATCATTTTGGAGTCAGTGGGTCACATGACCTGGAAGCTATTGAAGAAATATCACTTATTTTTATAATAAAAATTCTTTAAAAATAGCAAAAACCTTAAAATGGGATAAAAATGAGTGTGCCCCATCAAGGTAAAATAGTAGAACAATTTGACATCATTTTGGAGTCAGTGGGTCACATGACCTGGAAGCTATTGAAGAAATATCACATTTTTCTCTAATAAATATTCTTTAAAAATAGAAAAAGGCTTAAAATGGGATAAAAATGAGTGTGCCCCATCAAGGTAAAATAGTAGAACAATTTGACATCGTTTTGGAGTCAGTAGGTCACATGACCTGGAAGCTATTGAAGAAATATCACATTTTTCTCTAATAAAAATTCTTTAAAAATAGAAAAAGGCTTAAAATGGGATAAAAATGAGTGTGCCCCATCAAGGTAAAATAGTAGAACAATTTGACATCATTTTGGAGTCAGTGGGTCACATGACCTGGAAGCTATAGAAGAAATATCTATTATTTTTATAATAGAAATTCTTTAAAAATAGGAAAAACCTTAAAATGGGATAAAAATGAGTGTGCCCCATCAAGGTAAAATAGTAAAACAATTAGACATCATTTTGGAGTCAGTGGGTCACATGACCTGGAAGCTATTGAAGAAATATCACATTTTTCTCTAATAAAAATGCTTTAAAAAATAGAAAAAGGCTTAAAATGGGATAAAAATGAGTGTGCCCCATCAAGGTAAAATAGTAGAACAATTTGACAGAGATTTGGAGTCGGTGGGTCACATGACCTGGAAGCTATTGAAGAAATATCACATTTTTCTCTAATAAAAATTCTTTAAAAATAGAAAAAGGCTTAAAATGGGATAAAAATGAGTGTGCCCCATCAAGGTAAAATAGTAGAATAATTTGACATCATTTTGGAGTCAGTGGGTCACATGACCTGGAAGCTATTGAAGAAATATCACTTATTTTTATAATAAAAATTCTTTAAAAATAGAAAAAGTCTTAAAATGGGATAAAAATGAGTGTTCCCCATCAAGGTAAAATAGTAGAACAATTTGACATCATTTTGGAGTCAGTGGGTCACATGACCTGGAAGCTATAGAAGAAATATCTATTATTTTTTATAATAAAAATTCTTTAAAAATAGCAAAAACCTTAAAATGGGATAAAAATGAGTGTGCCCCATCAAGGTAAAATAGTAGAACAATTTGACATCATTTTGGAGTCAGTGGGTCACATGACCTGGAAGCTATTGAAGAAATATCACTTATTTTTTATAATAAAAGTTCTTTAAAAATAGAAAAAGGCTTAAAATAGGATAAAAATGAGTGTGCCCCATCAAGGTAAAATAGTAGAACAATTTGACAGAGATTTGGAGTCAGTGGGTCACATGACCTGGAAGCTATTGAAGAAATATCACATTTTTCTCTAATAAATATTCTTTAAAAATAGAAAAAGGCTTAAAATGGGATAAAAATGAGTGTGCCCCATCAAGGTAAAATAGTAGAACAATTTGACATCGTTTTGGAGTCAGTAGGTCACATGACCTGGAAGCTATTGAAGAAATATCACATTGTTCTCTAATAAAAATTCTTTAAAAATAGAAAAAGGCTTAAAATGGGATAAAAATGAGTGTGCCCCATCAAGGTAAAATAGTAGAATCATTTGACATCGTTTTGGAGTCAGTGGGTCACATGACCTGGAAGCTATAGAAGAAATATCTATTATTTTTTATAATAAAAATTCTTTAAAAATAGCAAAAACCTTAAAATGGGATAAAAATGAGTGTGCCCCATCAAGGTAAAATAGTAGAACAATTTGACATCATTTTGGAGTCAGTGGGTCACATGACCTGGAAGCTATTGAAGAAATATCACTTATTTTTATAATAAAAATTCTTTAAAAATAGAAAAAGGCTTAAAATGGGATAAAAATGAGTGTGCCCCATCAAGGTAAAATAGTAGAACAATTTGACATCGTTTTGGAGTCAGTAGGTCACATGACCTGGAAGCTATTGAAGAAATATCACATTTTTCTCTAATAAAAATTCTTTAAAAATAGAAAAAGTCTTAAAATGGGATAAAAATGAGTGTGCCCCATCAAGGTAAAATAGTAGAATAATTTGACATCATTTTGGAGTCAGTGGGTCACATGACCTGGAAGCTATTGAAGAAATATCACTTATTTTTATAATAAAAATTCTTTAAAAATAGAAAAAGTCTTAAAATGGGATAAAAATGAGTGTGCCCCATCAAGGTAAAATAGTAGAACAATTTGACATCATTTTGGAGTCAGTGGGTCACATGACCTGGAAGCTATAGACGAAATATCTATTATTTTTTATAATAAAAATTCTTTAAAAATAGCAAAAACCTTAAAATGGGATAAAAATGAGTGTGCCCCATCAAGGTAAAATAGTAGAACAATTTGACATCATTTTGGAGTCAGTGGGTCACATGACCTGGAAGCTACTGAAGAAATATCACTTATTTTTATAATAAAAATTCTTTAAAAATAGAAAAAGGCTTAAAATGGGATAAAAATGAGTGTGCCCCATCAAGGTTAAATAGTAGAACAATTTGACATCATTTTGGAGTCAGTGGGTCACATGACCTGGAAGCTATTGAAGAAATATCACATTTTTCTCTAATAAATATTCTTTAAAAATAGAAAAAGGCTTAAAATGGGATAAAAATGAGTGTGCCCCATCAAGGTAAAATAGTAGAACAATTTGACATCGTTTTGGAGTCAGTAGGCCACATGACCTGGAAGCTATTGAAGAAATATCACATTTTTCTCTAATAAAAATTCTTTAAAAATAGAAAACAAAAACAAAGAACAGTTTTATTGACAACATATAACTGTAAAGTATTTATTTATTTTGAACAGTGTTGAAAAACTCCCCATTAACGGGAAGGAAAAACCTCCAGCAGATCCAGGCTCAGTATGAACGGTCATCTGCCTCGACCGACTGGGGGTTAGAGAAGACAGAGCAGAGACACAGAAAGCACAGAAGCTCACATTGATCCAGTAATCTGTTCTACATTAGATGGTAATAGTGGATGATCTGCCTCCCCTGATGATGTCACAGCTAAGAGAACGCCAGACCAGGTGTACCTACTATGAAGAAAAAAAGAGAGAGCAAAAAGTTAAAAGCTGAAATGAAGACGAGCAATGCAAAACTGGAGAGCAGTAGGAGAATTAAGCAGAGTGAGAAAAATAGACCCTGATGTCCTCCAGCAGCCTAAGCCTATAGCAGCATAACTATAGAGGTAGCTCAGGGTAACATGAGCCACTCTAACTATAAGCTTTGTCACAAAACAAAATTTTAAGATTAGTCTTAAAATTAGATGGGGTGTCTGCCTCACGGACCAAAATTGGGAGTTGGTTCCACAGGAGAGGTAACCTGACCCTAGCCAAATGAATTTCGCTCCGCCTTGCTCCACGCATCCATCTGGAACTGATCCATAGGAATGGCGTTTCAGAAGGCTGTGCCTTATCAAAAATTCTTGCATATGATTTGATAAGCCACTTCTCTGTCATCTTTATCGATGTGCTATTTCAACCACTCACACCGAAGCTAACACGTGACGCTGATGAGAGCGACGCAGGAAAAAACAAAACTTGCCAAATCCGGTCGGGAGAAGGGCGAAAACACCGTTTCCACCAACAAAAGCTGGTGAAGATTCTCAGTCATCCAGTCATATTGAGAACGCTTCCTGGAGAGGAAGTGAAACGTCTTCAACTACGGCAGCCCACTCAAGCTATTGAAGAAATATCACATTTTTCTCTAATAAAAATTCTTTAAAAATAGAAAAAGGCTTAAAATGGGATAAAAACGAGTGTGCCCCATCAAGGTAAAATAGTAGAATAATTTGACATCATTTTGGAGTCAGTGGGTCACATGACCTGGAAGCTATTGAAGAAATATCACTTATTTTTATAATAAAAATTCTTTAAAAATAGGAAAAACCTTAAAATGGGATAAAAATGAGTGTGCCCCATCAAGGTAAAATAGTAGAACAATTTGACATCATTTTGGAGTCAGTGGGTCACATGACCTGGAAGCTATTGAAGAAATATCACATTTTTCTCTAATAAAAATTCTTTAAAAATAGAAAAAGTCTTAAAATGGGATAAAAATGAGTGTGCCCCATCAAGGTAAAATAGTAGAATAATTTGACATCATTTTGGAGTCAGTGGGTCACATGACCTGGAAGCTATTGAAGAAATATCACTTATTTTTATAATAAAAATTCTTTAAAAATAGAAAAAGTCTTAAAATGGGATAAAAATGAGTGTGCCCCATCAAGGTAAAATAGTAGAACAATTTGACATCATTTTGGAGTCAGTGGGTCACATGACCTGGAAGCTATAGAAGAAATATCTATTATTTTTTATAATAAAAATTCTTTAAAAATAGCAAAAACCTTAAAATGGGATAAAAATGAGTGTGCCCCATCAAGGTAAAATAGTAGAACAATTTGACATCATTTTGGAGTCAGTGGGTCACATGACCTGGAAGCTATTGAAGAAATATCACTTATTTTTATAATAAAAATTCTTTAAAAATAGCAAAAACCTTAAAATGGGATAAAAATGAGTGTGCCCCATCAAGGTAAAATAGTAGAACAATTTGACATCATTTTGGAGTCAGTGGGTCACATGACCTGGAAGCTATTGAAGAAATATCACATTTTTCTCTAATAAATATTCTTTAAAAATAGAAAAAGGCTTAAAATGGGATAAAAATGAGTGTGCCCCATCAAGGTAAAATAGTAGAACAATTTGACATCGTTTTGGAGTCAGTAGGTCACATGACCTGGAAGCTATTGAAGAAATATCACATTTTTCTCTAATAAAAATTCTTTAAAAATAGAAAAAGGCTTAAAATGGGATAAAAATGAGTGTGCCCCATCAAGGTAAAATAGTAGAACAATTTGACATCATTTTGGAGTCAGTGGGTCACATGACCTGGAAGCTATAGAAGAAATATCTATTATTTTTATAATAGAAATTCTTTAAAAATAGGAAAAACCTTAAAATGGGATAAAAATGAGTGTGCCCCATCAAGGTAAAATAGTAAAACAATTAGACATCATTTTGGAGTCAGTGGGTCACATGACCTGGAAGCTATTGAAGAAATATCACATTTTTCTCTAATAAAAATGCTTTAAAAAATAGAAAAAGGCTTAAAATGGGATAAAAATGAGTGTGCCCCATCAAGGTAAAATAGTAGAACAATTTGACAGAGATTTGGAGTCGGTGGGTCACATGACCTGGAAGCTATTGAAGAAATATCACATTTTTCTCTAATAAAAATTCTTTAAAAATAGAAAAAGGCTTAAAATGGGATAAAAATGAGTGTGCCCCATCAAGGTAAAATAGTAGAATAATTTGACATCATTTTGGAGTCAGTGGGTCACATGACCTGGAAGCTATTGAAGAAATATCACTTATTTTTATAATAAAAATTCTTTAAAAATAGAAAAAGTCTTAAAATGGGATAAAAATGAGTGTTCCCCATCAAGGTAAAATAGTAGAACAATTTGACATCATTTTGGAGTCAGTGGGTCACATGACCTGGAAGCTATAGAAGAAATATCTATTATTTTTTATAATAAAAATTCTTTAAAAATAGCAAAAACCTTAAAATGGGATAAAAATGAGTGTGCCCCATCAAGGTAAAATAGTAGAACAATTTGACATCATTTTGGAGTCAGTGGGTCACATGACCTGGAAGCTATTGAAGAAATATCACTTATTTTTTATAATAAAAGTTCTTTAAAAATAGAAAAAGGCTTAAAATAGGATAAAAATGAGTGTGCCCCATCAAGGTAAAATAGTAGAACAATTTGACAGAGATTTGGAGTCAGTGGGTCACATGACCTGGAAGCTATTGAAGAAATATCACATTTTTCTCTAATAAATATTCTTTAAAAATAGAAAAAGGCTTAAAATGGGATAAAAATGAGTGTGCCCCATCAAGGTAAAATAGTAGAACAATTTGACATCGTTTTGGAGTCAGTAGGTCACATGACCTGGAAGCTATTGAAGAAATATCACATTTTTCTCTAATAAAAATTCTTTAAAAATAGAAAAAGGCTTAAAATGGGATAAAAATGAGTGTGCCCCATCAAGGTAAAATAGTAGAATCATTTGACATCGTTTTGGAGTCAGTGGGTCACATGACCTGGAAGCTATAGAAGAAATATCTATTATTTTTTATAATAAAAATTCTTTAAAAATAGCAAAAACCTTAAAATGGGATAAAAATGAGTGTGCCCCATCAAGGTAAAATAGTAGAACAATTTGACATCATTTTGGAGTCAGTGGGTCACATGACCTGGAAGCTATTGAAGAAATATCACTTATTTTTATAATAAAAATTCTTTAAAAATAGAAAAAGGCTTAAAATGGGATAAAAATGAGTGTGCCCCATCAAGGTAAAATAGTAGAACAATTTGACATCGTTTTGGAGTCAGTAGGTCACATGACCTGGAAGCTATTGAAGAAATATCACATTTTTCTCTAATAAAAATTCTTTAAAAATAGAAAAAGTCTTAAAATGGGATAAAAATGAGTGTGCCCCATCAAGGTAAAATAGTAGAATAATTTGACATCATTTTGGAGTCAGTGGGTCACATGACCTGGAAGCTATTGAAGAAATATCACTTATTTTTATAATAAAAATTCTTTAAAAATAGAAAAAGTCTTAAAATGGGATAAAAATGAGTGTGCCCCATCAAGGTAAAATAGTAGAACAATTTGACATCATTTTGGAGTCAGTGGGTCACATGACCTGGAAGCTATAGACGAAATATCTATTATTTTTTATAATAAAAATTCTTTAAAAATAGCAAAAACCTTAAAATGGGATAAAAATGAGTGTGCCCCATCAAGGTAAAATAGTAGAACAATTTGACATCATTTTGGAGTCAGTGGGTCACATGACCTGGAAGCTATTGAAGAAATATCACTTATTTTTATAATAAAAATTCTTTAAAAATAGAAAAAGGCTTAAAATGGGATAAAAATGAGTGTGCCCCATCAAGGTTAAATAGTAGAACAATTTGACATCATTTTGGAGTCAGTGGGTCACATGACCTGGAAGCTATTGAAGAAATATCACATTTTTCTCTAATAAATATTCTTTAAAAATAGAAAAAGGCTTAAAATGGGATAAAAATGAGTGTGCCCCATCAAGGTAAAATAGTAGAACAATTTGACATCGTTTTGGAGTCAGTAGGTCACATGACCTGGAAGCTATTGAAGAAATATCACATTTTTCTCTAATAACAATTCTTTAAAAATAGAAAAAGGCTTAAAATGGGATAAAAATGAGTGTGCCCCATCAAGGTAAAATAGTAGAACAATTTGACATCATTTTGGAGTCAGTGGGTCACATGACCTGGAAGCTATTGAAGAAATATCACTTATTTTTATAATAAAAATTCTTTAAAAATAGGAAAAACCTTAAAATGGGATAAAAATGAGTGTGCCCCATCAAGGTAAAATAGTAGAACAATTTGACATCATTTTGGAGTCAGTGGGTCACATGACCTGGAAGCTATTGAAGAAATATCACTTATTTTTTATAATAAAAGTTCTTTAAAAATAGAAAAAGGCTTAAAATAGGATAAAAATGAGTGTGCCCCATCAAGGTAAAATAGTAGAACAATTTGACATCAATTTGGAGTCAGAGGGTCACATGACCTGGAAGCTATTGAAGAAATATCACATTTTCTTATAATAAAAATTCTTTAAAAATAAACAAAGGCTTAAAATGGGATAAAAATTTGTGTGCCTTACAGATGTTATTTATTGGCATGATTTCCTATTAGTTTTGTCTTAGCTGGTCACCAGATAAGGAATTTATTGATTTTTATTTCTCAAGAGTGCTTGGTTCAAAACTTTTTTGACGGTCCCTAACTGCACCACCTGCGTGTGGAAGAAGGGAGCAGCTGAGAGGCGCTGGCCGAAAATGGAGTACTTCAACCGGATCAACCGTGAGCTAGATCCCGCTGACTCCGCGGAGCTTGAATGTCCAATGTCCAATATCAAACTAACTTCACCGCGGTAATCCGTTTCAGACAGAAAGCTTCCAGTTTGTCTCAAACATATTGGCCAATTAGCAGGTAAGCTAAAGTATTGATAATTTTGTCGTTATAATTTTGCAAGTTTAGGTGGGTGAGCTTACAGGCTTACAGGTTGATTGAGTTATTTGATGCAAGGCATTTCCATCTTTATAAACGCTAGCAACGTCATACAACATGTAGCGTTTAACCTAATGTGAGCCATTATATTGTCTAAATTTGTTGTTATTGCTTGTCCAAACGACCCGCTCCATCACTCACATAAGCATATTTAAGATACTTTTGGCTTGCCATTTCTGTTGC
Organism: Fundulus diaphanus; assembly: GCA_037039145.1. Classification (NCBI taxonomy): domain Eukaryota; kingdom Metazoa; phylum Chordata; class Actinopteri; order Cyprinodontiformes; family Fundulidae; genus Fundulus; species Fundulus diaphanus. The sequence continues at coordinate 28,145,662 of CM073130.1, forward strand.
ATTACAGTTACTTTGTTCAAACTAGCATTAACGTCACCGTCTTTTAGTACCCACTCATTACACCACTACCAGTCACAATCTCTCTCTTCCCTAGGCAGGGGAACACCGGAGCCGTTCAGATGAAAAAAGGAAACAGACAGGCTAAACAAAAACCGAAATAAGTTATCTCCCATTCCAGGTTTTTGACACTTTTTAGCGGAGTATGATTGTTGGCAAATGGTAGCTAAACTAGTTTCATGTTCATAGTAAAATAGTTCATACAAATCTATATTTAATGTTACCGTAGATAAAGCTATATAGAATTGATGACAGCATGTACCTTAGGTGACACGGCAACTGCTCATAAGTGTCCAAAGAATATAGGAACACTGGAGAAACAAATAATGAATAGGTATAAAATATATAAATTTGACATCTGTAGTGGATTAATATCTCACAATGAATATCTTATAATAAATATATTCTTATCACAATGGGTATAGGGTGTGCTGTAAACATTCACCTAAGAAACATGTGTGTGTGGATCCAGAATAAGAATTAGGGGGTCAATGGAATTTACCAATTTACCAGGGGAAATTGAAAAACCTCTGGGTCAAAAGGGCAAGCCATTTGCAATGTAAAGCAGAACATGAAAGACTCCAAAATGAACACAGAAAATGCAAGGTCCAAGTCCGAAAAGGTAATGACGTGTAACCATATGGAAATGAGCAGGGGCCATGATTGGGAGGAGCTGTGATGTGTAACCATGTTTTTAAAAAAAGCACGCCCCATAAAAGTTTCCACTGATAGGTAAAAAATTAACAAAGATATCCGTGGAAAAAGCAATGGAAATTATGTAAAAAAGGAGTGGCTCACAGGAGGAGTTCAAAGATCCAGAGAATGTATTTAAACCGACCGCTTTCTGTATGTTGTCAGATGATGTTGTCCGGAGCACATCTCACGTGTGGTTGTCTTGTGTTGTTGCAATAAACCACCCTGGACTGAGACTCAGCTAACTTTGTTCACTTTTTGACTACTGTTTGATATTTTTAACTGCCTTACCAAGAACTTAGAATTTTTGAAGGACTTAGTGCAAATCATTACGTTGTGGGGAGGCCCATCCACAACACATCTATTAGCCATACATTATGTTTTCCTGATCATATAAAATGAGCAGGTATTCAGTATGTAGCCTATGTTTGGAGTAGGTTAGATATATATATAGTATAACCCTACTGAAAGTTCCGCTATGTTTACATACTGCATACATATAGTGTGGTCGAACATTCTGTATTGAAAATTTCACAGCTTTAAGTCACCATTGTTACTAATACATTTTGGGAAGGTATAGATTATACTGTTCTACACAGCAGCCCCATACTGTTTTAATTTAAGTGAAACTAGCAATTCCAAAACCTGAACATCGGATAAAAAAATCTTACCACTTTAATTGCATCTTTCAAAGATACAGAAATACATCTCAAAGTATGGCTGGACAATTACCCCCCCCAGCAATTAAAAAGAAAAGATGATGATAAAACAATTGATTTGCCACATTCCATTTCAGAATGACCTACTTTTGTTCTGTATACTGCTTAGTATATTGATTTAAGGATGAGGGGAAGACATTTGCCTTGATTTGTCTTGATTTGTCTTGATTTGCCTTGATTTGTCATGAAATATATATATATTTATATATATATATATATATATATATATATATATATATATATATATATATATATATATATATATATATATATACATAAGGTTTATTTCTCTCGTTTACCATCTTTGTGGTTGCCATTTTAGACTTGAATGAAACTCAGTAATAGGTTGTTTTTATTTTAATTTGATAAATGCATCATATTTCTAAAGTCAAAGATTAACTTAGTAGCGTTGAATATACACAATTTCAGTTTTGACCAAAATGGTTATGATCATTGTTTTTGCAACATTTGAGCAGAGCTACAAGAAATACAAGCACAAGTCTGTGCTGATACCTAATTTCACTATCTAATGGGTCAACGGTGCGTCATCCTTTAGATTTGACACTGTTTTATAAAAATTCTTGTATAAAAGCAATAATATTTCAATAAAGTCCAAATAGTCTGATTTTTCATATCAAATGAAACACTTCTTTATTCTTATGCATGGAATACTGCATATACAATTTTCATAGCTCTTTCCTACTTATTCTTCTAATTCTCCTCATTTGTGACTGAACTCACTGCGGAAATCAGGAAAACTATCATAGCTGTCAGACAGTTCTAGGAGCATCCCACATGTGTGTCCAATTGGCCTTCTTGTGAAGCTGGTTTGAACTGTAAACTCAACCTCAATTATTCCAGATAACAATAAATCAGAGCCAGTGCAGAACCTCAAAAATCTTCTAAGCTTTTCCCCATTAAGCTCCCTGACGTAGTTCACTAAAATTAAGCTCTTCTGTTTTTTATTCTTCTCCCCAGATCCATAATGGCAGAGAATCTGTCAGAAATTGTGACTTTCCTGAGAGGTCGAGGTACATCTGAAGAAACAATCAGTTTCAAGAGCAAAAGGTACGGCTATGAGTACAAAATGTACAGGTTAATTAAGGGGCAACATTTATCTAAAAAAAGAACCATCAAAGCCTTATTAGGGTGAAGGCTTGTGTTTATAACCTTTTTCTGATGATCAAACGTCTTTTGGTCTTTTTGAAGCATCTAATTTGGTTATATAACTTTAAGTCTTACAGCTGCGAGGATAAACAATCTGTGATGGCGCTCCTATTTACACCTGAGGTGCAGCAGTCTCTCAGTGAAGGAGCCCTAAATTTCTGAACAGCTTCATGCATGTGGTGGAAGACATTGTCTAGCAGTGATGTGATTTTTGTTACTGTCCTCTTTTTTCCTCCACCTGTACTGTGTTCAGGATGGAGCAAGCTCTCTTAATGACAGTGGTTATAATTAGCCTACTTTTACAATGGTGTTTCTTTTTTTACTTTTTGTTCATTCATATTAGTATTATTTTAATATTGATTAGCAGGGATCCCCTTGTCATAACTTTACTGACAGAGTAATGAAATCAGAAAAATAACGTTCCTTGTCTGGAAACAATTTGTATTTAACAGAATTTTTAGGATACATTTTTCTCCTCTGCTTATCTTCCTACTTATTGTCCTGTTATATCTTAATTTAAAAGATATATGTCTTTCCTATTTACAGATTGACAGAGAGGTCATCCTGCTAATGGAAGATGCCCAGCTAGCAAACTATCTTCCATCATACGGAGACAGGATTGCTTTGTTCAACTTTTGCAAGCGTCAAACACACTCAGCAAAGCGGAAGCAGGGACTTTTTGAAAAGCTAAGGGAGAAGCTCAAGCTTAGAAAGGAAAACCAAAGTGGAGAGGAGGAGCCAGAAACTTCCAACAAAACCAAAAAGGCTAGAGCAAAAACAACAACAAGAAATATTGAAATAGGATGGGTTCACACTGATGGCAAAATAGCAAAACAAGTCAGAGCAAAGCAAGGTGGGGGCACAAGGAAGATTCCTATAAACATTCAGGCAGGATGTGATGAGATACTAAAACAAGGAAAGTCACTACTCTTTCCAGATGGAAAATCCAGCAAAGGTCACGAATGTGATTTTGAATTTGATGTTTGGGATTTCAAGCAAAATCCTTTTACCAAGGATGTCACAGTTGAAATGTTATACAACACAGTTAAACTCCCACTTCTGCGCTTCTATATATCAACTCAACTAAAATCAGAGTTAAGTGAAGAGTCTGATGATAACAACCACACCTGTGTCAAATGTGTTCCTCAGCCTAATGTACCAGATAACGAGGCCCTTGATGAATCATCGGTGGACAAACATTGTTGGCAGGATTTAAAAAATGAGGTCCATGTCTCTCTTCCAGATGTGTTCATTGTTTCTGAAGAGGTCCTCACAGATTCTACAGTAACGAGAGAATGCTCGTTACTGTACAAAACACTGAAAGTCAGACGTCTTCTTCCTGACAACTCAGTAGAGAGGGGTAGTGGTTCTGGTGTAATCAGAGATGTCTACAGTAGCTTCTGGGCAGAGTTTTACGAACGTTGTACGCTTGGAACAACTTTCAAAGTGCCCTTTCTTAGACATGATTTCTGTGCTGCCACTTGGAAAGCAGTCGGGAGAATTCTTCTGAAAGGATTTCAAAATTGCCAGTATTTGCCAATTAAACTTGCCCCTCCTTTCCTTGAGGAGATGTTTTATGGAGAGGTACACAGTGATCTGACAAGAAGCTTTCTGATGTATGTGAGCACACAAGAACAAGATGTCCTCAAGCATGCATTAGATCATTTTGACACTGTTGATGATGATGACCTTCTTGAAGTGCTTGACAGATATGAATGTAGGAAGAGAGTCACTGCTGCTACTCTTCCAGACATCTTGGCTGAAATATCTCACAAGGAACTTGTGCAGAAACCAATGTTTGTCATCGACTGCTGGAGGGAGGTCACACAGCCACTGATTCATCTAAAATCTGGAGAACTGACCAAAATGTATAATGATTTCAAACCCACCCCAAAGAGAGTAGTAGGAATATTAAACTTTCCTACAGAGATGACATCCAAGCAGGCAGAAGTGGCACAGCACCTGAAAAGATACGTCAGGGAGCTTAACGAGGAAAAGCTAGGAAGATTTTTGAGGTTCTGCACTGGCTCTGATTTATTGTTATCTGGAATAATTGAGGTTGAGTTTACAGTTCAGACCAGCTTCACAAGAAGGCCAATTGGACACACATGTGGGATGTGTCAGAACTGTCTGACAGCTATGATAGTTTTCCTGATTTCCGCAGTGAGTTCAATTCCATTCTAGAGAGCAACGTCTGGGTAATGGATATTGTGTAGGCAGAAGTTATGTCTGAATTCTTTTACTTTTGAATAGAGTTGCAATATTATTCTCACAAAAACACAATCATTAAAGGGATAACTATATTGTTTGTATAAACACATTATGCCATACACATGCTTGATAACAAAAAAAAAAAGCTTGTGCTATGATGCTCACTGTTCGCTTTCTCAATTATACAGAAACTGAGTGAATGTTCAAGCTATGGTTCATACAGTTTACAGTTAAATGAATGGCTGGAATGTTACATAATGAATGTTGCATTCACTTTCTTTCCCAAAGAGTTCACATAATGCCTATCACCACCAGGCAGATCTCTCAATATTTCACAGTATAAAGAGTTTATAAACCTGGTGTCTGGGTTCTTGCCACTGCTTGAAGAAAACCCTGACAACTGTGAATAGACAAAGATTTACCAAACAATAATTATGTGAACTCATTGGGAAAGGAAGTGAATGTAGATACATTTAATGGCCAAGGAGTTTTCAAAGGTGATGTATTTTCCATGGGTCATTTGCAAATTCCTTGTGGAAGGAGGTTTTATAATTAATGGCTGCCTTTCTACACTTAGTTGACTCATTTTTTAAAGATTTATCTGAAAAAAATTATCAGAGAAAGATTTGAAATGTTTATTCTGTGCCAATGGGCTTTAACTACATACAGTACTTTCACTCAGACACAATGCCCACCCAGATACAAGTTTGAGGTACTAAATAAGAATTACAAATACATGCTACAGAGGGTGTTTTATGAAATGTTTATTTCAGGATCGGGAGAGATCGGCAAACACAAATAAGGACTCAAACACTGTTTCTGTTAGAATATAAGGCACACATTTATTATTATTCCCCACAGCACATCAAAACAACTAGCTCTTCACACACACAAAGTAGCAAGCATTAAAGCAACAAGCTTTCAAACAAACGTGACGCTCAACAGATTCTCAGAATCAGCCCTTACCATTGACACAAACTGGGAGGCCTCAGTCCTAGGTTAAGATCAGCGTTCACGATGCCGGTGTCCACACACGAACTCACGGCAGACTCACTGGGCTAAGGGCAGTCTCCTCTTTATATACTTGTAAACAAAGAGTCAGATGTGGAGCGAGAGTGGCCATTTCTCCCTCCACAGCTGCCCTGCCTCCCAAAACATATTTCCCAAACAGGACCCGTTCCCAGCATTTCAGCAGTGTGCGAAGCAAAATAATATGAGTGCACTCAGAATACAGCAAATATCACAGAATAAGGAATACAGAATCAGTCTTTCCCACAACACATTGTCATAAGTTCCCACCACAAGTTAAAACAAATTATAACACAATAACACATGTGGTTCTTAGTTTCATGTGAACTCAGGTGCGAACACCACAACAGCAATAATCAATGTGTGAACTGGCCAGTCCTCTCTCTTATTTAACTGACCAGTCTTCTCATTTATATATCAAAAGTTAAAACAAGTTATCTAACTGAGCAGGTTTTCCCATAATACATTGTTAAAGAGCAAAAATAATTCTTTAATATATCAGAGGGAAATAGTTTCACAGCTTACAAGGGGATTTTTATTTATCATGAAAACATTTAGATTATATACCAACGGTACTTTTTTCTAATGATACAAACTTGTACTTAAGTTATATTTTCAAATAACTGATAAATATTCAGTGGGTTTATACTATTTTTACAAAAGTAAAGGGTGTGAGTTCACCTCCTTCTCAAGCAGATCCAATACAGGAAGGTAATTATTAATGTTACAACAATTCAAAGATTTCCCAGTATCTCATTTCTTAATAATGAATACAATTCTGCTGCAGCATATGCATCTGTAGGAGCTTCCAAGCCATTTTCGTCCATAAGGAGGATGCAAAGCTCAAAAACAGTTTCATCACAGGGGTACTGCCCTTTTGGGGTGCACTCCTCCCTGCAAACAGCTATATCCTCCTCCAGAACAGGTTGAAGTTTGTCTTCTGCTGCATACAGCTGTGGCATGCTGAACATTAGAATAGGGCGTCCTCCAGGTGTTCCATGGGCGGGCCTTGTTCTTATTAGGTGTGAATTCCATGTTCTTACAGCCTTGTCCAGTTCATCCTATATAACAATAAATATTCAATTAAAATGGTTGCCACCAACAAGACCCCTTGTTATAGGATAATTTATTTTAGCAAAATATAGACTGACATAAAATACAAAAGCCAGCACAATAGGTATTTTGACAATTGCAAACATAAAATATTTGAAGATATTGCTGCTGGGAGTGAATATTGAATTCGATTTGTTCAAAGTAAACTATGCGCATCACTGTGACAGTGTCACTTAAACAGTTATTTAAAAATTACCTGGATAAGGTTGAGAAAGCAGAATTGTATCAGGTTTCTGTCCAACAAGCTGCCTGTGAAATAGCCATCATCTCTCATGGTTTTAAAAATGTCCATCCAAAATTGCACACTCTGCTTACGTAAAACTCCCCACCATGACTCAATCCGTTGATTTGCCGTGCTGCAACCGTAAATAAAGCTTCCTTCTCCTGCATAATGGTCCTGGTGATTCCTCCGTAAGAACATCTGCATTTCTCTGACATGCCCATTTTCCGTACCTGGGTCGGCTCGCACCTGCTGTGGACAGCCTCCAATACGTGTCACTGTGTTAATGAAGTAGTCCGCGATCACCTTTGGGTCGCTGTTAGTGTAATAGGCTTCCATCCACATAATGTGCCGACTAAATCCGTCAATACAGCCATTGATCGCTATGCCAAACGGCTTAAGTTTATCATATGAATCCATATGCCACAGAGCATTGGGCCCCCTGCTGATGTACTGCCGACGTCGGAGACGCCGTGCTCGTCGGAGTTCCACTCCCTCGGGATCCAAAATCTTGATGATCATCCTCATTGTGTTCTCAGAAACAACAATCCCTCTTTGAATGGCACGCAGATGTAACCACCGATAGCCTTGTAGGCGACCGCTACCAGACAGCTCTTCTTCCATGAAAGAGGCAATTTCTTCTGGATCCGTTTGGTTCTTTCTTCGATACAGACAAAGACGTTTGCACAGTCGTTTTAAAGTTCTGATGCTGATAATAATTTGATGCTGGTGTGCTAAAAGACTTAATATTTGCTTATTTGTGAAACCGATCCCAAAGTATAACTTCACAAGATGCTCGATATTCCTCATTTTAGGGAAGACAGTGCTTCTTGTACGAGTTGTCATAAAATACAACTTTTATTCTCGTAATATTATGACTTTATTCTCATGATGTTGCGACTTTATTCTCATAATATTATGACTTTATTCTCATAATATTATGACTTTATTCTCATAATGTTGCGACTTTATTCTCATAATATTATGACTTTATTCTCGTGATATTATGACTTTATTCGCATAAAGTTACGACTTTATAATGTTACAACATTATTCTCATAATGTTATGACTTTATACTCGCATAAAAAAAAAAAAAAAATTCTCTAGCCTGGCCCTAATACTCCGTCGTATTTTTACGCCTGTCTGGGTGCTGAGAGTTTACAACAAAACACTGATTATTAACACATTTAACCTTCGAATTACTTAAAAAAAGATCCTTCCTAAAACTGTAACCTGCAAAATCAGCCCCTCCTCTGACATGTTTTATCATAGTACAATCAGAGGATTTTAACTGCTTTATGCAATATATCAACAAAAAGCAAAGCATATTTGAAATTTAAGGAAAACGATACATTATTTGTATTAATAAATAATCAGAATCAAGTTTATTGCCAAGTAGGTTAAACCTGACTCTAGCCAGACGGATGTCGCTCCGCCTAGCTCCACTCACATCCATCTGGGACCTCTCCATAGGAATTGCCTTTATTGAAGGCTGGGCCTTATCAAAAATCCTTGCATATGATGGGATAAGCCACTTGTCTGTCATCTTTATCGACGTGCTATTTCAACCACTCACACCGAAGCTAACCCGTGACGCTGTGAGAGCGACTGTTAAAGAAATGTGAATGTAATCATTTTCTTTTTATTAAAGAATGTTCTACTGTTTTAACTTCACACAGGAAGAAACAGAAACATCCCGGATACAAGCGGCTGAAATGAGTTTTCTCCGTAGTGTGTCTGGGCTCTTCCTTAGAGATAGGGTGAGGAGCTCAGTCATCCGGGGAGGACTCAGAGTAGAGCCGCTGCTCCTCCACGTCGAGAGGAGCCAGTTGAGGTGGCTCGGGCATCTGGTCAGGATGCCTCCTGGACGCCTCCCTGGTGAGGTGTTCCGGGCACGTCCCACCGGGAGGAGGCCCAGGGGAAGACCCAGGACACGCTGGAGGGACTATGTCTCCCGGCTGGCCTGGGAACGCCTTGGGATTCCTCCTGAGGAGCTGGCCCAAGTGGCTGGGGAGAGGGACGTCTGGGCCTCCCTACTGAAGCTGCTACCCCCGCGACCTGACCCCGGATAAGCGGAAGAAGACGGACGGACGGACATGAAGAAACAGATGTTTCTCCCAGACAAGGAATCTCTTGCTGTATATGTTAATCCTACACCTCTTTGTGTGCCAACCCCATGTTGTAAAACCCCCCTTGCCTTTTCTTTTTTTTCTTAACCCCCATGTTGTGAACCCTTTGATGTCTGATAATAAAGGCAAAGAGACAGAGGTAACCAGCGCAGATGGAGCCGAGACTGTGATGAGAACGGCCTCACGCTTCTGGCCCTTCTGCCCTCTTTCTGATAGAAGAGTCTAAACGTGTGTTTGTGTTGGTTTTCTTTCCAGGATATAAGGGTTATTAAACTTAACTCTATCAGCGACGCTGTGAGAGCGACGCAGGTTTTTTTTTTTATGTGTTTGCGGCTCTAGTGGCACGCGTTTCATTGACAGTGAGCTGAAAGGAAGAGGGTGGAAGACAGGCGGCAAAGCGCCGCGGGTCAGAGTCGATCCCGGGCCGACCGCATCGAGGACTAAAGGCCTCCTAATATGGTTCGCTCTAACCGCTCCGCCGCGGGGGCTCTCTGCTGGGCTTTCTTGGTGAGGGAGTTGATGTTCAGCTCCCACTTTAGGTCCTGGCGCGCCCCGGAAAACAAAACTTGCCAAATCCAGTCGGGAGAAGGGCGAAAACATCGTTTCCACCAAAAAAAAAATTCAGAGCGGTTCTCTGATGTTCTTTTAATGAAACAATATTAGGTAGATTGGACAACACGGAAGAAATAGCAGCATCAATGTTAACGCTTGCTTCCTCGATGCGAGCCGCCATTGCTGTCTAAATCAAAACAGTCTCACGTCACGGTCGCTTCTCCACTACATCACATCTATGAAACTCCAGCCCTGCGTCCTGATTGGCTAGACAATAAAATTGGTTGGAGAAATCACTCTCTATGGGAGATGTCCCAGATGGATGTGAGTGAAGCTAGGCGGAGCGACATCCGTCTGGCTAGGGTCAGGTTAAAGTAGGTTTGCACTTACAAGAAATTTGACTTGGTGTTGATGGTGCAGACAAAACAAAATAGATATATATACAGAAAGCTATATACACGGTAGACTGTGCTTTAATGTAACACAGAAGGTCTGGAGATACTACTGAGATGGATATTAATAATTATCAATTAAGTGAGCACACCACTCATGAAAACATTGTTTGTCTTTAAGTTATTTAATTCAAAGGCATGAGCGTTTGAATGTCTCTGTCCCCCAATGCAGTCAGGAAAACAGAGCAATGAGAAAAAGAACACACTAAACTTTTATACATTCTGGGTTAACAAAGAAAGTCGGAGTAATCTTCAGAGGAGTGCAGCCACTGGTACGATCCAGTTCCTATCTAACTCAACTCCTCTCTGTGTCTTTGGATGTGGAAACACAACAGTAAATCTGTAAGCATAAGAGCTTCTTTCACACGGGAAAGTTATGCAGGTGCATCCAGACAAGATGTGATCAGAGGTACATACATCAATAAAATTTTCCACAACACTACGTTGGTGTAGCTTGTAGGTCATGAACGGGGGAGGGAGAGAGGCAGTGTCACGGGGGGCTCTTGGCCATGTTGGTAAGGCTGGTAGCGGATGGGAAGAAACTGTTCTTGTGGTGTGAGGTTTTGGTCCTGATGGACCGCAGCCTCCTGCCAGAGGCAAGTGTCTGAAATAGTCTGTGACTGGGGTGCGAGGGATCAGCCACAATCTTTCCTGCACACCTCAGAGTCCTGTAGGCGTACAGGTCCTGGAGAGATGGAAGATTGCAGCCAATCACCTTCTCTGCAGACCGGATGACACGCTGCAGTCTGCCCTTGTACTTGGCGGCGGCACCAGCGTACCAGATGGTGATGGAGGAGGTGAGGATCCTAGGATCATCGATGAACTCAATGATGGAGGAGTAGAAGTGCACCATCATTGTCCTTGGCAGGTTGAATTTCTTCAGCTGCCGCAGGAAGTACATCCTCTGCTGGGCTTTCTTGGTGAGGGAGTTGATGTTCAGCTCCCACTTTAGGTCCTGGGAGATGATAGTTCCCAGGAAGAGGAAAGACTCAGCCTCCCACCTGTAGGCGGACTCGTCACCATCAGAGATAAGTCCGATGAGAGTGGTGTCGTCCGTGAACTTCAGGAGCTTGACAGACTGATGACTGGAGGTGCAGCTGCTGGTGTACAGGGAGAAGAGCAGAGGAGAAAGAACACAGCCCTGGGGGGAACCAGTGCTGATGAGCTGTGAGTCAGAGTCGTGTTTTCCCAGCTTTACGTTCTGCTTCCTGTCAGACAGGAAGTCTGTAATCCACCTGCAGGTGGAGTCAGGCACACTCAGCTGGGAGAGCTTCTCCTGAAGCAGGGCTGGGATGATTGTGTTGAAGGCAGAGCTGAAATCCACAAACAGGATCCTGGCGTAGGTTCCTGCAGGGTCCAGGTGCTGGAGGATGTAGTGAAGGGCCAGGTTGACGTCGTCGTCTGCAGATCTGTTGGCTCTGTAGGCAAACTGTAGGGCAGGGGTGTCAAGCTCCAGTGCTCGAGGGCCGGTGTCCTGAAAATTTTAGAGGTTTCCCTGGTCCCACACACCTGAATCAAATGGTACAATTAGCTCCTCATTATGCAGTCAGGTTCTTCAGAGTGCTGCTAATTACCTGATTATTTGACTCAGGTGTGTCGGACCAGGGACACATCTAAAAGTTGCAGGACACCGGCCTTTGAGGACTGGACTTTGATACCCGTGCTGTAGGGGGTCCAGGATGGGGTCAGTGATTTCTTGCAGGTGTGAAAGCACAAGGCGCTCAAAGGACTTCATAACCACAGAGGTCAGGGCAATGGGTCTAAAGTCATTAAGTCCTGTGGTCCTTGGCTTCTTGGGAACAGGGATGATAGTAGAGGATTTGAAGCAGGTTGGCACGTGACATATCGCCAGTGAGGTGTTAAAAATGTCTGTGAACACTCGAGACAGCTGATCAGCACAGCGCTTCAAGGTGGATGGATAGACAGAATCTGGTCCAGCAGCTTTCCGGGGGTTCTGTCTTTTGAAGAGTTTGTTAACATCTCTCTCGTTTATGGAAAGAGTTGTCACTGAGAAGGAGGTGGAGGTGATCTGTTGGGTGGTGACGTGGGGGTGGATTCAGGACTGTCCCTTTGTCTGTCTAAACGACAGTAGAAGTTGTTCAGGTCGTTGGCTAACTGTCGGTCGTTCATGGAGTGGGGGGCTTTAGGCTTGTAATTTGCTATCTGCCTGAGCCCTTTCCAGACAGAAATTGACTGAGTTTGGCTGTGAACCAGGGTTTGTCATTATTGTAACTCACCCTGGTTCGTGATGGAACACAGCAGTCCTCACAGAAGCCTCTGTGAACTCATCCATACTGTTGGCAGCAGCCCTGAAGACATCCCAATCAGTAGAGTCCAAACACGCCTGAAGATCCTCCACAGCCTCACTGGTCCACTTCTTTGATGTCTTCACTACAGGTTTGCAGAGCTTTAGTTTCTGCCTGTAAGCAGGAATCAGGTGAACCATGACGTGGTCAGATTGGCCCAGTGCAGCACGGGGGACGGCGTGATAAGCATCTCTGACTGTGGTGTAACAGTGATACAGAATGTTCTCCTCTCTGGTCGGGCATTTAATAAACTGTCTATATTTAGGAAGTTCATGAGTAAGGTTTCCTTTGTTAAAGTCACCAAGGACAATAACTAAGGAGTCCGGATTAGGGTGACCACCTGCTAATAAGCCCAAGGGGGGACAAGGGGTATGTTTCTGAGGGACAAAGTGGGACACTGCTTGGCGCGGCGGTGCCCCCACCTCACGGGCAGACTCACTGATAGGGGTTTACACATTTCTAGCACATACCACCTTACATGGTATATTAATAATGCCCTATTCCCATAAACATGTGTAATTGCAGATGTATGCTCATGAATAGGCCAACCAATGTGTATTTCTTTCTAAATAAAGATTCATAATACTTTGAACATTCAATGAACAGATGCACTTCCAATTCCGATTTACTTTAGCTATTTAATTTTATTTATTTTTCATTACAATTTAAATATATTATAATTTAAAATTAAAGGATTAACAGGAATTGTAGTTGCTCTACACCACAGGAACTGTAAAAAAGTCTTAACTCACGACTCCAGAGGTTCACAAAACGAGAAGGGGGAGGAAGGATGGTGAACTTGGATGTTGGTAAAGGCAGGCGCAGGAAAAAAAAAACTGTTCAGTGTTCTGGGGACACTTTTAGGACATTGGGGTCACCTTTAGGACTCAAACCTTTTCAAGCCAAAACATGAAGTGGGCAGAATGTTTAGATGTCCACTTATAACATCAGTTTAATCCAAAACATTACAAAATTAACTGACCAGCAATCTAATCACAACGAGCCAACAGCCAGGATGTTTCTGAATCAGATGATTCATCAGCCTACCTTCCATAAGGTCGCCGCTGCATGACTGAAGGCTTCCCATGGAGCTGCAGCACCAGAGCGCTCCGGTGTTGTGCGCAATTCTGTTCCCCCGTGAAAATCTGTTTCCCCCGTGTTGGGAGCGCGCTTTGCAGCTGTTTTCCCGGCGCTTCTAGTTGATTTCTCGGTAAAACAAGTCCTATAATCATGTCGATGTTGTAACATTCAGTTTAATCGGCAGCTGTTTACAAAATTTTAAAATAAAAATAAATAAACCAGGTCTTTCAGACATCTCCCGAAAACTTTGGGAAATAAAGAGCAAATGTTTCTAAATTCTCAAAAATTATGTGTGATAGCATACTAGAAATTTCCTTAATCCAGTAAACTGTCATATTTTACATTACATAGGGATGTACTGGGAAGTCTACACTCTTGTGTTTTCAGGAAGTCTTAGGCTGTTTCTCAATTCACGAGAACGCTCGCGTTCTCGTGAATTGAGAAACAGCCATAATGTTTGTGTCCTGCTATCAACCATCCCATCCTCCTCTATCAGCAATGTAAAATCATAAATACACACTACGTGCTGGAATAGTGTTTTATGGCTTACTTTTATTTGTCAGGTTAAAGTGACAAAAGTTGGAAAAAGACCGTTTATCTTGCCATTTAAAATAACACAAAACAGCGTAAGAAGACCTCGTTTATTTATTTTTATTTTACAATTTTGTAAACAGCTGCCGATTTAACTGACTATTACAACCTTGACATGATTATATGAGTTGTTTTACCGAGAAATCAATTAGAAGCGCCTGGAAAACGGCTGCAAAGCGCGCTCCCGACACGGGGGGAAACAGATTTTCACGGGGGAACAGAATTGCGCACAACACCGTCCGTGCCAATGACACAAAACAGGTTAAAATGTCCTCGTACGTTATGAGGCCACTTCTTCATGTCATCCTCTCAGTCATGAATACTTTGAAGCTGTGGCCATAGTTACTTCCGCGTTCGAAAATAAGATGGATAGAGCGACCAACTTTTTTTTGAGAAAGCATTGATTATGCGTGACACGGTCTCAATTTGCGGGACGCATGAATTGGGCTTCAAACGCTGTGCGCGCACGCGCTACGCGGGACGGGTGGTCACCCTAGTCCGGATTGCTCTGCTCCACACTCAGTATCTGGTCTGCGAGTCCCGGGAGTCCGGGATTAATCCACACAGCCACGTCTCCGTGAAGCAAAAAACAGCAGATGAAGAGAAGTCCCTGTTTTTACCCAGCATCAGCAACAGCGGGCAAGCCTGCAGCTCTGCGGCTATGGGCTAGCCGAAGTGTGGTCTGGGCAGCTTGGAGGCCTCGACCGATGTCCATTTAATAGTCTGATCGCTCAGCTTGTCTGGTGAGGGAAGGCATCCGCCGCCTCACGTCTGCTTTCCTGCAACAGCTGACAAAAATAAACACAGCTGTTTCGGCATCCCTTACTTTGCGGCTGGTTTGCGCAAAAGTCAGAGTGCAACTTAGATCCGTTCCAGCAGTTCCTCCGATGCCAGGGAGGTCCTCCATCGCAGCAGGCAGATGAGTTTAGCAGACCCTGGATCAGACATGGCTGACCCAGCCACATTCCTTCAGATGTCCCAGGCAGAGGAGACCATGTGGCCTCATGGTTCAGCCAGCCTCCCTCTCCTCCTTTTATCTAAGGGAGGGAGGAGGTGACGGCTGGTAGCTTTGTCCTGGAGAAGTGGTCTGAGAGAAGACTCTGAAGTGAGAGGCTTTTTGTCTGTGGGCGAAAACTTTTATAGCCACAGGGAACCCGTGCTTAGAGAGAGAGGCCGTCCTTACCTGGAAAATCTTCCGCTCACAAACCCCTCCAGAATTTTCTTCCGGTCAAACGTTCAGAATTCAATCTGACTTCATCTTTTTTTCATGGGTTTAAAGTACTTCTTGATTCTGAGATCATACAAGTTGCTATATGTTAGAAAGTTCACATATTATTATGACCCGAGTGTGGTAATACGCCATGTAGGCCTGGCCACTTGAGGGACGGGGTGCTCATTGGCTGCCTGCACTGGCGGTCAGGCCATAAAAGCGCTGTCTTGGTTGCTGTTCCCCCTTCTTGACTTCTCGCGAGTGCCTGCCCCCCGGCATTCACTTCCGCGTTTGTCTGTGGCTCGCAGCAGGTAAGGAGATCTCAATGTCTCCAACTTAAACTGTAGAGCCGTCCGCTAATAGTACTCTTTATTGTAGTACGGACTCGCGCGGAGACATGTGCAGACCGAGGAACCACGTCTTAACGGTGAGGGATCGGGCCCGTGATTGGCCGTTAGTGTGTAGATGCTTAGTTGTATATATTCTGTCTCCAGGCTGCGGTGATTGCTTCCCCTGCTCCTCTCTGCACTGCTTGAATGTTGTTTTAGTGCCTTGAATGGTGAGTAGTGGCTGTCGCTGGTGCATGAACTTTTAAATTCTAATCCTAACTTTCCTCCATTTCTAACCTAGACGCTGCCGTTTTGTCCCGTCTGTGTGCATACGGGTATGCTCGCGTGCTAATAGCGCTAGTGCCGTTGCCGTGGTTACACGTGGCGCCGGATAGTACGGCGTAGTGCCGTATTGTGTTGGCTCTGGTCGGTGCTCCGTTGACACCGCCGGTTGTTCTTACGTCAAGACTGTTCACCCGTAGTGAACCCAAGGACTACACACGCGCATACAGCGAGCTCTGGGCGGGCGAGCGCTGTCTTTTCAGTGGACAGTTACAACACGTAACCCGTGACGGGTTACTGGGAGATGTGCAATATAATTTATTTATTTTGTACTTTGTATCTATTGTAAGTCCATGTGTCTTGAGATTGATTTTTAACATTGTTTGTCTGGTTCCAGGGGCTGAGAGTCCAGCCTGGTGGCGGTGGTGGTCCCTTTGGTGGTGGTATGTTTTTGTGTGTTGTGTGTAGTCCCTCAACACAACAGACCCCTGTTGGTGTGTGTGTGTGTTTTATATTGAGAAGCCATTGTTTTAGTAACAAACTGATGAAATAAAGAGTAATTATTTTTATTATTTGATTGTGAGTTTCAATAAACAAGTGAACTGGATCAGTGTCTGTGGCCCTTCTTATGTATATCGCACCTGTACGCCTTAGGTCCAGTGTTTCCCACTTCATACTCCCCAGGTGAAATTCCTGGGGTGGCGTTAGTTGATCCCTGTGCAGTGCTAGTGTTTAGCGTACCAAGTGTACCGCTCTTGCCACATGAGGAAAAAAAATTTAAAAAATTTGATGAAAAAGTGGAGTTTTAAGGCTTTTTAGCTCAAGGCTCATAAAAAAATGTTGGGTGACCGATGACGTAATTCGTAGGCAAGCGTTGATCTGTTGATATGGTAACAAGATACTTCCTGCTTGCAAACTCGCTTTCTCAAACATAAATAGACGGATCAAACATGGCTAAAAAGTGTGTGGCTTATGGTTGGTCAAATTTCCCAACCCGAAAAGTCCCGGTGTTGTGCAAAATTCAGTTCCCCTGTGAAAACCTGTTCCCCTCTGTGTCGGGAGCGCGCACTGCAGCCAGAGAGGCGGGGTTTCACGGCGCTTCTGATCGGTTTCTCGGTAAAACAACTCATATAATCATGTCAAGGTTGTAACATTCAGTTTAATCGGCAGCTGTTGTTTACATTACAACGGGATTTACCAGGAAGTCTACACTCTCGTCTTTTCAGGAAGTCTTAATTTGTGTGCCCTGCTATCAGCCAGTTTCCATCCTCTTATTTCAGCAATGGAAAATCATAAATACACACTACGTGTTGGAATACTCTGTTTGGTGGCTTACTTTTATTTGTCAGGCTTAAGTGACAAAAGTTGGAAAAAGACTGATTATCTTGGCGTTTAAAATAACACAAAACACAAACTGAATTTCGCACAACATCGGAGAAGCTCACTGACGCTGCAGCTCCTCTTCCTCACTCCTCACACCGTGGGAGCAGAGGAAACTCCGCGCAACGGCAGCCGGACCTTTTACCCACGCTGAAGTCTCTGGTGGTGTTACGTCAGGTGGAGCTGCTCCATTTGAGTACCCTGAGCCCAGAGAAGCTCTGTGCGCTCAGTCAGAGCCCACCGAGATCTCTGGATGTCTCCTCTCCTCCTCACTCATCGCGCATGGGAGCGGAGAAATCTCGCTGTCATCACAGCAGCCTGCTGTGAAGCGACCTGTTCTCCACACTATCTCTTAGCACGGCGCTGCTACCCCGCAGAACCCTGAGCCGTGGTGGGGATAGACCCACAGCCCTTTCGGTTCGGAACCCCCATGCCCCCCCCCCTCGGACAATATGAGCGCCACGGTGCAACAGATAAATGCGCGTCCGCTCTTAGAGCGCTCACGTCCAGATTATTAAGTAAAATTCCAGGAACACATAATGCTGAGACACTGTGGTTTGTGCTGAATGTACATATTTTTCTTTTATGTGCTGTTTTTGCGGATTTCCGCCGTTATAAACGATGCCAGGCAATCGGGCTTCGACGGGTTGTTTCCGTGTTTACATCTGAACTGTCAGCCAGAACCGCGATTATAAGCCCCGATTCCAATTATACACCAGCAACCCATTTCGTTTATTCTCCTAAAATGTTTTTCTCAGACTTACCCGAGTCGTAACAGACGCTTGCGCTGTCTTTCGTGTTAAAATCATCACTTTATGAATCGCCATCTGAACTTGTCGTTGTGTACTCCATTGTACTCTCTGTAGCATAGCCTGAGCTCCGCCTACGAACTACGTCATCGTACCACGTGACCCAAATTGTGGATTTTCAGCCTAGCGGTCGCCGAGGGACAATTTTAAGTCCTTAAAAAAACCTTTAACGGCGCAATCACGATCTTAATGCCACATTTTTTTGAAAATATGGTCTCTAATGCATGTATTTCTGAGTTGGTCGATCTCAGAATCAAGAAGTACTTTAATATGGCACAACATTACCAAAAACCTACTTTATCTTTAATGTTTATTTATATTTATTTGGAGCATTATGGCTTGCTGCTTGTTAAAACTGAAAATTCACTTACTCACAAAATTACAATATCACATAAGCTCAATAAAATTATTCAAATGTAGACATGCCAAGGTACACATCATCTTGAGGAAGATTGCTATCTACTTATTTGGAGAGTTTTGGAACTCTCCACATATATATAATATATATATATATAATACATATATATATTCTTGGAAAGCCAGAAGCAGAGCGCTTCTGGCTTTCCAAGACGCACAGAGAAAAAGATGCATTGATCTGTGGCAACATGCTTCAAATTCTGCTTATTTAAGCCGTGATCCAGGAACCAATTTACCTTTCAGCGCCCCTCCATTCTTCTCCCGGAGCTGTGCGGGACAGAGACGTTACTTCTCTCTGTTTTTTCCACTTTTTTTTCTCCATGTTATGTTGTTTTTTTGTGTGTGCATGTGTCCTGTCTGGCAATGTGGCAATAAGAATTGTTGTCTTAATGCCAAAGGTTGCCCAACAGATTTTGCTTTCACAAGTGGAGCAGTACTGCTTTCGCCGTAGTGCTCCGCTTGATTTATATACAATTTATACTGGGACAATTTCATGTTAAATGGACACTGAAACAGTAAAGTAGAAGAAG
Source organism: Fundulus diaphanus (assembly GCA_037039145.1). Lineage (NCBI taxonomy): Eukaryota > Metazoa > Chordata > Actinopteri > Cyprinodontiformes > Fundulidae > Fundulus > Fundulus diaphanus. The sequence goes on from CM073130.1 coordinate 28,164,939, forward strand.
GAAAAAAGGAGCAAAACAGATGAGACAAAATGCTTAAAATGGAGAAAAGGTGAAACAAAAGAGGGAAGAAAAGGGAGACAGCAATACAACATCCTCTGAGTCTGCTTCTCCACCTGCAAAGAGAGATATAAAAAGAACAGCAAAACCAGCAGATCCAATATTACAGGTACAAACAGGTTCAACATTAATCTCCCCTAATGCTATACATTTCAATACCATTATCTTGTTTTTTTTCTTATTTGATGCTTATCCCATTTTATAACTAAGGTTTTAACAAAACTTTGTCTGTCATTTATGGATTTTTTTTAATGATCTTAGTGCATGTTTGGTGTGGGAGGAAACCAGAGCACCTGGAGAAAACCCATGCAAACACAGAGAAAACATGCAAACTCAGCACAAAAACAGGACTGAAGGTGATGAATCATATTTTCCAGTATGCTTATATTCCACCCTCTGCTGTTAAAGTGAAGGTGAATTAGACTGAACATTTTTAAAAATATTTGCTGTTAAACTTGCAGAAGAAAGTACCTACAAGTGCCTTGTATACAATGGTAGTCTAAAGCTTAGGCCGTGGTTTCCAAACAGCTAATTGATCAACCCACATACTTGCTGTATTTCTTTTCCTAATCAGTAGGAGGTACTAATGTAAAAAAAAAAATCCCTCCACACCACCCCCCTCTCCCAATTTATTGACCTCTTCTCATCTAGTTTAAACTCAATTCAGGCCCACTTGATATTTTATCTCCCACCAGCATTCTTTTTTAACTAAATAAAACATTTGCAGATATCTTGAAAACAATTTTTACAGGTTTAAATAATTCTAGTAATTTAATAGGATTACGATTAATTTATTTTTTTTAGTCTGATTCACCTTCACATATACTTACCCCCATTTTTACTTACTACCCTCTGATTATCCCCTTTCCTTCTCTTTTGTCCTCCTGTTCATTCCTCCAATTTTCCATGTACAGCAGATTTTAAGCGCAAGCTCTGTGTAAGCAGTAAGGCTCTACTTTCACAAGTACAGCCTTACTGCTTTCGCTGTAGTGCTCCGCTTGATTTATGTAGAATTTATACAGGGACAATTTCATGTTAAATGGACACTGAAACAGGAAGGTAGAAGAGGGAAAAAAGGAGCAAGACAGATGAGACAAAATGCTTAAAATGGAGAAAAGGTGAAAAAGAAAGAGGGGAGAAAAGGGAGACAGCAATACAACATCCTCTGAGTCTGCTTCTTCACATGCAAAGAGAGATATAAAAAGAACAGCAAAACCAGCAGATCCAATATTACAGGTACAAACAGGTTCAACATTAATCTCCCCTAATGCTATAAATTTCAATACCATTATCTTGTTTTTTTTCTTATTTGATGCCTATCCCATTTTATAACTAAGGTTTTAACAAAACTTTGTCTGTCATTTATGGATTTTTTTTAATGATCTTAGTGCATGTTTGGTGTGGGAGGAAACCAGAGCACCTGGAGAAAACCCATGCAAACACAGAGAAAACATGCAAACTCAGCACAAAAACAGGACTGAAGGTGATGAATCATATGTTCCAGTATGCTTATATTCCACCCTCTGCTGTTAAAGTGAAGGTGAATTAGACTGAACATTTTTAAAAATATTTGCTGTTAAACTTGCAGAAGAAAGTACCTACAAGTGCCTTGTATACAATGGTAGTCTAAAGCTTAGGCCGTGGTTTCCAAACAGCTAATTGATCAACCCACATACTTGCTGTATTTCTTTTCCTAATCAGTAGGAGGTATTAATGTAAAAAAATAAATCCTCTCCACACCACCCCCCTCCCCCAATTTATTGAGCTCTTCTCATCTAGTTAAAATTAACTCTGGCCCACTTGATATTTAATCTCCCACCAGCTATTTTTAACAAAATAAACACATTTAAAGATATTTTCAAAATAACTTTCACAGGTTTAAATAATTCTAGTAATATATTTTAATCGGATCACTATTTATTTATTTTTTTCAGTCTGATTCACCTTCACATATACTTACCCCCATTTTTACTTACTACCCTCTGATTATCCCCTTTCCTTCTCTTTTGTCCTCCTGTTCATTCCTCCAATTTTCCATGTACTCGAAAGCCATAGAGACAGGTGTACTCAGAATGGCCCCAATTGCTCTTCACTTGTAAAGATATGTAGGTGAAGGCACCGATTTTATGATCCTGTGGGCCAAAACAAATAAAAATGTGGAATGTTAGCACATTACATGATTGGTACGTAAAGAACAGATAAGAAGTTTAAAGTCGAAATTTAAAGTGTAATCATTCATTTTATCCATTTTCCAGACAGTTATTCAGTGTTTGTGCCTTTACATGGGTTTCTTTAGTTACATTTGTTGATGAGCAGAGGTAATATATTTAAGTACCACTAGTAAACTTCACTAAACTGGCAAACATTAATGATTTGACTTGGCTACTCTGCAATAGTTCTTTTTTTTCTCCCAACAAGGGCAAAATAACAATTCATAGCCAATTTAGTATATATAATGCCGTTCCAATGTTGTACTTAAATGTCCCTTCATGGAATGTCTGTTAATGCATTCTTATAAAGTCATGATGAAGTCCAGGGGTCTCATGTACAAAAGAGTGTGCAGCTTTCATTTTAAAAGTTGGAGGTAGGGAGAAATCATTTGGTCTGTTGCTCCTGGAGTTAAATAAAACTGAATGGAGTAATATTTCAGTGTATTTGGGTATGTTTTAGTACTTTCTTGTTTGTTATTGTCACAAAAAAGTTTGCATGGCTGCCACACACTTTCATGGCAGGTCAAAATTTTGCTTAGCTTTCCACACACATGAACATTACATTTCAATGTTCATTTGTATACATCCCAGGCACGCTGTATACATGAGGCCCCTGGTTTTCTCAAGAAAACTACCTTAGAACTATTTGCAGTGGGAATGGCTGCTGTTGCTTACAATAAAAATTAGACGAAAGGTAATTTAAAAAAAAGAATAAGTGTGATATATTTACAGGGAGTTTGAAGGTTTGCAGCTGGTCTCCATCCTCATCATAGAGAAAAGTTCCTAAAAGGCTCCCCTCGTCTGCCAAATCATTCTTTCCCTGAGAAAGAGAAAAAATACATATGCAGCTGAACAACATGCTTTCTTCACATCTATGAAAGTTAGACAAAGTTTTGCACAGACTGTATGTCGATATGTCTGTTTAGTACAGTGGCATGAAATTACAATATTTTTCAGTGTGAGGATGAGGTACATTATTTTTGACATAATGATACCTTTAATTATATTATTATTTTCCCCTTCCTAATTATATAGAGATTAATATAATAAAAAATGTATTGGTGTTTAGTGTTCCCTGGCTGTCAAATAACTATTAACTGAAGTTTTCAGATAGTTGGATGAGCTGACCATTGAGCATCCTGAGTTAATATTTTTTAGTGCAGGCTGTAAAGTGTAGTAGGATATTAATTTATGTCATATCAAGTCATTGCTGCAACATTTGTGCAGCACTTGCATCTAAACCAGAAGTGCATGTGTACGATATATGTGGTGTCTCAGGGTTTTGACATTAAAAATGCATGACTTACATAGACAGAAAACTCTTTTGGAGCGCTGGGGATGGTGCCTGTCGGTGATAACATTTTGGGAATGTGAGCCAGGGTGACATGGCTGATGGAAACTTTGTAAGGCAGGGCAATTGATAAACGTCCTTGGGAACCTGCAAAGGCCCAGCATTGTCCTGGAAGCAGGTGGGATTTTCCCTGAAGAAAAGAGTAGAAAGCAAAGTTTAGGTTGAGTGCCAAGACTTGGAAAAAAGAAAAATACCGTACCTAATATTTTCTCAAAAAGAAATACCACTCAGCCTATTATTAATTCAATGTTCTGAGTGTCGTTCATACCTGGATTACAATCGTTGGTCCTACAGCTGGTCGTCGTATTACTAATCCACACAAACTACATGTTTCTCTGCTCTGATATGTGTCTGAGGTCATTTGGTGTAAAATCCTTGCTTCTGTACACAAAAACACAAATAATGTGAGTCAGGAAACCTTTAAAACTGAAAATGTACAATTTGATGTATAATCTTATTGCTGATTTATTATGGTAATGGCTCACGTAGAGATTCCAGAGCAAAGTTGGGCAACAGATCTGCTGGTGGTAGAAGGTAGTCCAGCTCTTTCTTTATCCTCAGCAGCTCTTCATGCTGGTTGGCTAAGAGCTTTTCCAGATCCTTACATCCTGGGGTTAAGACCTGTGCACAACATTTAAGTTAACAGCTTCTTCTCATGTTTACAGAAAAATTTAATTTTTTTTTTACTGTTTAGATTAGGAAGATGAGAAATACCATGTCCGTTGCAGTTGGTGTAACGAGTGTCTCTGAAGGTTGTGAGGACAGAGCAGAAAGCAGGTAGGCACATCCTAAACAATAAGGATTAGCAGAAGATGCCAGTCAGTGGCATGACATTCAAAATACAGACTTTCTAAAACACCTTTAAATTAATGTTTGTGGAAGAAGAGCATTTACCATAAAACAGGGGAAAGATGATGATGATGATCCAACAGAATGTGTTCAGTGTGTAGTTTTTCTGATTTTCATTGCCACTGCTGTCAAAGCTGTCTTCTACAGGGACCGCTGTTGTTCTTGCGTTTAATAGCCGCCGACTTCTGCATCTCCTTGTGGGTAAACATGGAACAAAGATAAATGTGTGAAGCGTGAGTTGATGAACAGATGATCGTGTTGTACATGATTTAAAAATATTTGGTGATTTAACTTACCTGACTCTGGTCTTTTTGTATGAAACAGTCGGTACTCCATCAGAGCTGTAGTACCCGTTCAATAGCAGACGGAGGCTTCTTCTCAACATAACTGTGAAGAAAAACAAAAACGCGAAGGTTGTCAATGACTCTGACACAAAGCATTTTAAAAAGACAACACAGCTGTAAAATGTACTTTTTAGTGTTGAATGTTATTTCAAGTTTAAAACTGTCAGCATTTCTAGTAATGAAAATTAGATCATCATTTCGACTGCCTTTAAGATCTACTAAAGAGAGTATAATTCTCCATTTGTACATTAACTCATTGACTTGCTGCTGTTTCAAAGTCAACTTAAACAATCTACAAAATGTATGAAAAGTGCCTGAGGATCAATTACTTTGACACTTTTCATCTTTCAATCAAAAATGAAACAAAAAATTTTCATATCAATCTGAAGAACCTTTTTCTGCTTAAATTATCACTGACAATGCTGTCAGAAATCTTTTAGTTAGATCGCCCAGAAGTTTCCTATCCCAGGTTTATAACTATTTAAAGAAAAAATACTTACATTTGCCGTAGCTCATTGTGTTTAGCTGATTTAAGATAGTCTTGCTTCAGTTTTTCCAAAGTTTGTCTCTCTTTGAGCTCAACTGGTAGAAGTGTGAGAATTCTGAGTGGAGTGCTTCCTTTAATGACTAAAGTTCCGGAGGCATCTGATGTCACGTTACCCTGTGACATCAGAATGTTCAGCAGTGCCCGCCAATACATTAAATACTGGACTGGGTTTTATAGAATTTTAGAAATTATTACACCAAGAATCGGTAAATCTCTCTTCTACTGTAAAGCTAGTGAGTTTGCAAAGACAGGCTAACGTGTGAACAAATAAATGCATGTCACATATTTTTTGGGTTCAATTTCTGTTACAAATATGTTTGGGTACAATTCAAGTATATGTAATTTTTTTGAATTGTAACTACTGTTTGCATTTTATCATCCCAGGCTGGGCCTTTTCTCTCCATTTAGTTTTCATGTTTTCCCTGCAATGTACTGGTGACCTGTCCAGAGTGTATCTGCCGCTTAGCCCCTGAAAGGTAGGCCCCAGTCCTAACACCAAAATCCTCTGTGATAAGACAATATAGACAATGGAATACAATATTTTTCATCAATAGGTTTTTGATTAGGATTTACAAAATGTCACAATGTAAAACAATATTAATAAATTCTAAAGTGTTATGATGTGAAGCACTTGGTTTGAGCTTGCGTTGTGTTTTCCTTTAGAATATTTTTACATTAATTAACATGCTCTTGGTGTTTTTTTTTTCAAACAATAAACAGGTTTACTAACCTGTGGATAAGTAAAGGTTCAGGGGTTTCACATGCTCATTTCCTTACATATGAAATAATTGTGAGGTGAGACTTTGTGTTGATAATTTTAACTTATTTAGTGTCGTTATGCTGTTGCTCCATGTTGTATAGACCCAGACTTAGCCATTGTTAGCTGCCCAGATAATAGCCACGTTGATGTGCATTGAGCCGGTGAATCCCCATGGAAAATTTACTTGTCAGTGGAGTTGGGGAAATTTTACAGGGAAAGACTAACAAACTACTCCTCCCAGCATTCATTGCAGTTCTCATGTCACAGACTGAGGCTATATATACATGTAGTCCGTCGGCCAGAATCTGTAGGACGTCTCCTTAAGAACTTTCGTATGAACTGTCAGGGGGCAACTTTCTTCCACTTGGATAAGTTGCTACACATAGCAGTGATCTCAAAACACCAATGTTCCCACGTTTTCACTTGCACATTAATAAGTTATAGACAATAAAAAATCTAAACTGTTGCGCTCCGGTCCAAGAGCTCACGTGATTCGAGTTTTGCTGCTCAGCCAATCAGATCGCTGTATTGTCAGCTGTGCGAGTTCAACCAGTTCATCATGGCTGTGCCCATAAGGTGTCGTATGCATCTGTTTCCAGACGAAGAAAGCCCAATAATACCATTTTCTGGTGCCAGTTGGCAGAGATCTTGATGGCAAGGAAAAAGAAATAGCCCAGTCCATCCATCCATTGTCCTACACGCTTATCCCTGCTGGGTTTGCGAGGCGTGTCGGTGCCGATCTCCAGCTGTCAATGGGCGAGAGGCGGGGTACACCCTGGACAGGTCGCCAGTCCATCGCAGGGCAGAATTTTTTGCCCAATATACTGTGATATCACCAAGACGTGCTGCGATAGGATAGCACAGGTGACAGGTGTCGTGCCAAACGACTTATTCCCGCCAGAATTTATATCCCCTGCGTCGGGAGCGCATTCAGCTGAAACAATGAATCCAGTCAACTCCGCCTCATTTCCAACCTATTAGGTGTGGAAATGAAGATGTTTTACTTTTCTTAATGAAATATAGCAATGGTGTCGTTACATTATTGTTCAGTTAGTGGGATAAAACTGAAAATGTAACACTTGTTAGTGCTATCGTAAGGGACTGCTATGTCGGTTAAAACTCCATTGATCATATAACACTTTCTCAGAAATTAAACGGATCTGTGGTCATTTCCAGATGTGTCACGAAAATATTAGCTTTATGTTATTAGACTATCGCATGTCTCTCTGCTGAAGCCAAAAATCACCTTCCTGAGTCCATCACAGCTGTCTGCTTGTTCGTCTTTTTTCTTTTTCTTTTTTGGTAGCTAGACCCGCATGAATGGATCATATAAAGTGGATTTCACGTGTGATCAAATGAACACTGAATAAAGGTACAGCCAAAATTATCAGATCTAATAAGATTTTAATTCAACCAAGAACCATATAGAGATATTAACCATATTAAGAAAACGAGATATGTCGCTTTTAAAAACAGAACAATGTATTAGGAGTTTAAAAAAATCTAAGTCATTTTATTAGAATGTGATGTTTAAAAATGTTTGGACTTCACAACGCTGGAGGTTAAAAGTTTTATTGATTTGAGCACTCCCCCGACGCAGGGGATATAAATTCTGGCGGGGATAAGTCGTTTGGCTGTGCTATCCTAGCACAGCAGGTCTTGGTTATATCACAGTAAATTGGGCCATAGTCTGGGCTATTTCTGCCCTGCGATGGACTGGCGACCTGTCTAGGGTGTACCCGCCTCTCGCCCATTGAAAGCTGGAGATCGGCACCTGCACCCCTCGCGAACCCAGCAGGGATAAGCGTGTTAGAAAATGGATGGATGGATGGATGGATGGATGGATGGATGGATGGATGGATGAACTATTTATTTTTCCTTGCCATCAAGATCTCTGCCAACTGGCATCAGAAAATGGTATTATTGGGCTTTCTTCGTCTGGAAACAGATGCATACAAAACCTTACGGGAGCAGCCATGATGAACTGGTTGAACTCGCACAGCTGACAATACAGCGATCTGATTGGCTGAGCAGCAAAACTCGAATCACGTGACCTCTTGGACTGGAGCGCAAAAGTTTAGATTTTTTATCGGCTATAACTTATTAATGAGATCACTGCTATGTGTAGCAACTTATCCAAGTGGAAGAAAGTTGCCCCCTGACAGTTCATACGAAAAGTCATCCTACAGATTCTGGCCCATGGCCTAATGTATTTGACACAAAATTCTTCCTCTCCAGTTGCTGACTCAGCCAATTGAGTATCTCAAGACTAGTGGAGTACCCAATTTACTGGCAAGTTTTGTTCACGCTCCCCTCATTTTAACCTTTGAAGAAGCTTAAAGGAGCATAGCATACGTTCCAGGATTTTTGTAGACGTCTGTCCCCTCTGGTGACAAATTGAAATGACACCAGTGTTGTGCACATGCATGGTAGAAGAGGAAAAGCATCTACCACCATAACCGCACAGGTCTTTTTTTAGAGGCATAATGTCTTCTGAAAGAAAGTTGTAAAAAATTGAAGTTAGTCAGTGTTCTCTCGCTAATCCATCAATTATGTTGGAGACTCAACAAAGCAGCCAGGTGAACGGGAGCAGACAGCATGTCCCAGGCCCAGAGGGTTCAGCCCGAATCACTCTCTCATGAACTGACTAATGGAGCCAATAGAGGCAACTGCGGTAAAAAAAGGTTAACTAATTTCACAAGTCGGATAATTGTAAAGGCATGTATGGGAAAGAAAATATAATATAATAACAATATTTAACTTCAAAGATTTGCACCATGCACATTTAAGAAAGCTTTAAGTATCAAGCAGATCAATCCCGGCTAGAAGAACTTGGGTAACCAGCCTGCAATCCAAATCCAAAGTCATTAAATCTATACATAGATTGTCCAAAGAAACAGTACTTCCTTCTTTATATAGGTGACTGAAGAGCAAACACCCTTTGGAGGAGAAGCAGACTGCAAACTTTTAATTTAAAATTAAAATATTAAATTATAAAATTACAACCTTGGATCTAGGCCCAACTGAGGATGTGCTACTGCGAGTACCAAATTTATGATTGAGCCCATTTTTAAAAAAAAGGCTACAGGAAACCATCTTCACATGGGCCCAACACCTGTAGGAATTTATCCTATCTGGCATGTAATGAGGGGGGGGGGGGCTTGTATTTTTTTTCTTATTCTGTTTTTTTTTGGGAAAGCTTACAAATGTTTTTCCCAAGGCATTTCTTGGTGGTGCTTCAGGACTACAAGAGTTCTTTTCATGCCTCACTGTTCCTTGCATAAACAAAGCAAGAGCTGTGTCTACAGTGTTGGGCAAGCTACTTGTCCAGTGTAGTGAGCTAAGCTATCAGTTACTCAACAATAAATTAAGCTTCACTACACAAAAGCTACCACCTATAGAAATATAGCAAGCTAAGTTACACAAATGTGTTAAAAGTAGCTTAACTACATTAGAAGCTACTTAACGTTGTACCAACCTAATGTCAGATCAATTCAAAATGAGTCTGGTACACTGGTTAAAACATTTATTAAAGATCAGCCAATGACCTTACACAGTGTAGACATTGCTTTATGAGCAGCATAATAAAATACAAACTGAAGTAATTACTGCTAGAAATAAAACAAAAAGGTTATTGGCCGATAGATACAGACAGGAGAGGCAAAGTAGAAGCTCGCGCATGAACATGTCCAACCAACAACTCTGATTGATTGTTCACTCTGAATGTTGTTTCAAAATAGCAAACCTGGTTTCATTTCTTAGTTATGTCCTGGATTTTGTAGCGTTTGCGGACGCTACGTCGCTACTTGATCAAAAAAATAACGTCACTACAGGAAAGTTACTTGATTCATAAAGCAGCGACGCTACGGTCAAGCTACTGGAAAATGTAGTTTAACTAATAGCTTCGCTACATGTAGCGGCGCTACTGCCCATCACTGTGTGTCTATAATATTGCTACAAGGTCAAGCTCATTACCAGTGTGTGTCAAAGTCCAACAGGGTTGCCTCTTGTCCCTGATCATTTCCTTGGTGTTCTCAAGGCATAGATGTGGAGTTGGAATTGTCTGGTTTGAAAACCTAATGTTCGCATGCTTTTTTCTGATTTGTGGCTTTGTTCACATCCTATTCAACCTCAAGCATAACCTTGAGCAAGCACCGGAACAGCTGACTGCCAAGTGTCAGTTCTTCTAAGATTGAAGCAATGTTTTTCAACTGGAGAAAAGTTTATTGTTCCCTCCACGTTGGAGTCAGCCTTTGCCTCAAATCAGGGAAGCTCATGTATTTTGGTGTTCTCTTCACAAGTGATGGTAGACTGGCGTAGGAGATAGATGGACAGATAGAGGCTTCATTTACAATAATGGACTGCTATGGTCCATCATAGTGAGCAAAGAGCTAATTCAGAAAGCAAAGCTCTTGCTTTACCTGGCTGTCTTCACTCCCACCTTCACATACGGTCATGAGATATGGATCAGTACTGTATGGAGCCAGAAGGGTCTCGATATTCACAAATACACATATGTGATTCATACATGCATAGGACAAGATCCACACATCCACAGCTCGATTCATGCAAGCACAAAAAATCCACAAATGCACAAAAAATCCACACACACACACAGGACAAGATATACAAATCCACAGCTGGATTCATGCAAGCACAAAAAAATCCACAAATGCACAAAAAAATCCACACACACACAGGACTAGATCCACACATGCACAGCTCTGGACTTTAAACATCACTGCATTTGTGTGTGGATTTTTGAGACTCTCCTGGCGTTCCCCGTTTTACAAATGCATTTTTTTAAACAGAGAATGGTTTGCAACCAATCAGAAGCCTCCCTTGTATAGGCCAATCACAGGAAAGTACTCCACGTGGGGTGACTTACTCATAAGCCAATCACATTCAACCTGTTCAGGAAGCGCGTACTATGAGCACAATGCGCTTTCAGACCTCAGCATGGATTCTGACGTCAGTGGAGCGGTAGGTAAAACATAACTTGATATTCAATTTCAATTCAATTCAATTTTATTTATATAGCGCCAAATCATGAAACATGTCATCTCAAGGCACTTTACAAAATCAAGTTCAATCATATTATACAGATTGGGTCAGATTATACAGATTGGTCAAAATGTCCTATATAAGGAAGCCAGTTGATTGCATCAAAGTCTTGACAAGCAGCATTCACTCCTGGGGAACCGTAGAGCCACAGGGAGAGTCGTCTGCATTGTACATGGTTTTGCTGCAATCCCTCATACTGAGCAAGCATGAAGCGACAGTGGGAAGAAAAACCACCCATTAACGGGAAAAAAAACCTCCGGCAGAACCGGGCTCAGTATGAACGGTCATCTGCCTCGACCGACTGGGGTTACAGAAGACAGAGCAGAGACACAACAAGAGAGACAAAAAGCACAGAAGCACACATTGATCTAGTAATCTGTTCTACATTAGATGGTAGTAACGGGTGAGCCGTCTTCTCTGGATGATGTCAAAGTTAACAGAACGCCAGACCAGGTGTACCTACTATGAAGAAAAAGAGAGAGAGCAAAAAGTTAAAAGCTGAAATGACGACAGTCATTTCAATGTAATACAATGCAAAACTGGAGAACCGTAGAATGAAGAACAGTAGAAATCAGTAGAGTGAGAAAATTAGACCCTGATGTCCTCCAGTAGCCTAAGCCTATAGCAGCATAACTATAGAGGTAGCTCAGGGTAACATGAGCCACTCTAACTATAAGCTTTGTCAAAAAGGAATGTTTTAAGATTAGTCTTAAAAATAGATAGGGTGTCTGCCTCACGGACCAAAACTGGGAGTTGGTTCCACAGGAGAGGAGCCTGATAGCTAAAGGATCTGCCTCCCATTCTACTTTTAGAGACTCTAGGAACCACCAGCAGACCTGCAGTCTGAGAGCGAAGTGCTCTGTTAGGAACATACGGAGTAATCAGAGCTCTGATATATGATGGAGCTTGATTATTAAGGGCTTTATACGTTAGAAGAAGAATTTTAAATTCTATTCTTGATTTAACAGGAAGCCAATGAAGGGAAGCTAAAATTGGAGAAATATGATCCCTCTTGTTGATTTTCATCAGAACTCTTGCCGCAGCATTTTGGATCAGCTGAAGACTTCGAACTGCATTTTGTGGACTTCCTGATAGTAAAGAATTACAATAGTCCAGCCTTGAAGTAACAAATGCATGCACTAGTTTTTCAGCATCACCCCTGGACAGAATGTTTCTAATTTTGGCGATATTCCGGAGGTGAAAAAAGGAAACTCTGGAAACCTGTTTAATATGGGATTTAAATGACATGTCTTGGTCAAAAATAACACCAAGATTTTTTACTTTATTACCAGAGGCCAAGTTAATGCCATCCAGATTCAGTGATTGATTAAGAAGTTTATTTTTTGAGGACTCTGGCCCAAAGATTACAACTTCTGTCTTGTCAGAATTTAAATGCAGGAAATTTAAAGTCATCCAGCTTTTGATGTCATCAAGACATGACTGCAGTCGAAGTAACTGATTGGATTCATCAGGATTTATGGATAAATATAGCTGAGTGTCATCAGCATAACAGTGGAAATTAATCCCATGCTGTCTGATAATTTTGCCAACCGGAAGCATATATATAGTAAATAGAATTGGTCCAAGGACTGAACCCTGTGGTACTCCACAGGTGACCCTAGAGTTTGAAGAAGATTTATTATTAACATGAACAAACTGGAATCTGTCCGACAGATAAGATTTAAACCAGCCTAATGCTTTCCCCTTAATCCCTACAATATGCTCAAGTCTTTGTAGGAGAATAATGTGATCAACTGTGTCAAATGCAGCACTGAGATCTAACAGGACAAGTACAGACACAAGTCCATTATCTGAGGCCATGAGAATATCATTGGTGACCTTCACCAGAGCTGTTTCAGTGCTATGATGAGCTCTAAAGCCTGACTGAAACTCCTCAAGTAGGTCATTACTTTGTAAATGTTCACAAAGTTGATTAGCAACTACTTTCTCAAGAATTTTAGATAAGAAAAGAAGATTAGATATAGGTCTGTAGTTTACTAGCTCATCTTGATCAAGAGAAGGTTTCTTAAGTAAAGGTTTAATAACAGCTACTTTAAAAGCCTTTGGTACATATCCATTTACTAAGGATAGATTAATCATGTCTAAAATAGGACCACTGATCAGAGGGAATACCTCCTTAAACAACTTGGTTGGGATTGGGTCTAACATACAGGTAGAAGGTTTAGATGAAGCTAAAATTTTAGATAGCTCAGAAAGCTCTACTGCTTTTAAACAGTTCAGACACTGCGCAGGTGCTAAGGATTCCTCCAATGCTGCCTCACTTACTGAGGACGAGGTAATCATGTTTGGGAGGATGCCAATTATTTTATTTTTAATGGAATCAATTTTATTTATGAAGAATCCCATAAAATCATTACTGCTAAGAGCTAAGGGGATGGCTGGATCAACAGAGCTGTGGCTCTGGGTAAGTTTGGCAACTGTATTGAAGAGAAATCTAGGATTATTCTTATTCTCCTCAATTAATGATGAAAAATATGCTGCTCTAACTCTGCGAATGGTCTTGTTATACAACAATAGACTGTCCCTCCAGATTAGGTAGGATTCCTCTTGGTGTGTAGAGCGCCATTTTCTCTCCAATTTCCTAACATTGTGCTTCAAGGAATGCAGCTCTGAATTAAACCAAGGAGCCAGCTTCCTGTGAATAATCACCTTATTTTTCAAGGGAGCTACATTGTCTAATGCAGAACGCAATGACAAAGTCATACCGTTTACAAAGACATCTATTTGTGAATTGGAAGAAACAACATTGCTGCCATCTACAGGGCATTTCTGCAATACGGAGGATATTAAAAAGGGGACAGACTCTTTAAGTTTTGATACAGCATTATCCGATAAAGATCTACTATAATGGAACCCTCTTTTGGGGGTGGAGAACTCCGTTAGATTAAACTCAAATGTTATTAAAAAATGATCAGATAGGACAGGGTTGTGAGGAAATACTGTTAATTCTTCACAATCAATGCCATATGTCAGCACAAGGTCTAAAGTATGGAGCCAAGAGTGCGTCGGTTTATGCACATTTTGAGCAAAACCAATTGAATCTAGGATAGTTTTAAAGGCTACACTAAGGTTATCACATTCTGTGTCAACATGGATGTTAAAATCACCCACTATAATAACCTTATCAGTATTTAACACCAAATCAGATAAGAAGTCTGACAGCTGATCCAAAAACTGAGTGCAAGGGCCTGGTGGACGATACAAAACAATAAACAGAAGAGGTTTTATTGCTTTGCAGTTTGGATGAGGGAAACTGAGGGTTAAATGTTCAAAAGAACTGTAGTTATTAATTGGCCTGGGACTAATTAATAAATCAGACTGAAAGATGGCTGCCACTCCTCCTCCTCTTCCCACAGATCTGGGAATGTGGAAATTTGAATAATTGGAGGGAGTTGACTCATTTATACTAACGTAGTCCTCTTGTAGCCAGGTTTCTGTGAGACAAAACAAATCAATCTGTTTATCAGAAATCAATTCGTTAACTAACAAAGTCTTTGGAGGGAGAGACCTTATATTTAATAGACCACATTTAATTCTTTTATTTTTAGGTTCAAGGTGAACCGTATTGATTTTTATTAGGTTTTTATGATTTGTTCCTTTTAGATAAGTTTTTGATCTGTTAAGTTTTGGCCGTGGGAAAGACACCGTCTCAATAGGATAATGGGTGGGTAACAGTACAGAAGCTGCAGAGAGGTGTGTTAAACTACGGCTCTGCTTCCTGGTCTGGACCCTGGGTTGTCAGCATTTAGAAGAACTAATAAAACCGGCCAGATTTCTAGAAAGAAGAGCTGCACCATCCAAAGTGGGATGGATGCCGTCTCTCCGGATCAGACCAGGTTTTCCCCAGAAAGTTCGCCAGTTATCAATGTAGCCCACGTCGTTTTCAGGACACCACCTAGACAACCAGCGGTTGAATGATGACATGCGGCTAAACATGTCATCACTGGTCAGATCAGGCAGGGGACCAGAGAAAATTACGGAGTCCGACATTGTTTTAGCAAACTCACACACCGAAGCAACACCAACTTTAGTGACCTCCGATCGGCGTGACCGGGTGTCATTACCGCCAGCGTGAATAAAAATCTTACTGTATTTACGCTTATCCTTAGCCAGCAGTTTTAGGTAAGATTCTATGTCGCCCGTTCTGGCCCCTGGCAGGCATTTAACTATGGTCCCTGGTGTCTCTAGTGCCACGTTTCTGACTATTGAGCTCCCAATCACCAGAGTCGGCTTCTCAGCGGGTGTGTCGCTGAGTGGGGAAAATTTGTTAGAAACGCAGACGGGTTGGTGGTGAACTGGGGGCTGAAATCTAGAGCTATGCTTCCTACGAACTGTCACCCAGCCGGCCTGCTTACCCGGCTGCTCGGGTATGCTTAGCTTGTTGTCTGCTTGGTATGATACTTTGTTTCATTATTAATTTTAATTGGTTTATTAGTGCAACTGCAGCATAATTCCTAAGGGATACAGAGAAAGAGATAGCTTCATGTCAGGCTTCAGCGGGCAGCAGCCGTTTTTCTCCCTCTCTCTCTGCAGGTGTTTGCTGATGAGTGGGGAGGCGCCGAGCAGCAGGTGTCCGCCTCCACCCTTCGGCCTCGCAGCCGATGTCGAAAGCCGCCTCTCTGCTCCCTTCAAGTCTCTCCAGATCCGCCCGCAGCGCTCCTTGGTCTCTGAGCTCCCAACGTCTAACTCCGCGGGCTTCTTCCGTCTGATCTCCAGCCGGCCAGCAGTGATTCCCCCCGAGCTCTCATTGGCCTCGCCGTTACCTGCTTCTCCTGTGCTCTGACAATTCGCCTCTGGCCCCATGTCCCGCAAGCCGCCACGCCTCTGGCGCATAGCGCAGTGAGGTTGGATATTAAAGCTCCGCGTAAACAGCGGGATCTAGCTCACGGTTGTTTATTTTGAACATTGTTGAACTGAGTACAAAGTTTGCATATTAGTTGCACAATGGACAGTTCCAGCTGCCTTTCTTTGCATTTACATGTTCTGTGCTCTAAGGCACAGGGCATGGAACCATCTGTTCAAAGTTGTCTCACTGGATCTGTTAAAATAAAACAGAAAAGATACTTGTTCAGTTTTATAGTAATACATTACATGCTCCTCTCAAAGATTAGGGTGCTTATTTGCTTGTCTTCTATAAATTACAACTTCAAGACTGCCAGGAGTTTATCCATATTTATGCTTCAAATTTACACATTGACAACTCATACTCTCACGCAGTCTGTAATTGGAGGTCCAGAAACCGCGATATATATATATATATATATATATATATATATATATATATATATATATATATATATATATATATATATATATATATATATAATTCTTAATATTTGGTTGTTTTCCTTTGTTGATTAGTCTTTGATGACTTGACATGTTGAACAATGTGTGCTTCCTGCAAGCCCCCAGTTTTTTAACGGTCCCTAACTGCACCACCGCGTGTGAGAGGAGGGAGCAGCTGAGAGACGCTGACCGAAATCGGGGTCCCTCAGCCGGATCAACCGTGAGCGAGATCCCGCTGTTTACGCGGAGCTTTAATATCCAACTTCACCGCGCTATTCGCCAGAGGGGTGGCGGCTTGCGGGACATGGGCGCCAGAGGCGAATCGTCAGAGCACAGGGCGGGGGCGATTCTAGGATCTGACCTTTAGGGGTGCTCAGCCCCCAGTGTTGACTGTGATTCCTGGCATGAACAACAGGTTTTCCATTTTTAGTCCAGATGTAAGATTGTTAGAGTTCACTCATTTTTGAGCTAAAGCTCATCAAACAAGCTACAATATAGGCCAATCCAAAAGCATCGACAAACAGATTGAAATGTTTTCACGCCATAAAACCTTGTGTATTTGTAAAACCTGCATGATGGCAATAGTTAGACTAGCTATATTGACAAAAGTGAGGAATAATTTCCCTAAAGACAAAAAACTAACTTAGCTTTCTTGAAATTTTATTTTCTCTGGCTTAACAGAGCAAAACATGGTAGCCCACAAAAACCTTTTGCTGCACAGTGTTTGTCAGCTGGCTGAAAAAAGGGCTGATACTACTACACTTTCCTTATTGTCGTATTGCTTTGCTTACAAGAGAGACAAATTTAGCAGTTTGGATATATACCCAGTTGTGGAGAATCATCTATCATATATATATATATATATATATATATATATATATATATATATATATATATATATATATATATATATATATATATATATATATATATATATATATATATATATATATGCCATTAGATATGCAGTCTCATATAAGACATAAGCCGGCCATATATTATGGTGGTCTCATGACCATCCCATGTCTTCTGTCAAGCAAATTGCTAATAAGTTAATAAATTGCCACACATTTCCTTTATCAATTTGCATACTGTCTTTTTTAAAACTCAGATTAAGATAAATAGTTTCCTTATTAGGAAAAAAAACATACAGTTCAGATTTAACTTTTCAGAAAGGCATTCTGAATCCACGACTGCATCTACTGAGCTCATGTTTAGAAACAATTCATTAGAACAGCTGAAGTGCTTCAGACACAGATGTCACATGTGCAGAAAAGAATATAGCTGCAGATGTAAAATGTTCCAATAGAAATAGATCCATATAGCAAGAATAGCTGCGCTCTGCTTTTTTTTAGCAACTAAAAATATCTGTGGTCCCATCATGGTCTGATTGTGAAACAAAGATGCAAGGGCGTAGGTTTGATTTGAACTTTGGTAGGGACACCTACAAACAAACCTTCCCTGGTCTGACGTCATTGGTCCTACGCAATATGCATGCTCCTAGTTTTTGATGCTTGACTTGAGCGTCAGGGCGCGTTTCGTCTGTCTAAAGAGAAAAGCAGTATTTCTTGCTACATTTATACAAAGTTTATAACCACGACACACACTAGATACTGTTTGTTAATGTTTATAGCATCACCGGATCTGATGAATGTCAAACGGTAAATATGTGTCTATTAAACCAAATATAGTGACAATATGTCTGTTGTCTATCCTGTATTTTCTTTTGAAGATATAGAAATGCGCAGACATAAACCCCACCCTTATTTTTTTTACCTAAGATACTCTCTCTGAATCATAAAACACAGCAAAATTATACATTCAAGGGACTCCAAATAAATTTATTTTATTTACTCTGCGCTGGAAGTAGAACTGTAACTGACACTGACAGCATTTCAAATATTAAATTAAAACAACAAATGTACAACTGGGCTGTCTCATATCAAATTAAAATTCTTCGTGTTTGTATCTTGCGACGTAAATTGTGAGTCAGACTCAGATTAAGAAGCTGATGCACGAAATAAACAAAGCGAGAACACACACAGATAGATCATCAGAGTTTAGTCCGTGAATGCACCAGGATGGCCGGTTCAGAGACGTTTCAGGTTGTGGAGGTGTGGCCGATCCGAGCGTCTCTTCCTTTCTCTCGCTCCAGCCACCTGAAAATCCTCAGGATTCTGTTGTGGATTTTGCAACTTTATTGCAGTTTAATTCAAATTATGTTCTAATTTTCTTCCCACAACTTTTGTTATGATGGTTATATTGATTTAACTGCAACAGATTTTATTGTTTTTTTTTCGGGGGGTGCGCCAAACTTCCAAAAGGAAATAGGCCACGCCATAATAGGCCATTTTTTGTGTTGGACATAAAGCTGTACCTACAGTTGCATTGAGAGTTGTGTTAAAATGAGAGTTCTGTTTGGTAAAATGTTGATTTTAATGTGACTTTAATGACGCTTCAGGAGATAAGCATAACACTTGATAAGACATTACTTTCCTTTTGTGTTGAGATTAATTTAAGTTGATGTGTTGATGTGAAGCTATGGCCATTTTGATATGCTACTTACAATGTTTTCTTTGTTGCATTACGTAATTTGTCCAGTTGGACAAAACATTTTATGTAATTCAAAAACAGTTGATTTATGAGTTCATTTATGAATAAAAGGCTTCAAGTTTGAAGTAGAATCTGGGCTGTTTTTCTTGCAACGCCTCTACAGGTAGATCTTGCTTCCCACCAAAGTGGAGGTCGGGGATCTTGGGCTTAAAAAGGTTGGAGACCACTGCTCTATGTAGTAGGCTGTAAAAGGTTCAATAATGAAGCAAATATGCTGGCCCATCACAACGCACATTTCCAAAATTTTTCCAAAGTCTGGTAATCCACTTGTACTTCCAGCAGAGAGAATCATTCCTTTTCAATACTTTGTTCCATTTAATAAGATGTGAGGGGCCAGTCCCACTGTGTCAACATTGCTGAATCTATTCAAGATGGCTTGTTTGACAGCAGTGTCTAACACTTCGAGGCACACTTCAGATACCTTTGCAGTCTCAGCCTCAGACTTGAAAATGCTTGGCATCGCGAGATAATGTGCCAACATAAGCTGAAGTCTTGAGGCAAGAGTAAGCAAAATGTTTTTAAAGTTATTGGCATCCCGTACAACTTTTTTAAAGAAAGAATGTTTTGCCTCAAACCTGATGGTCCAATACTCACTTGGAGGTCCAAACTTTTGGATAAGATATGGGTAATGTTCAATAAAGTGGTGTTTGGGACATAACCTTTTTTTCTGGGAAAACTGTTTGCAGCAACTGTCTACGGTCTGAAATTTTTGCTTGTAAATAGCAAAGCAAGTCTGAAGTGAAACATGGAGTTTGAGCTCAAGAACTAATTCCCATGTCTGATCACCTTCTGGGACACGGTGAACAATGATGAGGGGAAGGAAACGCACAAGCCTCCAGTTCTCATGTCCATTACCACCTAGAGTCCGATTCCGTTTGAACGTTGATGGAATTTTCTGAGGCCGGTTTGTCTTGTCAGAGAACTTAAAAGGAAAGCCTTGGATTTCACTATTCTGTTCATCCAATGTGAAATAGTTCTTGGAAATAAAATCTGGAAGGCACAGACTTAGCTCTATGGGTACAATGCCTTCCAGCACATCATGTAAACAATCCGGTGGAAAACCTTGGCATGCATGAAAACCTGTCAATCTGTTAAGAGGGCATTCTCGTTTCACACCATCAACAGACAAAAGTTCACTCTGCTTCAACAAATTTACAGCTTCATCATACAACGCTGGTGTTCGTAAAACAAATTTACCACTCCTAACATCACAAGTCTGTATTTCTTCACGGTTACACAGGCAAAACCTACAGAATTTGTCCACATTAAAGGACTCTTGGAATCCCCCTAAGGAGTGTGCAGCCAAGTTGTCTGCAGCCACAAATAAAATGGTCCCTTTTATATTACAACCAAGTTCCTTAACAAACACACCAACTGTTTCTAGGTACTGAATGTCCTGTATCAGGGGCTCCAAAACACTATTATAACAATAAATCTTTACATGTTCAGTTTTGCACAGTAAAGCTAGATATACTGATGACAATGACAACTTATATTTTCTTGGTAAATTGGCAAGAACCCTGCACACACATAGAATAAAGGAATGACAACCTCTTTTCAAGTTCAAGAATTTAATAACAGAAATAAAATGAACATCCAGATAACATCACTATGTAATCCTGTTTATCTGAATTAACACAATATTTCAAACAGTAAATCCTCTCTACTAGGCTAGTGAAACTTAACTAAACTACTAAGCAAAATAAAGGTAAAAAGAAGCTAAGCTAAGGAACTGTTTACATGCAAAAGACAAAACAAACGTGGTTGAACATAATCAGAATAATTCAGTGAATCCCGTTCACTGCAGATCTGATTCCAAAAAGCATGGAATGGAGTTAAAAAAAAACATTTGGCATGTGTTTCAATCCATTTACAGTGTGAATCCTGAGTTAAACAAAACATTATTTGATGAAATAATATTTTATTTAAGTTAAAGAACCAAAGTTCACCTTAAGGAATGTGAATTGAGGTTAAATTAGCTCAACTAATTCAGAACAACATTTGACATGTGTTTCAACCCATTCACAATGCAAAGCCCAAGTTAACCAGAACATTATTTTGAGTAAATAACATTCTAAAGACTGATTTGCTCAGTAAAATCATTTAAACCTTATGGCCGATCTTATTAATGCGATTCTCCCTCCGGGCGCCTGGGGGTCGCTGTAGCGATCGGTCGCTAAAATGGTTAAAGTCTAAAGTTATCAAAATTGCCTTTAAACCGACATTAATATTCAATATTAATGCGGGAATAAGGCTCATAGCTCTATCGGCCAACGGGGGAGCAGAAGGATCAAGCTTTATTTTTGAAACAGGCCATTGTAGAAAAACCGGAACCGGAAATGACCAAAAGCCAATAGCATTTTGGCTAGCGGACATTCGGCGCTAACAAATAAAAGCTTCGGTTGTTATTCTAGTCATGAGTGAGCCGGATAACGTAAACATTAATGTCCCATCAATGTATGAAACCCTTGTGGAGATAACCTTTGTTATAACCATAAAACACACTCGAATGATATTAGCAAAGCCATGTGACTCAAGGCTAGCATGAGCTACCTCTGTTAGCCCTTTGTTCAAAGACACATGTACAAAACGATTTACAAAACACTTCCCAAATGAACCACTTAACTTAAGGTGACCAGATTTCTGAAATCAAATCTGGGGACATTTCTTGCTCGTGGATAAAAATCAATACATCTCATCATGATGAAATTAGGAAACAGAGACAGTAATGGTTTCATTTATTTTTACATATTTATTAATATTTGAACAACAAAGATCAAATGTAATAGCCAGGAATGTGCCTCTCCACAATTTAAGTGCATCCTAAGATTAATAAAATGATTAAATAGTGTTATTAATGGAAACTAGAACTGTGTCTCTGGGTTGGGGCAAAGTTGTGGGGGTGGTAGTGGAGGGGTCAAGGGTGGTTAACAGGGCTTTTCAATTTTGTGGGGCCGAAAGAGCTCTGCTGCCTCCAAAGGGGAGAGTGACATGTGAAAAAGAAAAACCAGTAAATACAAACATTTGGCCTGTGGATGTCTGTGGAGACAGAGTTCCCCCACCTTTTAAAAAAGTGCAACAAATACTCATTCTGTTCATGTTTACATACCTATGAGAAATAGGTTTTTCTGCATTAACATCAAAAAGAAGTAGAGGTCAAGCCCGCAGGTAAAGGATGATATATGTTTCTTACTGTCACCTGACCACATCAGGAGCCTGTGCATCTCTAAGAAGCAGATTCATTTCTTTCACTAATAGGCTATAAGCACAGCTCCACTACTTCCTGAACTTCAGTAGCTCCTTTGTTTCCTGTCTATCATTACTGGACAAGCTGATTAATCTAGGTGTGTGTGGCTGGTTACAGAGGTCAGACACACCTGGATTAATCAGTCTGACCAGTAATGAAAGGCAGGAAGCAAAGGAGCTGCTGAGGTTCAGGAAGAAGTGGAGCTGTGCATAGAGCCGGTTTGGGACAAGAAAATGGGTTTTGGTGATGTGAGGTGAAAAGGTGTTAAACATTTTCAAAAAAGCACAGACTTGGAAATCCCTTGACATGAATGCAAGTGATTGTGTGTGTAGTGCAGCATGAGCATGTATAAACTTACATAAAGTGTATATAACTACATTATGTGTATGTGTATGGTAGTAGTTGATGTGTCAGTATATTGTTTGCTCCTATAAGGTGAGTTAACGCCGGTCAGTGAGTCAGCTAACATGAGATCATCTCTGGTTTCTTCAAGGCCTTCTGTGTCTGAAGAGCCATCAGTCACTGTATCCAGAGGTCTGGATAAAATAAGAGGAGAAGAGAATATATTATGTGCAGAACTGACATTTTTAAAACACAAATAAATACAACTAATCTGCCTCTTCATTCTGCCACAGCTAGGGTAGTGCAGTGAAACTCATGTTCAGTGCATACAGGACTGTCTCAGAAAATTAGAATATTGTGATAAAGTTCTTTATTTTCTGTAATGCAATTAAAAAACATGAAATGTCATACATTCTGGATTCATTACAAATCAACTGAAATATCGCAAGCCTTTTATTGTTTTAATATCGCTGATTATGGCGTACAGCTGAAGAAAACTCAAAAATCCTATCTCAAAATATTCGAATATTTCCTCAGACCAAGTAAAAAAAAAAAATTATAACAGCAAAACAAAATCAAACATTTGAAAATGTCCATTAATGCACTCAGTACTTGGTTGGGAATCCTTTTGCACAGATTACTGCATCAATGCGGCGTGGCATGGAGGCAATCAGCCTGTGGCATTGCTGAGGTGTTATGGATGCTCAGGATGCTTCAATAGCGGCCTTTAGCTCATTTGCATTGTTGGGTCTGGTGTCTTTCAGCTTCTTCTTCACAATACCCCACAAATTCTCGATGGGGTTCAGGTCAGGGGAATTGGCAGGCCAATCAAGGACAGTAATGCCATGGTCAGTACACCAGTTACTGGTGGTTTTGGCACTGTGGGCAGGTGCCAGATCTTGGTCTTGGCAGTCTTCCCTATACTTGTGATTTAGTTTACTGAACCAAGCTGAGTGTTTTTCAAGGCTCAGGAAACCCTTGCAGGTGTTTCGAGTTAATTAGACGATTCAAGTGATTAGTTGAATAGCCTACTAGTATACTTTTTCACGATATTCTAATTTTCTGAGACAGTCCTGTAGACTCAGAAAGAGGTTATACCCTCAGACATTGGGCTTCTCAACTCAAACCTGAGTATATAGCCACTCTGTTTTACATAGCATACTTCACACACTACATTACTCAATACGTTAGTTTATCACTCAAATCATGTCAACGCTTTATCACTTGAACTTTATTAATACTCTAAGTAAATTTTTCTCCCTTCTTGTCAACCATTCTTTCCATCAGTGTTCCTATTTTCCTCCACTCTCATTTAATCTCCTTTCTGTTTTCCTATCTTCTTCCTCTCTCCTCTTGTATCAATCTTACATTATTCTAAAACAGACATTACATCATTAAAATCACTTCCAAAAACATTAGAATGTACAACATGAAAACCTCCAATTATTGTTATTTTTATTATCTTATCTGATTAAATACTAAAAATCTAATTACCACAATATTAGGAGCTACAAGCAAAAACAACATAATAAATGGACATTAAACAGGTGGTTATCTCTTACTCCATCATTCTCAGATCATGTAGACCTTGTCTCATTCAGTTCTCCTGTTACTGACTCCTTTTTTCATGAGGAACTTTCATATATCCAAACTGAGCAGTAGAAAAGCACACCTAAGCCTGGAAGTCTATGCTCATAAATCACAACCATAAATCAGCAAAACAACCTATAATAACTTAAAATAATTAACTATCTGAAATATAAACTAAAGGTGACCAATCAGTTCTAAAACATCTTTAGATGAACCCTTGTTGATCCCTGGAGAACCAATGTACCAGATTAGCGCCTTACAAAGAGTTTTCAATCATTCGGTTACATTTTATCCGAGTATCTTTTACTCATGTGAGCAGCAACTCGTGGTCTTGTCTTACTTTTTATTGATTATTCTTTAATCTGGACACAAACAAAACATTTATCACAGGATCAGCCCCATCCAAATAAAATGAATTGATTAACACACTTACCATAACACAGACCAGCTCCCCATCCGTTGCCGCAGGTTGTGAAAAACGAACTTCCACCTCTTCTTCTTCTGTTTTAAAAGTGGTGCGCTCGTCTTCTTCTTCTTCTTCTTCTTCCACTTCGTGTTTTAATGGCAGCTGACATCCGAAAGGATCATTACCGCCATCTAGTGGTGCGGTCTATTCCTCATCTTCAGCAGCGCAACCAGCTACCATAACACCTGTTTCTGCGCGCAACAGCTCTACCGTAATAACAGTCTACAATAAATTTTTTTCCCCTCTGTAAAATCGGGGACATTTCCGGGAGAGCTTTAGCCGGGGACAGGTGGTCCAAAATGGGGACAGTCCCCGGAAATCGGGGACGTCTGGTCACCCTAATTTAACTTCTACCTCTGGTTTCTCTGCCCAAACCTGTCGGTGCCTCATGTGAGTTCTGTCCACTTTGGCCATCCAACGAAGAAGCACTGAAAAGCAGGGAAAATCGTTGCTCTGTTCAACAGAATCAGAATCAAGTTTATTGCCAAGTAGGTTTGCACTTACAAGGAATTTGACTTGGTGTTGATGGTGCAGACAAAACAAAATAAAATAGAATAGATATATATATATATACAGAAGATATATACACACAGTAGACTTTGCGTTAATGTAACCCAGAAGCTTGTAAGTCCTGGGCGGGGGAGAGAGGCAGTGTCCAGTGTCACGGACGGCTCTTGGCCTTGTTGATAAGGCCGGTAGCAGATGGGAAGAAACTGTTCTTGTGGTGTGAGGTTTTGGTCCTGATGGACCGCAGCCTCCTGCCAGAGGGAAGTGACTGAAATAGTCTGTGACTGGGGTGCGAGGGATCAGCCACAATCTTCCCTGCACGCCTCAGAGTCCTGGAGGCGTACAGGTCCTGGAGAGATGGAAGATTGCAGCCAATCACCTTCTCTGCAGACCGGATGACACGCTGCAGTCTGCCCTTGTCCTTGGCGGTGGCACCAGCGTACCAGATGGTGATGGAAGAGGTGAGGATGGACTCAATGATGGAGGAGTAGAAGTGCACCATCAATGTCCTTGGCAGGTTGAATTTCTTCAGCTGCCGCAGGAAGTACATCCTCTGCTGGGCTTTCTTTGTGAGGGAGTTGATGTTCAGCTCCCACTTTAGGTCCTGTGAGATGATCGTTCCCAGGAAGCGGAAAGACTCCACAGTGTCAATTGTGAAGTCACAGAGGGTGATGGGGGTAGCTGGGGCTGAGTTCTTCCTGAAGTCCACAACCATCTCCACTGTTTTTACAGCGTTGAGCTCCAGGTTGTTCTCCCTGCACCAGGTCACCAGACGGTCAGCCTCCCACCTATAGGCGGACTCGTCACCATCAGAGATAAGTCCGATGAGAGTGGTGTCGTCCGCGAACTTCGGGAGCTTGACAGACTGATGACTGGAGGTGCAGCTGTTGGTGTACAGGGAGAAGAGCAGAGGAGAAAGAACACAGCCCTGGGGGGAACCAGTGCTGATGAGCTGTGAGTCAGAGTCATGTTTTCCCAGCTTCACGTGCTGCTTCCTGTCAGACAGGAAGTCTGTAATCCACCTGCAGGTGGAGTCGGGCACACTCAGCTGGGAGAGCTTCTCCTGAAGCAGGGCTGGGATGATTGTGTTGAAGGCAGAACTGAAATCCACAAACAGGATCCTGGCGTAGGTTCCTGCAGAGTCCAGGTGCTGGAGGATGTAGTGAAGGGCCAGGTTGATGGCGTCGTCTGCAGATATGTTGGCTCTGTAGGCAAACTGTAGGGGGTCCAGGATGGGGTCAGTGATTTCTTGCAGGTGTGAAAGCACAAGGCGCTCAAAGGACTTCATAACCACAGAGGTCAGGGCGACGGGTCTAAAGTCATTAAGTCCTGTGGTCCTTGGCTTCTTAGGAACCGGGATGATAGTGGAGAATTTGAGGCAGGCTGGCACGTGACATGTCGCCAGTGAGGTGTTAAAAATGTCTGTGAACACTGGAGACAGCTGATCAGCACAGCGCTTCAAGGTGGATGGAGAGACAGAATCTGGTCCAGCAGCTTTCCGGGGGTTCTGTCTTTTGAAAAGTCTGTTAACATCTCTCTCGTGTATGGAAAGAGTTGTCACTGAGGAGGAGGAGGTGATGTGTTGGGAGGTGCTGTTGACTGATTGAGCCAAATAAATTCACCAAGAGACATGGAAAAAATATTGATTCTTTGATGAGAAAAAATAATACTAAATTATTTGTCATTTGATTGGTAACAGTTTATGAGTTATGATGGATTTCTGCATTTGTGACACATTCTAAAAATATAACACACATTACGCACATTTCATTAAAAAAAACATGAATAATTATCGCTGTCTTACCTCTACTTATAAATTAAGTCCATGCAGCGCTCTTTCAGAACAAAAATATCGGTCACTTTCCGGTAAAAGTTTTCTTTATCTTCTTCAGTTTTAAAAGTTAGTCAGTCTCAGTGGAGCTCACTGCCAGGGAGGAAAGCCTTCCTTGATCAGTCCTTTTCCGGCTGTATGTTTAGAGTCTTTTTAGTGCTTTACTTGTTTAGCAAAACTCGCTAATAATACATCCATAACTTGCTGTGATTCTACAGTTTTGGGATCACGAGTGGTGCCCCTTGAGCAGAGGCCAAGGAACTGCCGGCCTCACCTACAACCAGTTCTTTGCTGTTTATGATCGCCCAGCAGCACGAAAACATGTTACCCGCACACAGTTTGATGACCAAAACACAATTCGTAATCCACTTATATTAAATTGTGGAAAATCAGTTCATAAGTGTTTGAACAATTGAATTTATGATCTAGAGACAGGAAGATGCATTCACAGAATGGAAGCCAGCGCAGTCAACATGGGATTGCGCAATCCCAGGGGAGGCCAAGCTCGCTGCGGCCTCACCGGCTTCGCTAATAAGCGCCACCAAGGATTTACATGAAAAATAGCGAAAAGTCTGCGATTTTAAAGAGAATATGATAAAAAATGAGGAAATTAGATGAAAAAAAGAACTTTTATTACAATTGACTGAGTGAATTACAATTTATATTATGTTATCATTATTATATATTTTCTTTCTTTCCATGATGACAAGTGAGACCTGGCCTCACTTGCCTCCCCTGACTGCACGTCACTAGGTAACTTCACGTAGCCCCAACCAGTAGCCATGATGCTTGTCATAGTAGTAGGTACTGTGATTACTGAGAAATTCCTGCTAGTCATTTGGTCTCAAATTACTTTTATGTTTTCACTCACATCAAAATTGATTGAGCAATTTACACCTGTCCCTTGCAAAGCTAAAGCTGTGATGATGGGATTCTGTGTTTGCATCAGTTTTGTGTTTGTATATATAACAATTTATATTGTTATCATTATTATATATTTTCTTTTTTTCCATGATGACAAGTGAGGCCTGGCCTCACTTGCCTCCCCTGACTGCACGTCACTGGTGTCGTGGGGGGTGGTTGCAGGACTGATGTAAACACCGACCAGAATGAATAAGGAAAACTCGCGGAATGAATAAAAATGGTTACAGTTTATGATGAAGGATTCCAGGTCAGGAGAACAGTGCTGCTGGATCACTGAACCAGACGCTGTTGATGTAAAAACAGATCCCTCCACCTTTCGCTTTGCCGGAGAGTTCTGTCTCTGTCCGCTCTGAGGAGTTGGAAGCCTGCCAGCTGCAGCGCAGAGTCCGGTATTAATCCACACAGCCACGTCTCTGTGAAGCACAAAACAGCAGATGAAGAGAAGTCTCTGTTTTTTCCTATCATCAGATATAATTTGCCCAGTTTGTAGGGCAGGGAACGCACGTTGGACAGGATTATGCCCGGTAGCGGTGAGCGGAGTCCACGCTGGCGAACACGCACCGGTGTTATGCCGAAAAGTGCACCCCTGCCGGGATATGCATCCCCTGTCGCGGGAGCGCATCTCGCTCTGTACAGCTGAATATCGACGAAGAAAACGGATTAAAATGTGACCAACGGAGTTACTTGCTCTTATATTAATGATATCAAAACGTTTGAATATACCTCTTGTGTGAAAAAAACTGTGTTTATTTGGCAGATTCGTTTACAAAAGTACGGGTGAACACCATTAAATCCAAAGTTTTTATCTGAAGTCTTAAACGGAAGATCAAACTGCATCTACAGTAAACAGCACAGCGTTCATAGACCAGTGTGATGCCTTCGCGACTGTCAGAAAGCTATGGTGCATTCAGGGGCATGGGACATTTCAAACTTACAAGGAAAGAGGCATAAAACGGAAAATAACTTTTTTATTTTTCCAGAAAATAGCGTGACCTTTTTAACAATACTGAATGCTCTATACTTGTATTTATATTGTTTTTGATTATGCACATCTGCTAGCTTTTTATTCTGAAAATTCTATAATATTACAACAGCAAATTATCAAAGTTTTTCAAAAGCCTGTTTAAAAGTTCCAAATGGGGCTGCAGATCATACAGCAACAATTGCCCTGTCATTGTTTTAAAGGGCAGAATTTGCATTTGCTGACCCTTATCCTTTAACTACAGATGGATATACAGGAATAAAGTCATACAAGTGCCAACCCCTCATAGATAGCAGTGGGTGCGTTTTTTGGCAAATGGTTGCCGAAAAACGCATCCCCCTGGTTTTTAATCTAAAAATTGTCCCAGACTCATGAAATTCATACTGGTAGCTCACATCACATGTGTAAACATGTAGGAAATGTTAAATCAGCTACAAGTATATATTTAAGTAAAATAGCAGGGGGTGCGTTTTTTGGCAAATGGCTGCCGAAAAACGCATACCCCTGGTTTTTAATCTAAACATTGTCGCAGACTGATGAAATTCATACTGGTAGCTCAGAACACACGTGTAAACATGTTGGAAATGTTAAATCAGCTGCAAGTGTAAATTTAAGTAAAATAGCAGGGGGTGCGTTTTTTGGCAAATGGCTGCCGAAAAACGCATCCCCCTGGTTTTTAATCTAAAAATTGTCCCAGACTCATGAAATTCATACTGGTAGCTCAGATCACATGTGTAAACATGTTGGAAATGTTAAATCAGCTACAAGTGTATATTTAAGTAAAATAGCAGGGGGTGCGTTTTTTGGCAAATGGCTGCCGAAAAACGCATCCCCCTGGTTTTTAATCTAAAAATTGTCCCAGACTCATGAAATTCATACTGGTAGCTCAGATCACATGTGTAACCATGTAGGAAATGTTAAATCAGCTACAAGTGTAAATTTAAGTAAAATAGCAGGGGGTGCGTTTTTTGGCAAAGGGCTGCCGGAAAATGCACCCCCTATGTTTTCAATCTAAAAATTGTCCAAGACTCATGAAATTCATACGGATAGCTCAGTACAAACAAGTAAACATGTAGGAAATGTTAAATCAGCTCCAAGTGTATATTTTAGTTGTATTATGTTTTAATGTTGTATTTGTACAAAAACCTCCCTCCAAAGGGAAGGTTGAAAAATAGAAAATTGGTGAGTTAAGAAGACATTCTGTCTAAGCAAAATTAATGTCTTTAACCAACACACTTTGAAAGAGATTCTGTAGAAAGTTTGCTCCATCATCAATCTGTTCAAAAGCACAAAGTTTTTAAATACCATTATTTTTCCGCTTCTCCATTTTCAGTTTTACAATAGCAGTAAAATGCAACATTTACAAATGCCTTTTAGTGCAAAATTATTATTTTAATCAAAGAAACAAAATACTAAACTGCAAAACATTACCAAGAATGCTTTAAAGAAATATTTATCTTAATAACAGTAATAATATTCGTTACTATAATTTTAACAATGACAGACAGGAAAACAACAACGCTGTTACTTAATCACAATGTATTAAACAGCACTGATTCCGATTGTGTGAGCTCCATTACACAATTTTACATAATTCAAATTTTGTGTATGGATATCTATTTAACATGTGCCTGAAACTTGTCTATATGAAAAGGGTTAGACATTTATTGATTTGTTTATTTATGTTGAATGTATTTGTTCCTTCTTTTATAGACGTTTCTTTTTTTTCCCCTTTAAATAAAATAACAACAGAGTAGGTGTGGCCAAATTGGCGCATTATTTGAATAGCTGTATGGTTTATCCCACTGTTATTGGTCTTAACTAATCGCTTTATGATGGATTCCCAGCTTTTTAAGGCGATATATGACTACAGGGTAAATAAGTCCTACCAAAGTGGCTTGTCAAAAATTCGCAGAAAGGCATCAAATTACCACGTTGAAGGTGAGTCCCCTATGCATCATCATCGCCCAGTGGCGTCGTGGTTAAACGCGCACAACTTCTCAAGATATTGAGAAGTAGAAGGCCTTAAAATATGGACTAAAATACAAGATTAAAATTGTTTTTTCTTAATATATTTGTTACAACCTCTTCCAGTCAGGCCTTTTTTATACCTGATGATTTATGTTCGGAATGTCAAAGCGGGCCGACTCCCGCGCATAAGAAAATACAATTAAACAGTGCCGCAATAACGCCCATCCATCCATCCATCCATCCATCCATCCATCCATTTTCCAACCCGCTTAAATCCCTCATGGGGTCGCAGGGGTTGCTGGTGTCTATCTCCAGCGTTCACTGCCGAGAGGCAGGGTACACCCTGAACAGGTCACAAGTCTGTCGCAGGGCAACACAGAGACAGAACCCATAACCTTCCTGCTGCAAGGCAACAGCGCTACCCACTCCACCACTGTGCAGCCCGCTGCAATAACGTGCGCTGCTAATTTCTAAGCAACATATGAGCAAATCAATAAATAAAAAGGAGAGCTAATCAGCGAAAAGGCGAAAAACTTCAGCTGTTAAGGTTGGAATTAAACGTTATTGCCCACTCAGAGTTGAGTAATGTCAGAATTTTGCATTAATGTAAGCATTTAATCCTAGTTACAAAAAGTCATGTATCTTTTCCATGGCTCCAAATCATAATGTATAATGTAGAGAAATAATACAGGAACAGAAGAAACGGCTGTCAATAATTTAACATTTTTTTATGCATAATAAACAATAGAATTGTAATTAAAATGACACTCATAAATTGCAGGAAAATACAATGTCATATAGAAAAGGTTGTGTCCTATTCCAAAGTGCTCATTATATGCAAAATAATTTGCCTTGGTCATGCTCATCTCTGGCATGATCAATTCCTTGTATTGACTTAACAATAGCTATGCTAATTCCTTTCTCAAATTGTTGACATTTGATTGTATCTAAAAAAAATTTAAATGTTTTCCAGGAGAATCTTTGTTTTATATGAGGGGTCCAGAAAAAAAAAAAACTATTGTGGTAAATGGTGGTGAAGAAGCAAATGCCATCTTCATCAACCTGCACGCAAGCCCCACAGGAAGTCACAATGGCCAAAAAAGAACGAGAGATGCCATTTCGCAACGCTACTATTGGCCTGGAATGACCAAAGACATTGATCAATGGGTAAAAACGCATATACCTGATTACATGTATACACCTGTTAAGTTATTTACCTCTAAAGCTATATCTCTGTTCCAATGTGGGTTTGCCCAAGATTGTTTCTCTAGTTAAATGCCAGGAGTATTTTCAGATGTGTGTATTTATTACTTGTGCAAATATATTTGTAACACCAATTTTAAAAAAATAATGCTAAAATTATCCTAATACAAAGCTTTATTAGTTAGGACAATGAAGAAAGAACAAACTGCCTATGAACACAATTACAAATATCTTGTGTTAGAAATTACACTGTTAAAATATAAATTTTACTTTACATTTGTTTTACCTTTTTGAACAAAATACATTTGTAAACCCCCTACATAAAACCAATGATGACATTTTCTATTGAGTAAAGAGTCAAAACACAGAAAGGTGACCCAACTGTATCATAACAAAATTGTGTTTTGCTTCTTTATCAACTTCTACATCTACAGGTATCTGAATGTGCCTACTGGCAGTCTGCTCAGAAGAACATAAAGGAAGCTGTAGAGCAAACCCCAATAAAGGTATTAGTTTTAAATGAATTTATTTTATGTTCCAAGACTTACTCTTGTCTTCATATCATTATACTTAATAGAAATACCAAATATTCTCAATGTCTTAACTTGAAATGCCCTGTGTACTGCTTTTATAAACTACTTTGCTTCCAAAGGTTTTTGTCAAACATTTTTGCATGGAAATATTATCTGTTATTATGATTGCAACACCAACATAGCAAAGTGGTTATCTGGTACTTTTTTTTATTATTTCAGGTTACACAGCCGTTTGAACTTGTAGGGATGGACTTAATTGGCCAACTAAAGGAAACAGCCACTGGACACAAGTATATTTGTGTAAGGATAGATTATTAATTACACAAAGTGGACACAGGCTTACCCGATCAAGTCCAAAACTGCAGAGGAGGTCACAAAGCAAATTCTGAAATTTGTTCATCAGTTCGAGGCGCCCAAACGCATATTAACAGACC
Source organism: Fundulus diaphanus (assembly GCA_037039145.1). Taxonomy (NCBI): domain Eukaryota; kingdom Metazoa; phylum Chordata; class Actinopteri; order Cyprinodontiformes; family Fundulidae; genus Fundulus; species Fundulus diaphanus. The sequence continues at coordinate 28,198,071 of CM073130.1, forward strand.
AAGGGACAGAGTTTGTGAATGCGGTAAATTCTTTTTTTTATTACTACTTCATGCATCATCAAAGTATTGGATGCTGATAAGCAACTCACACACTACCTATGTTTTGAAACAGATAAACAAAAATGTATGTGAGAAACTGGGTATAAAAAGCAGTCTGTGTGCACCCTACCATCCTCAGACAAATGGACTTGTTGAAAAAATGAACGGCACAATCCAAAGGTAATGGTGGAAAGCTTTATTTCAAAAGTACAGTAATTTTTTCACAAGGTAACATACTTCATATGATCTTGATTACCATGCTTCTATTAGGTCTTTGTGCAAACTTGTGGGGACCAAACCGGAGACATGGGATGAGTATTTGGATGCAGTCATGTTTGGGCTTGGGACCAAAAAACAGATGACCACCAAGTTTTCTCCATACTTTTTAATGTTTGGGAGAGAAGCACGCTATCCAATCCAAATACCAGAGGAATACCAGGTTTGCGATGCTAAAAACAGTAAATCTTTTAATGGTGGAAATGCATATGCATTGCCCATATGTTATAAAACTCTGAACTGTTTACTCTTTGTAAAGGTCAGCAGCAGTGTTGAAGAACTGATTCAGGAGGAGACTGTGAGCCAAGGCATCAAGCTGCTTGATGAATTAAAAACCATCATTGAGGAAAATGTCTCCAGATCCCAAGAAAAGAGAAAAAAAGACTAAGTGCATCAAGACAGAAAGAAAGTTTTGTTGTTGGACAGAAAGTCTTAAGGCAAAACGTGGAGTCAGCAGCATAAAGGTGGAAAGCTTGAACCCAACTTTCTCCAGGGAAAAAGTGCCGACCTTCTTGGGGAGAATGGATCAGTTTTCAAAATTGTCAGTGTTGACCACCTTAAACATTTTTTGCCACAACAACCACGAGTACCTCATAAAATAACTGCCTCCTTGCCTCAAACACCTTCAGCATCCACCCTCATCTCCTCCTTCATCTCCCCCTTCATCTCCCCCAACACCCCCAGCATCCACCCATGTTGCTCCTCCTTCATCTCCTCCTTCATCTCCCCCAGCATCCACCCTTGTTGCTCCTCCCTCATCTCCTCCCTCATCTCCCCCTTCATCTCCCCCAACACCCTCAGCATCCACCCTTGTTGCTCCTCCTTCATCTCCTCCCTCATCTCCTCCCTCATCTCCCCCTTCATCTCCCCCAACACCCTCAGCATCCACCCTTGTTGCTCCTCCCTCACCTCCTCCTTCATCTCCCCCAGCATCCACCCATGTTGCTCCTCCTTCATCTCCTCCTTCATCTCCCCCAGCATCCACCCATGTTGCTCCTCCTTCATCTCGCCCAACACCTTCAGCATCCTACACAGTTGTTACAATGTCATTGGAGAGTTTGCCAAAAAGGTCCTTTTTTTTCTATTTTTATTTAACAATTACGTCTTAAATGACATCATATGTGCGTTTTACATTTTTTGTCATATTGGATAAATAAGATAGAAATGTGTTTTTATAGCAGTACACTAATCTTCCACATCTTTTCCAGTTTTAGGAAAGGTTTGGAGTGGAAGAAAAAAACAAAATCACATTCTCCTGTCAAAGATTGGCCCATACAAGTTGTTTTGGTGGGATTTTGATAGAATCCGTCCTGGCAATGAGCTGGAGAGTGAGGTAATTGTTTTATGAAATGTTTATTTCAGGATCGGGAGAGATCGGCAAACACAAATAAGGACTCAAACACTGTTTCTGTTAGAATATAAGGCACACATTTATTATTATTCCCCACAGAATACAGCACATCAAAACAACAAGCACTTCACACACGCAAAGTAGCAAGCATTAAAGCAACAAGCTTTCAAACAGACGTGACGCTCAACAGATTCTCAGAATCAGCTCTTACCATTGACACGAACTGGGAGCCCTCAGTCCTAGGTTAAGATCAGCCTTCACGATGCCGGTATCCACACACGAACTCACGGCAGACTCACTGGGCTAAGGGCAGTCTCCTCTTTATATACTTGTAAACAAAGAGTCAGATGTGGAGCGAGAGTGGCCATTTCTCCCTCCACAGCTGCCCTGCCTCCCAAAACATATTTCCCAAACAGGACCCGTTCCCAGCATTTCAGCAGTGTGCGAAGCAAAATAATATGAGTGCACTCAGAATACAGCAAATATAAACAAAATAAGGAATACAGAATCAGTCTTTCCCACAACACATTGTCATAAGTTCCCACCACAAGTTAAAACAAATTATAACACAATAACACATGTGGTTCTTAGTTTCACGTGAACTCAGGTGCGAACACCACAACAGCAATAATCAATGTGTGAACTGGCCAGTCCTCTCTCTTATTTAACTGACCAGTCTTCTCATTTATATATCAAAAATTAAAACAAGTTATCAAACTGAGCAGGTTTTCCCATAATACATTGTTAAAGAGCAAAAATAATTCTTTAATATATCAGTAATAAATCAAATGAAAAAAATAACATTTATTAATCACGTGTTTGGGGGGTGTTAAGAATACTGTTCGATAGACTGTGATGCAATAAAATCAAAATAATGAATTTTCTGTGGCTGGAAACTGAAGAAAGGTATGACATGTTTTGTGGGTTTGTGCGTGAATGATTTTACCGGATGTTCCCTCCGGTAAAATCAGTCGCGCATGTCGTTTCCATATCCTGCACAAATAAAATGTTAGAGGAAATGAATGACAATGGGTATTCATTGCTTGCGGTACAGTTTCAAAACATGTTAGTCCCATACATTAAGAAATGCTGGGTTAAAAGTAACCTAATTTGTAACCCAGTGCTTGGTCAAAGTTGGACCCAGCCAATACTGGGTAATTTCAACCCAACTGGGATGGCTCCTTTTTTAAGCTTGTCTTCATCCCAACCTGTTGGGTAGTTCTGATCCAATATTGGGTCAGTTTTACACAACAGCAGTGGTTAAGCTATGGTGTCAAAGAACCAGAGACGTCGCCAACCCTGAGTAATCATTGCTAAACCGACAGGTTTTACCATTGGTTTAATTATGAAAGTGACAAAGCATTTCTTATTGTGCATGTAAAAGGTGTCCTAATTTGATAAAGTAATAAGGAAAATTATTTATAAATTTAAATTGTGTTACAATATCATATTTATCTTTACAGGTGATAAACGCCTATTTACAGGTCGTGGTCGAACGGTTTAATCAGAAGCACCAAGAACAAGCAGCCCTGATAGACAGTTTTGAAATGACACGTATTTGGAATCACCAAAAATCCAGATTAAAGGTTTGTATAAAAGAGTTAAAATTATATATATATATATATATATATATATATATATATATATATATATATATATATATATATATATATATATATATTAATGTAATATAATATAATATAATTTTTATATTTTTTTTTTCCAGATTGATCCTGAAAAATATGGACGAATACTGGGGATTGCAAATGAAAGTCACCACTGGATGCTAGTGGTAGGAAAGCAAAATTTACTATTTGACATGCTGATAAATTTAAATATTCAAGAAATTTGCAATTGGAAATAGAGTTGACACAGTCGCGTAATGAAGCTAGTTGTTATGGATAAAAAAATAGTTTATTTGACTGTGATATTTCTGGATTAAATTTAAAAAAAACAGTTTACTGGCTTATGAAATGAAGCTGAGGCGCAAGTTCAATCGAAGAAACTCATCACCAGCCTCCATTCAATCAGAGTCCGATACGCCTCTGATGTGAGCCAATCAGCTACGAACCGCACCTCCATGAAGCCAATCAGCATCCCGCGCTCATCTTAAAAGCAACTTCAAATCCACGTCTCAGCCTGCTAACCAGCAAGCGCAAACGGATTGCATGTTGGATTTCGAATCAGATGTCCGATTCAAGACGATAACAACTCATCCTCTAATCCTGCTGCTCATAGGAACGCCATCTAGCCGCGCATCCATCCTCTGCAATCTCTGTATTCGCTCCAGCATATCTTAAGCAGCACTGACCTGGATTCGCTCTCTTTGCTGGCCTTCTTCCGCTGTGGCGTCTCATCCCGTCACCCAACCTCTGTTTTCATCAGCTCCGATTCCTGGCGCTATGAACTTGCAAATCCCCGCTTTTCACAAGCGACGTAGACGCCGTCCCAACTCTGACTCAGCTCCGGCCCCGCTCTGCTCCGTAGCGAGAGCGGCTATCGTCCTGCGCAACTTTTAGCCGGATCTCCTCTCATGCCCGCTCCTAGCAGCTCAAGGTAACAGGTATCCACTCATGTTTTCATTCTTATTACATGCATTTCGCTCATCATGCTCCTGAACTGTCCGTCTGTTAGGCAGAAGTATCCCATCCATTCTGTTTGTTTTCGTTTTCTTCTTCTTCTGGTTTTGGCGGTTGGCTACAGGCTTGTAGTAGCATTACTGCCACCTACTGGTTGCAGTATGGTTCGTGATGGACTCCATTAATCTTCTCTTATCTCATAATTATGTCATTCTAATTCAACTCATCGTTCATATTTTCTACAGTAATTTCTTGTCCATAGTATGCTTGATTTTAAGTGTTAAGTTTGTAAGTTGAAATGTTAACCTTACCATTTTCCTTTTTTTGTTTTTCCCATTCCTGGTTCTCTTACTATCTTTGATATGGCTACGTTCTTCTCGTCTCCCCTTTATCATCAACCTGCAGGCTGTATTAGCAAATGTCTCAGCATTTTAAATCTCTGATTTCGTCATTCAAAGACTTACTATGGGCAATCCTTCCGTATTAAGTACCTTCAATGTCATTCACGTTCAGTTTAACCGGACAGTAGGGTTGAGTTGTTACTTAACCCATTTTATTTTCAGAAGTGCATTTTAAATCCAGCGATTTATACCAATTTTTGTGCCCTTCACGAGCTCTGCTGCTCTGGCCAGGCGTTCATAAAGTATTCTGTCAAATTCTCTTCACCTACTTTCATCGTGCACTGCCACGTGCTACGTTGTGTGCCTTGTTTCGTGCCCTGTCTCGTACCCCGCTCGTACCTGTCTCATACCCCTGCCATGTGCCCTGCCATGTGCCCTGCCATGTGTCCTGCCATGTGCCCTGCCATGTGCCCGGCCACGTGCCCCGCCATGTGCCTGCCATGTGCCCCGCTATGTGCCCGCCATGTGCCCGCCATGTGCCCTGCCATGTGCCATTCTCCTACTCCTCGTGTACTTTGTATGTGCCTGTTTCGTGTCCTTCATGTCATGAGCATTCATTCTTTCATGTCCCCATGCATCAGCCCCATGCATCAGCCCCATGCATCAGCCCCATGCATCAGCCCCATGCATCAGCCATGCAGCAACCCCGAGCACCAGCCGAGCACCTCACCATTCATCTCACCTCATCTCACCATCCATCTCACCGTTCCCCTCACCTCACCTCACCATTCACCTCACCTTCATCTCCCATTCCACATCACTGTTTTGTAGGCCTTCGCGGCAAACGGCCCTGTTTTGTAGGCCTTCGCGGCAAACGGCCCCGTTTTGTAGGCCTTCGCGGCAAACGGCCCTGTTTTGTAGGCCTTCGCGGCAAACGGCCCTGTTTTGGTAGGCCTTCGCGGCAAACGGCCCTGTTTTGGTAGGCCTTCGTGGCAACGGCCCTATTTTGGTAGGCCTTCGCGGCAACGGCCCTGTTTGGTAGGCCTTCGCGGCAAACGGCCCTCTCATTAAGCTTCTCCTTTTCATTCTTCTCTGCTGTCTGGAGCACGCTTTCTCTGTGGTGCCTGAATTAGCACAATGTTCAATTGGTGAATCCTCTTTGCTAGGTTGGTGAGACTTGATTGGGCTACTGGGCAAAATGAAGATAGAAAGAGGCTAAGGAACTATTTGCAAACAAAACAAAGAAAGGACAAACAAGGGTGGTTGATCAGGATAGCTCTGTGAATCCTTGTTCACTGAGAGTCTGGTTCCAAGAACATGGAATGGAGTCGAGTCATTTGCATGTATTTCGATCTATTCACAATGCGGGGCCCAAGTTAAACAGAACATTATTTGTTGAAATAATGGCTCGGACATGTTCCCCAGGCGATGAGAGCCTCTCCAGATGCTGAAGCAGGCAGTCGAGTCTAGCAGACCCTGGATCAAGCGTGGCTGGCCAGGCACCTTTCCCAGCTGCTGGCTTGTGTGTTGATCAGGGCCGACCAGGCTTCATGGTTGGCCTTCTTTGTCTGCTCTGTGAGAGCTGCTAAAGAAGTCGCAGGACTGAGCTGAAGAAAGAGAGCTCTTTGTCTGTGGGAGGTAGGTTTTTATTCGTAAAGAGGGTTTTTTCAGCAGGACCCGGTGGGAAGAAAGGCGTCCAAGCATTGAGGGTCTCATGTTGCAGCAGGACAGAATTCCTGTTACCTTCCCCATACCACAGTTCAGAATTCAACCCGAGATCAATTATTTACCATGCCGTTATTGTATAACATTAGTTTAAATTACGGATCCTGTCTGCAGACTGGTGAGGCTAATTAAGCTAATAAGTAATGAAGTTCATCAGTTTTATCAGAATGTAGTAAGAATCTAAGTATTTTCATTTCAAACATCAGGGAATGAGCTTAATAGCTTAATCCGTTTATGACAGCATTTATTATGCGCTCGGCAGTTTATGCATTCATGAGTTAAGCAAACATTATTTGATAATTATGTCTTAAGACATGTTACCATCTTTATCCTCTTCATTCATTCATCTCGTGGTCACTTCCTCTCCTAGATCTTCCTTTCACTATTCTCAGTTTGTCCTTTTTTAAACCTGTCGGCCTGTAAATCGAGTTCTAGGTATTGATCTCAACTTGGTTCCAGCATGGTTCCGCCTGCAGTTCAGCTCTCGAATTCACAAGATATCAGTCTCATCCCATATCAGTTATTTTCAACCGTCAGCTGCCCTCCATGCTTGGTCACCTCAATCTCACAAATGCATCATTGCCAGAGTCATGCTTTATTTCCAGGCAGCGAGAGTTCGCTAAATTTGTTCTTTCCTTCTTGAACAGGATACTCTGGTTGAGAGCTGCCGTTTTGACCGTCTGGTCTGCTTCTCGCCTGATCGAAATATATTCTATTATGCCTTTCTGTCGTGGATGTGTTTAAAAATTTACGGATGCTGCCATCCGTAGGTTTTGGGGGGGGTTCTTTATAATTGTTTCACAGGTTCCTGATCACTCAAACAATGGGCTTGGTCATCATCATCATGCCTCACTCATCGTTCTGAGCTTCCATTCATTTAGCCGCTCAATGCCTCTCGGCTTTAAGGTAATCTAACTGCAAATACTGGTGGTGGATCGAAACTTTTCACATGTTTCGTCAGACCCTTCATGTTTCACTCTTTCAAATTGAGTTTATCATTCATAATCATCACAGTTCGTAACTCTCCTATCATATAGTTGATCTTTCATGCTTCTTTCATATCATCATTCATCACACGTATACTTTCATTCATATCGCAACTCATATTGACAGTTATCCCGTCACTCATTCTGTTATGTATCCTTTCATGCATTCTTACGTACCCTGCAATGCACTCTCTCGTGCGTCTCGTAGTTTCTGGTCCTGCGTCTTGTCATGTGTTCTCTCATGCCTGCGTCAAGCATTCTGTTATGCATCCCGTCACCTGTGTTGCATCTTGTCATGATCACTCATTTCTCTATGTGCATCATCTGCAAGACATGTTCCGCAAGAAAGCATAATCAAGACATCTTCCGCAAGAAAGCATAATCAAGACATCTTCCGCAAGAAAGCATACTCAAGACATCTTCCGCAAGAAAGCATACTCAAGACATCTTCCGCAAGAAAGCATACGCAAGACATCTTCCGCAAGAAAGCATACGCAAGACATCTTCCGCAAGAAAGCATACGCAAGACATCTTTCGCAAGAAAGCATACGCAAGACATCTTCCGCAAGAAAAGTATCCATGCTCACATCTTCCGCAAGAAAGCATACGCAAGACATCTTCCGCAAGAAAGCATACGCAAGACATCTTCCGCAAGAAAGCATATGCAAGACATCTTCCGCAAGAAAGCATATGCAAGACATCTTCCGCAAGAAAGCATACGCAAGACATCTTCCGCAAGAAAAGTATCCATGCTCACATCTTCCGCAAGAAAGCATACGCAAGACATCTTCCGCAAGAAAGCATACGCAAGACATCTTCCGCAAGAAAGCATATGCAAGACATCTTCTGCAAGAAAGCATATGCAAGACATCTTCCGCAAGAAAAGTATCCATGCTCACATCTTCCGCAAGAAAAGTATCCATGCTCACATCTTCCGCAAGAAAACATAATCAAGACATCTTCCGCAAGAAAAGAATCTCTGCTCACATCTTCCGCAAGAAAAGCATCTCTGCTCACATCTTCCGCAAGAAAAGTATCTCTGCTCACATCTTCCGCAAGATAGCATAAGCAAGACATCTTCCGCAAGAAAGAATCTCTGCTCACATCTTCCGCAAGAAGCATACGCAAGACATCTTCCGCAAGAAAGCATCTCTGCTCACTTCTCCTTGTTCATTTCGTTCATTTCATTCACCTAATCATCTCCCATTCAAATCACTATCCCGTCACACTGCTTTATGAGACAGGCGCTCTGACCTCGGTATTTTTGGGGGGAACATCCCTGTTCTCATACATCTACTTATGCATATTAAAGTATAATTCAGCATTAATGTTCCTGCCGAGGTCTGAGCGCCAAAGACTTAAAATATTGTATCAATAAAATCCTTCTAATTGCCATTTCTTTCTCTGTGAGTTTTTCAGATTGAAATGAAGCTGAGGCGCAAGTTCAATCGAAGAAACTCATCACCAGCCTCCATTCAATCAGAGTCCGATACGCCTCTGATGTGAGCCAATCAGCTACGAACCGCACCTCCATGAAGCCAACCAGCATCCCGCGCTCATCTTAAAAGCAACTTCAAATCCACGTCTCAGCCTGCTAACCAGCAAGCGCAAACGGATTGCATGTTGGATTTCGAATCAGATGTCCGATTCAACCCACCCCCAACCCCTTCTCCACCATCATAGCTGAGTTCATCTAGCTTCCAAGACGTTCCTCCATCCTCAACCCATCAGAGTGTTTTCTCCCTTCAGTCTTCATCACTCCCTATCGCCAGTTATTGGTCCGGCAGAAGACCACCATGTTGGGCCCGGTTCTGCCAGAGGTTTCTTCCCAAAGGGGAGTTTTTCCTCTCCACAGTCGCTTCAAGCTTGCTCATCATGGACAGCTCATGCAAACCTGTGTTTATCAAGTTGGACATCTATCTTAAACAGATCATCATATGGACTGAACAAACTTCTTCTATCTCCACTCCACCACCAGTTTCAGACCTGGGGGGAACATCCCTGTTCTCATACATCTACTTATGCATATTAAAGTATAATTCAGCATTAATGTTCCTGCCGAGGTCTGAGCGCCAAAGACTTAAAATATTGTATCAATAAAATCCTTCTAATTGCCATTTCTTTCTCTGTGAGTTTTTCAGATTGAATTAAAATTCTAAATAATGAGTTGGGCTTTACGTTTAAACCCCAAGGTTATGTATCCCATGGATAAAAAAACAGTCTTCCTTGACCCGTTGGGAGAATCCCCAGAAAAAATAAAGAAGTGCTTGGTAGCAACAAGGTGCGAAACATGACATTAATTCACATTTCTGCTAAAAAATTAAGAGATCTTGTTATTGAAATGTTTATCATTTTATCTACACAAGAGCTTTCATGAGGCAAAAAGGAATAAAGGTGTCAAGATGGACGTGCCAGAGTGTTCCACATGCAATCCAACCTGACATTGTTTCCTGTGGTGTGTTTGCACTGAAAGTAAGTCATGTTCGAAAACAAAATTTTGAATTTACTTGGATCTGTTTAAATTTGGGTGTTAAGGAAAGTAATTTCAGTATTTGGATAAACGAAGGCATAAAGTTCCAACTGAAGCACATGTTATATACTATTCTTGATTACTTTGTCCAATTCAATGACAACATTTTAATTTGGCTGTGATAATGCAAACTATTTATTTGTAGTGTTTTACAGTTGTTTTTAGTATTTTGTTTACTAATGTACAAATTTTGAGGGTAATTCTATCTTTATAATCATTTTCCTAAAGTTTCCACCCAAAACGGCTGTATTAAATGGTAGGCATCATTTAAAGTGGTAGCTCACAAAAAACACAATTAGCAGTGATGACATCAATCATATAACATTTTCAATAAATGTATGTAGATATTATCTCACTTTACACATTGGGTATCACTGTTGCCTTGCAGTTAGAATGTCCTGGGCTCAGAATTTCTGATTTTAAATGTAATGAGCATCCATGTGTTCTCTCAAGAAAGCCTGCTCTTGCTTCCTCCCACAGTCCACAAAACATGACTGTTTAGATTAAAAGGATACTTTGAATTGTAATTGATATTGATTAATTTTTTTGTTTGAATTTTTGCCGTTTGCAGAGTGCTTATTGGAAGAAAAGGACCTCAATTTTCCAACTAGCTTTGACGCTATCAACACCATGAGAGTTGACATTGCCACTACCTGTCTGCGCCAATCAGGTAGTATTTTCAAAGATTTCTTTTTTAAATTTTTTTTTTAATTCACAGACTGAGTGTATGCCTTTTCTATTCCAAAAATGAAAATTTTAATGACATGGAATTAACTTTTGATGGTACATAACAAAGTCTGACTTTAGAGATGACACCTACAATCAATCTAGTTTTTTAACAAGTTTTATTTAATTAACATAAAAGATAGTTGCTGTTTTGAAAATTTTGATAAAGAAATTGAATGATACATAAACACGTGAGTTAAAAAAGTCCCATTACATCCAGAACATATATAAATATTCTGTTGTAGAAGCTCTGATATGTCCGTCCGTCCGTTGTCTTCCGCTTATCCGGGGTCGGGTCGCGGGGGTAGCAGCTTCAGTAGGGAGGCCCAGACGTCCCTCTCCCCAGCCACTTGGGCCAGCTCCTCAGGAGGAATCCCAAGGCGTTCCCAGGCCAGCCGGGAGACATAGGCCCTCCAGCGTGTCCTGGGTCTTCCCCTGGGTCTCCTCCCGTTGGGACGTGCCCGGAACACCTCTCCAGGGAGGCGTCCAGGAGGCATCCTGACCAGATGCCCGAGCCACCTCAACTGGCTCCTCTCGACGTGGAGGAGCAGCGGCTCTACTCTGAGTCCTCCCCGGATGACTGAGCTCCTCACCCTATCTCTAAGGGAGAGCCCAGACACACTACGGAGAAAACTCATTTCAGCCGCTTGTATCCGGGATCTCGTTCTTTCGGTCACGACCCAAAGCTCGTGACCATAGATGAGGGTAGGAACGTAGATCGACCGGTAAATCGAGAGCTTCGCCTTTTGGCTCAGCTCTCTCTTCACCACAACGGACCGGTACAGCGCCCGCTTCACAGCAGACGCTGCACCAATCCGCCTGTCGATCTCCCGCCCCATCTTCCCCTCATTCGTGAACAAGACCCCAAGATACTTGAACTCCTCCACTAGGGGCAGGACATCCTCCCCAACCCGGAGAAGGCACTCTACCCTTTTCCGGTTCAAGACCATGGTCTCGGATTTGGAGGCACTGATTTTCATCCCGGCCGCTTCGCACTCGGCTGCGAACCGCTCCAGTGAGAGCTGTAGATCACGCCCTGATGAAGCCAATAGGACCACGTCATCCGCGAATAGCAGAGACGCAATCCTAAGGCCACCAAAGCGGATCCCCTCAACACCTTGGCTGCGCCTAGAAATTCTGTCCATAAAAGTTATGAACAGAATCGGTGACAAAGGGCAGCCTTGGCGGAGTCCAACTCTCACCGGAAACGAGTCCGACTTACTGCCGGCAATGCGGACCAGACTCTGACACCGGTCGTACAGAGACCTGACAGCCCTTATTAAAGGGTCCGGTACTCCATACTCCCGGAGTACCCCCCACAGGATCCCCCGGGGGACACGGTCGAATGCCTTCTCCAGATCCACAAAGCACATGTAGACTGGTTGGGCAAACTCCCATGCCCCCTCAAGAATCCTGCTGAGGGTGTAGAGCTGGTCCAGTGTTCCACGGCCAGGACGAAAACCACACTGCTCTTCCTGAATCCGAGATTCGACTATCCGACGGACCCTCCTTTCCAGAACCCCTGAATAGACCTTACCAGGGAGGCTTAAGAGTGTGATCCCTCTGTAATTGGAACACACCCTCCGGTCCCCCTTTTTAAATAGGGGGACCACCACCCCAGTCTGCCAATCCAGGGGAACTGCCCCCGATGTCCACGCAATGTTGCAGAGCCGCGTTAACCAACACAGCCCCACAACATCCAGAGCCTTAAGGTACTCAGGGCGAATCTCATCCACCCCCGGAGCCTTGCCACCGAGGAGCTTTTTAACAACCTCGGCAACCTCAGCACCAGAGATGGGAGAACCCGACCCAGAGTCCTCAGGCTCTGCTTCCTCAATGGAAGACGTGTTGGTGGGATTAAGGAGGTCTTCGAAGTATTCCGCCCACCGACGCACGACGTCCCGAGTCGAGGTCAGCAGCACACCACCCCCACTGTAAACAGTGTTGGTACTGCACTGCTTCCCCCTCCTGAGACGCCGGATGGTGGACCAGAATCGCTTCGATCGCTTGGCAGCCCAGGGAGGTGTGTTCCCCCTCCCTGGGCTGCCACCTTACCGTGGTGGAGGGGTTTGAGTGTCCCAGTGATCCTAGGAGCTATGCTGTCAGGGGCTTTAAGCCCCTAGTAGGGTCACCCAAGGCAGACAGGTCCTAGGTGAGGGACCAGACAAAGCGCAGCCCAAAACTCCCCTTATGATGAGTACGATTGTTGGACCTCGTGTTCCCTCGCCCGGACGCGGGTCACCGGGGCCCCACTCTGGAGCCAGGCCTGGAGGTGGGGCACGTTGGCGAGCGTCTGGTGGCCGGGCTTTTGCCCATGGAGCCCGGCCGGGCTCAGCCCGAAGAGGCGACATGGGTCCCCCTTCCGATGGGCTCACCACCTGTCGGAGGGGCCAAAGGGGTCGGGTGCAATGTGTAACGGGTAGCAGTGGAGGGCGGGGACCTTGGCGTTCCGATCCTCAGCTGCAGAAGCTGGCTCTTGGGACGTGGAATGTCACCTCTCTGGTGGGGAAGGAGCCTGAGCTTGTGCGCGAGGTTGAGAGGTTCCGACTAGAGATAGTCGGACTCACCTCGACGCACCGCTCTGGCTCCGGAACCAGTCTCCTTGAGAGGGGCTGGACATTCTTCCACTCTGGAGTTGCCCATGGTGAGAGGCGCCGAGCTGGGGTTGGCATACTTGTTGCCCCCCATCTCGGTGCCTGCACGTTGGGGTTTTCCCCGGTGAACGAGAGGGTGGCCTCCCTCCGCATCCGTGTGGGGGGACGGGTTCTGACTGTTGTTTGCGCTTATGCGCCAAACAGCAGTTCAGATTACCCACCCTTTTTGGAGTCCTTGGAAGGGGTACTGGAGAGTGCCCCTCCTGGGGACTCCCTCGTTTTGCTGGGGGACTTCAACGCTCACGTGGGCAATGACAGTGGGACCTGGAGGGGCGTGGTTGGGAGGAATGGCCCACCTGATCTGAACTCGAGTGGTGTTTTGTTGTTGGACTTCTGTGCTCGTCATGGATTGTCCATCACAAACACCATGTTCAAGCATAAGGGTGTCCATATGTGCTCTTGGCACCAGGACACCCTAGGTCGCAGTTCAATGATCGACTTTGTTGTCGTTTCATCTGACCTGCGGCCGCATGTCTTGGACACTCGGGTGAAGAGAGGGGCGGAGCTCTCCACCGACCACTACCTGGTGGTGAGTTGGCTCCGATGGCGGGGGAGGAAGCCGGTCCGACCGGGCAGGCCCAAACGTACTGTGAGGGTTTGCTGGGAACGTCTGGCGGAGTCCCCTGTGAGGCGGAGCTTTAACTCCCACCTCCGGGAGAACTTTAAACACGTCCCGAGGGAGGCGGGGGACATTGAGTCTGAATGGACCATGTTCCACGCCTCTATTGCTGAGGCGGCTAGTCGGAGCTGTGGCCGCAAGGTTGTCGGTGCATGTCGTGGCGGCAACCCTCGAACCCGCTGGTGGACACCAGCGGTGAGGGAAGCCGTCAAGCTGAAGAAGGAGTCCTACCGGGCTTTTTTGGCCTGTGGGACTCCGGAAGCAGCTGATGTGTACCGGCAGTCGAAGCGGCAGGCGGCTCGGCTGGTCGCCGAGGCAAAAACTCGGGCGTGGGAAGAGTTCGGAGAGGCCATGGAGAAAGCTCTGATATGGAAACAAAAAATAATTTAAGTAGGAATGCAAAATTCAGGTATAAAATGCAAAATAGACATGGGGAGGTAAAGCAATGAAAGACATGATATATTGATAGGTTAATGATTATGTTTAAAACTACATCAAAAAGCATTTTTCTTTGAAAAGAATAACACGAGAAAGATTCAGCGTTGATCTAACAGACACGCATATATGTATAAACATCATCAAAATCCTATAAATTGCATCACTTTGTCATTTCTTCTGTTTTGTAATTTAAATAAAAGTTTTACAATCTAATAAAATTATGGAACACAATGTTGGCTGTTAAAATAAGAACCTACAAAGAGGTTTTCTAATACAAGCCATAGGACAGGAACCAGAGCATGCTTAGAATGGAAAGATAAAAGAACCGCAGAGGTAGGAATCACACACAGTCAGTAAGAAATGGATGGAGCATGAGGTGAGCTTCTTGTCAAACAAGCGAAAAAACAATTGAAAAAGAGGAGCAGCCATGCAGTGTTACCATACTCCTGAAAAGTAGTAAAACTTTTTTTTTAAATTTCTTTTTTTATTTTCATGTAGAATCACTGGACAACATGTGCAGTCACTGTGGGAGTGCGGACACAGATGATCCTCTGTGGGTAAGTGCATTTAATGGGTTAAAAGGGAATCAAAGAAATTGCTATCAACATACAAAATGATTTCCAAAGGAGTTTAATCAGCTATTTAAGAAAGTTCTTAATACATTATCATACAACAAAGTGTATCATAACCAACCAAAGATTTTTTGACAGTAACGTTTAGTGTAGACTGATCAACATTTTGCATATAAGACTTTTAATACACATCGACATAGTACAACTTCACAGACTATGTTGGTTAATCAATTTATTATGGATTACCATATGGATTTATTCTGTCTCACAGAAACATTGCTGTGAGAGTAATGGCTTAGTATAAATGAGTGAACTCCCTCTAATTATTTACATTCCCAGAACTACAGCACGAGGAGGACTAGACAACCATATTTCAGTCTGATTTCTTAATTTGTCCCTAGCCAATTCATAACTACAATTACTGTCATTTTTTTATTTTTATTTTTTATTTTTTTAGATCAGTTTTCAGACCTGATGAAGTACAAGCACAGACAAGATTATTATAGTTGGGGGATTAAAACAATAATGTTGGCACTAAATGTGATAAAATTAAAGTTTCCTTTAAACCTATCCTAGAGTGGCTCTAGGATAGACTCTACTCTAGTAGAGTCCATTTGTTTTTCAACTAATGTGCATACACTGACACTACTGCCTGCATACTTTGTACCTTGCACTGGTATATAACATTGATTGTGAATAATTATTAGTATTTCCTCACAGCCCTGTCCTATCAGACAATTTCTTAAAATAGCCTTTGAGTGATTTGCCCTCCAAACAATGTTTCCTTACAGTAGACCCTTATATGACAATGCTGGATTAAGCTGTAAAGAGTCAGTTCCTCTTTTAATTTTCTCAATAACACGGAAATGCCCATCAGATAGGTGCAATGTTATTGCTTCCTATTCACAAATGGCCTCTATGCATCCCCTCCACTTACTGAACTTAAGGTGGCTCCTTTGTTTCCCATCTTTCGTTACTGGATTAACCACAATGACAATACCGATGACCATAGGCACAGACGCACATACATCATGTATCCATGGTATTAAATGCTAATTGTAACATGTATCAATGGTATTAGTAATCCTATTTGAATCTTTTCCATTTCAGATTTCCTGTGACAGATGCAACAGGTGGTACCACCAGGGCTGTGTCCAGAACCCACCAACTAATGTTGAATATTGCTGTCCACTGTGCATGTAGTTTTTTTTTTTTTTTTTTTTTTAGTTCCTTTAAACTACTTTTGCCTTACACTGTTCAAACTTTAAATTTTGATTTATACGTTTTCATATTTATTTGTCTTTGTTTAGTAGGTACTTTGAAACATGTTTAATGTTGTTTGATGGAACTGTAAGACTTTGTTTTTCATAACATACTAATATTAAAGTTGATAGTACAAAAGAAATGCAAAAATGTCTTTGCAAGTGGTTTGATTTTTCCAAATCCAAAAAGGTGTAATGCAGATATAAGGTAGAAGTTTATATTTAGGTCGGATGTAAGATGAAAATCTTGAGCACCTTGACAGCAGCCATGAAAAACGCACCCCCCTGCTGTTTTACTTAAATATACACTTGTAGCTGATTTAACATTTCCTACATGTTTACACATGTGATGTGAGCTACCAGTACGAATTTCATGATTCTGGGACAATGTTTAGATTAAAAACATAGGGGGTGCGTTTTTCGGCAGCCGTTTAGCCAATTATCTTTTCCTGGTTTTGCTATTGGTATTATAACTGATTCCTTCCAATTCATTGGTAATTTTCCTTCCTCCCAAATTTTATTATATACTTGCAATATTACATCTTTTGATTTTTCACTAAGTTGTCTTATCATTCTATAACCTGGTGCTGTATTTTTTGTCTTCCTGAGTGCAGAATTCAATTCAGCTTTTGTGAACTCAACATTTAACAACCTGGGTCCAAGTCTCCATTCTGCTGTGC
This sequence comes from Fundulus diaphanus, assembly GCA_037039145.1. NCBI lineage: Eukaryota > Metazoa > Chordata > Actinopteri > Cyprinodontiformes > Fundulidae > Fundulus > Fundulus diaphanus. Next base: position 28,214,849 of record CM073130.1, read on the forward strand.
TTCTGGTTCCAACCTGCTTGCCAGTTCCTGCCTTCACCATCCTCCTGCTTCAGCTCAGTACAGACTCTTGGTTCCTTCCTCCACTATCCACTAATTTCAATAAACTGTTAAACTTAACTCTGTTGTGGGTGTGTTCGGGTTCAATAACAAAACATGACAAATATGCCTGGGGTGAGACTGATCTTTGCCATAACTGTAGTTAAACTAGAGGTAAACTAGTCCATGCATTTGTTACTTCAAGGCTGGACTATTGTAATTCTTTACTATCAGGAAGTCCACAAAATGTAGTTCGAAGTCTTCAGCTGATCCAAAATGCTGCGGCAAGAGTTCTGATGAAAATCAACAAGAGGGATCATATTTCTCCAATTTTAGCTTCCCTTCATTGGCTTCCTGTTAAATCAAGAATAGAATTTAAAATTCTTCTTCTAACGTATAAAGCCCTTAATAACCAAGCTCCATCATATATCAGAGCTCTGATTACCCCGTATGTTCCTAACAGAGCACTTCGCTCTCAGACTGCAGGTCTGCTGGTGGTTCCTAGAGTCTCTAAAAGTAGAATGGGAGGCAAATCCTTTAGCTATCAGGCTCCTCTCCTGTGGAACCAACTCCCAGTTTTGGTCCGTGAGGCAGACACCCTATCTATTTTTAAGACTAATCTTAAAACTTTCCTTTTTGACAAAGCTTATAGTTAGAGTGGCTCATGTTACCCTGAGCTATCTCTATAGTTGTGCTGTGATAGGCTTAGGCTACTGGAGGACATCAGGGTCTAATTTTCTTACTCTACTGATTTCTACTGTTCTTCATTCTACTGTTCTCCAGTTTTGCATTGTATTACATTGAAATGACTGTCGTCATTTCAGCTTTTAACTTTTTGCTCTCTCTCTTTTTCTTCATAGTAGGTACACCTGGTCTGGCGTTCTGTTAACTTTGACATCATCCAGAGAAGACGGCTCACCCGTTACTACCATCTAATGTAGAACAGATTACTAGATCAATGTGTGCTTCTGTGCTTTTTTGTCTCTCTTGTTGTGTCTCTGCTCTGTCTTCTGTAACCCCAGTCGGTCGAGGCAGATGACCGTTCATACTGAGCCCGGTTCTGCCGGAGGTTTTTTTTTCCCGTTAATGGGTGGTTTTTCTTCCCACTGTCGCTTCATGCTTGCTCAGTATGAGGGATTGCAGAAAAGCCGTGTACAATGCAGACGACTCTCCCTGTGGCTCTACGGTTCCCCAGGAGTGAATGCTGCTTGTCGGGACTTTGATGCAATCAACTGGTTTCCTTATATAGGACATTTTGACCAATCTGTATAATCTGACCCAATCTGTATAATATGATTGAACTTGATTTTGTAAAGTGCCTTGAGATGACATGTTTCATGATTTGGCGCTATATAAATAAAATTGAATTGAATTGAATTGAAAATAAAGAGAACTGGAGAGAAAAATAACAACTTCGTACCATTACTGTGATTCTGTTGTAGAAACTCAGGTTGCAGAACCCGGTGTGGAAAAACGTGGAAAAAAGGGGGCTTGTTAAACAGACAATGCAACAGTTTGTATCTACCTCCAGGATGTTTGGTACACACTTTAAAAACCAACAATTAGTCACTTTCCATAATCCACATATAGTCTATGCGCCTGGAATAAACAACAACGACCAGCAGGGGGCGTCAGAATGCGCCATATTCCTTTAGTCGGAAGCCCAAAAGAAAATAAATTAAACTAATTGAAACTAATTAAGAGATCTGAACTTTTTTTTTTGTGGACAGTTAACGATTTTTTGTTTTAAAGCAAAAACTAATTATGATTTCTTTTTATATGCTTAGCGAGAAACTAAGGCTACGTTCACACTGCAGCCTGAAGTGACCCAATTCCGATTTTTTTGTCCTTATGCGACCTGTATCTGATCTTTTTATGACAGTCTGAACAACACAGATCGGATCTTTTCAAATGCGACCCAGGCCACTTGGATATGTGGTCCTGAATCCGATACATATCTGATCTTTTCAAATGCGACCTGTGTCTGTACGGCCAGGTTGCATTCATCCGACCTGTACGTCATTGATACGGTAACAAGCCCGCCGAAGATGTGTGTCTTTACGTAAGGAGCGCTAAAGAGAGCCGTTCAGACGCACATAAAGGTTGCCTTTGTCATTAGAAAATTGTGAATGAAATCCGTATCAGTAAAGCCGCTCACGTCGCTATCCCACCATTCCTGGCTTCGACTCCGCACCCACACGTTTCTCTGTACGGACGTTACTGCCGCACAAAACGGCATTGCCAAAAATTTGGCTCTTTCGTTTCGATCTTCTTAAAAAGATTGCGGCGGTAATGTGCTGGCTCCGGCTGGAGAAGAACTTAAAGAACGCAAGATACGCTGCAGCATTACGATCCGCGTTTACTTCCGCAAACACTGAGCACGCTTGCTATGTGTGACGTCATCGCGTCCTCTACTGCGCATGCGGGACACTTAAGTTGCATGAATTCAGTTCACACAGGAGATCACATACAAGTCGCATATATTTGGAAGTGTGAACGGACACGCAAAAAATTACGATTTCACAAAAAAATCGGAATTGAGCATCAAGGCCTGCAGTGTGAACGTAGCCTTAATGTGCATAATTTTAACATAAAATAGTCAGATTTTGTAAATAAAAAAAAAAAAAAACAACTAATAAAATAAATAAAAGCGATCTGGAAATCATTTTAGATCCAAAAAATCAGAACGGGTTTCTTAACATTTTTTGCCTAATTAATACAAAGGCTTAGAGTTTCCTAAGTCTTGGGCAGCTTCAAAGTCTTCTGAATTATTTTAAAAATTACTTTCTGTTTAACCGAGCAGCAACCTTGTCTGTTCTTGAGTACAAGTTGCTGGACATTTGTGATTCTATTTAGGACTAAATAGAATGAAAAAACAAAACAAAAATACCATTAATAAAAGTTTGTGTGGGGCCTAACATTTCAATTCAAAGTTTGAAATTTGTCAGGGAAAACAACCTTAAAAGGGCATTAAATGATCCCAGGAGCACCGTTTGGATACCCCTGGTTTAAGCAAGAAGGGAGGGAATAATTTGTTGGTATTAAATTAAAGACACAAACTAATCGTCTTTCTGTACACCTTCCAACACCCTCTGGGACGACTCTGAGGGCGCCGTCTCGGTTTCTCTGAAAACGCTCGCGTGCTGAAGCTGATGGGACTGAAGCGCCGAAGCCCGGGAAAACTTTAGCCCACAGTCTTCACACTGGAACGCCCTCTTTTGGAGCTGACACACTTGGTGATGAAAGGATTTGGAAGGCGTCTCCAGGCTGTGTGCTGTCCGCTGATGTCTGTAGTAGAACGTCAGGGTCATGAATACCTTTCCGCATTCCTCACAGGGGAACCTGTTCGCCGAATCGTCCGAGTGATTGGCGGGCCACCGCCGGTGATTGAAGAGGGCGATGTGGCCACTGAACGCCTTGTTGCAGTCGCCGCAGTAAAACTCGCCGCAGCCCTTCTTTCGTTTTTGCTTATTCTCCTCTGCAGAGCAAAGAGGTTTGCGGCTAAACCTCTGATGGGTTTTCAGGCGCATCGTGCTGGACAAGGCTTTGTCGCACAAACACTGAAAAGGCTTTTCACAATCCTCTGCTGTTGGGCCGTCGCTCGGTTTGGCTTCCGCTGCTGGCCCTGCCGCCTGAACCGCTTCTCCGGCGCTCCTGCTTTTCGACTTGACCAGCTTCTCTTCGTGGCAGCGTCGGTGAGCGTCGAGGGCCGAAGCGCGGGAGTAGTTCCTCCCGCAGGACTCGCACCGGAACGTCAGAGTGCAACTTAGCTCCGTTCCAGCAGTTCCTCCGATGCCAGGGAGGTCCTCCATTGCAGCAGGCAGATGAGTTTAGCAGACCCTGGATCAGACATGGCTGACCCAGCCACATTCCTTCAGATGTCCCAGGCAGAGGAGACCATGTGGCCTCATGGTTCAGCCAGCCTCCCTCTCCTCCTTTTGTCTAAGGGAGGGAGGAGGTGACGGCTGGTAGCTTTGTCCTGGAGAAGTGGTCTGAGAGAAGACTCTGAAGTGAGAGGCTCACGAACTACGTATTCGTACCACGTGACCCAAATTGTGGATTGTCAGCCTAGCGGTCGCCGAGGGACAATTTTAAGTCCTTAAAAAAACCTTTAACGGCGCAATCACCACATTTTTGCCACATTTTTTGAAAATATGGTCTCTAATGCATGTATTTCTGAGTTGGTCGATCTCAGAATCAAGAAGTACTTTAATATGGCACAACATTACCAAAAACCTACTTTATCTATAATGTTTATTTATATTTATTTTGAGCATTATGGCTTGCTGCTTGTTAAAACTGAAAATTCACTTACACACAAAATTACAATATCACATAAGCTCAATAAAATTATTTAAATGTAGACATGCCAAGGTACACATCATCTTGAGGAAGATTGCTATCTTCTTATTTGGAGAGTTTTGGAACTCTCCACATATATATAATGAAAACCCACTGTGCTTCTTGGAAAGCGAGAAGCGCTCTGCTTCTCGCTTTTCAAGACGCACAGAGAAAAAGATGCATTGATCTGTGGCAACATGCTTCAAATTCTGCTTATTTAAGCCGTGATCCAGGAACCAATTTACCTTTCAGCGCCCCTCCATTCTTCTTCCGGAGCTGTGCGGGACAGAGACGTTACTTCTGTTGTTTTTTTCCACTTTTTTTCTCCATGTTATGTTGTTTTTTTGTGTGTGCATGTGTCGTGTCTGGCAATGTGGCAATAAGAATTGTTGTCTTAATGCCAAAGGTTGCCCAACAGATTTTGCTTTCACAAGTGGAGCCGTACTGCTTTCGCCGTAGTGCTCCGCTTGATTTATATACAATTTATACTGGGATAATTTCATGTAAAATGGACACTGAAACAGTAAGGCAGAAGAAGGAAAAAAGGAGCAAGACAGATGAGACAAAATGCTTAAAATGGAGAAAAGGTGAAACAAAAGAGGGAAGAAAAGGGAGACAGCAATACAACATCCTCTGAGTCTGCTTCTCCACCTGCAAAGAGAGATATAAAAAGAACAGCAAAACCAGCAGATCCAATATTACAGGTACAAACAGGTTCAATATTAATCTCCCCTAATGTTATACATTTCAATACCATTATCTTGTTTTTTTCTTATTTGATGCTTATCCCATTTTATAACTAAGGTTTTAACAAAACTTTGCCTGTCATTTATGGATTTTTTTTTTAATGATCTTAGTGCATGTTTGGTGTGGGAGGAAACCAGAGCACCTGGAGAAAACCCATGCAAACACAGAGAAAACATGCAAACTCAGCACAAAAACAGGACTGAAGGTGATGAATCATATGTTCCAGTATGCTTATATTCCACACTCTGCTGTTAAAGTGAAGGTGAATTAGACTGAACATTTTTAAAAATATTTGCTGTTAAACTTGCAGAAGAAAGTACCTACAAGTGCCTTGTATACAATGGTAGTCTAAAGCTTAGGCCGTGGTTTCCAAACAGCTAATTGATCAACCCACATACTTGCTGTATTTCTTTTCCTAATCAGTAGGAGGTACTAATGTAAAAAAAAACAATCCCTCCACACCACCCCCCTCCCCCAATTTATTGACCTCTTCTCATCTAGTTTAAACTCAATTCAGGCCCACTGGATATTTTATCTCCCACCAGCATTCTTTTTTAACAAAATAAAACATTTGCAGATATCTTGAAAACAATTTTTACAGGTTTAAATAATTCTAGTAATTTAATAGGATTACGATTTATTTATTTTTTTTAGTCTGATTCACCTTCACATATACTTACCCCCATTTTTACTTACTACCCTCTGATTATCCCCTTTCCTTCTCTTTTGTCCTCCTGTTCATTCCTCCAATTTTCCATGTACAGCAGATTTTAAGCGCAAGCTCTGTGTAAGCAGTAAGGCTCTACTTTCACAAGTACAGCCTTACTGCTTTCGCTGTAGTGCTCCGCTTGATTTATGTAGAATTTATACTGGGACAATTTCATGTTAAATGGACACTGAAACAGTAAGGTAGAAGAGGGAAAAAAGGAGCAAGACAGATGAGATAAAATGCTTAAAATGGAGAAAAGGTGAAACAAAAGAGGGGAGAAAAGGGAGACAGCAATACTTCAATCTGAAAAACTCACAGAGAAAGAAATGGCAATTAGAAGGATTTTATTGATACAATATTTTAAGTCTTTGGCGCTCAGACCTCGGCAGGAACATTAATGCTGAATTATACTTTAATATGCATAAGTAGATGTATGAGAACAGGGATGTTCCCCCCAGGTCTGAAACTGGTGGTGGAGTGGAGATAGAAGAAGTTTGTTCAGTCCATATGATGATCTGTTTAAGATAGATGTCCAACTTGATAAACACAGGTTTGCATGAACTGTCCATGATGAGCAAGCTTGAAGCGACTGTGGAGAGGAAAAACTCCCCTTTGGGAAGAAACCTCTGGCAGAACCGGGCCCAACATGGTGGTCTTCTGCCGGACCAATAACTGGCGATAGGGAGTGATGAAGACTGAAGGGAGAAAACACTCTGATGGGTTGAGGATGGAGGAACGTCTTGGAAGCTAGATGAACTCAGCTATGATGGTGGAGAAGGGGTTGGGGGTGGGTTGAATCGGACATCTGATTCGAAATCCAACATACAATCCGTTTGCGCTTGCTGGTTAGCAGGCTGAGACGTGGATTTGAAGTTGCTTTTAAGATGAGCGCGGGATGCTGATTGGCTTCATGGAGGTGCGGTTCGTAGCTGATTGGCTCACATCAGAGGCGTATCGGACTCTGATTGAATGGAGGCAGGCGATGAGTTTCTTCGATTGAACTTGCGCCTCAGCTTCATAACATCCTCTGAGTCTGCTTCTTCACCTGCAAAGAGAGATATAAAAAGAACAGCAAAACCAGCAGATCCAATATTACAGGTACAAAAAGGTTCAACATTAATCTCCCCTAATGCTATAAATTTCAATACCATTATCTTGTTTTTTTTCTTATTTGATGCTTATCCCATTTTATAACTAAGGTTTTAACAAAACCTTGTCTGTCATTTATGGATTTTTTTAATGATCTTAGTGCATGTTTGATGTGGGAGGAAACCAGAGCACCTGGAGAAAACCCATGCAAACACAGAGAAAACATGCAAACTCAGCACAAAAACAGGACTGAAGGTGATGAATCATATGTTCCAGTATGCTTATATTCCACCCTCTGCTGTTAAAGTGAAGGTGAATTAGACTGAACATTTTTAAAAAATATTTGCTGTTAAACTTGCAGAAGAAAGTACCTACAAGTGCCTTGTATACAATGGTAGTCTAAAGCTTAGGCCGTGGTTTCCAAACAGCTAATTGATCAACCCACATATTTGCTGTATTTCTTTTCCTAATCAGTAGGAGGCACTAATGTAAAAAAAAAAATCCCTCCACACCACCCCCCTCCCCCAATTATTGACCTCTTCTCATCTAGTTAAAATTAACTCTGGCCCACTTGATATTTAATCTCCCACTAGCTATTTTTAACAAAATAAACACATTTAAAGATATTTTCAAAATAACTTTCACTGGTTTAAATAATTCTAGTAATATATTTTAATCGGATCACTATTTATTTATTTTTTTCAGTCTGATTCACCTTCACATATACTTACCCCCATTTTTACTTACTACCCTCTGATTATCCCCTTTCCTTCTCTTTTGTCCTCCTGTTCATTCCTCCAATTTTCCATGTACTCGAAAGCCATAGAGACAGGTGTACTCAGAATGGCCCCAATTGCTCTTCACTTGTAAAGATATGTAGGTGAAGGCACCGATTTTATGATCCTGTGGGCCAAAACAAATAAAAATGTGGAATGTTAGCACATTACATGATTGGTACGTAAAGAACAGATAAGAAGTTTAAAGTAGAAATTTAAAGTGTAATCATTCATTTTATCCATTTTCCAGACAGTTATTCAGTGTTTGTGCCTTTACATGGGTTTCTTTAGTTACATTTGTTGATGAGCAGAGGTAATATATTTAAGTACCACTAGTAAACTTCACTAAACTGGCAAACATTAATGATTTGACTTGGCTACTCTGCAATAGTTCTTTTTTTTCTCCCAACAAGGGCAAAATAACAATTCATAGCCAATTTAGTATATATAATGCCGTTCCAATGTTGTACTTAAATGTCCCTTCATGGAATGTCTGTCAATGCATTCTTATAAAGTCATGATGAAGTCCAGGGGTCTCATGTACAAAAGAGTGTGCAGCTTTCATTTTAAAAGTTGGAGGTAGGGAGAAATCATTTGGTCTGTTGCTCCTGGAGTTAAATAAAACTGAATGGAGTAATATTTCAGTGTATTTGGGTATGTTTTAGTACTTTCTTGTTTGTTATTGTCACAAAAAAGTTTGCATGGCTGCCACACACTTTCATGGCAGGTCAAAATTTTGCTTAGCTTTCCACACACATGAACATTACATTTCAATGTTCATTTGTATACATCCCAGGCACGCTGTATACATGAGGCCCCTGGTTTTCTCAAGAAAACTACCTTAGAACTATTTGCAGTGGGAATGGCTGCTGTTGCTTACAATAAAAATTAGATGAAGGGTAATTTAAAAAAAAGAATAAGTGTGATATATTTACAGGGAGTTTGAAGGTTTGCAGCTGGTCTCCATCCTCATCATAGAGAAAAGTTCCTAAAAGGCTCCCCTCGTCTGCCAAATCATTATTTCCCTGAGACAGAGAAAAAATACATATGCAGCTGAACAACATGCTTTCTTCACATCTATGAAAGTTAGACAAAGTTTTGCACAGACTGTATGTCGATATGTCTGTTTAGTACAGTGGCATGAAATTGCAATATTTCTCAGTGTGAGGATGAGGTACATTATTTTTGACATAATAATACCTTTAATTATAATATTATTATTTTCCCCTTCCTAATTATATAGAGATTAATATAATAAAAAATGTATTGGTGTTTAGTGTTCCCTGGCTGTCAAATAACTATTAACTGAAGTATTCAGATAGTTGGATGAGCTGACCATTGAGCATCCTGAGTTAATATTTTTTAGTGCAGGCTGTAAAGTGTAGTAGGATATTAATTTATGTCATATCAAGTCATCGCTGCAACATTTGTGCAGCACTTGCATCTAAACCAGAAGTGCATGTGTACGATATATGTGGTGTCTCAGGGTTTTGACATTAAAAATGCATGACTTACATAGACAGAAAACTCTTTTGGAGCGCTGGGGATGGTGCCTGTCGGTGATAACATTTTGGGAATGTGAGCCAGGGTGACATGGCTGATGGAAACTTTGTAAGGCAGGGCAATTGATAAACGTCCTTGGGAACCTGCAAAGGCCCAGCATTGTCCTGGAAGCAGGTGGGATTTTCCCTGAAGAAAAGAGTAGAAAGCAAAGTTTAGGTTGAGTGCCAAGACTTGGAAAAAAGAAAAATACCATACCTAATATTTTCTCAAAAAGAAATACCACTCAGCCTATTATTAGTTCAATGTTCGGAGTGTCGTTCATACCTGGATTACAATCGTTGGTCCTACAGCTGGTCGTCGTATTACTAATCCACACAAACTACGTGTTTCTCTGCTCTGATATGTGTCTGAGGTCATTTGGTGTAAAATCCTTGCTTCTGTACACAAAAACACAAATAATGTGAGTCAGGAAACCTTTAAAACTGAAAATGTACAATTTGATGTATAATCTTATTGCTGATTTATTATGGTAATGGCTCACGTAGAGATTCCAGAGCAAAGTTGGGCAACAGATCTGCTGGTGGTAGAAGGTAGTCCAGCTCTTTCTTTATCCTCAGCAGCTCTTCATGCTGGTTGGCTAAGAGCTTTTCCAGATCCTTACATCCTGGGGTTAAGACCTGTGCACAACATTTAAGTTAACACCTTCTTCTCATGTTTACAGAAAAATTTAAAAATTTTTTTACTGTTTAGATTAGGAAGATGAGAAATACCATGTCCGTTGCAGTTGGTGTAACGAGTGTCTCTGAAGGTTGTGAGGACAGAGCAGAAAACAGGTAGGCACATCCTAAAGAATAAGGATTAGCAGAAGATGCCAGTCAGTGACATGACATTCAAAATACAGACTTTCTAAAACACCTTTAAACTAATGTTTGTGGAAGAAGAGCATTTACCATAAAACAGGGGAAAGATGATGATGATGATCCAACAGAATGTGCTCAGTGTGTAGTTTTTCTGATTTTCATTGCCACTGCTGTCAAAGCTGTCTTCTACAGGGACCGCTGTTGTTCTTGCGTTTAATAGCCGCCGACTTCTGCATCTCCTTGTGGGTAAACATGGAACAAAGATAAATGTGTGAAGCGTGAGTTGATGAACAGATGATCGTGTTGTACATGATTTAAAAATATTTGGTGATTTAACTTACCTGACTCTGGTCTCTTTGTATGAAACAGTCGGTACTCCATCAGAGCTGTAGTACCCGTTCAATAGCAGACGGAGGCTTCTTCTCAACATAACTGTGAAGAAAAACAAAAAACGCGAAGGTTGTCAATGACTCTGACACAAAGCATTTTAAAAAGACAACACAGCTGTAAAATGTACTTTTTAGTGTTGAATGTTATTTCAAGTTTAAAACTGTCAGCATTTCTAGTAATGAAAATTAGATCATCATTTCGACTGCCTTTAAGATCTACTAAAGAGAGTATAATTCTCCATTTGTACATTAACTCATTGACTTGCTGCTGTTTCAAAGTCAACTTAAAAAATCTACAAAATGTATGAAAAGTGCCTGAGGATCAATTACTTTGACACTTTTCATCTTTCAATCAAAAATGAAACAAAAAATTTTCATATCAATCTGAAGAACCTTTTTCTGCTTAAATTATCACTGACAATGCTGTCAGAAATCTTTTAGTTAGATTGCCCAGAAGTTTCCTATCCCAGGTTTATGACTATTTAAAGAAAAAATACTTACATTTGCCGTAGCTCATTGTGTTTAGCTGATTTAAGATAGTCTTGCTTCAGTTTTTCCAAAGTTTGTCTCTCTTTGAGCTCAACTGATAGAAGTGTGAGAATTCTGAGTGGAGTGCTTCCTTTAATGACTAAAGTTCCGGAGGCATCTGATGTCACGTTACCCTGTGACATCAGAATGTTCAGCAGTGCCCGCCCACACATTAAATACTGGACTGGGTTTTATAGAATTTTAGAAATTATTACACCAAGAATCGGTAAATCTCTCTTCTACTGTAAAGCTAGTGAGTTTGCAAAGACAGGCTAACGTGTGAACAAATAAATGCATGTCACATATTTTTGGGTTCAATTTCTGTTACAAATATGTTTGGGTACAATTCAAGTATATGTAATTTTTTTGAATTGTAACTACTGTTTGCATCATCCCAGGCTGTGCCTTTTCTCTCCATTTAGTTTTCATGTTTTCCCTGCAATGTACTGGTGATCTGTCCAGAGTGTATCTGCCGCTTAGCCCCTGAAAGGTAGGCCCCAGTCCTAACGCCAAAATCCTCTGTGATAAGACAATATAGACAATGGAATACAATATTTTTCATCAATAGGTTTTTGATTAGGATTTACAAAATGTCACAATGTAAAACAATATTAATAAGTTCTAAAGTGTTATGATGTGAAGCACTTGGTTTGAGCTTGCGTTGTGTTTTCCTTTAGAATATTTTTACATTAATTAACTTGCTCTTGGTGTTTTTTTTTTCAAACAATAAACAGGTTTACTAACCTGTGGATAAGTAAAGGTTCAGGGGTTTCACATGCTCATTTCCTTACATATGAAATAATTGTGAGGTGAGACTTTGTGTTGATAATTTTAACTTATTTAGTGTCGTTATGCTGTTGCTCCATGTTGTATAGACCCAGACTTAGCCATTGTTAGCTGCCCAGATAATAGCCACGTTGATGTGCATTGAGCCGGGGAATCCCCATGGAAAATTTACTTGTCAGTGGAGTTGGGGAAATTTTACAGGGAAAGACTAACAAACTACTCCTCCCAGCATTCATTGCAGTTCTCATGTCACAGACTGAGGCTATATATACATGTAGTCCGTCGGCCAGAATCTGTAGGACGTCTCCTTAAGAACTTTCGTATGAACTGTCAGGGGGCAACTTTCTTCCACTTGGATAAGTTGCTACACATAGCAGTGATCTCAAAACACCAATGTTCCCACGTTTTCACTTGCACATTAATAAGTTATAGACAATAAAAAATCTAAACTGTTGCGCTCCGGTCCAAGAGCTCACGTGATTCGAGTTTTGCTGCTCAGCCAATCAGATCGCTGTATTGTCAGCTGTGCGAGTTCAACCAGTTCATCATGGCTGTGCCCATAAGGTGTCGTATGCATCTGTTTCCAGACGAAGAAAGCCCAATAATACCATTTTCTGGTGCCAGTTGGCAGAGATCTTGATGGCAAGGAAAAAGAAATAGCCCAGTCCATCCATCCATTGTCCTACATGCTTATCCCTGCTGGGTTTGCGAGGCGTGTCGGTGCCGATCTCCAGCTGTCAATGGGCGAGAGGCGGGGTACACCCTGGACAGGTCGCCAGTCCATCGCAGGGCAGAAAGCCCAGTCTTTTGCCCAATATACTGTGATATCACCAAGACGTGCTGCGATAGGATAGCACAGGTGACAGGTGTCGTGCCAAACGACTTATTCCCGCCAGAATTTATATCCCCTGCGTCGGGAGCGCATTCAGCTGAAACAATGAATCCAGTCAACTCCGCCTCATTTCCAACCTATTAGGTGTGGAAATGAAGATGTTTTACTTTTCTTAATGAAATATAGCAATGGTGTCGTTACATTATTGTTCAGTTAGTGGGATAAAACTGAAAATGTAACACTTGTTAGTGCTATCGTAAGGGACTGCTATGTCGGTTAAAACTCGATTGATCATATAACACTTTCTCAGAAATTAAACGGATCTGTGGTCATTTCCAGATGTGTCACGAAAATATTAGCTTTATGTTATTAGACTATCGCATGTCTCTCTGCTGAAGCCAAAAATCACCTTCCTGAGTCCATCACAGCTGTCTGCTTGTTCGTCTTTTTTCTTTTTCTTTTTTGGTAGCTAGACCCGCATGAATGGATCATATAAAGTGGATTTCACGTGTGATCAAATGAACACTGAATAAAGGTACAGCCAAAATTATCAGATCTAATAAGATTTTAATTCAACCAAGAACCATATAGAGATATTAACCATATTAAGAAAACGAGATATGTCGCTTTTAAAAACAGAACAATGTATTAGGAGTTTAAAAAAATCTAAGTCATTTTATTAGAATGTGATGTTTAAAAATGTTTGGAATTCACAACGCTGGAGGTTAAAAGTTTTATTGATTTGAGCACTCCCCCGACGCAGGGGATATAAATTCTGGCGGGGATAAGTCGTTTGGCTGTGCTATCCTAGCACAGCAGGTCTTGGTTATATCACAGTAAATTGGGCCATAGTCTGGGCTATTTCTGCCCTGCGATGGACTGGCGACCTGTCTAGGGTGTACCCGCCTCTCGCCCATTGAAAGCTGGAGATCGGCACCTGCACCCCTCGCGAACCCAGCAGGGATAAGCGTGTTAGAAAATGGATGGATGGATGGATGGATGGATGGATGGATGGATGGATGGATGGATGGATGGATGGATGGATGGATGGATGGATGGATGGATGAACTATTTATTTTTCCTTGCCATCAAGATCTCTGCCAACTGGCATCAGAAAATGGTATTATTGGGCTTTCTTCGTCTGGAAACAGATGCATACAAAACCTTACGGGAGCAGCCATGATGAACTGGTTGAACTCGCACAGCTGACAATACAGCGATCTGATTGGCTGAGCAGCAAAACTCGAATCACGTGACCTCTTGGACTGGAGCGCAAAAGTTTAGATTTTTTATCGGCTATAACTTATTAATGAGATCACTGCTATGTGTAGCAACTTATCCAAGTGGAAGAAAGTTGCCCCCTGACAGTTCATACGAAAAGTCATCCTACAGATTCTGGCCCATGGCCTAATGTATTTGACACAAAATTCTTCCTCTCCAGTTGCTGACTCAGCCAATTGAGTATCTCAAGACTAGTGGAGTACCCAATTTACTGGCAAGTTTTGTTCACGCTCCCCTCATTTTAACCTTTGAAGAAGCTTAAAGGAGCATAGCATACGTTCCAGGATTTTTGTAGACGTCTGTCCCCTCTGGTGACAAATTGAAATGACACCAGTGTTGTGCACATGCATGGTAGAAGAGGAAAAGCATCTACCACCATAACCGCACAGGTCTTTTTTTAGAGGCATAATGTCTTCTGAAAGAAAGTTGTAAAAATTGAAGTTAGCCAGTGTTCTCTCGCTAATCCATCGATTATGTTGGAGACTCAACAAAGCAGCCAGGTGAACGGGAGCAGACAGCATGTCCCAGGCCCAGAGGGTTCAGCCCGAATCACTCTCTCATGAACTGACTAATGGAGCCTATAGAGGCAACTGCGGTAAAAAAAGGTTAACTAATTTCACAAGTCGGATAATTGTAAAGGCATGTATGGGAAAGAAAATATAATATAATAACAATATATAACTTCAAAAATTTGCACCATGCACATTTAAGAAAGCTTTAAGTATCAAGCAGATCAATCCCGGCTAGAAGAACTTGGGTAAACAGCCTGCAATCCAAATCCAAAGTCATTAAATCTATACATAGATTGTCCAAAGAAACAGTACTTCCTTCTTTATATAGGTGACTGAAGAGCAAACACCCTTTGGAGGAGAAGCAGACTGCAAACTTTTAATTTAAAATTAAAATATTAAATTATAAAATTACAACCTTGGATCTAGGCCCAACTGAGGATGTGCTACTGCGAGTACCAAATTTATGATTGAGCCCATTTTAAAAAAAAAAGGCTACAGGAAACCATCTTCACATGGGCCCAACACCTGTAGGAATTTATCCTATCTGGCATGTAATGAGGGGGGGGGGGCTTGTATTTTTTTTCTTATTCTGTTTTTTTTTGGGAAAGCTTACAAATGTTTTTCCCAAGGCATTTCTTGGTGGTGCTTCAGGACTACAAGAGTTCTTTTCATGCCTCACTGTTCCTTGCATAAACAAAGCAAGAGCTGTGTCTACAGTGTTGGGCAAGCTACTTGTCCAGTGTAGTGAGCTAAGCTATCAGTTACTCAACAATAAATTAAGCTTCACTACACAAAAGCTACCACCTATAGAAATATAGCAAGCTAAGTTACACAAATGTGTTAAAAGTAGCTTAACTACATTAGAAGCTACTTAACGTTGTACCAACCTAATGTCAGATCAATTCAAAATGAGTCTGGTACACTGGTTAAAACATTTATTAAAGATCAGCCAATGACCTAACACAGTGTAGACATTGCTTTATGAGCAGCATAATAAAATACAAACTGAAGTAATTACTGCTAGAAATAAAACAAAAAGGTTATTGGCCTAGTACGTGCGGTGGCGTTAATAACGTTTGGTGCCGTTTTTTGCATATTATATTATCAGAAGGTTGTCTTTTATGTGCTCAGCCACTAGATTTAAAGGTGTTTTACCCAATAAGAACACTGCAGCACCAGACACAACCAGGAGGTCCCTGATCGTTGGGGAAAGGCAGAAAGAAGATGCACCATAAGCTTTTTCATATTTCTTTTGTCATTTTAAACATGAAACTACCAAAGCACAAGCCAAGTAGTAGAACTAAATGTTGAAAAGAAATTAAAAGCTAAATAAAATAAACCAGGTCACTTAATAAAGCTGCATTTTCTGTATGCTTTGTATTTATATTCACATGATAATATTTTAAGAATTAATAATAAAATTTCTGTTAAAGATTTCATTTATCTTCTGCACCAAGGGCATAAGTAGGGAGAACAAGCAGAGTGAGTTTTGTGTAATATCAGACTTTATTATTGAACTAAGCAGGATTTAGACAGGATCAGAAAGGAAGGTGCATCTTCTTTCTGCCTTTCCCCAACGATCAGGGACCTCCTGGTTGTGTCTGGTGGTGCAGTGTTCTTATTGGGTAAAACACCTTTAAATCTAGTGGCTGAGCACATAAAAGACAACCTCCTGATAATATAATATGCAAAAAACGGCACCAAACGTTATTAACGCCACCGCACGTATTTTACGCGAGCGCACGTTTTTTACGTCACCGCGCGTTCTGGCTGGAAACGCGCGGTGACTAAAAAACGCGCGCTCGCGTAAAATACGGGTTGGAACTGCACGTTATTGTAGGGGCGAGTATTTGCCTAATCGGCTTGCCATAAGTTCCACTGCCGTATGCATGCGCATGTTTCGATAGATACAGACAGGAGAGGCAAAGTAGAAGCTCGCGCATGAACATGTCCAACCAACAACTCTGATTGATTGTTCACTCTGAATGTTGTTTCAAAATAGCAAACCTGGTTTCATTTCTTAGTTATGTCCTGGATTTTGTAGCGTTTGCGGACGCTACGTCGCTACTTGATCAAAAAAATAACGTCACTACAGGAAAGTTACTTGATTCATAAAGCAGCGACGCTACGGTCAAGCTACTGGAAAATGTAGTTTAACTAATAGCTTCGCTACATGTAGCGGCGCTACTGCCCATCACTGTGTGTCTATAATATTGCTACAAGGTCAAGCTCATTACCAGTGTGTGTCAAAGTCCAACAGGGTTGCCTCTTGTCCCTGATCATTTCCTTGGTGTTCTCAAGGCATAGATGTGGAGTTGGAATTGTCTGGTTTGAAAACCTAATGTTCGCATGCTTTTTTCTGATTTGTGGCTTTGTTCACATCCTATTCAACCTCAAGCATAACCTTGAGCAAGCACCGGAACAGCTGACTGCCAAGTGTCAGTTCTTCTAAGATTGAAGCAATGTTTTTCAACTGGAGAAAAGTTTATTGTTCCCTCCACGTTGGAGTCAGCCTTTGCCTCAAATCAGGGAAGCTCATGTATTTTGGTGTTCTCTTCACAAGTGATGGTAGACTGGCGTAGGAGATAGATGGACAGATAGAGGCTTCATTTACAATAATGGACTGCTATGGTCCATCATAGTGAGCAAAGAGCTAATTCAGAAAGCAAAGCTCTTGCTTTACCTGGCTGTCTTCACTCCCACCTTCACATACGGTCATGAGATATGGATCAGTACTGTATGGAGCCAGAAGGGTCTCGATATTCACAAATACACATATGTGATTCATACATGCATAGGACAAGATCCACACATCCACAGCTCGATTCATGCAAGCACAAAAAATCCACAAATGCACAAAAAATCCACACACACACAGGACAAGATATACAAATCCACAGCTGGATTCATGCAAGCACAAAAAAATCCACAAATGCACAAAAAAATCCACACACACACAGGACTAGATCCACACATGCACAGCTCTGGACTTTAAACATCACTGCATTTGTGTGTGGATTTTTGAGACTCTCCTGGCGTTCCCCGTTTTACAAATGCATTTTTTTAAACAGAGAATGGTTTGCAACCAATCAGAAGCCTCCCTTGTATAGGCCAATCACAGGAAAGTACTCCACGTGGGGTGACTTACTCATAAGCCAATCACATTCAACCTGTTCAGGAAGCGCGTACTATGAGCACAATGCGCTTTCAGACCTCAGCATGGATTCTGACGTCAGTGGAGCGGTAGGTAAAACATAACTTGATATGCTTAGCTTGTTGTCTGCTTGGTATGATACTTTGTTTCATTATTACTTTTAATTGGTTTATTAGTGCAACTGCAGCATAATTCCTAAGGGATACAGAGAAAGAGATAGCTTCATGTCAGGCTTCAGCGGGCAGCAGCCGTTTTTCTCCCTCTCTCTCTGCAGGTGTTTGCTGATGAGTGGGGAGGCGCCGAGCAGCAGGTGTCCGCCTCCACCCTTCGGCCTCGCAGCCGACGTCGAAAGCCGCCTCTCTGCTCCCTTCAAGTCGCTCCAGATCCGCCCGCAGCGCTCCTTGGTCTCTGAGCTCCCAACGTCTAACTCCGCGGGCTTCTTCCGTCTGATCTCCAGCCGGCCAGCAGTGATTCCCCCCGAGCTCTCATTGGCCTCGCCGTTACCTGCTTCTCCTGTGCTCTGACAATTAGCCTCTGGCCCCATGTCCCGCAAGCCGCCACGCCTCTGGCGCATAGCGCAGTGAGGTTGGATATTAAAGCTCCGCGTAAACAGCGGGATCTAGCTCACGGTTGTTTATTTTGAACATTGTTGAACTGAGTACAAAGTTTGCATATTAGTTGCACAATGGACAGTTCCAGCTGCCTTTCTTTGCATTTACATGTTCTGTGCTCTAAGGCACAGGGCATGGAACCATCTGTTCAAAGTTGTCTCACTGGAAATAAAACAGAAAAGATACTTGTTCAGTTTTATAGTAATACATTACATGCTCCTCTCAAAGATTAGGGTGCTTATTTGCTTGTCTTCTATAAATTACAACTTCAAGACTGCCAGGAGTTTATCCATATTTATGCTTCAAATTTACACATTGACAACTCATACTCTCACGCAGTCTGTAATTGGAGGTCCAGAAACCGCGATATATATATATATATATATATATATATATATATATATATATATATATATATATATATATATATATATATATAATTCTTAATATTTGGTTGTTTTCCTTTGTTGATTAGTCTTTGATGACTTGACATGTTGAACAATGTGTGCTTCCTGCAAGCCCCCAGTTTTTTAACGGTCCCTAACTGCACCACCGCGTGTGAGAGGAGGGAGCAGCTGAGAGACGCTGACCGAAATCGGGGTCCCTCAGCCGGATAAACCGTGAGCGAGATCCCGCTGTTTACGCGGAGCTTTAATATCCAACTTCACCGCGCTATTCGCCAGAGGGGTGGCGGCTTGCGGGACATGGGCGCCAGAGGCGAATCGTCAGAGCACAGGGCGGGGGCGATTCTAGGATCTGACCTTTAGGGGTGCTCAGCCCCCAGTGTTGACTGTGATTCCTGGCATGAACAACAGGTTTTCCATTTTTAGTCCAGATGTAAGATTGTTAGAGTTCACTCATTTTTGAGCTAAAGCTCATCAAACAAGCTACAATATAGGCCAATCCAAAAGCAGCGACAAACAGATTGAAATGTTTTCACGCCATAAAACCTTGTGTATTTGTAAAACCTGCATGATGGCAATAGTTAGACTAGCTATATTGACAAAAGTGAGGAATAATTTCCCTAAAGACAAAAAACTAACTTAGCTTTCTTGAAATTTTATTTTCTCTGGCTTAACAGAGCAAAACATGGTAGCCCACAAAAACCTTTTGCTGCACAGTGTTTGTCAGCTGGCTGAAAAAAGGGCTGATACTACTACACTTTCCTTATTGTCGTATTGCTTTGCTTACAAGAGAGACAAATTTAGCAGTTTGGATATATACCCAGTTGTGGAGAATCATCTATATATATATATATATATATATATATATATATATATATATATATATGCCATTAGATATGCAGTCTCATATAAGACATAAGCCGGCCATATATTATGGTGGTCTCATGACCATCCCATGTCTTCTGTCAAGCAAATTGCTAATAAGTTAATAAATCGCCACACATTTCCTTTATCAATTTGCATACTGTCTTTTTTAAAACTCAGATTAAGAGAAATAGTTTCCTTATTAGGAAAAAAAACATACAGTTCAGATTTAACTTTTCAGAAAGGCATTCTGAATCCACGACTGCATCTACTGAGCTCATGTTTAGAAACAATTCATTAGAACAGCTGAAGCGCTTCAGACACAGATGTCACATGTGCAGAAAAGAATATAGCTGCAGATGTAAAATGTTCCAATAGAAATAGATCCATATAGCAAGAATAGCTGCGCTCTGCTTTTTTTAGCAACTAAAAATATCTGTGGTCCCATCATGGTCTGATTGTGAAACAAAGATGCAAGGGCGTAGCTTTGATTTGAACTTTGGTAGGGACACCTACAAACAAACCTTCCCTGGTCTGACGTCATTGGTCCTACGCAATATGCATGCTCCTAGTTTTTGATGCTTGACTTAAGCGTCAGGGCGCGTTTCGTCTGTCTAAAGAGAAAAGCAGTACTTCTTGCTACATTTATACAAAGTTTATAACCACGACACACACTAGATACTGTTTGTTAATGTTTATAGCATCACCGGATCTGATGAATGTCAAACGGTAAATATGTGTCTATTAAACCAAATATAGTCACAATATGTCTGTTGTCTATCCTGTATTTTCTTTTGAAGATATAGAAATGCGCAGACATAAACCCCACCCTTATTTTTTTTACCTAAGATACTCTCTCTGAATCATAAAACACAGCAAAATTATACATTCAAGGGACTCCAAATAAATTTATTTTATTTACTCTGCGCTGGAAGTAGAACTGTAACTGACACTGACAGCATTTCAAATATTAAATTAAAACAACAAATGTACAACTGGGCTGTCTCATATCAAATTAAAATTCTTCGTGTTTGTATCTTGCGACGTAAATTGTGAGTCAGACTCAGATTAAGAAGCTGATGCACGAAATAAACAAAGCGAGAACACACACAGATAGATCATCAGAGTTTAGTCCGTGAATGCACCAGGATGGCCGGTTCAGAGACGTTTCAGGTTGTGGAGGTGTGGCCGATCCGAGCGTCTCTTCCTTTCTCTCGCTCCAGCCACCTGAAAATCCTCAGGATTCTGTTGTGGATTTTGCAACTTTATTGCAGTTTAATTCAAATTATGTTCTAATTTTCTTCCCACAACTTTTGTTATGATGGTTATATTGATTTAACTGCAACAGATTTTATTGTTTTTTTTTCGGGGGGTGCGCCAAACTTCCAAAAGGAAATAGGCCACGCCATAATAGGCCATTTTTTGTGTTGGACATAAAGCTGTACCTACAGTTGCATTGAGAGTTGTGTTAAAATGAGAGTTCTGTTTGGTAAAATGTTGATTTTAATGTGACTTTAATGACGCTTCAGGAGATAAGCATAACACTTGATAAGACATTACTTTCCTTTTGTGTTGAGATTAATTTAAGTTGATGTGTTGATGTGAAGCTATGGCCATTTTGATATGCTACTTACAATGTTTTCTTTGTTGCATTACGTAATTTGTCCAGTTGGACAAAACATTTTATGTAATTCAAAAACAGTTGATTTATGAGTTCATTCATGAATAAAAGGCTTCAAGTTTGAAGTAGAATCTGGGCTGTTTTTCTTGCAACGCCTCTACAGGTAGATCTTGCTTCCCACCAAAGTGGAGGTCGGGGATCTTGGGCTTAAAAAGGTTGGAGACCACTGCTCTATGTAGTAGGCTGTAAAAGGTTCAATAATGAAGCAAATATGCTGGCCCATCACAACGCACATTTCCAAAATTTTTCCAAAGTCTGGTAATCCACTTGTACTTCCAGCAGAGAGAATCATTCCTTTTCAATACTTTGTTCCATTTAATAAGATGTGAGGGGCCAGTCCCACTGTGTCAACATTGCTGAATCTATTCAAGATGGCTTGTTTGACAGCAGTGTCTAACACTTCGAGGCACACTTCAGATACCTTTGCAGTCTCAGCCTCAGACTTGAAAATCTTTGGCATCGCGAGATAATGTGCCAACATAAGCTGAAGTCTTGAGGCAAGAGTAAGCAAAATGTTTTTAAAGTTATTGGCATCCCGTACAACTTTTTTAAAGAAAGAATGTTTTGCCTCAAACCTGATGGTCCAATACTCACTTGGAGGTCCAAACTTTTGGATAAGATATGGGTAATGTTCAATAAAGTGGTGTTTGGGACATAACCTTTTTTCTGGGAAAACTGTTTGCAGCAACTGTCTATGGTCTGAAATTTTTGCTTGTAAATAGCAAAGCAAGTCTGAAGTGAAACATGGAGTTTGAGCTCAAGAACTAATTCCCATGTCTGATCACCTTCTGGGACACGGTGAACAATGATGAGGTGAAGGAAACCCACAAGACTCCAGTTCTCATGTCTATTACCACCTAGAGTCCGATTCCGTTTGAACGTTGATGGAATTTTCTGAGGCCGGTTTGTCTTGTCAGAGAACTTAAAAGGAAAGCCTTGGATTTCACTATTTAGTTCATCCAATGTGAAATAGTTCTTGGAAATAAAATCTGGAAGGCACAGACTTAGCTCTATGGGTACAATGCCTTCCTGCACATCATGTAAACAATCCGCTGGAAAACCTTGGCATGCATGAAAACCTGTCAATCTGTTAAGAGGGCATTCTCGTTTCACACCATCAACAGACAAATGTTCACTCTGCTTCAACAAATTTACAGCTTCATGATACAACGCTGGTGTTCGTAAAACAAATTTACCACTCCTAACATCACAAGTCTGTATTTCTTCACGGTTACACAGGCAAAACCTACAGAATTTGTCCACATTAAAGGACTCTTGGAATCCCCCTAAGGAGTGTGCAGCCAAGTTGTCTGCAGCCACAAATAAAATCAGTGGCTCCAAAACACTATTATAACAATAAATCTTTACATGTTCAGTTTTGCACAGTAAAGCTAGATATACTGATGACAATGACAACTTATATTTTCTTGGTAAATTGGCAAGAACACAATAGACCCCACAGACTTTGTGTTTTTTTCTAGATGTCCCTAAGAGATTACAAATTTCGAAATCGTCAATGTACAAATTTATGCATAAACTAACATCTTCATGTGAGAGAATTTGATTATTTTTTTAAAGCACTCACCATCCAGACATGACTTGAACTGCCCTAAGTGTTCACCTGACCTGTTAACCCTTAACTCATGCAGTACCTCATCTCTTTTGAGAAGTTCAGAAATTACTGTTAGAATTGGGACATAAACGACAGTAGAGACCTACTGTGTCTATTTAAAACATATTCAACAGGTTGAATGACAGTAAAGTTTCGTCTATAAAATGACTGCCTTTTAAATGCTGTGCCTAAAGGCCCCTCTCTTGAAAGTAAACTGAGTGGATTTGCACCCTGTAGTGCTTCAGTTAAAGATGCTGTTAATTCCTCAGAAGTGCAGTTATGCTCCTTCAAAATATTTTCAATCGTCTGCCTAGTTATTTGTCCAGCACATTTACCCACATCAAACAAGTCATCAACAATTTCTTGAATTGCTGACTTAGACACATGAAGGACTGCTTGCAGGCGAAGTAAAAGGGATGCAATCCGCCGCTGAATAGATTTATGCACATGCTGAATTACAGAATCAGGCAATAATAAATCTGATGACACTAAATCATCCAAGTGTTCCTCCACATCATTTACAAAGGTTTGACTGTGACATTTTACAACAAGGTCAGGATTGAAATCAACAAACGTAGTAGCATAAGGATGATATCGACTCTGATGTGCAGTAAAAGTTGAGATTACACTAGACCTGAAAGAGCACCCCACAAATGGACAACTAACAGTTTCTCGAGTTCTCAAATGTCTCTTTAAATGAAGAAATACTGTTTGGTGTTGGTTGGTGCTGAAAAAGTAGAGTTTACAGCGTAGTTTAGCAACTGGATATGGTCGTCCTTTTTTATGTTCCTGGATATGTTTTGCAAAATCCACATAAGATTGGAGCACAGTTAGAAAGTTTGGGTAAATGCATGTCCAACCCCGTCTTCCACATCCATGAGTGTCTTTGTAATGACTCACTATTGTTCTTTCATTGTAGGAGGCAAAACTACTAAACTTACAGCTCCTCTTCATCCACAGTTGTAGTCTTTAATGACTGGATCACCAGCACCTTAAAAACACAGATCATAAACTTTTAGAATATGATACAAAAGCATTTGTCATTAACTGCAAGCATGACAAACATTAAAAGTAGTTCAGATTGGGAAAAAAGGAGTGTAAACATAGTACGTATTCTAAATGACTGCTTACTGGAATAACCATATCCACCAGTGGCTGACAAAAAGTCATCTATTTTAGAACAATAATTTCAGAAGAAGATATGACTACATTTTTAGCTTTCTTGTAATAAGTTGCCATTAATTGAGCTAGGATTTATATAATTATAAATAGTTAAGAAAATACTACATACCCAAGAGAAAACCTACTCAAGAGTAGAACTGCCAAGTTTGCATTACACTTCATAAATGTAGGATACTGACTGCAGAACAAAGAGGACCTGTCCCGACTGTGATGAGGTCGAAAGACACACCGGTGCCTTCTGAAAATAAGTTGTTGTTTTGCACTTCATCAAAAGTAACTTAGCAGTCACTAATAATGCAGGTGCCTTCACCAGCTCCATTACATTAAGACACAACTCTTATCTCCATATCCACTCACAGTCGCGCCCCGCTCGTCATTGTGGAGTTCAGCTCCGGGGGAGCAACATGAAACTGCAGTTAAGATAAACCGAAAAAATGCCTACCGTAGCTCTGTTGGAAGTACCCTTGTTTTTTTCATAGTGAGCCACCAGAAACGTAAAACGCTAGCACGCAAAAAAAAAAAAACAGGTCCCGACTAATTGCTGAAACTGTGACGCAGCAATTGACTGCAACTAAGCTGTTGATTCAGTGTAATGTGTTAAAAATGCTACAGACAAACATTCATTTAAGAAATTTTTGATAAATTAAAGTTACCTTGTTTCACTCACTTTTCTCTCGTTCCTCTTTCAAAAAAGCCCACCGAATTCCACAACGCCAGTTAGCAAAAGTCCTTAACTTGCTAACAAAAAGTATCCATCCGCCAGTTCACTTTTCACGTCCTTAGGTGGTTAGCTTCTTCAGTTGATAATTAACTGCAAGTGAGGGAATCGCCTTCTCAAGGAGGACTAAAATCTTATCATAATTTTTAATCCCTTATCAAATCTAAACCGAATTTCAGTACTATTTGTACCTCAAAATAATATTGTTTCCACACCCGTGGTTGTGATAAGTCTGTAAGAGATCCGGTTTGTATTTTAAAACTCTAAATGTGAAGTTATGTTAACATGTCCAGATTTACATGTTATTAAACTGGCTTACAATCTTGAGTTGAAATGCCAGTAACTCGTGAAATGAAGTTGAAATTTTGGAACTGAAAATGTTAAGTAAATTATAGAAGTAAGTTATGATAGCTAATTGAGGGTATTGCTTTTTACAGTGTGGGAGGAAAGTTTTATAGCAGCAGGGGACCCCTGATGAGTGAAGGGCCGTCCCAGCTGACTCTCTCTCCTTTGTGGCTGTGTGGTCAGAATTCAATCTGACCTCAAATATTCATCATGGCGTTAATATGGCACAACACTGAGATAAATTATCTTTTTAACAGTATTCTAATTTATTAAAAATAACTGTATATTACTGTTGTGCAATTATACACTGTTTTAAAGTTATTTACTGTTTATTAAATAGCCCTCTGTCTGTTAAGTATTGTCTAGTGATAATCAGCTGTTAAGCTGATATCAAGACTATGGTTGAAAGCAGTGTTGCCAACTCAGCGACTTTGTCGCTATATTTAGCGACTTTTCAGACCCCTCCAGCGACTCTTTTTCAAAAAAGCGACAAGCGACAAATCTAGCGACTTTTCTGGTGTCACTGGAGACTCTAACGTGAAAGCACGTATCGTTCCTACTCTTGTCCTCCAGCGGCAGGTGCTGCCGTGGGGCCCCTCCCCCGTCCCAACCTCGTTCTCCCGCTCCCGCAGGAGTCCCTCTCCGCGCTGCAGTCAGAGCCACAGCATGTTTACCCTCAGCGTCCAGACTGCAAATGAAGCGTGCATGCGCTGGAATTGACGCTGCAGGTTGATCATGCGGTGCCGCCCCGCCCTGGCTTACATTCAGGGCAGGAGCGAGCAGGATGTAAATGTAAAATGTTTTTTGGTCTAAAATAAATAACTGAATTTGAAATGTTTTATCTTAAATAAATAACGGCATTTGATTCACACAGCCACATGTTCATGTTTTACCGTGATTTGTAGGCTCCTTAGTGGACCACAAGGGAAAAAAGAAAAAGTAAAATAAAAAGTTGAAAAAAAACATTAAAAAAATTGTAACTCCGCCATAGTGTCTCTTTATGGTTAATTTTGCCGGTCCCAAGCCTGGGTAAAGGAGGAGGGTTAGTATTGTAATAAAATAAACATTAATTAAAAAAAATATTAATAAATAAAAAAAAATAAACATTAATGGACAGAAAAAAGTAGCTCTATATATTCTGAGTGTTTTTACTCACTTTATGTCTCTCTCTAACGACGTTACTTCTCCCACAGCGTCAATAACATGCACATCACATCATGTGGCAGATTATCCAAATTAGGCGATGATGTCATTCAGCGACTTCTAGCGACTTTTAGCACAGCCAATAGCTACTTTCCTTACTGAGGAGTTGACAACACTGGTTGAAAGGGATGAATCCGAGCACTAGCGATCTTTTAACAGCAAACCCTGCACACACATAGAATAAAGGAATGACAACTTCTTTTCAAGTTCAAGAATTTAATAACAGAAATAAAATGAACATCCAGAGAACATCACTATGTAATCCTGTTTATCTGAATTAACACAATATTTCAAACAGTAAATCCTCTCTACTAGGCTAGTGAGACTTAACTAAACTACTAAGCAAAATAAAGGTAAAAAGAAGCTAAGCTAAGGAACTGTTTACATGCAAAAGACAAAACAAACGTGGTTGAACATAATCAGAATAATTCAGTGAATCCCGTTCACTGCAGATCTGATTCCAAAAAGCATGGAATGGAGTTAAAAAAAACATTTGGCATGTGTTTCAATCCATTTACAGTGTGAATCCTGAGTTAAACAAAACATTATTTGATGAAATAATATTTTATTTAAGTTAAAGAACCAAAGTTCACCTTAAGGAATGTGAATTGAGGTTAAATTAGCTCAACTAATTCAGAACAACATTTGACATGTGTTTCAACCCATTCACAATGCAAAGCCCAAGTTAACCAGAACATTATTTTGAGTAAATAACATTCTAAAGACTGATTTGCTCAGTAAAATCATTTAAACCTTATGGCCGATCTTATTAATGCGATTCTCCCTCCGGGCGCCTGGGGGTTGCTGTAGCGATCGGTTGCTAAATCGGTTAAAGTCTAAAGTTATCAAAATTGCCTTTAAACCGACATTAATATTCAATATTAATGCGGGAATAAGGCTCATAGCTCTATCGGCCATCGGGGGAGCAGAAGGATCAAGCTTTATTTTTGGAACAGGCCTTTGTAGAAAAACCGGAACCGGAAATGACCAAAAGCCAATAGCATTTTGGCTAGCGGACATTCGGCGCTAACAAATAAAAGCTTCGGTTGTTATTCTAGTCATGAGTGAGCCGGATAACGTAAACATTAATGTCCCATCAATGTATGAAACCCTTGTGGAGATAACCTTTGTTATAACCATAAAACACACTCGAATGATATTAGCAAAGCCATGTGACTCAAGGCTAGCATGAGCTACCTCTGTTAGCCCTTTGTTCAAAGACCCATGTACAAAACGATTTACAAAACACTTCCCAAATGAACCACTTAACTTAAGGTGACCAGATTTCTGAAATCAAATCTGGGGACATTTCTTGCTCGTGGATAAAAATCAATACATCTCATCATGATGAAATTAGGAAACAGGGACAGTAATGGTTTCATTTATTTTTACATATTTATTAATATTTGAACAACAAAGATCAAATGTAAAAGCCAGGAATGTGCCTCTCCACAATTTAAGTGCATCCTAAGATTAATAAAATGAATAAATAGTGTTATTAATGGAAACTAGAACTGTGTCTCTGGGTTGGGGCAAAGTTGTGGGGGTGGGAGTGGAGGGGTCAAGGGTGGTTAGCAGGGCTTTTCAATTTTGTGGGGCCGAAAGAGCTCTGCTGCCTCCAAAGGGGAGAGTGACATGTGGAAAAGAAAAACCAGTAAATACAAACATTTGGCCTGTGGCTGTCTGTGGAGACAGAGTTCCCCCACCTTTTAAAAAAGTGCAACAAATACTCATTCTGTTCATGTTTACATACCTATGAGAAATAGGTTTTTCTGCATTACAGTTTTTCTCAAATGCTAAAACACATTTCACAAACGTTTCGTCCATGTTCTCCAATGTCTAAACACAACACCCTTTTCTAAAGCTACATAAACACAACCACACCTTCTCCCTTCAAAACTAAAACTTTCACACCCAAAGAGCAGCTTGAAGCTTTCAAAAATGTAAACACTATACACATCATTACACACTACAGCAAAACAATTGAAAACACAATGCTCAATTTGTGAGAAGGTTCTTTGTTTCTTTACTGCCAATGCATATTTTTAGAAACTTTACAATTCTGGATCTTCTTAGAGTTCTGCAGAGGATTGGGCATTTAGATTTGTGAGTTTTCATATGAAGCTTCTGACCGGACTTCCTGTTTGCGGTAAGGCGTATTGTGTCACTTCCTGTTGTTGCTGTGTGAACGACGGATTTTTGCTCCAGGCTCTCTCGCCTTTTATCTTTAAACCTCTTTGCTGTAACATCTGTTTCATAAGCACCTTTAAAAACATTTTCTGTGGCTGCTCATCACGTTTGGGAACTCCTCGTGTTTCACACGGTTTGTTCTTTGGCGTGATAACAGGGCGCTAGCCTAGCTTTAGCCTAGCGCTAGCCAAGCCTTAGCCTCATAATGGCTTCTCCGTCTCTGACTAAGTCTCCTATCTGCTGCTCTCTGTGTCAGATGTTCAGTTATTCCTCTGCCTCCTTTAGTGATAATGGTACATGTAATAAATGTAGTATTTTTGTAGCTTTGGAGGCGAGGGTGTCAGAACTGGAGACCCGGCTCCGTGCTGTCTAAAAACCAGCTGATAGCCGCTCCTTTGCTAGCGCGGAGCCACAAAGAGTAACTTCACGTAGCGAACCAACAGCCGCACTCGAACAACCGGTTAAGCAGGCCGGCTGGGTGACGGTTCGTAGTAAGTGAAGGGAAAAAGAATGTTTAATGAAGTATTTAAACCATGTGCACTTAATGTTTTCTGTTTGCTTGTTTTTCGAGGCCCAGTGGGAGAATGAAGTTGCAGCTGGTGTGTGCAGAAGGGTGCAGCGATATCAGAGCCTAAGAAGATAACTCGAAAAATGGTTCAAGGACGCATCCTGAAAATTTGGAAAAACAAGTTGTGACGGAACTGCATCCAAGGAGGAGCCAAGGGTCATCGCACCATGCTGTCAACCAATAAATGAACTGTTACTATGCCCAAGATGCTGCCTTAGCTTATGATCAGACCAATAGGGTCTGTTTGGGCTCCCTTAAGGAGAACCCTTATATACCAGGTGCGCCATTGTTAAAGCATCTTTTTGGGGGCTTGGTGTTAGAACTGAGCTCCATCAGAACCGTGCATGTTTAACTGTACGGAATGCATTGCTTTGTTTAGAGTAGGAATAAAACGCTTTTTATTTTCCGAACTTATTCAGTTTCCAGTCTTTGATTTTTACTTTCACTTTTTCGTGCGGGGTAACACAAAATCTCCTCAACAAAATTGGTAGCAGAGGATGGTTTCACATTGCGCGTATTATAGAGGAGATTTTGGGGCCTAGGGGGACAGCGCTCCATGTCCGGTCCAAACCACCCCACGGCGCGGAAGGACAGGGAGGCCGGTTCGAGCCTCCACCTGGGAAACTGATCACGACCGCGGTCAACAAATAAGGTAAGCAGAGCCTATTTATATTTAAATCTGCACTGTATGTAGTCATACAATTGTGATCAGGAGTACCGAGTGAGGGCACGAACAGGTTTGTTCGATAAATATTAATGTTAAAACTGTTGGGGATTTGAGCAATGCATTCCGTATGTGTGTGAAATAAAAGCATGAATGAGAGACGTGAATGTGTTAGTTTAAACCACAAAAAGGTGGTCACCGCGAGAGGTTCGATAAACCAATCAACTGATCATTGATCGGGGAAGGCCGGGGCGTGGTACTTAGTGTGTGAATGAGAAGTAACAGTAAGAAAAGGGAAGTTAAGAGAACTAAGAGTCAAAGAGTTTAAAGAGAAAAGAGAATCTAAGAGTTTTAAGAAGTTTAAAGAGACAAAAAGCGCTAAAAGAACATGTCATTTTGAATATTTTGTGCTTGTGAATGGATTTTGTTTTAACTGTATCGGAAGAAGGGGAAAGGGGAAAGTGGTGATTCCAGTGCAAGCCTGACACTTCCTCCACGCAGAACTTTAGAACAGAGAATTGTCACTTTGGAAAGAGGTTTAAGATATACTGAATGGGCGCTCAGGATTTGTGTATGTATCTGGGTTTCAATGGCAATAGTTCTACTATGCACAGTAAAATTCAGATATTAGACTGAGAATACAGATCGGACATCACACCCCATACAGACATTAAAACTGCAGTCCATACTAGTTACACGCTTGCATTTTAGCAGTTTATATATATTACACTAGATTAATTAAGAGTACAGATAAATTACAGACACATTTACGGGATTAAAACAGGTTTTATTGCAGGATCAGAAAATGGCAACAGAATATGGTAAGAAACTGATGAAAGCATTAGAAGATGCGGGAAGTAAGAAACATAAAAAAAGGGGACATAAGCTGATAGTG
Organism: Fundulus diaphanus; assembly: GCA_037039145.1. Lineage (NCBI taxonomy): Eukaryota > Metazoa > Chordata > Actinopteri > Cyprinodontiformes > Fundulidae > Fundulus > Fundulus diaphanus. Next base: position 28,245,329 of record CM073130.1, read on the forward strand.
TCCTGGGAAGCGGCAGGCTGGATACCGGTAAGTGATCCTCCAACAGAAGAACAGCTCCAAAGAATTGAGGCTCACCAGGAGGGACTGTTCAAAATGGCCCAAGCAGCAGAAGAAAAAGAGAAAAAAAGGTAGGAGTGTTTTTCACCCACACAAAGCTGCGAGAGAAGAAGAGGAAGCGAACCATTGCTTGACTCGGAGGCTTCTGACAGCAATGAGGAAGTCAAATGCAGCCCGACCCGAAGGTGAGGAGAAGAAAAAAGGTAGGTCCTCACAACCAGAGCCACCCACTCCAGCCCAACAGTCATTGTACCCACCCCTGCCATCTGCCCCTCCTCCACCGTACAGCAGCACAAAGTCAACTAACCCATTCAAACAAGCTCCAGTGACACAAGCGCCCCTAGTGGCAGCAAAAGTGGATCATGTGGTGCTGGATGTATCAGAAGGAACACTGCAGGCAAGTAGTGAATCTGCACTGGATGATGTTCGCCGCAGACTGGCCAATCTGGAAGGTCACCTCAGAGACACATTCCTGCAAGAGGTGGATGAAGAACTCAGTCGCAGACGAGGAGTCACAGAATTCCCACCTTGTAATGAAAACAGACCCTCATCTGCCGCATCTGCCCCAGCACATCTGTCCTGCCCAGAGGGAACATGGATAATACCAGAACAACACCTGAGAGGAAGAAGAACCCCCTCCGAGCGCTCCCACTCTGACAGAGAATCACAGAGCGAAGGGTTGCAATCAGACCTGGATGATTTTAGTGGAGAGGGACTGACAACATTTCTGCAAACAGGCACCTGGGACATCAAGGGTAGGTTGGAAGGACAACTGAAAGCTGTGCCTCCTACAACCCCCAAGAACAGTGAGGTGACGATCAGACGAGCTGCCAGACTGGCAGAAAGAAAAAGAAAGCTGGAAAACGAGCAGATGCTGCCTGAAATGGCTGCACGAGAGGAGTGGGAGATAAAAAGACAGCAGGAAATGGACCTGTCGGGAGACTGGCAAGGTGGTGAGAATGTGCTGAGATTCGATGACGCCACACCCACACCCACTCAGATGCCCCTGAGACCAACACCTGGAGGATTTGGAAATTTGGAGTATGCTCCATACACCTTCGTGGATTTGGACTCCCTGTGTGCTAAGCTGCCGTCCCTTACCAGTGGAGCAGAAGGGTTTAAGGAGGCACTTAAAGCCGAAACAGCAGGAACCCTGATGTGTCTTGGGGATTACACTGCAATCCTCTCAAAGAAACATGGATACCAGCAAACTAAAGACCTGATGACAGACCTCGACCTGGTAGGAAGACCAATGAGCACACCTGCCGCGCTGTTCGAGAAACAACTATGGAGAAGGTTGTTCACCCTCTACCCCACTGAAGGAGATGACATGGCTCTCCAAGAACTACAATTGCAACCAGGAGAGACATTTGATGAATACCTCACCAGAGCCAAAAGAGCCTGGCAGAAGGGCATGAGAACGGCGTACAATGACGGTCCAGCAAACGAGAAGTTATTCAGAGTAAGTGTCGAAAGGGGGCTACCAGGTCCAGTGAAACAAGCACTGGACAATATAGTGGGCCTAAATAAAATGCTATTCACCCAATGGGCAGAACAGGTAAGACACCACGTGAACAAACATCAGCGATCCACTGACTCTCAGACGTCAGAACTAAAAGCCCTGAAAGCCAAGGTGCTCAGGAAGCAGCTAGAGGAGCTCACTAAGAAAGAAAAGACTAAGCAGATGGCTGTCACTGAGCCTGCGGCTGTACCAACACCGGCACCAACACCCACCGTGGATCCCACCGTGGCAGCACTGACACAGTCCCTGACTCAGATGCAGATGCTGGCTCAGACACAAAGACCCCTATTCCAGAACCCAGGCCAGTGGGGACCAATGCCACAACCACCACCATGGCCAGGCCAGGGGCCGCAATGGAGAGGTAACCAATACCACAGAGGAAGAGGAAGGGGGTTCCCAAGAGGTAGGGGTCCTAGACCTGGAGGTCACACCATGCCACCAGGCTACTACTGCTATAGCTGTGGGCAGATGGGACACTTCGCCAGAGAATGTCCAAATGGACAACAACAGATGCCCGCTCCAGCTCCAGGACCACAACCAATACCACCAGAGCCACAACCGCAAGGTCCGGGACCCTACCCAGCCGCAGCGAACCAAGCGCTGGCCCACTGGATGGAGCTCCAACCACCCCAGTGACTTCCAACAGAAAAACAGTGCACGTACCCCGCAACCGCAGAACCTATGTTGACCCTCAATGTACAAAGTCAAAACATTACCTTCCTGGTGGATACAGGAGCAACATTTTCCTGTCTCAAGGATGACCAATTTCCAAGATCCAATCGAACTCAAACAGTGGTGGGTGTGACAGGACAACCAGTGGTGCAATATTTCACTCAACCACTGCTAGTGCAATTAGGCTCGCAGACCCTGTTCCACCAGTTCCTATTATCAAGCAATTGTCCCATAAACCTGTTGGGAAGAGATTTGATGTGCCAAATGGGACTGATTATTTGGATGACACCAACAGAAATAGGAGTGTCCACTGAAGTACCACAAGAAAACCCAGACAGGCCGGTGAGGGTCCTGGCCATGAGAGCTCAACCAAAAACACACCAGCTGGTGTACTGGTTGAGGTTGATACCAACAGGACCCCAAGCACCAGCAATCCAATATGAATTTCAGAAGCTGAAAAGCAAAATTTACTCACTGCATCCATACAAAACCCCACTGGAACATGTGCACTGTACTCTGAATGTGTCAGATGACTCTGATACACCTTACCATGATGATTGGAATGAACACATGGCTCACCAAAGCCCACCTGTTGTCTGCCAAGGAATCTACTGTGGGAAAGAAGGTGTTGCAGCCAAAGTAAATTTGACAGCATGGGAGATGCATTGGTATACCCTGGCCCCAAATGCAGCACCTCATGTGACTTTAGCTGTGGGATTTGGACAAGAAGCAAGACAATTGGGACCAATGATCAGGAGAGCCGAAGGCCTGACATGGGAACCCACAGCTGACCCAGAAGTGCTAAAAGCAAGAGAACAAGATATGTGGTGCTTCCCAGGTCCAAACACCACTGATTACACCATTCCAGAGTGCCTACCCTTGCCACGAGAGCATGGCTTACCTGGAACAGACCACCCAGCAGCAGCAAGTGTGCTATCAGACATACCAGAAACACTGTGGACAACAGGAGCACATGATGTGGGAAACCTGCAAACAGCTCCTGTTGTGGTTCAAATAAAGCCAGAAATCAATAGATCAGTTTGGAGACCCCAATATAAGATTACTCCAGACCAGATGGAAGGAATCAAACCTACACTTGATGGACTCCTACAAGCAGGAGTAATTTACCCAACCCAGTCTCCATGGAACACACCTATCCTGCCAGTGCCGAAAGCAGGTGGAAAAGGCTGGAGAATGGTTCAAGATTTCAGGCCAATCAATGATGCAACAACACCAGTGGTACATCCCGTACCTGATCCTCATGTAGCATTGACATCACTCTCTCCAACAATGACTCATTTCACAGTAGTGGACCTGGCAAATGCGTTTTTTCTCAGTGCCACTACACCCACAGTGTCAGCCATACTTTGCGTTCACATTTGCTGGACAGCAATACACCTATTCCAGACTTCCACAAGGCTACAGAGACTCTCCTGGAATCTTTAACAAAATTTTGAGGGAACATTTGCAAACACATCAACTGCCACAAGGAGTTGTTCTCATTCAGTATGTGGATGATCTCCTGCTCGCGGCAGACTCAGCAATGACCTGTCTGGAAGCAACAAGGACACTGTTACAACATCTAGCGCAAAAGGGCTACAAAGTCAAGAAGGAAAAGGTACAAATGGCATGAAGACAAGTTACCTTTCTGGGAAGAGAGGTCTCATCAGCTGGATTAGGCCTCTCCACCACTCATCGCAATGCAATCCTTCATCATCCATTGCCACTCACTGTGTCCGACATGCTGTCTTTCCTTGGACTTACTGGATACAGCAGATCTCATATCCCAGACTACACCAACCGCACAACACCATTGAGAGCGTTGGTTGCTGAAGCAGGAAACAGAAACCTCACAGCTCCCCTCAGTTGGACACCAGAAGCAGAGAAAGCCTTTACTGACTTAAAACAAGCCCTGGCTCAAGCAGCAGCATTAGCATCCCCCACATACTCTGAACCATTTCATTTGGATGTTTCTGAAAAGCACGGATTTCTCCATGCAGTGCTTTATCAGAAACAAAAGGGGGAGAGGAGAGTGTTGGCCTACTACTCCTCAAGACTGGACACAGTTGAACAAGGACAGACAACATGTGCACGATACATTGCCGCCCTAGCAAAAGCGCTAGAGAAGACGGCTCACATCGTCATGTGCCATCCACTGCAGGTACACACCTGTCATGGAGTAACTGCATTTTTGACAAGCAGAGAATTTACGTACAGTACAGCCAGAAAGACAAAGCTGCAACAAATTTGCACACAGCCACATATCACCTATGTGACAACAGAAAGAAACATGGCCACAAACATGGCACACTCTGAAGACAACCTGGGTAACAGCCACAACTGCGAAGAACTAGCAGTAACAGAGAACAAAGTAAGAAAAGACTTACACTCAGAGCCAATAATGGATGCAGACCTCTGGCTCTACACAGATGGCTGTTGCTATAAACAGGAAAATGGATTGAACAAAGCCTCATATGCAGTGGTTCAGCAAACCCCAAATGGAGAACATCGCACTCTAGAGGCTGGAACAATTGAACAACCAGCCTCAGCACAAGTTGCAGAGATCACAGCTCTGACAGCAGCTCTGAAAATTGCACAAGGAAAAGCTGTAAACATTTTTACAGACTCAGCTTATGCACATGGAGCTGCACATCTGGATGCACCTATGTGGGAAAGAAGAGGTTATCTCACATCAGCAGGAGCACCAATCAGACATCAAAAAGCCATCAAAGATCTGGTTGAAGCAATAAGACAACCTAAAGCTGTTGCGATCATCAAATGCAAAGGGCATGATTCAGGAGACACACGCATCAGCAGAGGAAATGATGCAGCAGATGCAGCAGCAAAACAGGCAGGTGGGTACATTTCAAAGAACATGGTTGTGAGGCCTGACCCATTACCAGAACTGACACTGGAAGACATCAAAGAAATCCAAAGCAAAGCAGGAGCTTATGAATGGACAGAATGGAGAAGAAGAGGAGCAACTCCGGACAAAGATGGCATCTGGAGATCTCACGAAGGACAAGTAGTAGCACCAGCAAAACTGTGCTACATGTTGCTACCAGGAGCACACAGACCAACATATGAGAGCAGAAAGCAAACCTTGCACAACATGAGACAATTATGGTGGCACCCACACATGGACAGTATAGTGACTCACTTTTGTGCTGAATGCACAGTGTGTGGTGACCACAACGTGAAAAAGCCATTTACCGTACCAACAGGAGCTTTCCCGGTCCCGACTGCCTGCTTCCAGGACATTAGTATAGATTTTACTGACATGAGCGCCGAGAATGCAGTGGGAGGCAAAAGGTACTTGTTGGTAATGGTGGACAGATTCTCAAGGTGGGTAGAAGCAATCCCTACTAGAAGAGAAGACAGTAAAACAGTAATCAAATGGTTACAGACAGAATTAATTCCCAGATTTGGAGTTCCTCGGAGAATCAGGTCAGACAATGGAACTCATTTCAATAACAAACATTTAAAGGAGGTGGAAGCTGCGCTTGGAATCACTCACTCCTTTGGTTCTGTTTACCATCCACAGTCTCAGGGACTGGTGAAAACAGCAAACCAGACCTTGAAGGCTAAAATAGCCAAAGCATGTCATGGAGGTAAGATGAAGTGGACAGAAGCACTTCCTCTTGCGCTTATGAGCATGAGAGCGTCAAAAGGGGGAGAAACACATCTTTCCCCACATGAGATCTTAACAGGCAGACCAATGCCTGGACCACCCAACGATGGAGGTCATATGCCATCGTTGGATGTTCAGCAAGTTGAAATGACAGCCTATATGGAGGCTTTAACATCTCTGGTGTCAGCCCTTTCTACCCAGGTGGCGAAGGCATACAAGAAGCCGCAGCCCACAACAGAGGGGGAAGAGCACCCAATAAAGGTAGGAGACTGGGTCAGGGTCAAAGTTCACAAGAGGAAGTGGACTGACCCCAGGTGGACTGGACCGTTCGAAGTGAAGGAGGTTACTTCACACTCGGTACAGGTTAAAGGGAAATCCGGAGCCCTTTGGCATCACCTGACACATTGTGCCCCAGCTAATCCACCTAGCCGCAGTTTAGCGGAAACTCAATCTGACCTAAAGCAAAATGCGCTGCCTTAGGCGCTTATTTGGGGATCCAGACTATCCTCAGTCTGGAAGGGGACCGGAGGTACTTACCCAGAACAAGATGGTCAAAAGGGGAATAGTGGCACTCACGGTACTAGCCTTAGTGCTCGGGGTGATTTGGTGGTATCTGGAGAGAGGACAAGTGCCCTCAGATCCAGTTGTTTCTGGTGCCGTGGGAACGATAGAACCAAGTGTTAATGTCCATCGAAGCAGAACCTGAAATTGTCATAGAGTAAGGTCACACCCCAAGGGGTGTGAAAAGGGGGACACAGAAATCTTTACTTTTTACTTATGATTGTTACATTTTAGTTCTTAGGGAAGCTTTGCAATTTCAGCTTAAGTGGCATTTTTATATATATCATTAACATAACAATTAAGTTTTGGTGTCATTTTATTTACTTTTGCCTGCGGAAAATGTTTTGTGCTCTACAGGAGAAGGTCACACACTCTCAGGCAAGAGGTTCTGGTCTGATATCATGTTTACCTGTATGAGATAAAGAAAGATTTGCTTACTGCATCAACTAGTGATTGTTTCCGTTACGATTAACAGTATTTAGCCTTGTGAGATTCAAGTATTATGGGTTCACACCTAGTAGGTGTGAAAAGGGGGATTTGAAGGGAAAAAGAATGTTTAATGAAGTATTTAAACCATGTGCACTTAATGTTTTCTGTTTGCTTGTTTTTCGAGGCCCAGTGGGAGAATGAAGTTGCAGCTGGTGTGTGCAGAAGGGTGCAGCGATATCAGAGGCTAAGAAGATAACTCGAAAAATGGTTCAAGGACGCATCCTGAAATCTGGGAAAAACAAGTTGTGACGGAACTGCATCCAAGGAGGAGCCAAGGGTCATCGCACCATGCTGTCAACCAATAAATGAACTGTTACTATGCCCAAGATGCTGCCATAGCTTATGATCAGACCAATAGGGTCTGTTTGGGCTCCCTTAAGGAGAACCCTTATATACCAGGTGCGCCATTGTTAAAGCATCTTTTTGGGGGCTTGGTGTTAGAACTGAGCTCCATCAGAACCGTGCATGTTTAACTGTACGGAATGCATTGCTTTGTTTAGAGTAGGAATAAAACGCTTTTTATTTTCCGAACTTATTCAGTTTCCAGTCTTTGATTTTTACTTTCACTTTTTCGTGCGGGGTAACACAAAATCTCCTCAACATAAGCATAGCTCTAGATTTCAGCCCCCAGATCACCACCAACCCATCTGCGTTTCTAATAAATTTTCCCCTCTGAGCGACAGTCTCGCCAAGGAGCCGACCTTAATTATTGGCAGCTCCGTATTAAGAAACGTGGCACTAAAGAAACCAGGGACTATAGTTAAATGCCTGCCAGGGGCCAGAACGGGCGACAGAATCCTACCTAAAACTGCTGGCTAAGGATAAGCGTAAATACCGCAAAATTGTTATTCACGCTGGCGGTAATGACACCCGGTCACGCCGATCAGAGGTCACCAAAGTTGGTGTTGCTTCGGTGTGTGAGTTTGCTAAAACAATATCGGACTCTGTAATTTTCTCTGGTCCCCTGCCTGATCTGACCAGTGATGACAAGTTTAGCCGCATGTCATCATTCAACCGCTGGTTGTCTAGGTGGTGTCCAGAAAACGACGTCGGCTACATTGATAACTGGCAAACTTTCTGGGAAAAACCTGGTCTGATCAGGAGAGACGGCATTCATCCCACTTTGGATGGTGCAGCCCTTGTTTCTAGGAATCTGGACGGATTTATTAGTTCTCCTAAATGCTGACAACCCAGGGTCCAGACCAGGAAGCAGAGCCGTAGTTTAACACACCTCTCTGCAGCTTCTGTACTGTTACCCACCCATTACCCTATTGAGACGGTGTCTTTCCCACGGCCAAAACTTAACAGATCAAAAACTGATCTAAAGGGAACAAATCATAAAAATCTAATAAAAATCCATACGGATTACTTTGAACCAAAAAATAAAAGAATTAAATGTGGTCTATTAAATATAAGGTCTCTCCCTCCAAAGACTTTGTTAGTTAATGAATTGATTTCTGATAATCAGGTTGATTTGTTTTGTCTCACAGAAACCTGGCTACAAGAGGACTACGTTAGTATAAATGAGTCAACTCCCTCCAGTTATTCAAATTTCCACATTCCCAGATCTGTGGGAAGAGGAGGAGGAGTGGCAACCATTTTTCAGTCTGATTTATTAATTAGTCCCAGGCCAATTAATAATTACAGTTCTTTTGAACATTTAACCCTCAGTTTCCCTCATCCAAACTGCAAAGCAATAAAACCTCTTCTGTTTATTGTTTTGTATCGTCCACCAGGCCCTTACACTCAGTTTTTGGATCAGCTGTCAAACTTCTTATCTGATTTGGTGTTAAATACTGACAAGGTTATTATAGTGGGTGATTTTAACATCCATGTTGACACTGAATGTGATAACCTTAGTGTAGCCTTTAAAACTATCCTAGATTCAATTGGTTTTGCTCAAAATGTGCATAAGCCAACGCACTCTCGGCTCCATACTTTGGACCTTGTGCTGACATATGGCATTGATTGTGAAGAATTAACAGTATTCTCTCACAACCCTGTTCTATCTGATCATTTTTTACCTTCGCAGAGTTAGAGCAGCATATTTTTCATCATTAATTGAAGAGAATAAAAATAATCCTAGATTTCTCTTTAGTACAGTTGCCAAACTTACTCAGAGCTGCAGCTCTGTGGATCCATCCATTCCCTTAGCTCTTAGTAGTAATGATTTTATGGGATTCTTCATAAATAAAATTGATGCCATTAAAAATAAAATAATTGGCATCCTCCCAAACATGATTACCTCATCCCCAGTAAGTAAGGCAGCATTGGAGGAATCTTTAGAACCTGCGCTGTGTCTGAACTGTTTAGAAGCAGTAGAGCTTTCTGAGCTATCTAAAATCTTAGCTTCATCTAAAACTTCTACCTGTATGTTAGACCCAATCCCAACCAAGTTGTTTAAGGAGGTATTCCCTTTGATCAGTGGTCCTATTTTAGACATGATTAATCTATCCTTAGTAAATGGATATGTACCACAGGTTTTTAAAGTAGCTGTTATTAAACCTTTACTTAAGAAACCTTCTCTTGATCAAGATGAGCTAGTAAACTACAGACCTATATCTAATCTTCTTTTCTTATCTAAAATTCTTGAGAAAGTAGTTGCTAATCAACTTTTTTTCAATCAACTTATTTACAAAGCAATGACCTACTTGAGGAGTTTCAGTCAGGCTTCAGAGCTCATCATAGCACTGAAACGGCTCTGGTGAAGGTCACTAATGATATTCTCATGGCCTCAGATAATGGACTTGTGTCTGTACTTGTCCTGTTAGATCTTAGTGCTGCATTTGATACAGTTGATCACAATATTCTCCTACAAAGACTTGAACATACAGTAGGGATTAAGGGGAAAGCATTAGGCTGGTTTATATCTTATCTGTCGGACAGATTCCAGTTTGTTCATGTTAATAATAAATCTTCCTTAAGCTCTAGGGTCACTTGTGGAGTACCACAGGGTTCTGTCCTTGGACCAATTCTCTTTACTATATATATGCTTCCGATAGGCAAAATTATCAGACAGCATGGGATTAATTTCCACTGTTATGCTGATGACACTCAACTATATTTATCCATAAATCCTGATGAATCCAATCAATTACTTTGACTGCAGTCATGTCTTGATGATATCAAAAGCTGGATGACTTTAAATTTCCTGCATCTAAATTCTGACAAGACCGAAGTTGTAATCTTTGGGCCAGAGTCCTCAAAAAATAAACTTCTTAACCAATCACTTAATCTGGATGGCATTATCTTGGCCTCTGGCAATAAAGTAAAAAACCTTGGTGTTATTTTTGACCAAGACATGTCATTTAAATCCCATATTAAACAGGTTTCCAGAGTTTCCTTTTTTCACCTCCGGAATATTGCCAAAATTAGAAACATTCTGTCCAGGAGTGATGCTGAAAAACTAGTCCATGCATTTGTTACTTCAAGGCTGGACTATTGTAATTCTTTACTATCAGGAAGTCCACAAAATGCAGTTCAAAGCCTTCAGCTGATCCAAAATGCTGCAGCAAGAGTTCTGATGAAAATCAACAAGCGGGATCATATTTCTCCAATTTTAGCTTCCCTTCATTGGCTTCCTGTTAAATCAAGAATAGAATTTAAAATTCTTCTTCTAACGTATAAAGCCCTTAATAATCAAGCTCCATCATATATCAGAGCTCTGATTACCCCGTATGTTCCTAACAGAGCACTTCGCTCTCAGACTGCAGGTCTGCTGGTGGTTCCTAGAGTCTCTAAAAGTAGAATGGGAGGCAGATCCTTTAGCTATCAGGCTCCTCTCCTGTGGAACCAACTTCCAGTTTTGGTCCGTGAAGCAGACACCCTGTCTACTTTTAAGACTAATCTTAAAACCTTCCTTTTTGACAAAGCTTATAACTAGAGTGGCTCATGTTACTCTGAGCTACCTTTATAGTTTTGCTGCTATAGGCTTAGGCTACTGGAGGACATCAGGGCCTATTTTTCTCACTCTACTGATTTTTACTGTTCTCCAGTCTACTGTTCTCCAGCTTTGCATTGCATTACATTGAAATGACTGTTGTCATTTCAGCTTTTAACTTTTTGTTCTCTCTCTTTTTTCTTCATAGTAGGTACACCTGGTCTAACGTTCTGTTGACTGTGAAATCATCCAGGGAGGACAGATCACCGACTATTACCATCTAATGTAGAACAGATTACTAGATCAATGTGTGCTTCTGTGCTTTTTGTCTGTCTTGTTGTGTCTCTGCTCTGTCTTCTGTAACTCCCAGTCGGTCGAGGCAGATGACCGTTCATACTGAGCCCGGTTCTGCTAGAGGTTTTTCCTTCCCGCTAACGGGTGTTTTTTCTTTCCACTGTCGCTTCATGCTTGCTCAGTATGAGGGATTGCAGCAAAGCCATGTACAATGCAGACGACTCTCCCTGTGGCTCTACGCTTCTCCAGGAGTGAATGCTGCTTGTCGGGACTTTGATGCAATCAACTGGTTTTCTTATATAGGAACATTTTTGACCAATCTGTATAATCTGACCCAATCTGTATAATATGATTGAACTTAACTTTGTAAAGTGCCTTGAGATGACATGTTTCATGAATTGGCGCTATATAAATAAAATTGAATTGAATTGAAGGGTATAAATCTATAGTAAATTCTGTACACTACTGTAACACAACTCACTGCAAAAGCAGAATCTATTGCACACAACAGTACTCTTGAAAACATGATCAGGGTGTGAAGTTTTTTTTATTCATTTTACAGTATTTACACCACAATCACTGTGCGGCATCATGTCGCTGAGCTGCATCAGGCCACATCACCTAATCCACATCACAGGCTATATTGTCTCTTGCCAGGCACCGTGGGAAAAACGCCCTGGAATGGCAGATCCATCCTTGGAAGTTCTCCACTGGGATGTCAACACACGCCAGCTCCATTGCCCTTAGGAGGTTTTCTCTAGTGTATGGTTGTCTGTCATAAACCTTCCATCTCCACGATGAGAAGAACTCCTCTATAGGGTTCAGGAAAGGGGAGTAGGGTGGCAGACAGACGTTTAAAAAGTGGTTACTGTTGGTGGTGAACCACTCACTGATTTGGTTTGTTGTGTGGAAGCATACATTGTCCCAAATGATCACATAAATGGGATGTTCGGGCCCAGGATGGTGTTGTTGGCGGTCCAGGAGTATATCTTTTAGCTCCTCTAGGAAGGTTAGGCGACGTTGGGTGTTGTAAGACCCAAGGACAGCCTGCCGGTGGACAAGCCCCTCCAAACCCATAGCCGCACAGAGTAATATTACCCCCCCCCCCCCCCCCCCCCGTTGGCCAGGAACCTCAATGATGGCTCTTTGGCCAATGATGTTACGGCCTCTTTGCCTTCGTTTGTGCAGGTTGAAGCCAGCCTCATCCAGGAAGAGGTACTCATGAGGTCTGGCCATCGCGTCAAACTGTAATATCCTCTGTGAAAATGTGAAAGTGCACAGGTGTTCAGAACAACAGTCAATCAGGTAGCATTTTACTGTATTGTCCAGAAGTAATGTAGGCCACTGAGCAACACAGTATGTTTACTAACTGTACTGTGAACATGGATGTATACTTACTTGCACATACTCGTAACGTAGGTCTTTGTGTTGTGCAGAGTTTCGCTCAAAGGGAACCCTATAGACTTGTTTCATCCGCATCTTTTGGCGCCGGAGAACTCGGTCTATTGTGGCCAAGATGACATCATCAATGCCCTCAAAGTTCACATTATCGTCAATGACTTTGTCTCTGATCTCCCGGAGTCTGATGAGGTTGTTCTCACGAACCTTATCCACAATGGGGGTTTCTTGTGCCGCTGTAAATATGGCAACCCGCCCACCTCTATGTGGCATTCTTTCAACTCTAAAGAAAGAAACGTGTCGTCAATTGACATGTTTTACAATACAGTAACAACTGATTTGAACCTACTGTAATAGACTACTTTCACAGGCTTGTAAAATTGTATTGTGACAAAGAAAGCAATAGAGTACAATACCTGTTGTGTTGTCTGAATGCCCTGATAATGGTGGCCACGGTGAACCTACTCAGGTTTGGACGGACTCTTAGTCCTGCTTCAGCCATTGTCATGCCATGGACAATGACATGGTCAATGACTGTTGCTCGCATCTCGTCCGTAATGATGGTACGAGGTTGTCTTGCTCTCCCTCCTGGACCTCCTCTTCCTCCCTGGCCTGCTCCTCTTCCTCCCTGGCCTGCTCCTCTTCCTCCTTGGCCAGCTCTTCTCCCTCCTCTGACGCGATTACCTCTTCCCCTGACTCTGCCTTCATCCATTGTGTTTGTTTGGAATCTTCAGCAAACTGTGCACTCTGAACTTGTTTTTTTTTTTTTTTTGAACTTTTTATTTTCAATCGCTGTTTTATATCAACATATACATGTCCACTTTTGTCACATCTCACATTTTGCATCTTAACATCCTTACACAGATCATTCTAGAAATTTCACCCACATCAGGAATCCCATCTGTTAAGTCCCAACTACGTCACAGGTTGTCCAGGCGCCCTCGATGAGAGATACAGCCAAACATAGACACATCTCCTCCCAAACAAACATTGGTCCCATCAAGACAAACCCACATTCACTGACCCATCCATGGACTTATAAATCACCGTACTTGAAGTGAGGGGGACAGCAGTAGACATTATGAACATACATAATAAAGTAGAAAAAGTACACCATAATACTAATACAAGATGAATTCAAAAGGTACAAAAGCAAAATAAAAAAAAAGAGTAAATAAATAAGTAAATGAATGAATAGAGGTGTCAAGGTTACACTATGAATTTAGTTATAGGTCTCCACTTTGTTTCAAAGGTTTCCATCTTGAATTGTAGTCTTGATGTTACCCTTTCCATAATGTAGACTTTTCTGATTATATCTCTCCACTGTGTAATGCTAGGAGGGTGTGGTTTTAACCAGGCATGCGTTACACATTTCTTTGCAGTCAAAAGCATAATTCTGATCAAATACTTATTGTCTTTATCAATCATGTCCCGTGGGATTGTTCCTAAAATATATACAGATATATCCAGATCTAAGTGGATGCCCAAAGTACCCTTTATCTCTGTTTGCACGTTTTTCCAAAACTCAGTCACCTTCGGGCAATCCCAAAATATGTGAGTAAAATCCCCCACCCCTCCACAATTTCTCCAACAAAGCCGAGATGTTTTACCATATTTACATGTAATAACTGGAGGGTTAAAGTAACGCATCTTAACTTTCCAGTCAAATTCCCTCCACATCGGGCTATTAGTTAGTTTGTGTCCAGAGGTAAAGGTTTCCTCCCAATCCTCATCTGCTATTACTGAACTTGTTTTTATACATGTGGTCACAGCATTAGCAGCAGGTGTTTTCAATTATGAGTCGTTGTGTGTAATGAATGACGCCAGGTGTGTTCATTTTGTTCAAATATTGCTGACTGTGGCAAGCATTTTGCATCACATGAGCTTTCATTTGAGAATATGAGCAGAGTTCTTTTGCAACTTGTGTTTTAGCAAGGAAAAATGTGTTAAGATTTATGTGAATGGAGGATTGTGTTTTGTGAATTGTGTCTTCATGTGAAATGTGTTTATGATATTGGAAAATGATGGCTAGATTTAGTAAATGTGTTTAGACAACTGGTCATTTGGTTTAGAGGATTGGCTTTTGTGTTTTAGCATTTGAGAAAAACTGTAACATCAAAAAGAAGTAGAGGTCAAGCCCGCAGGTAAAGGATGATATATGTTTCTTACTGTCACCTGACCACATCAGGAGCCTGTGCATTTCTAAGAAGCAGATTCATTTCTTTCACTAATAGGCTATAAGCACAGCTCCACTACTTCCTGAACTTCAGCAGCTCCTTTGTTTCCTGTCTATCATTACTGGACAATCTGATTAATCCAGGTGTGTGTGACTGGTTACTGAGGTCAGACACACCTGGATTAATCAGTCTGACCAGTAATGAAAGGCAGGAAGCAAAGGAGCTGCTGAGGTTCAGGAAGAAGTGGAGCTGTGCATAGAGCCGGTTTGGGACAAGAAAATGGGTTTTGGTGATGTGAGGTGAAAAGGTGTTAAACATTTTGAAAAAAGCACAGACTTGGAAATCCCTTGACATGAATGCAAGTGATTGTGTGTGTAGTGCAGCATGAGCATGTATAAACTTACATAAAGTGTATATAACTACATTATGTGTATGGTAGTAGTTGATGTGTGAGTATATTGTTTGCTCCTATAAGGTGAGTTAACGCCGGTCAGTGAGTCAGCTAACATGAGATCATCTCTGGTTTCTTCAAGGCCTTCTGTGTCTGAAGAGCCATCAGTCACTGTATCCAGAGGTCTGGATAAAATAAGAGGAGAAGAGAATATATTATGTGCAGAACTGACATTTTTAAAACAAAAATAAATACAACTAATCTGCCTCTTCATTCTGCCACAGCTAGGGTAGTGCAGTGAAACTCATGTTCAGTGCATAGACTCAGAAAGAGGTTATACCCTCAGACATTGGGCTTCTCAACTCAAACCTGAGTATATAGCCACTCTGTTTTACATAGCATACTTCACACACTACATTACTCAATACGTTAGTTTATCACTCAAATCATGTCAACGCTTTATCACTTGAACTTTATTAATACTCTAAGTAAATTTTTCTCCCTTCTTGTCAACCATTCTTCCATCAGTGTTCCTATTTTCCTCCACTCTCATTTAATCTCCTTTCTGTCTTCCTATCTTCTTCCTCTCTCCTCTTGTATCAATCTTACATTATTCTAAAACAGACATTACATCATTAAAATCACTTCCAAAAACATTAGAATGTACAACATGAAAACCTCCAATTATTGTTATTTTTATTATCTTATCTGATTAAATACTAAAAATCTAATTACCACAATATTAGGAGCTACAAGCAAAAACAACATAATAAATGGACATTAAACAGGTGGTTATCTCTTACTCCATCATTCTCTGATCATGTAGATCTTGTCTCATTCAGTTCTCCTGTTACTGACTCCTTTTTTCATGAGGAACTTTCATATATCCAAACTGAGCAGTAGAAAAGCACACCTAAGCCTGGAAGTCCATGCTCATAAATCACAACCATAAATCAGCAAAACAACCTATAATAACTTAAAATAATTAACTATCTGAAATATAAACTAAAGGTGACCAATCAGTTCTAAAACATCTTTAGATGAACCCTTGTTGATCCCTGGAGAACCAATGTACCAGATTAGCGCCTTACAAAGAGTTTTCAATCATTCGGTTACATTTTATCCGAGTATCTTTTACTCATGTGAGCAGCAACTCGTGGTCTTGTCTTACTTTTTATTGATTATTCTTTAATTTGGACAAAAAACAAAACATTTATCACAGGATCAGCCCCATCCAAATAAAATGAATTGATTAACACACTTACCATAACACAGACCAGCTCCCCATCCGTTGCCGCAGGTTGTGAAAAACGAACTTCCACCTCTTCTTCTTCTGTTTTAAAAGTGGTGCGCTCGTCTTCTTCTTCTTCTTCTTCTTCTTCCACTTCGTGTTTTAATGGCAGCTGACATCCAAAAGGATCATTACCGCCATCTAGTGGTGCGCTCTATTCCTCATCTTCAGCAGCAAATCAGCTACAAGTGTATATTTAAGTAAAATAGCAGGGGGTGCGTTTTTTGGCAAATGGCTGCCGAAAAACGCATCCCCCTGGTTTTTAATCTAAACATTGTCCCAGAATCATGAAATTCATACTGGTAGCTCAGATCACACGTGTAAACATGTTGGAAATGTTAAATCAGCTGCAAGTGTAAATTTAAGTAAAATAGCAGGGGGTGCGTTTTTTGGCAAATGACTGCCGAAAAACGCATCCCCCTGGTTTTTAATCTAAAAATTGTCCCAGACTCATGAAATTCATACTGGTAGCTTAGATCACATGTGTAAACATGCAGGAAATGTTAAATCAGCTACAAGTGTATATTTAAGTAAAATAGCAGGGGGTGTGTTTTTTGGCAAATGGCTGCCGAAAAACGCATCCCCCTGGTTTTTAATCTAAACATTGTCCCAGAATCATGAAATTCATACTGGTAGCTCAGAACACACGTGTAAACATGTTGGAAATGTTAAATCAGCTGCAAGTGTAAATTTAAGTAAAATAGCAGGGGGTGCGTTTTTTGGCAAATGACTGCCGAAAAACGCATACCCCTGGTTTTTAATCTAAAAATTGTCCCAGACTCATGAAATTCATACTGGTTGCTCAGATCACATGTGTAAACATGTAGGAAATGTTAAATCAGCTACAAGTGTATATTTAAGTAAAATAGCAGGGGGTGCGTTTTTTGGCAAATGGCTGCCGAAAAACGCATCCCCCTGGTTTTTAATCTAAAAATTGTCCCAGACTCATGAAATTCATACTGGTAGCTCAGATCACATGTGTAAACATGTAGGAAATGTTAAATCAGCTACAAGTGTATATTTAAGTAAAATAGCAGGGGGTGCGTTTTTTGGCAAATGGCTGCCGAAAAACGCATCCCCCTGGTTTTTAATCTAAACATTGTCCCAGAATCATGAAATTCATACTGGTAGCTCAGATCACATGTGTAAACATGTTGGAAATGTTAAATCAGCTGCAAGTGTAAATTTAAGTAAAATAGCAGGGGGTGCGTTTTTTGGCAAATGGCTGCCGGAAAATGCACCCCCTATGTTTTCAATCTAAAAATTGTCCAAGACTCATGAAATTCATACGGATAGCTCAGAACAAACGAGTAAACATGTAGGAAATGTTAAATCAGCTCCAAGTGTATATTTTAGTTGTATTATGTTTTAATGTTGTATTTGTACAAAAACCTCCCTCCAAAGGGAAGGTTGAAAAATAGAAAATTGGTGAGTTAAGAAGACATTCTGTCTAAGCAAAATTAATGTCTTTAACCAACACACTTTGAAAGAGATTCTGTAGAAAGTTTGCTCCATCATCAATCTGTTCAAAAGCACAAAGTTTTTAAATACCATTATTTTTCCACTTCTCCATTTTCAGTTTTACAATAGCAGTAAAATGCTACATTTACAAATGCCTTTTAGTGCAAAATTATTATTTTAATCAAAGAAACAAAATACTAAACTGCAAAACATTACCAAGAATGCTTTAAAGAAATATTTATCTTAATAACAGTAATAATATTCGTTACTATAATTTTAACAATGACAGACAGGAAAACAACAATGCTGTTACTTAATCACAATGTATTAAACAGCACTGATTCCGATTGTGTGAGCTCCATTACACAATTTTACATAATTCAAATTTTGTGTATGGATATCTATTTAACATGTGCCTGAAACTTGTCTATATGAAAAGGGTTAGACATTTATTGATTTGTTTATTTATGTTGAATGTATTTGTTCCTTCTTTTATAGACGTTTCTTTTTTTTCCCCTTTAAATAAAATAACAACAGAGTAGGTGTGGCCAAATTGGCGCATTATTTGAATAGCTGTATGGTTTATCCCACTGTTATTGGTCTTGACCAGCGCCATAGAGATGGAAAGAGTTGCGACACTCTTTGATGTCATCGCCAGGGCAGTCACGTGGTTCGTGTAGACCGCCATAGTTCCAAAACATACGCTGGCTGTCATGTTCTTCTATGGGACAGACAGCAGCGATTGCGTTATTTAACGGTAAATATATATATATAAACATACACCCTACTACTTTTTCAGCTGTTATTGCATGATTACATATTTGTTAATGTCATTTTTCCATTTTGAGAGGCAGGGTGACAACGAAAAGCTGTATATTACTTAGATACGTTTTACATTTTTGGAGGGAAAAGCTTATGTTCATGTTCGTATGGACAGGAGAACAGGCTAGAACGGCTCTAACTTAACTTTTCTTTTCCATATCATTCATGTGATGACAGATGTCTCATGATTTTCATTTTATCACGACTGGGCTGTATTATTGATTACCGTGATTTTGCTTATAAATTCCGATTCAGCCATTAGCTTACCTTTGTGGTAGCGTTAGGTCTGCCGTGGTCCATTCAGCATTCGCCTAGCAGCTAGCTCACTTCTGATAAGTGGTCACCCCCAGACCACAACGTGAAACATGATCATGTTAAACTAATAATATAATTTTAAGATTAAGCCATTCACATATTATCAAAAGCATTATGCTTATATGTTTGGGTCTATAGGTAAGTGTAGAGCTATTAAGATTTTTCTCTACGTCTCTGGGTTAATGCACAGAGTAAGAGTAAGGTTAGCTGCAGAGAGAGTGATAGAGAACAGTGACAGGCAACACTCCCATTGGACTCCGTTGTTGCTTTTTGCTTTTTTGAGAAAGAACAGTCCATTCAGCATTTACACCCATTTTTTCTGATGAGGCAGGAGTTGGCCACACAACAATGATAATTTTAATACTAAGCCATGCACAAAGAATCAAATATATTAAATAATAACTCATTAAGCTTGGATGAATGATTCAAATATTGTTTAATAAAAAATACTGAGTGAGACAACAAGATGTGTGTGTGTATCTAACTGGAAAAACAAGAACAAAGTGAAGGAACAGGGAGGAATATTATAAATACATTTGAAAAAAATCCTCCACATACATCAGGCTTCAGAGTGCATCAGGGCTGAAAGGAAAGACAACATTAATAATAAAGGTACCTGGCATAAGATAAATATGAACAGTGTGGAGAAAAAAAATGGGAACAAGCATGAATAATATCATACGTACAGTATGTGTGAACAAGAACAACAAATGTGTAAACAGGCGTTAAGAACAGGTATCGTGACCATTTTTATTCGGGGGGGGGGGGGGGGGAAGCTCCACTGAAACCTGTGATGGCCACAACAACGATACTGCTGGTCCAGCGAGATCTGTTGAGACAGGGGCACAAATATCTTCATTCAAGCCAGTTCATTCTGGACTGCCTACAAAAATACTTTTTCTTGCAAACGTCAGAGGAACTCAGTCCCGACACCTGTGGAGTTCCACTATGCACTACGGGCTGTCACTGTAGGGCAGTTCCTCTCGACAACGCATACTGGCAGTTACCTGGATGATGCATCAGACCACTTGGCGGACTTCTTGGGCAACAAGAACAGCAACTGCAGTGCTTCTGAGGTTGTGAGAGTGGAGCAGCTGGTAGACCCATCACCACCTGACCTCACAAAGACCGAGTCTTGTGTCCTCTACAACCTGGCAGGATACATAGCGAAGAGGGTCATCAGCTTCTCGCTCTGTGAGGAATGCCAATGTGCACTGGTTGAAAAAGTAACCAACACAACAAGTGAGAAAGCTGTTTTACTACAGTTAAAGGAATTTAAAAGGGGTGCATTATACCGGCCATGCGATGAGCTGTTCACTCTCCTGCAGCACGTGGAGCAGCTCTTCCGTTCCAAGACGAGTGATTCCCTTATGGAATCCTCCAACGTAGTGGAACAGCTGGAAAGAGAGGCCATGAGTCTGGACAGCAACCTTCCCTCATGCCATAAGCTGAAAAAAAAAATCCTTTCAACATATATCAGGCTGAGGTTAAGGATTCACTCAAAGTGCATCGGAGCTGAGAGGAAGGCAAACAGCCGTAATAAGGGGTACCTTGGCAGCAAGAGTCAGACCAAGAAGGCGATTTCCACACAGCGGACCTCCTCACCTAAGGTCATACCATCTAGGCCACTGCCGAACACCTTACTGGTTGCCATGGATGTACTCGGCCTCTCCATTCCCGGCACACCGTCCGCAGTCTCCACAGCCTCCAGTCTCCTCTTATTCCAGCAGTCAGCAGTCGTCACCAGCAGCCACTACCTGCAGACACCACCAGCAGCCATGGCCACCAGCTGCCAGCACCAGCAGAGGCCAACATTATCAGCAGCCGCCACCAGCAGCAACCGCCATCACCATCCTTCGCCAACATCAGCCAGCTCAAGCAGTCATCGCCTCCAGCAGCAGCCACCTGCAGCAGCAGTGTTTGGGGAACAAATTAGTCACACTACTGTCTGAGTAATAAACATTTTAAAGCTCATTATGGCTTATGATAATTTTTTGTGTGGAATAATTTGTATTCCTACATGCAATCCAACTAAACAGCCCTTTCAAGGGTGCAATTAAACAAACCTTATTTCTACTAGCATCAGATACACAGTACTCAGCTGACTGGCTAACACCGCCAGGTTCAGCACATACAACCTAAAAAAAATGTCCTAGTCAACCTTGATGATCCTAGTAATCTAACATCAATAACTTACTTAATAAAAGATGTCAGAGATTCACTAATGAACTTCGTAATTTCTGGTGTAGCGATATCTTCTTCACAGCTGGCAAAATCGAGATAAAAGTAGCAGGCAATGACTGAAAATCGGTTGTCTACCAAGTTAAGAATATATTTATAAATTGCACTGTGCACATACAAATAAATATAAGCATATGCACCATAAAGGGCCTATTTATATAATATACAGAGTTGACAATTCAAAAGAGGTAGCTATTTAATCAAATTACGCCTGGATATAACGTTAGTGCTACCTTTACAGAGGGCGAAGTCAAGCTAACAAACTAGCAGGCAATCGGTGGTCTACCAAGATAAAACATATATATAATTACGCTGTGTACATACAAATAATGATCAGTATATGCATCATAAAGGACCTCTGATAAAATATAGACAGTTGACAGTTTAAAATAGGTAGCTATTTAATCAATTTACCCCTGGATATAACGTTACCTTCACAGAAGGCAAGTCAAGCTAACAAACTAGCAGGCAATCGGTCGTCTACCAAGATAAAATATATATATATAATATATAATTACGCTGTGTACATACAACAAAAGATCAGTATAAGCATCATAAATAGCCTATGATACAATATAGACAGTTGGCAATTCAAAACAGGTAGCTATTTAATCAACTTACCTCAGAAGTTACTCTACAGTCAGCAATGGAAGTGAATGATGTCCAACGCCATAGAACGGCTTTTTGGAACTATGCGAGGCTGCATACCCCGGAAGTAGGCGGCAAAAAGCGTACAACGCAGTCCAATGGGAGTGTCGCGACTCTTTTTCTCTCTATGGCTCTGGTCTTGACTAATCGCTTTATGATGGATCCCCAGCTTTTTAAGGCGATATATGACTACAGGGTAAATAAGTCCTACCAAAGTGGCTTGTCAAAAATTTGCAGAAAGGCATCAAATTACCACGTTCCTATGCATCCCCTATGCATCATCATCGCCCAGTGGCGTCGTGGTTAAACGCGCACAACTTCTCAAGATATTGAGAAGTAGAAGGCCTTAAAATATGGACTAAAATACAAGATTAAAATTGTTTTTTCTTAATATATTTGTTACAACCTCTTCCAGTCAGGCCTTTTTTATACCTGATGATTTACGTTCGGAATGTCAAAGCGGGCCGACTCCCGCGCATAAGAAAATACAATTAAACAGTGCCGCAATAACGCCCATCCATCCATCCATCCATCCATCCATCCATCCATCCATCCATCCATTTTCCAACCCGCTTAAATCCCTCATGGGGTCGCGGGGGTTGCTGGTGTCTATCTCCAGCATTCACTGCCGAGAGGCAGGGTAAGGCAAGGCAAGGCAAGGCAAATTTATTTATATAGCACAATTCAGTACATGGACAATGCAAAGTGCTTTACATGATTAAAATATAGCAAATTAAAACAGAATAAAAGCAAGTAAGAATAAAATGTAGATAGAAATTAGAGCAAAAAAGTGGTGATTCAGTTAACTAGAACAGTTGAAGGCAATCCTAAACAAATGTGTTTTTAATCTTGATTTAAAGGAACTCAGGCTTTCCGCACCTTTACAATTTTCTGGAAGTTTGTTCCAGATAAGTGGAGCATAGGAACTAAATGCTGCTTCTCCTTGTTTAGTTCTAGTTCTAGGCATGCAGAGTAGGCTGGAGCCAGAAGACCTGAGTGGTCTGGATGGTTGATACACCGATAACAAGTCTGTGATGTAATTAGGTGCTAAGCCATTTAGGGATTTATAGACTAACAGAAGTATTTTAAAGTCTATTCTCTGAGATACAGGGAGCCAGTGTAAGGACTTTAGAACTGGGGTGATGTGCTCTACTTTCTTAGTCTTAGTGAGGACGCGGGCAGCAGCGTTCTGGATCAGCTGCAGCTGTCTGATCCACTTTTTAGGCAGACCTGTGAAAACACCATTGCAGTAATCAATTCTACTAAAAATAAACGCATGGATTAGTTTTTCCAGATCCTGCTGAGACATCAGTCCTTTAATCCTAGAAATATTTTTCAGGTGATAGAAAGCCGACCTTGTAACTGTCTTTAGGTGCTTTTGGAGGTTCAGGTCTGAGTCCATCACTACTCCCAGATTTCGGGCCTGATTAGTGGTTTTTAGCTGAAGCAGCTGAAGCTGTGTGCTAACTTTTGATCTCTCCTCTATTGGTCCAAAAATTATTACTTCAGGTACACCCTGAACAGGTCACAAGTCTGTCGCAGGGCAACACAGAGACAGAACCCATAACCTTCTTGCTGCAAGGCAACAGCGCTACCCACTGCACCACTGTGCAGCCCGCTGCAATAACGTGCGCTGCTAATTTCTAAGCAACATATGAGCAAATCAATAAATAAAAAGGAGAGCTAATCAGCGAAAAGGCGAAAAACTTCAGCTGTTAAGGTTGGAATTAAACGTTATTGCCCACTCAGAGTTGAGTAATGTCAGAATTTTGCATTAATGTAAGCATTTAATCCTAGTTACAAAAAGTCATGTATCTTTTCCATGGCTCCAAATCATAATGTATAATGTAGAGAAATAATACAGGAACAGAAGAAACGGCTGTCAATAATTTAACATTTTTTTATGCATAATAAACAATAGAATTGTAATTAAAATGACACTCATAAATTGCAGGAAAATACAATGTCATATAGAAAAGGTTGTGTCCTATTCCAAAGTGCTCATTATATGCAAAATAATTTGCCTTGGTCATGCTCATCTCTGGCATGATCAATTCCTTGTATTGACTTAACAATAGCTATGCTAATTCCTTTCTCAAATTGTTGACATTTGATTGTATCTAAAAAAAATTTAAATGTTTTCCAGGAGAATCTTTGTTTTATATGAGGGGTCCAGAAAAAAAAAAAAACTATTGTGGTAAATGGTGGTGAAGAAGCAAATGCCATCTTCATCAACCTGCACGCAAGCCCCACAGGAAGTCACAATGGCCAAAAAAGAACGAGAGATGCCATTTCGCAACGCTACTATTGGCCTGGAATGACCAAAGACATTGATCAATGGGTAAAAACGCATATACCTGATTACATGTATACACCTGTTAAGTTATTTACCTCTAAAGCTATATCTCTGTTCCAATGTGGGTTTGCCCAAGATTGTTTCTCTAGTTAAATGCCAGGAGTATTTTCAGATGTGTGTATTTATTACTTGTGCAAATATATTTGTAACACCAATTTTAAAAAAATAATGCTAAAATTATCCTAATACAAAGCTTTATTAGTTAGGACAATGAAGAAAGAACAAACTGCCTATGAACACAATTACAAATATCTTGTGTTAGAAATTACACTGTTAAAATATAAATTTTACTTTACATTTGTTTTACCTTTTTGAACAAAATACATTTGTAAACCCCCTACATAAAACCAATGATGACATTTTCTATTGAGTAAAGAGTCAAAACACAGAAAGGTGACCCAACTGTATCATAACAAAATTGTGTTTTGCTTCTTTATCAACTTCTACATCTACAGGTATCTGAATGTGCCTACTGGCAGTCTGCTCAGAAGAACATAAAGGAAGCTGTAGAGCAAACCCCAATAAAGGTATTAGTTTTAAATGAATTTATTTTATGTTCCAAGACTTACTCTTGTCTTCATATCATTATACTTAATAGAAATACCAAATATTCTCAATGTCTTAACTTGAAATGCCCTGTGTACTGCTTTTATAAACTACTTTGCTTCCAAAGGTTTTTGTCAAACATTTTTGCATGGAAATATTATCTGTTATTATGATTGCAACACCAACATAGCAAAGTGGTTATCTGGTACTTTTTTTTATTATTTCAGGTTACACAGCCGTTTGAACTTGTAGGGATGGACTTAATTGGCCAACTAAAGGAAACAGCCACTGGACACAAGTATATTTGTGTAAGGATAGATTATTAATTACACAAAGTGGACACAGGCTTACCCGATCAAGTCCAAAACTGCAGAGGAGGTCACAAAGCAAATTCTGAAATTTGTTCATCAGTTCGAGGCGCCCAAACGCATATTAACAGACCAAGGGACAGAGTTTGTGAATGCGGTAAATTCTTTTTTTTATTACTACTTCATGCATCATCAAAGTAT
The DNA here is from genome assembly GCA_037039145.1 of Fundulus diaphanus. Classification (NCBI taxonomy): domain Eukaryota; kingdom Metazoa; phylum Chordata; class Actinopteri; order Cyprinodontiformes; family Fundulidae; genus Fundulus; species Fundulus diaphanus. The sequence continues at coordinate 28,270,590 of CM073130.1, forward strand.
TGGATGCTGATAAGCAACTCACACACTACCTATGTTTTGAAACAGATAAACAAAAATGTATGTGAGAAACTGGGTATAAAAAGCAGTCTGTGTGCACCCTACCATCCTCAGACAAATGGACTTGTTGAAAAAATGAACGGCACAATCCAAAGGTAATGGTGGAAAGCTTTATTTCAAAAGTACAGTAATTTTTTCACAAGGTAACATACTTCATATGATCTTGATTACCATGCTTCTATTAGGTCTTTGTGCAAACTTGTGGGGACCAAACCGGAGACATGGGATGAGTATTTGGATGCAGTCATGTTTGGGCTTGGGACCAAAAAACAGATGACCACCAAGTTTTCTCCATACTTTTTAATGTTTGGGAGAGAAGCACGCTATCCAATCCAAATACCAGAGGAATACCAGGTTTGCGATGCTAAAAACAGTAAATCTTTTAATGGTGGAAATGCATATGCATTGCCCATATGTTATAAAACTCTGAACTGTTTACTCTTTGTAAAGGTCAGCAGCAGTGTTGAAGAACTGATTCAGGAGGAGACTGTGAGCCAAGGCATCAAGCTGCTTGATGAATTAAAAACCATCATTGAGGAAAATGTCTCCAGATCCCAAGAAAAGAGAAAAAAAGACTAAGTGCATCAAGACAGAAAGAAAGTTTTGTTGTTGGACAGAAAGTCTTAAGGCAAAACGTGGAGTCAGCAGCATAAAGGTGGAAAGCTTGAACCCAACTTTCTCGGTCCGTTTACCATCACTGCAATCCAGGGAAAAAGTGCCGACCTTCTTGGGGAGAATGGATCAGTTTTCAAAAATGTCAGTGTTGACCACCTTAAACATTTTTTGCCACAACAACCACAAGTACCTCATAAAATAACTGCCTCCTTGCCTCAAACACCTTCAGCATCCACCCATGTTGCTCCTCCCTCATCTCCTCCTTCATCTCCCCCTTCATCTCCCCCAACACCCCCAGCATCCACCCATGTTGCTCCTCCTTCATCTCCTCCTTCATCTCCCCCAGCATCCACCCTTGTTGCTCCTCCCTCATCTCCTCCCTCATCTCCCCCTTCATCTCCCCCAACACCCTCAGCATCCACCCTTGTTGCTCCTCCTTCATCTCCTCCCTCATCTCCCCCTTCATCTCCCCCAACACCCTCAGCATCCACCCTTGTTGCTCCTCCCTCATCTCCTCCCTCATCTCCCCCTTCATCTCCCCCAACACCCTCAGCATCCACCCTTGTTGCTCCTCCCTCACCTCCTCCTTCATCTCCCCCAGCATCCACCCATGTTGCTCCTCCTTCATCTCCTCCTTCATCTCCCCCAGCATCCACCCATGTTGCTCCTCCTTCATCTCGCCCAACACCTTCAGCATCCTACACAGTTGTTACAATGTCATTGGAGAGTTTGCCAAAAAGGTCCTTTTTTTTCTATTTTTATTTAACAATTACGTCTTAAATGACATCATATGTGCGTTTTACATTTTTTGTCATATTGGATAAATAAGATAGAAATGGGTTTTTATAGCAGTACACTAATCTTCCACATCTTTTCCAGTTTTAGGAAAGGTTTGGAGTGGAAGAAAAAAACAAAATCACATTCTCCTGTCAAAGATTGGCCCATACAAGTTGTTTTGGTGGGATTTTGATAGAATCCGTCCTGGCAATGAGCTGGAGAGTGAGGTAATTGTTTTATGAAATGTTTATTTCAGGATCGGGAGAGATCGGCAAACACAAATAAGGACTCAAACACTGTTTCTGTTAGAATATAAGGCACACATTTATTATTATTCCCCACAGAATACAGCACATCAAAACAACAAGCACTTCACACACGCAAAGTAGCAAGCATTAAAGCAACAAGCTTTCAAACAGACGTGACGCTCAACAGATTCTCAGAATCAGCTCTTACCATTGACACGAACTGGGAGCCCTCAGTCCTAGGTTAAGATCAGCGTTCACGATGCCGGTGTCCACACACGAACTCACGGCAGACTCACTGGGCTAAGGGCAGTCTCCTCTTTATATACTTGTAAACAAAGAGTCAGATGTGGAGCGAGAGTGGCCATTTCTCCCTCCACAGCTGCCCTGCCTCCCAAAACATATTTCCCAAACAGGACCCGTTCCCAGCATTTCAGCAGTGTGCGAAGCAAAATAATATGAGTGCACTCAGAATACAGCAAATATAAACAAAATAAGGAATACAGAATCAGTCTTTCCCACAACACATTGTCATAAGTTCCCACCACAAGTTAAAACAAATTATAACACAATAACACATGTGGTTCTTAGTTTCACGTGAACTCATGTGCGAACACCACAACAGCAATAATCAATGTGTGAACTGGCCAGTCCTCTCTCTTATTTAACTGACCAGTCTTCTCATTTATATATCAAAAATTAAAACAAGTTATCAAACTGAGCAGGTTTTCCCATAATACATTGTTAAAGAGCAAAAATAATTCTTTAATATATCAGTAATAAATCAAATGAAAAAAATAACATTTATTAATCACGTGTTTGGGGGGTGTTAAGAATACTGTTCGATAGACTGTGATGCAATAAAATCAAAATAATGAATTTTCTGTGGCTGGAAACTGAAGAAAAGTATGACATGTTTTGTGGGTTTGTGCGTGAATGATTTTACCGGATGTTCCCTCCGGTAAAATCAGTCGCGCATGTCGTTTCCATATCCTGCACAAATAAAATGTTAGAGGAAATGAATGACAATGGGTATTCATTGCTTGCGGTACAGTTTCAAAACATGTTAGTCCCATACATTAAGAAAAGTAACCTAATTTGTAACCCAGTGCTTGGTCAAAGTTGGACCCAGCCAATACTGGGTAATTTCAACCCAACTGGGATGGCTCCTTTTTTAAGATTGTCTTCATCCCAACCTGTTGGGTAGTTCTGATCCAATATTGGGTCAGTTTTACACAACAGCAGTGGTTAAGCTATGGTGTCAAAGAACCAGAGACGTCGCCAACCCTGAGTAATCATTGCTAAACCGACAGGTTTTACCATTGGTTTAATTATGAAAGTGACAAAGCATTTCTTATTGTGCATGTAAAAGGTGTCCTAATTTGATAAAGTAATAAGGAAAATTATTTATTGTCATGGTTTTCAGATGACGAGCCCACATGCAGATACGAACGGGAGGCAATGCACAGTTTTAAGACTTTTATTAAAGGAAAACAGGCAGGTCTATGGACGGAACTACAGGTGACTCGGCTGGGTCAGAACGTCACGGCTGGAGAGTCATTAGGCTGGGCGGACCTAACCGGGAAGAGGTAGCGTCAGGAGAACTCTATGTGACTACTCAGATGGAGATAGGTGGCTAGTGGCTGAGGGCGGCAGATGTAGCTGGCGAGGAATCCGAGGCGACCTCATCGGCAGCGGTTGACAGATGGATTGACCAGAGTAAGCACAGAACCAACAGGACCAGGGAAAGGGGATCTCAGGCCTCGCTGGGTAACTTCCAGGAAGTATGAGGGGAGCGCCAGAGCAAAATCTGAGCAGACAGGTCTGCTGGTCTGTTTCTTCGGACGGGACGTCAAGACAGGTGAGTGCACCCAAGCACCAAAATCTGGAGCAACAGAGAGGTACAAAAAATTACTCAAAAAAGAAGAGTAACAAAAAAACTCACAAGCTGGTTTCCGAGAGTTGGGACAGAGGCCACGTCGTACCACGACTGGTTAAGGCTCCGGCGTCTTCCATCTGCCAGTGCTCTGCTTAAGAATCATTGTCCAAAACGGGCTTAATCTGGGATACATGAAAAGTGGGATGGACACGAGAGTGAGGGGGAAGACGTAAGCGGACGGTGGTCGGGTTGATAACTGTCTCTATTTCATAGGGACCAGTAAACCGGGGAGCAAGCTTCTTGGCGGATGGGTTAGTCAATACATCTCTGGATGATAACCAAACCCTCTGACCGGGGCGATAATGGGGAGCTGGTCTGCGGTGCTGGTCAGCAAACCTCTTACTCCGCTCTGCGGTGCGAGTGAGTGCTGTAACCGTCTCTTTCCATATATTCTGGCAGCGAGCAATATAGTCGTTGACGGAGGTGAAGGGAATCCTGAGTTCGTCTGTGGGTAGGAGTGGAGGTTGATATCCTAAGGCAACTTCAAAAGGTGAACGTCCCGTGGCTGAGGTGATGTGAGAGTTCAGGGCATACTCCACCCAAGGCAAAAACTTGTTCCAGTCGGTAGGTGAAGATGACGTGAGGCAACGGAGAGTGGTCTCTAATTGTTGATTCATTCGTTCTGTTTGGCCGTTGGTTTGAGGATGGTATCCGGAGGTGAGCGTGTAACGGGCACCCAGAGCGGAGCAAAAGTGCCGCCAGACCTGAGAAATAAACTGGGGACCCCGGTCAGAGAGAATGTCAACAGGGATACCATGGAGCTTGAAAACATGTTTAATGAGGAGTTGGGCAGTCTGGAGGGCGTTAGGTAGCTTACGGATGGGAATGAGGTGACAAGACTTCGAAAAACGGTCAACAACAGTCAAAATCGTTGACATGCCTTGGGAAACAGGGAGTCCAGTAACGAAATCAATGGCAATGTGGGACCATGGACGTTTGGGGATAGGAAGAGGATTCAACAACCCAGAAGGTGGCTGGTTAGAAGACTTATTCTGGGCGCAGACAGGACAAGCTAAAACATAGTCTCTGACGTCCTTGGTCCACGATGGCCACCAGAATCGCCGGGACACCTGAGACTGGGTTCTATAAATGCCCGGATGGGCGGAAAACTTAGCATCGTGACACCAGCGTAAAACCTCCGGACGAACAGATTGGGGAACATACTTTAGTCCCGGTGGACCCGTACCAGGATCCGGATCTAATAGTTGGGCCTGGTTAATCCTGTCCTCCAGATCCCAATGCAGACCTCCAACAGTGCATGTGGGGGGAAGAATAAGTTCCGGCTCCTTCTCTTGTTCAAATGGGGCAAACTGACGAGACAGAGCATCTGGTTTAATGTTTCTGGAGCCCGGTCTGTAGGTTATGGTGAGGTTGAAACGAGAAAAAAATAATGACCAACGGGCTTGCCTTGAGTTGAGTCTACGGGCTGTCTGCAGATAGGAGAGGTTCTTGTGATCTGTCCATATTATGATGGGCTGCTCGGATCCCTCTAGCCAGTGCCGCCACTCCTCCAAGGCTAACTTAATGGCTAACAGTTCACGATCGCCTACATCATAGTTCTGCTCGGCTGGGGACAAGCGACGGGAGAAGAATGCACAAGGGTGTAACTTCTTATCTATCTCAGACTGTTGGGATAGGACCGCTCCCACACCTGTGTTAGAAGCGTCTATTTCAAGGGTGAATTGTTTCGCAGGATCAGGGTGAACGAGTATGGGAGCCTGGGAAAAACGGGACTTAAGTCGATTAAATGCCTCATCGGCTTCAGGACTCCAGCTAAAAGGGACCTTGGTGGAGGTAAGAGCATGTAACGGGGAAGCTATCTGGCTGTAGTTCCTGATAAAACGCCTATAGAAATTAGCGAACCCAAGGAAACGTTGAAGCTGTTTACGTGACTCAGGAACTGGCCACTCCGTTACTGCTTTTATTTTTTCTGGGTCTGACCTCACTTGACCGCCTTCCAAAACAAGACCGAGGAACGAAACTGAAGTCTGGTGGAACTCACACTTCTCGGCTTTTACAAACAGGCGATTTTCTAGTAATCGCTGGAGAACAAGTCGCACATGTTGCTTGTGTTGTTCTAGGTCACGAGAGTAAATCAGGATGTCATCTAAATAGACAAAAACAAAAACATTCAAAAAATCCCGCAGGACGTCGTTAACCAATGCCTGAAAAACTGCCGGGGCATTACACAAGCCGAAGGGCATGACTAGGTACTCAAAGTGACCTAACGGAGTCTTAAAAGCCGTCTTCCACTCATCCCCCTGTCTCACCCGAACCAAATGATAAGCGTTGCGCAGATCAAGCTTAGTAAAAATCTTGGCATTCTGGACTGGCTCGAGGGCTGATGATAATAGAGGAAGCGGGTACTTATTCTTGACGGTTATCTGGTTAAGCCCTCGATAATCTATACAGGGTCGAAGGGTCCCGTCCTTCTTGCCCACAAAAAAGAAACCAGCCCCTAATGGGGAGGAAGAAGGACGAATTAACCCCGTAGCCAAAGACTCACTGATGTATTTCTCAAGCGATTGACGTTCTGACCTGGAGATGTTATAGAGCCGACTCACCGGTAGAGGGGCCCCAGGTAACAAGTCAATCGCACAGTCGTATGGGCGATGTGGGGGCAAAGAACAAGCCTGAGTCTTACTAAATACCTGCCGTAAGTCGTGGTAATCCTCTGGAACGCGAGAGAGGTCAATCATGTCTCCGGAATCTGTCAAGGAAGTAGAGGAGACGGCTACGGGCCGAGCGGACTGCAAGCAGCGGGAATGACAAGTAGATGACCATGACTCCAGTCGGGACTCAGCCCAATTAAACTGCGGATTGTGGACCCTTAACCAGGCTATTCCAAAAACCACAGGTGAACGCTTTACCGGGAAGACAAAGAAGGAAAGCTGTTCCCGATGGTTACCGGAAACTATCACTACCAATGGTCGGGTGCGATGGGTAATAAGAGTCAATCTCTGCCCATCTAATGACGAGACCTGGAGTGGCTCGGGTAAAAGATCGACAGGTACTCGAAGCTGGTCCACAACCGCCTGATCTATGAGATTAAAATCAGAGCCTGAATCTACTAGAGCTGAAACATCAAAACTTTCCTGGTCGAATATTAAAGTAACTGGTAAACAACAACGAGAACCAAATGACGCCTTAACAGCCTCCCGGGGAATAGATCCCAACCTGTCCACCGATCCCCCCGTTAAGAGCGGCGGACTCGGTCTTTTGGCCGAACAGGACAATCTCTGAGGTAATGACCCTCACCTCCACAATAAAGACATAAGTCTTCCGAGACACGCTGCTGACGTTCCTTATTGGAAAGACCAACCTGCCCCAACTGCATGGGTTCAGGAGGAGGTGTAAAAGAACGGGGTTCCTTCTTGGTAAATGTAGAAGAGGTGGAGGTGGATGATTGCAAGGCAAGGTTGGATCTAAAACGGGTTCGGCTGCGTAATCGAGAATCCAAACGGATAGCAAGTGCTACAAACTCCTCAAAATCCTCAGGTTCCTCAACCCGAGCTAACTCATCCTTTAACGACTCGTCTAGAGCCTGAAAGAAAGCTGCCTTTAACGGTCTCGGCTGCCAACCCGCAGCAGCAGCAAACGTACGAAACTCCACGGAAAAATCAGATACGCGTCGACCGCGCTGTTTCAAAGTGAGGAGATGACGAGACTGTTGTGCCGAATCCAACTCAGGTGAAAAAATTGTCTTAAATTCAGCAATGAAGTCCTGAAAAGTAATCCCAAACGACTGACAATCAGGGAATCGAGCCTCGGCCCACCTAAGAGCCCTACCCGTTAGTAGACGTAAGACATAAGATATCCTTACCTCATCAGAGGCGAAAGTCTGGGGAGAACGGTTAAACACCAGTTTGCACTGGAAAAGAAAACCACCGCAACTTCCACCGTCACCGGAGAATTTCTCCGGACAAGGTGACGCGCCCTCAAGTGGTGGAGTCCAAACCTGATTCTCCATGCTCGGAGCGTCGGAAGGCGGGGTAACGTGATCCTGAGTGACAGGTGACGTCTTCGCGGAAGTGACTGTGTCCACAAGTAGGCTAACCTGAGCGGCTAATCTCTGAAGCTGTTCCTGAGTAGAATTGACAGCAAAACCTAGCGACTGCATTTGTTCCTGCTGTGCGGCTATCTGCCGCCCGAACGTATCCGCTGGACTCTGGTGGCCGGAGCCTTCTTCTGTCATGGTTTTCAGATGACGAGCCCACATGCAGATACGAACGGGAGGCAATGCACAGTTTTAAGACTTTTATTAAAGGAAAACAGGCAGGTCTATGGACGGAACTACAGGTGACTCGGCTGGGTCAGAACGTCACGGCTGGAGAGTCATTAGGCTGGGCGGACCTAACCGGGAAGAGGTAGCGTCAGGAGAACTCTATGTGACTACTCAGATGGAAATAGGTGGCTAGTGGCTGAGGGCGGCAGATGTAGCTGGCGAGGAATCCGAGGCGACCTCATCGGCAGCGGTTGACAGATGGATTGACCAGAGTAAGCACAGAACCAACAGGACCAGGGAAAGGGGATCTCAGGCCTCGCTGGGTAACTTCCAGGAAGTATGAGGGGAGCGCCAGAGCAAAATCTGAGCAGACAGGTCTGCTGGTCTGTTTCTTCGGACGGGACGTCAAGACAGGTGAGTGCACCCAAGCACCAAAATCTGGAGCAACAGAGAGGTACAAAAAATTACTCAAAAAAGAAGAGTAACAAAAAAACTCACAAGCTGGTTTCCGAGAGTTGGGACAGAGGCCACGTCGTACCACGACTGGTTAAGGCTCCGGCGTCTTCCATCTGCCAGTGCTCTGCTTAAGAAGCCAGAGGAAGCCGCCTGCAACGAGCTGCAGGTGTGGACCACGCCTCCTCAGCCAACTAGACACACCTGAGGAGTAGAGTTAGAGCAGCCAACACAGAGAACCCTGACATTTATAAATTTAAATTGTGTTAGAATATCATATTTATCTTTACAGGTGATAAACGCCTATTTACAGGTCGTGGTCGAACGGTTTAATCAGAAGCACCAAGAACAAGCAGCCCTGATAGACAGTTTTGAAATGACACTTATTTGGAATCACCAAAAATCCAGATTAAAGGTTTGTATAAAAGAGTTAAAATTATATATATATATATATATATATATATATATATATATATATATATATATTAATGTAATATAATATAATATAATTTTTATATATTTTTTTTACAGATTGATCCTGAAAAATATGGACGAATACTGGGGATTGCAAATGAAAGTCACCACTGGATGCTAGTGGTAGGAAAGCAAAATTTACTATTTGCCATGCTGATAAATTTAAATATTCAAGAAATTTGCAATTGGAAATAGAGTTGACACAGTCGCGTAATGAAGCTAGTTGTTATGGATAAAAAAATAGTTTATTTGACTGTGATATTTCTGGATTAAATTTAAAAAAACAGTTTACTGGCTTATGAATTAAAATTCTAAATAATGAGTTGGGCTTTACGTTTAAACCCCAAGGTTATGTATCCCATGGATAAAAAAACAGTCTTCCTTGACCCGTTGGGAGAATCCCCAGAAAAAATAAAGAAGTGCTTGGTAGCAACAAGGTGCGAAACATGACATTAATTCACATTTCTGCTAAAAAATTAAGAGATCTTGTTATTGAAATGTTTATCATTTTATCTACACAAGAGCTTTCATGAGGCAAAAAGGAATAAAGGTGTCAAGATGGACGTGCCAGAGTGTTCCACATGCAATCCAACCTGACATTGTTTCCTGTGGTGTGTTTGCACTGAAAGTAAGTCATGTTCGAAAACAAAATTTTGAATTTACTTGGATCTGTTTAAATTTGGGTGTTAAGAAAAGTAATTTCAGTATTTGGATAAACGAAGGCATAAAGTTCCAACTGAAGCACATGTTATATACTATTCTTGATTACTTGATTGTCCAATTCAATGACAACATTTTAATTTGGCATTGTGGCTAACTGTGATAATGCAAACTATTTATTTGTAGTGTTTTACAGTTGTTTTTAGTATTTTGTTTACTAATGTACAAATTTTGAGGGTAATTCTATCTTTATAATCATTTTCCTAAAGTTTCCACCCAAAACGGCTGTATTAAATGGTAGGCATCATTTAAAGTGGTAGCTCACAAAAAACACAATTAGCAGTGATGACATCAATCATATAACATTTTCAATAAATGTATGTAGATATTATCTCACTTTACACATTCGGTATCACTGTTGCCTTGCAGTTAGAATGTCCTGGGCTCAGAATTTCTGATTTTAAATGTAATGAGCATCCATGTGTTCTCTCAAGATAGCCTGCTCTTGCTTCCTCCCACAGTCCACAAAACATGACTGTTTAGATTAAAAGGATACTTTGAATTGTAATTGATATTGATAAATTTTTTTGTTTGAATTTTTGCAGTTTGCAGAGTGCTTATTGGAAGAAAAGGACCTCAATTTTCCAACTAGCTTTGACGCTATCAACACCATGAGAGTTGACATTGCCACTACCTGTCTGCGCCAATCAGGTAGTATTTTCAAAGATTTTTATTTTTTATTTTTTACATAACAAAGTCTGACTTTAGAGATGACACCTACAATCAATCTAGTTTTTTAACAAGTTTTATTTAATTAACATAAAAGATAGTTGCTGTTTTGAAAATTTTGATAAAGAAATTGAATGATACATAAACACATGAGTTAAAAAAGTCCCATTACATCCAGAACATATATAAATATTCTGTTGTAGAAGCTCTGATATGGAAACAAAAAATAATTTAAGTAGGAATGCAAAATTCAGGTATAAAATGCAAAATAGACATGGGGAGGTAAAGCAATGAAAAACATGATATATTGATAGGTTAATGATTATGTTTAAAACTACATCAAAAAGCATTTTTCTTTGAAAAGAATAACACGAGAAAGATTCAGCGTTGATCTAACAGACACGCATATATGTATAAACATCATCAAAATCCTATAAATTGCATCACTTTGTCATTTCTTCTGTTTTGTAATTTAAATAAAAGTTTTACAATCTAATAAAATTATGGAACACAATGTTGGCTGTTAAAATAAGAACCTACAAAGAGGTTTTCTAATACAAGCCATAGGACAGGAACCAGAGCATGCTTAGTATGGAAAGATAAAAGAACCGCAGAGCTAGGAATCACACACAGTCAGTAAGAAATGGATGGAGCATGAGGTGAGCTTCTTGTCAAACAAGCGAAAAAACAATTGAAAAAGAGGAGCAGCCATGCAGTGTTACCATGCTCCTGAAAAGTAGTAAAACTTTTTTTTTAAATTTCTTTTTTTATTTTCATGTAGAATCACTGGACAACATGTGCAGTCACTGTGGGAGTGCGGACACAGATGATCCTCTGTGGGTAAGTGCATTTAATGGGTTAAAAGGGAATCGAAGAAATTGCTATCAACATACAAAATGATTTCCAAAGGAGTTTAATCAGCTATTTAAGAAAGTTCTTAATACATTATCATACAACAAAGTGTATCATAACCAACCAAAGATTTTTTGACAGTAACGTTTAGTGTAGACTGATCAACATTTTGCATATAAGACTTTTAATACACATCGACATAGTACAACTTCACAGACTATGTTGGTTAATCAATTTATTATGGATTACCATATGGATTTATTCTGTCTCACAGAAACATTGCTGTGAGAGTAATGGCTTAGTATAAATGAGTGAACTCCCTCTAATTATTTACATTCCCAGAACTACAGCACGAGGAGGACTAGACAACCATATTTCAATCTGATTTCTTAATTTGTCCCTAGCCAATTCATAACTACAATTACTGTCATTTTTTTATTTATTTTTTTTTATTTTTTTAGATCAGTTTTCAGACCTGATGAAGTACAAGCACAGACAAGATTATTATAGTGGGGGATTAAAACAATAATGTTGGCACTAAATGTGATAAAATTAAAGTTTCCTTTAAACCTATCCTAGAGTGGCTCTAGGATAGACTCTACTCTAGTAGAGTCCATTTGTTTTTCAACTAATGTGCATACACTGACACTACTGTCTGCATACTTTGTACCTTGCACTGGTATATAACATTGATTGTGAATAATTATTAGTATTTCCTCACAGCCCTGTCCTATCAGACAATGCGGTACCGCGCACGTGACGTCACGGCCTTAAGAGTAACGCCCCTTTTGCCGCACCGGTAGGGCAAACAGTCGTAGAACGCACATACAAACCAGCCATTACAAGCGCAACAGAACCAGCGATATGACCGACTTTGCAGCCATTAAACTTACCCAAGACGATGTCCCAGGCGCACGGTTTACTGGTCGCACTGTGGAAGAACACACCAACCTTCAGCTGAAACGGTGGCTTGAGTGTCGAGGGCTCAAAAAAACCGGAAGACGGGCCGAGTTGATTCAACGGTAAGCTTTGTTTTTTTCCCTGCTCGGCGTTCATGCCTTTGTTATGATTTCCACCGTGCTCCGTTCACGTCGGCCTTTTTTGTTTGTTTGCAATCAACGTCCAGGAATCTGCATATCTTGCCAATAGGTAGCTACAAAACGATTGTTCACATCTCAGAATCTTTCGCTTAAGAGATTCAGGGCGTTTGTTTTTGAGTAAGCGATCCCGGTAGCAGGGTAGCATGTTAGCACCTGCTAACATGCTAGCCTATATGCTATCATCACCCTTTCCACCGACAAAATGCTTGCTACATATGTAGGTGAATTTGGTAACTTTTTCCGGGTTGAAATGTTGTGTAGGCCGCCCGCACAAGTGTACCCAACGCACACACTTCTCCTTGGCACTCTTGAGTTTCGGGAAATTAATGAAGAAAACATCCTTCATATGCGGCCGATCAGCGTACCTCGAGTCGCTGTTGCACGTCCCATAGCAACAATGTTTATAAACCATGGTCTTAGATGTTGGAAAAAGCAGTCTTTTACCGAGTAAAACCTAGGCTAACGCACGTCTCTTCCACACCAAAACAGCGGCGCGTTTGGGAGTTTGCCCTCCTGCGTACCACGTGATGTGACGTCATCGTGACGTTGTGTTTCTAAAAATAGCTCGCGCGCGGTACCGCATTTCTTAAAATAGCCTTTGAGTGATTTGCCCTCCAAACAATGTTTCCTTACAGTTGACCCTTATATGACAATGCTGGATTAAGCTGTAAAGAGTCAGTTCCTCTTTTAATTTTCTCAATAACACGGAAATGCCCATCAGATAGGTGCAATGTTATTGCTTCCTATTCACAAATGGCCTCTATGCATCCCCTCCACTTACTGAACTTAAGGGTTTGTTTCCCATCTTTCGTTACTGGATTAACCACAATGACAATACCGATGACCATAGGCACAGACGCACATACATCATGTATCCATGGTATTAAATGCTAATTGTAACATGTATCAATGGTATTAGTAATCCTATTTGAATCTTTTCCATTTCAGATTTCCTGTGACAGATGCAACAGGTGGTACCACCAGGGCTGTGTCCAGAACCCACCAACTAATGTTGAATATTGCTGTCCACTGTGCATGTAGTTTTTTTTTTTTTTTTTTTTTAGTTCCTTTAAACTACTTTTGCCTTACACTGTTCAAACTTTAAATTTTGATTTATACGTTTTCATATTTATTTGTCTTTGTTTAGTAGGTACTTTGAAACATGTTTAATGTTGTTTGATGGAACTGTAAGACTTTGTTTTTCATAACATACTAATATTAAAGTTGATAGTACAAAAGAAATGCAAAAATGTCTTTGCAAGTGGTTTGATTTTTCCAAATCCAAAAAGGTGTAATGCAGATATAAGGTAGAAGTTTATATTTAGGTCGGATGTAAGATGAAAATCTTGAGCACCTTGACAGCAGCCATGAAAAACGCACCCCCCTGCTGTTTTACTTAAATATACACTTGTAGCTGATTTAACATTTCCTACATGTTTACACATGTGATGTGAGCTACCAGTACGAATTTCATGATTCTGGGACAATGTTTAGATTAAAAACATAGGGGGTGCGTTTTTCGGCAGCCATTTGAATTATCTTTTCCTGGTTTTGCTATTGGTATTATAACCGATTCCTTCCAATTCATTGGTAATTTTCCTTCCTCCCAAATTTTATTATATACTTGCAATATTACATCTTTTGATTTTTCACTAAGTTGTCTTATCATTCTATAACCTGGTGCTGTATTTTTTTGTCTTCCTGAGTGCAGAATTCAATTCAGCTTTTGTGAACTCAACATTTAACAACCTGGGTCCAAGTCTCCATTCTGCTGTGCTTCTGGTTCCAACCTGCTTGCCAGTTCCTGCCTTCACCATCCTCCTGCTTCAGCTCAGTACAGACTCTTGGTTCCTTCCTCCACTATCCACTAATTTCAATAAACTGTTAAACTTAACTCTGTTGTGGTTGTGTTCGGGTTCAATAACAAAACATGACAAATATGCCTGGGGTGAGACTGATCTTTGCCATAACTGTAGTTAAACTAGAGGTAAACTAGTCCATGCATTTGTTACTTCAAGGCTGGACTATTGTAATTCTTTACTATCAGGAAGTCCACAAAATGCAGTTCGAAGTCTTCAGCTGATCCAAAATGCTGCGGCAAGAGTTCTGATGAAAATCAACAAGAGGGATCATATTTCTCCAATTTTAGCTTCCCTTCATTGGCTTCCTGTTAAATCAAGAATAGAATTTAAAATTCTTCTTCTAACGTATAAAGCCCTTAATAACCAAGCTCCATCATATATCAGAGCTCTGATTACCCTGTATGTTCCTAACAGAGCACTTCGCTCTCAGACTGCAGGTCTGCTGGTGGTTCCTAGAGTCTCTAAAAGTAGAATGGGAGGCAAATCCTTTAGCTATCAGGCTCCTCTCCTGTGGAACCAACTCCCAGTTTTGGTCCGTGAGGCAGACACCCTATCTATTTTTAAGACTAATCTTAAAACTTTCCTTTTTGACAAAGCTTATAGTTAGAGTGGCTCATGTTACCCTGAGCTATCTCTATAGTTGTGCTGTGATAGGCTTAGGCTACTGGAGGACATCAGGGTCTAATTTTCTTACTCTACTGATTTCTACTGTTCTTCATTCTACTGTTCTCCAGTTTTGCATTGTATTACATTGAAATGACTGTCGTCATTTCAGCTTTTAACTTTTTGCTCTCTCTCTTTTTCTTCATAGTAGGTACACCTGGTCTGGCGTTCTGTTAACTTTGACATCATCCAGAGAAGACGGCTCACCCGTTACTACCATCTAATGTAGAACAGATTACTAGATCAATGTGTGCTTCTGTGCTTTTTTGTCTCTCTTGTTGTGTCTCTGCTCTGTCTTCTGTAACCCCAGTCGGTCGAGGCAGATGACCGTTCATACTGAGCCCGGTTCTGCCGGAGGTTTTTTTTCCCGTTAATGGGTGGTTTTTCTTCCCACTGTCGCTTCATGCTTGCTCAGTATGAGGGATTGCAGAAAAGCCATGTACAATGCAGACGACTCTCCCTGTGGCTCTACGGTTCCCCAGGAGTGAATGCTGCTTGTCGGGACTTTGATGCAATCAACTGGTTTCCTTATATAGGACATTTTGACCAATCTGTATAATCTGACCCAATCTGTATAATATGATTGAACTTGATTTTGTAAAGTGCCTTGAGATGACATGTTTCATGATTTGGCGCTATATAAATAAAATTGAATTGAATTGAATTGAAAATAAAGAGAACTGGAGAGAAAAATAACAACTTCGTACCATTACTGTGATTCTGTTGTAGAAACTCAGGTTGCAGAACCGGTGTGGAAAAACGTGGAAAAAAGGGGGCTTGTTAAACAGACAATGCAACAGTTTGTATCTACCTCCAGGATGTTTGGTACACACTTTAAAAACCAACAATTAGTCACTTTCCATAATCCACATATAGTCTATGCGCCTGGAATAAACAACAACGACCAGCAGGGGGCGTCAGAATGCGCCATATTCCTTTAGTCGGCAGCCCAAAAGAAAATAAATTAAACTAATTGAAACTAATTAAGAGATCTGAACTTTTTTTTTTGTGGACAGTTAACGATTAGGTTGAAAAATACTAATTAGTCACTTTTGTTTTAAAGCAAAAACTAATTATGATTTCTTTTTATATGCTTAGCGAGAAACTAAGGCTACGTTCACACTGCAGCCTGAAGTGACCCAATTCCGATTTTTTTGTCCTTATGCGACCTGTATCTGATCTTTTTATGACAGTCTGAACAACACAGATCGGATCTTTTCAAATGCGACCCAGGCCACTTGGATATGTGGTCCTGAATCCGATACATATCTGATCTTTTCAAATGCGACCTGTGTCTGTACGGCCAGGTTGCATTCATCCGACCTGTACGTCATTGATACGGTAACAAGCCCGCCGAAGATGTGTGTCTTTACGTAAGGAGCGCTAAAGAGAGCCGTTCAGACGCACATAAAGGTTGCCTTTGTCATTAGAAAATTGTGAATGAAATCCGTATCAGTAAAGCCGCTCACGTCGCTATCCCACCATTCCTGGCTTCGACTCCGCACCCACACGTTTCTCTGTACGGACGTTACAGATTTTGTAAATAAAAAAATAAAAAAAACAACTAATAAAATAAATAAAAGCGATCTGGAAATCATTTTAGATCCAAAAAAATCAGAACGGGTTTCTTAACATTTTTTGCCTAATTAATACAAAGGCTTAGAGTTTCCTAAGTCTTGGGCAGCTTCAAAGTCTTCTGAATTATTTTAAAAATTACTTTCTGTTTAACCGAGCAGCAACCTTGTCTGTTCTTGAGTACAAGTTGCTGGACATTTGTGATTCTATTTAGGACTAAATAGAATGAAAAAACAAAACAAAAATACCATTAATAAAAGTTTGTGTGGGGCCTAACATTTCAATTCAAAGTTTGAAATTTGTCAGGGAAAACAACCTTAAAAGGGCATTAAATGATCCCAGGAGCACCGTTTGGATACCCCTGGTTTAAGCAAGAAGGGAGGGAATAATTTGTTGGTATTAAATTAAAGACACAAACTAATCGTCTTTCTGTACACCTTCCAACACCCTCTGGGACGACTCTGAGGGCGCCGTCTCGGTTTCTCTGAAAACGCTCGCGTGCTGAAGCTGATGGGACTGAAGCGCCGAAGCCCGGGAAAACTTTAGCCCACAGTCTTCACACTGGAACGCCCTCTTTTGGAGCTGACACACTTGGTGATGAAAGGATTTGGAAGGCGTCTCCAGGCTGTGTGCTGTCCGCTGATGTCTGTAGTAGAACGTCAGGGTCATGAATACCTTTCCGCATTCCTCACAGGGGAACCTGTTCGCCGAATCGTCCGAGTGATTGGCGGGCCACCGCCGGTGATTGAAGAGGGCGATGTGGCCACTGAACGCCTTGTTGCAGTCGCCGCAGTAAAACTCGCCGCAGCCCTTCTTTCGTTTTTGCTTATTCTCCTCTGGAGAGCAAAGAGGTTTGCGGCTAAACCTCTGATGGGTTTTCAGGCGCATCGTGCTGGACAAGGCTTTGTCGCACAAACACTGAAAAGGCTTTTCACAATCCTCTGCTGTTGGGCCGTCGCTCGGTTTGGCTTCCGCTGCTGGCCCTGCCGCCTGAACCGCTTCTCCGGCGCTCCTGCTTTTCGACTTGACCAGCTTCTCTTCGTGGCAGCGTCGGTGAGCGTCGAGGGCCGAAGCGCGGGAGTAGTTCCTCCTGCAGGACTCGCACCGGAACGTCAGAGTGCAACTTAGCTCCGTTCCAGCAGTTCCTCCGATGCCAGGGAGGTCCTCCATCGCAGCAGGCAGATGAGTTTAGCAGACCCTGGATCAGACATGGCTGACCCAGCCACATTCCTTCAGATGTCCCAGGCAGAGGAGACCATGTGGCCTCATGGTTCAGCCAGCCTCCCTCTCCTCCTTTTGTCTAAGGGAGGGAGGAGGTGACGGCTGGTAGCTTTGTCCTGGAGAAGTGGTCTGAGAGAAGACTCTGAAGTGAGAGGCTCACGAACTACGTATTCGTACCACGTGACCCAAATTGTGGATTGTCAGCCTAGCGGTCGCCGAGGGACAATTTTAAGTCCTTAAAAAAACCTTTAACGGCGCAATCACCACATTTTTGCCACATTTTTTGAAAATATGGTCTCTAATGCATGTATTTCTGAGTTGGTCGATCTCAGAATCAAGAAGTACTTTAATATGGCACAACATTACCAAAAACCTACTTTATCTATAATGTTTATTTATATTTATTTTGAGCATTATGGCTTGCTGCTTGTTAAAACTGAAAATTCACTTACACACAAAATTACAATATCACATAAGCTCAATAAAATTATTTAAATGTAGACATGCCAAGGTACACATCATCTTGAGGAAGATTGCTATCTTCTTATTTGGAGAGTTTTGGAACTCTCCACATATATATAATGAAAACCCACTGTGCTTCTTGGAAAGCCAGAAGCGCTCTGCTTCTCGCTTTTCAAGACGCACAGAGAAAAAGATGCATTGATCTGTGGCAACATGCTTCCAATTCTGCTTATTTAAGCCGTGATCCAGGAACCAATTTACCTTTCAGCGCCCCTCCATTCTTCTTCCGGAGCTGTGCGGGACAGAGACGTTACTTCTCTCGGTTTTTTCCACTTTTTTTCTCCATGTTATGTTGTTTTTTTGTGTGTGCATGTGTCCTGTCTGGCAATGTGGCAATAAGAATTGTTGTCTTAATGCCAAAGGTTGCCCAACAGATTTTGCTTTCACAAGTGGAGCCGTACTGCTTTCGCTGTAGTGCTCCGCTTGATTTATATACAATTTATACTGGGACAATTTCATGTAAAATGGACACTGAAACAGTAAGGTAGAAGAAGGAAAAAAGGAGCAAAACAGATGAGACAAAATGCTTAAAATGGAGAAAAGGTGAAACAAAAGAGGGGAGAAAAGGGAGACAGCAATACAACATCCTCTGAGTCTGCTTCTCCACCTGCAAAGAGAGATATAAAAAGAACAGCAAAACCAGCAGATCCAATATTACAGGTACAAACAGGTTCAACATTAATCTCCCCTAATGTTATACATTTCAATACCATTATCTTGTTTTTTTCTTATTTGATGCTTATCCCATTTTATAACTAAGGTTTTAACAAAACTTTGCCTGTCATTTATGGATTTTTTTTTTAATGATCTTAGTGCATGTTTGGTGTGGGAGGAAACCAAAGCACCTGGAGAAAACCCATGCAAACACAGAGAAAACATGCAAACTCAGCACAAAAACAGGACTGAAGGTGATGAATCATATGTTCCAGTATGCTTATATTCCACACTCTGCTGTTAAAGTGAAGGTGAATTAGACTGAACATTTTTAAAAATATTTGCTGTTAAACTTGCAGAAGAAAGTACCTACAAGTGCCTTGTATACAATGGTAGTCTAAAGCTTAGGCCGTGGTTTCCAAACAGCTAATTGATCAACCCACATACTTGCTGTATTTCTTTTCCTAATCAGTAGGAGGCACTAATGTAAAAAAAAAACAATCCCTCCACACCACCCCCCTCCCCCAATTTATTGACCTCTTCTCATCTAGTTTAAACTCAATTCAGGCCCACTGGATATTTTATCTCCCACCAGCATTCTTTTTTAACAAAATAAAACATTTGCAGATATCTTGAAAACTATTTTTACAGGTTTAAATAATTCTAGTAATTTAATAGGATTACGATTTATTTATTTTTTTTAGTCTGATTCACCTTCACATATACTTACCCCCATTTTTACTTACTACCCTCTGATTATCCCCTTTCCTTCTCTTTTGTCCTCCTGTTCATTCCTCCAATTTTCCATGTACAGCAGATTTTAAGCGCAAGCTCTGTGTAAGCAGTAAGGCTCTACTTTCACAAGTACAGCCTTACTGCTTTCGCTGTAGTGCTCCGCTTGATTTATGTAGAATTTATACTGGGACAATTTCATGTTAAATGGACACTGAAACAGTAAGGTAGAAGAGGGAAAAAAGGAGCAAGACAGATGAGACAAAATGCTTAAAATGGAGAAAAGGTGAAACAAAAGAGGGGAGAAAAGGGAGACAGCAATACTTCAATCTGAAAAACTCACAGAGAAAGAAATGGCAATTAGAAGGATTTTATTGATACAATATTTTAAGTCTTTGGCGCTCAGACCTCGGCAGGAACATTAATGCTGAATTATACTTTAATATGCATAAGTAGATGTATGAGAACAGGGATGTTCCCCCCAGGTCTGAAACTGATGGTGGAGTGGAGATAGAAGAAGTTTGTTCAGTCCATATGATGATCTGTTTAAGATAGATGTCCAACTTGATAAACACAGGTTTGCATGAGCTGTCCATGATGAGCAAGCTTGAAGCGACTGTGGAGAGGAAAAACTCCCCTTTGGGAAGAAACCTCTGGCAGAACCGGGCCCAACATGGTGGTCTTCTGCCGGACCAATAACTGGCGATAGGGAGTGATGAAGACTGAAGGGAGAAAACACTCTGATGGGTTGAGGATGGAGGAACGTCTTGGAAGCTAGATGAACTCAGCTATGATGGTGGAGAAGGGGTTGGGGGTGGGTTGAATCGGACATCTGATTCGAAATCCAACACGCAATCCGTTTGCGCTTGCTGGTTAGCAGGCTGAGACGTGGATTTGAAGTTGCTTTTAAGATGAGCGCGGGATGCTGATTGGCTTCATGGAGGTGCGGTTCGTAGCTGATTGGCTCACATCAGAGGCGTATTGGACTCTGATTGAATGGAGGCAGGCGATGAGTTTCTTCAATTGAACTTGCGCCTCAGCTTCATAACATCCTCTGAGTCTGCTTCTTCACCTGCAAAGAGAGATATAAAAAGAACAGCAAAACCAGCAGATCCAATATTACAGGTACAAAAAGGTTAAACATTAATCTCCCCTAATGCTATAAATTTCAATACCATTATCTTGTTTTTTTTCTTATTTGATGCTTATCCCATTTTATAACTAAGGTTTTAACAAAACTTTGTCTGTCATTTATGGATTTTTTTTAATGATCTTAGTGCATGTTTGGTGTGGGAGGAAACCAGAGCACCTGGAGAAAACCCATGCAAACACAGAGAAAACATGCAAACTCAGCACAAAAACAGGACTGAAGGTGATGAATCATATGTTCCAGTATGCTTATATTCCACACTCTGCTGTTAAAGTGAAGGTGAATTAGACTGAACATTTTTAAAAATATTACCTACAAGTGCCTTGTATACAATGGTAGTCTAAAGTTTAGGCCGTGGTTTCCAAACAGCTAATTGATCAACCCACATACTTGCTGTATTTCTTTTCCTAATCAGTAGGAGGCACTAATGTAAAAAAAAAAAAATCCCTCCACACCATCCCCCTCCCCCAATTTATTGACCTCTTCTCATCTAGTTAAAATTAACTCTGGCCCACTTGATATTTAATCTCCCACTAGCTATTTTTAACAAAATAAACACATTTAAAGATATTTTCAAAATAACTTTCACAGGTTTAAATAATTCTAGTAATATATTTTAATCGGATCACTATTTATTTATTTTTTTCAGTCTGATTCACCTTCACATATACTTACCCCCATTTTTACTTACTACCCTCTGATTATCCCCTTTCCTTCTCTTTTGTCCTCCTGTTCATTCCTCCAATTTTCCATGTACTCGAAAGCCATAGAGACAGGTGTACTCAGAATGGCCCCAATTGCTCTTCACTTGTAAAGATATGTAGGTGAAGGCACCGATTTTATGATCCTGTGGGCCAAAACAAATAAAAATGTGGAATGTTAGCACATTACATGATTGGTACGTAAAGAACAGATAAGAAGTTTAAAGTAGAAATTTAAAGTGTAATCATTCATTTTATCCATTTTCCAGACAGTTATTCAGTGTTTGTGCCTTTACATGGGTTTCTTTAGTTGCATTTGTTGATGAGCAGAGGTAATATATTTAAGTACCACTAGTAAACTTCACTAAACTGGCAAACATTAATGATTTGACTTGGCTACTCTGCAATAGTTCTTTTTTTCTCCCAACAAGGGCAAAATAACAATTCATAGCCAATTTAGTATATATAATGCCGTTCCAATGTTGTACTTAAATGTCCCTTCATGGAATGTCTGTTAATGCATTCTTATAAAGTCATGATGAAGTCCAGGGGTCTCATGTACAAAAGAGTGTGCAGCTTTCATTTTAAAAGTTGGAGGTAGGGAGAAATCATTTGGTCTGTTGCTCCTGGAGTTAAATAAAACTGAATGGAGTAATATTTCAGTGTATTTGGGTATGTTTTAGTACTTTCTTGTTTGTTATTGTCACAAAAAAGTTTGCATGGCTGCCACACACTTTCATGGCAGGTCAAAATTTTGCTTAGCTTTCCACACACATGAACATTACATTTCAATGTTCATTTGTATACATCCCAGGCACGCTGTATACATGAGGCCCCTGGTTTTCTCAAGAAAACTACCTTACAACTATTTGCAGTGGGAATGGCTGCTGTTGCTTACAATAAAAATTAGACGAAAGGTAATTTAAAAAAAAGAATAAGTGTGATATATTTACAGGGAGTTTGAAGGTTTGCAGCTGGTCTCCATCCTCATCATAGAGAAAAGTTCCTAAAAGGCTCCCCTCGTCTGCCAAATCATTCTTTCCCTGAGACAGAGAAAAAATACATATGCAGCTGAACAACATGCTTTCTTCACATCTATGAAAGTTAGACAAAGTTTTGCACAGACTGTATGTCGATATGTCTGTTTAGTACAGTGGCATGAAATTGCAATATTTCTCAGTGTGAGGATGAGGTACATTATTTTTGACATAATAATACCTTTAATTATAATATTATTATTTTCCCCTTCCTAATTATATAGAGATTAATATGATAAAAAATGTATTGGTGTTTAGTGTTCCCTGGCTGTCAAATAACTATTAACTGAAGTATTCAGATAGTTGGATGAGCTGACCATTGAGCATCCTGAGTTAATATTTTTTAGTGCAGGCTGTAAAGTGTAGTAGGATATTAATTTATGTCATATCAAGTCATCGCTGCAACATTTGTGCAGCACTTGCATCTAAACCAGAAGTGCATGTGTACGATATATGTGGTGTCTCAGGGTTTTGACATTAAAAATGCATGACTTACATAGACAGAAAACTCTTTTGGAGCGCTGGGGATGGTGCCTGTCGGTGATAACATTTTGGGAATGTGAGCCAGGGTGACATGGCTGATGGAAACTTTGTAAGGCAGGGCAATTGATAAACGTCCTTGGGAACCTGCAAAGGCCCAGCATTGTCCTGGAAGCAGGTGGGATTTTCCCTGAAGAAAAGAGTAGAAAGCAAAGTTTAGGTTGAGTGCCAAGACTTGGAAAAAAGAAAAATACCATACCTAATATTTTCTCAAAAAGAAATACCACTCAGCCTATTATTAGTTCAATGTTCGGAGTGTCGTTCATACCTGGATTACAATCGTTGGTCCTACAGCTGGTCGTCGTATTGCTAATCCACACAAACTACGTGTTTCTCTGCTCTGATATGTGTCTGAGGTCATTTGGTGTAAAATCCTTGCTCCTGTACACAAAAACACAAATAATGTGAGTCAGGAAACCTTTAAAACTGAAAATGTACAATTTGATGTATAATCTTATTGCTGATTTATTATGGTAATGGCTCACGTAGAGATTCCAGAGCAAAGTTGGGCAACAGATCTGCTGGTGGTAGAAGGTAGTCCAGCTCTTTCTTTATCCTCAGCAGCTCTTCATGCTGGTTGGCTAAGAGCTTTTCCAGATCCTTACATCCTGGGGTTAAGACCTGTGCACAACATTTAAGTTAACACCTTCTTCTCATGTTTACAGAAAAATTTAAAATTTTTTTTACTGTTTAGATTAGGAAGATGAGAAATACCATGTCCGTTGCTGTTGGTGTAACGAGTGTCTCTGAAGGTTGTGAGGACAGAGCAGAAAACAGGTAGGCACATCCTAAAGAATAAGGATTAGCAGAAGATGCCAGTCAGTGACATGACATTCAAAATACAGACTTTCTAAAACACCTTTAAACTAATGTTTGTGGAAGAAGAGCATTTACCATAAAACAGGGGAAAGATGATGATGATGATCCAACAGAATGTGCTCAGTGTGTAGTTTTTCTGATTTTCATTGCCACTGCTGTCAAAGCTGTCTTCTACAGGGACCGCTGTTGTTCTTGCGTTTAATAGCCGCCGACTTCTGCATCTCCTTGTGGGTAAACATGGAACAAAGATAAATGTGTGAAGCGTGAGTTGATGAACAGATGATCGTGTTGTACATGATTTAAAAATATTTGGTGATTTAACTTACCTGACTCTGGTCTCTTTGTATGAAACAGTCGGTACTCCATCAGAGCTGTAGTACCCGTTCAATAGCAGACGGAGGCTTCTTCTCAACATAACTGTGAAGAAAAACAAAAACGCGAAGGTTGTCAATGACTCTGACACAAAGCATTTTAAAAAGACAACACAGCTGTAAAATGTACTTTTTAGTGTTGAATGTTATTTCAAGTTTAAAACTGTCAACATTTCTAGTAATGAAAATTAGATCATCATTTCGACTGCCTTTAAGATCTACTAAAGAGAGTATAATTCTCCATTTGTACATTAACTCATTGACTTGCTGCTGTTTCAAAGTCAACTTAAAAAATCTACAAAATGTATGAAAAGTGCCTGAGGATCAATTACTTTGACACTTTTCATCTTTCAATCAAAAATGAAACAAAAAATTTTCATATCAATCTGAAGAACCTTTTTCTGCTTAAATTATCACTGACAATGCTGTCAGAAATCTTTTAGTTAGATCGCCCAGAAGTTTCCTATCCCAGGTTTATAACTATTTAAAGAAAAAATACTTACATTTGCCGTAGCTCATTGTGTTTAGCTGATTTAAGATAGTCTTGCTTCAGTTTTTCCAAAGTTTGTCTCTCTTTGAGCTCAACTGATAGAAGTGTGAGAATTCTGAGTGGAGTGCTTCCTTTAATGACTAAAGTTCCGGAGGCATCTGATGTCACGTTACCCTGTGACATCAGAATGTTCAGCAGTGCCCGCCCACACATTAAATACTGGACTGGGTTTTATAGAATTTTAGAAATTATTACACCAAGAATCGGTAAATCTCTCTTCTACTGTAAAGCTAGTGAGTTTGCAAAGACAGGCTAACGTGTGAACAAATAAATGCATGTCACATATTTTTGGGTTCAATTTCTGTTACAAATATGTTTGGGTACAATTCAAGTATATGTAATTTTTTTGAATTGTAACTACTGTTTGCATCATCCCAGGCTGTGCCTTTTCTCTCCATTTAGTTTTCATGTTTTCCCTGCAATGTACTGGTGATCTGTCCAGAGTGTATCTGCCGCTTAGCCCCTGAAAGGTAGGCCCCAGTCCTAACGCCAAAATCCTCTGTGATAAGACAATATAGACAATGGAATACAATATTTTTCATCAATAGGTTTTTGATTAGGATTTACAAAATGTCACAATGTAAAACAATATTAATAAGTTCTAAAGTGTTATGATGTGAAGCACTTGGTTTGAGCTTGCGTTGTGTTTTCCTTTAGAATATTTTTACATTAATTAACTTGCTCTTGGTGGGGTTTTTTTCAAACAATAAACAGGTTTACTAACCTGTGGATAAGTAAAGGTTCAGGGGTTTCACATGCTCATTTCCTTACATATGAAATAATTGTGAGGTGAGACTTTGTGTTGATAATTTTAACTTATTTAGTGTCGTTATGCTGTTGCTCCATGTTGTATAGACCCAGACTTAGCCATTGTTAGATGCCCAGATAATAGCCACCTTGATGTGCATTGAGCCGGTGAATCCCCATGGAAAATTTACTTGTCAGTGGAGATGGGGAAATTTTACAGGGAAAGACTAACAAACTACTCCTCCCAGCATTCATTGCAGTTCTCATGTCACAGACTGAGGCTATATATACATGTAGTCCGTCGGCCAGAATCTGTAGGACGTCTCCTTAAGAACTTTCGTATGAACTGTCAGGGGGCAACTTTCTTCCACTTGGATAAGTTGCTACACATAGCAGTGATCTCAAAACACCAATGTTCCCACGTTTTCACTTGCACATTAATAAGTTATAGACAATAAAAAATCTAAACTGTTGCGCTCCGGTCCAAGAGCTCACGTGATTCGAGTTTTGCTGCTCAGCCAATCAGATCGCTGTATTGTCAGCTGTGCGAGTTCAACCAGTTCATCATGGCTGCTCCCGTAAGGTTTTGTATGCATCTGTTTCCAGACGAAGAAAGCCCAATAATACCATTTTCTGGTGCCAGTTGGCAGAGATCTTGATGGCAAGGAAAAAGAAATAGCCCAGTCCATCCATCCATTGTCCTACACGCTTATCCCTGCTGGGTTTGCGAGGCGTGTCGGTGCCGATCTCCAGCTGTCAATGGGCGAGAGGCGGGGTACACCCTGGACAGGTCGCCAGTCCATCGCAGGGCAGAAAGCCCAGTCTTTTTCCCAATATACTGTGATATCACCAAGACGTGCTGCGATAGGATAGCACAGGTGACAGGTGTCGTGCCAAACGACTTATCCCCGCCAGAATTTGTATCCCCTGCGTCGGGAGCGCATTCAGCTGGAACAATGAATCCAGTCAACTCCGCCTCATTTCCAACCTATTAGGTGTGGAAATGAAGATGTTTTACTTTTCTTAATGAAATATAGCAATGGTGTCATTACATTATCGTTCAGTTAGTGGGATAAAACTGAAAATGTAACACTTGTTAGTGCTATCGTAAGGGACTGCTATGTCGGTTAAAACTCCATTGATCATATAACACTTTCTCAGAAATTAAACGGATCTGTGGTCATTTCCAGATGTGTCACAAAAATATTAGCTTTATGTTATTAGACTGTCGCATGTCTGTCTGCTGAAACCAAAAATCACCTTCCTGAGTCCATCACAGCTGTATGCTTGTTCGTCTTTTTTCTTTTTCTTTTTTGGTAGCTAGACCCGCATGAATGGATCATATAAAGTGGATTTCACGTGTGATCAAATGAACACTGAATAAAGGTACAGCCAAAATTATCAGATCTAATAAGATTTTAATTCAACCAAGAACCATATAGAGATATTAACCATATTAAGAAAACGAGATATGTCGCTTTTAAAAACAGAACAATGTATTAGGAGTTTAAAAAAATCTAAGTCATTTTATTAGAATGTGATGTTTAAAAATGTTTGGACTTCACAACGCTGGAGGTTAAAAGTTTTATTGATTTGAGCACTCCCCCGACGCAGGGGATATAAATTCTGGCGGGGATAAGTCGTTTGGCTGTGCTATCCTAGCACAGCAGGTCTTGGTTATATCACAGTAAATTGGGCCATAGTCTGGGCTATTTCTGCCCTGCGATGGACTGGCGACCTGTCTAGGGTGTACCCGCCTCTCGCCCATTGAAAGCTGGAGATCGGCACCTGCACCCCTCGCGAACCCAGCAGGGATAAGCGTATTAGAAAATGGATGGATGGATGGATGGATGGATGGATGGATGAACTATTTATTTTTCCTTGCCATCAAGATCTCTGCCAACTGGCACCAGAAAATGGTATTATTGGGCTTTCTTCGTCTGGAAACAGATGCATACAAAACCTTACGGGAGCAGCCATGATGAACTGGTTGAACTCGCACAGCTGACAATACAGCGATCTGATTGACTGAGCAGCAAAACTCGAATCACGTGACCTCTTGGACCGGAACGCAAAAGTTTAGATTTTTTATCGGCTATAACTTATTAATGAGATCACTGCTATGTGTAGCAACTTATCCAAGTGGAAGAAAGTTGCCCCCTGACAGTTCATACGAAAAGTCATCCTACAGATTCTGGCCCACGGCCTAATGTATTTGACACAAAATTCTTCCTCTCCAGTTGCTGACTCAGCCAATTGAGTATCTCAAGACTAGTGGAGTACCCAATTTACTGGCAAGTTTTGTTCACGCTCCCCTCATTTTAACCTTTGAAGAAGCTTAAAGGAGCATAGCATACGTTCCAGGATTTTTGTAGACGTCTGTCCCCTCTGGTGACAAATTTAAATGACACCAGTGTTGTGCACATGCATGGTAGAAGAGGAAAAGCATCTACCACCATAACCGCACAGGTCTTTTTTTAGAGGCATAATGTCTTCTGAAAGAAAGTTGTAAAAATTGAAGTTAGCCAGTGTTCTCTCGCTAATCCATCGATTATGTTGGAGACTCAACAAAGCAGTCAGGTGAACGGGAGCAGACAGCATGTCCCAGGCCCAGAGGGTTCAGCCCGAATCACTCTCTCATGAACTGACTAATGGAGCCTATAGAGGCAACTGCGGTAAAAAGAGGTTAACTAATTTCACAAGTCGGATAATTGTAAAGGCATGTATGTGAAAGAAAATATAATATAATAACAATATTTAACTTCAAAAATTTGCACCATGCACATTTAAGAAAGCTTTAAGTATCAAGCAGATCAATCCCGGCTAGAAGAACTTGGATAAACAGCCTGCAATCCAAATCCAAAGTCATTAAATCTATACATAGATTGTCCAAAGAAACAGTACTTCCTTCTTTATATAGGTGACTGAAGAGCAAACACCCTTTGGAGGAGAAGCAGACCGCAAACTTTTAATTTAAAATTAAAATATTAAATTATAAAATTACAACCCTGGATCTAGGCCCAACTGAGGATGTGCTACTGCGAGTACCAAATTTATGATTGAGCCCATTTTTAAAACAAAAGGCTACAGGAAGCCATCTTCACATGGGCCCAACACCTGTAGGAATTTATCCTATCTGGCATGTAATGAGCCTGAGCAGGTGTGTAAGGTTGATTGGTACAAACTATGGTTAGATTCACCTTGCCCCATAGCTAGGTGGAATGAACATAATTAATCGTGTCTACCAAGAACTTTTTGGGGCACATGGAGGCTCTTTCTTTGATTTACCTTCAGTAACACAGTCCCCTGGTCCAGTTGTGGAGGCCCTGCAGCAGTGTCATCAAGCAGCAGCTAAGTCCCCAGCACAGTTGACTGGTGCTGTTACGGTCCGGGGCCCTCGACCAGTGAGGATAACGGGTGGGGTTATGAAATTCGTAGCTGCAACCTGCCCTGAACAACTTGCTGGTCAGGTTTTATTGTTTGAGCCTCCAGAGTCTGGCTTACCAGCTGGCTTATTAGCCTCTCCATGTCTTATTCAGGCTGTGCACAGTACTGCATATGTTCCTGTCCTGAATTTTGGAACTACTGATGTTGTACTCTATCCCCGATCTCACCTTGGTTTGTTGAGTCGAACTGAAGTGGTTAGCCTGCCCCGTGATGTGACAGAAATAAGGCCCTGTGCTACAGTTTCTTCTCAGGTCGCTCTTGGTTCAGAACAGAGTTTGCTTGAGTCTGTTGATTTGTCTGCACTGACCGAAACTGAACAAAGGCAGGTCCAGTCGCTTCTA
Source organism: Fundulus diaphanus (assembly GCA_037039145.1). Taxonomy (NCBI): domain Eukaryota; kingdom Metazoa; phylum Chordata; class Actinopteri; order Cyprinodontiformes; family Fundulidae; genus Fundulus; species Fundulus diaphanus. The sequence goes on from CM073130.1 coordinate 28,299,648, forward strand.
CAGCAGTACAGCTGTCTTTTCCGCCCATGAAGGTGACTTGGGGTGCACTAATCTGGTTTCCCATGACATTCCCCTGTTGGATGAGATCCCGGTCAGGCAGAGGTACCGACGTATCCCTCCCTCAGAGTACGAGGCTGCCAAGTCGCACATCAACCAGCTCCTACAGAACCAGGTAATAAGGGAGAGCAGCAGTCCTTATGCCTCTCCCATCGTTCTTGTTAGGAAGAAAGACGGCAGCCTGCGTATGTGTGTAGATTACCGTCAGCTTAATAGCAAGACGAGAAAAGATGCTTTCCCATTGCCTCGCATTGAGGAAAGCCTGGACCATCTTTCTGGGGCCCAGTGGTTTTCCACCCTAGATCTAGCCAGTGGGTACAATCAGGTTCCTGTATCAGAACAGGACAAGTCAAAAACTGCTTTTTGTACGCCATTTGGACTCTTTGAGTGGAACCGTATGCCCTTTGGGCTTTGTAATGCACCTAGTACCTTTCAGCGTCTTATGCAGAGGATGTTTGGGGACATGGCTAAATGGCCACGTCCCACACATGTTTCAGAGCTTCGCTCCTTTTTGGGCTTTGCAAGTTATTACAGGCGTTTTGTGGAGGGTTTTGCTAGGCTAGCGGGTCCTCTTCATAGGCTGGTGGCACAACAAGTGGGCACAAAGCCCAGGAAGGGGTCTGGCCAAGCTTTTCAATCTGCTTGGACATCAGAGTGTGAGGAGAGCTTTGAGGCCTTAAAAGTTAAATTAACATCTGCACCAGTGTTGGCATATGCTGATTTTTCACGTCCCTTCATTCTAGAGACTGATGCCAGTCACAGTGGACTTGGGGCAGTACTGTCACAGGAAACAGAGGATGGAGTGAGGCCCATTGCATATGCCAGTCGAGGTCTTAAACCTTCAGAGCATAACATGGCTAATTATAGCTCCATGAAGTTGGAGTTTCTGGCATTAAAATGGGCCATGACTGAGAAGTTCCGGGAGTATCTCTTGGGCCACCGGTGTATGGTTTACACAGATAACAACCCGTTGAGTTATCTTCAGTCTGCCAAGCTTGGTGCCATGGAGCACCGTTGGGTTGCTCAACTTGCTGCTTTTGATTTCGATATTAAGTATCGTTCTGGACGCAGCAATAATAATGCTGATGCACTCTCCCGCCAGCCAACATCAGGTGCCAGCCTGGCAGAACTCTTGTCATGTACCTCGGTCTCAGAGGTTCTTCAGTGTGCCCCATGTCCTGCTCCATTATCAGTAACCCAATCTATGGTGACTGTTTTGCCGTCTCATTCTTTGTCTGATCTTTGTGCTTTGCAGGAAGCTGATCCTCTCCTGAAGGACATTTTGTGTTTTTGGAGGAGGCAGGTTTATCCTACTCCTGAGGAGAGGCAGCGCTTTCCCAAATTATCCTTGGTTCTTTTGAGACAGCGGGGTCGTCTCGTGGAGAGAGATGGGGTGGTGTACCGTCGGGTCCATCGGTCAGATGGTGGTGAGGAGGTCTTACAGCTGGTTTTGCCGTCAGTTCTTAAACCGGATGTTCTGACTCAATTACATCAAGAGCATGGACACCAGGGTGTGGAGCGCACCACTGAGTTGGTACGGCAGCGCTGTTACTGGCCTGGGATGTCTAATGACATCAAAAAGTGGGTACAAGAGTGTCAACGGTGCCAGGTTGCTAAAAATGTACCATCTAGCTCTGGCACTTTCATGAGTCATTTGTTGGCTTCTCGGCCAAACGAGATTGTTGCCATGGATTTTACCATGTTGGAGCCTTCACAAAATGGTCTGGAAAATGTTCTTGTAATTACTGATGTATTTAGTAAGTACACCATTGCTGTTCCAACTCGGGATCAGAAGGCAGCCACTGTTGCCCAGATTTTGCTCACTGAATGGTTCTTTAGATTTGGGATTCCAAGTCGCATTCATTCAGATCAGGGTCGGCGTTAATTCAGCAGCTCTGTAACCTGTATGGGGTTAAAAAGTTGCGCACTACCCCTTACCACCCTGCTGGAAACGGGCAGTGTGAGCGCTTTAATAGAACACTTCATAATCTGCTGCGCACTTTACCAACGTCTAGGAAACAGGATTGGGCTTCCTGTCTTCCACAAGTGCTCTTCTGTTATAACACTACCCCTCATCAGAGCACTGGCGAGTCTCCTTTTTTTCTTATGTTTGGCCGTGAACCTCACCTGCCTGTGGATTTCTTGTTGGGTCGCATTCGGGACCCTGCACCAGGTGAAGTCGTGGACTGGCTGGCTGAGCATCAGACTAGGTTAACTATGGCGTTCCGTCATGCTCAGGATCACTTGTTGGCAGCTGCAGGGCGTAGAAAAGAGCATTATGATCAGGGCATCCGGGAGGTTTCATTGCAGGAGGGACAGTGGGTTTACCTGCGTGATCATAGTGCTAGAGGTCGCCATAAAATCCAGGACCTCTTTAGCCCGGTTATCCATCAGGTCGTTATACTGTGGCTCCTGTAGGTGATTTGCAGAGAACTCGAAAGGTGCATCGTGACATGCTTAAGGCTCGGGTCGGGCCAGAGCCTACACCAGTACCCCTGCAGTTAAAACCTACCGTGCCGTCAGGGGGGCTGGATGACTCTTTGGAGGATGATTTGTGCTTATTGGTTCCCGATACTTCAGTACCATCCACCTCTACAGCTCCAAGGTTGTCTCCACAGGTTGCCTCAGGACATGGTCACCCTGCTCAAATTTCTGAGACAGCTCCTCTACCCTTGCGTCACACTGTTCGTTCCAGGGCTGGTCAGCATTCGAATGTCCATCACCTTCCTCGACCTGTGGGTTATACTGCAGGATCTAGTCAGCCAGTCTCCAACTCCCAGTCAGCAGTTTTTCGTCCTTGGTGCTGAGGTTTGTAGGTTCATCGTCGGGGCAACGATGCAACACCGGGGGGTAGAATGTGGTGGGATGGTGTTCCGCCCTCCCAACCACACACACCAGGTGTAGCAATTGATTGGTGGGCGGGGCAGATAGCTTTAAAGCTGAGCAGTCTGCTGCGAGGTGCGTGTGCCTTGTTTCCTTTACTGTATGTCGGCTCCCCGAGTGGCTGGTGTGCTCGATTCACTCATCTAGAATAGTAAGTGCCATTTTTGCAGTCTGGGCTGGGATTGTTGTCGGGTTCTGGTGCAATACCTGCCGTGCGTTTCTGCAGCGTTGCGCGGCTGCCGTTGGCGGCTGCAGTTGGAGGTTGGTGCGGCGAGTGGCTTCCATCCAGCCCTCGCCTGCTGATCCGCTCCCTCCCTGGTCGGCTGTGTCACCACATCTGGGTAAGCTACCTGTTTAAAACTTAATTTATCTTACCTGCATCCAGGGTTAACAAGTTCTCTAATTTAGGATTCGTTTGGAGTTGCAGCACTTGGACGCTCCTGCTGTCTTGTCTTGTCGGTTTTGTTCGGGCCGCTCCCGACGGAGCCTGCTGACGCTTGGGCTGGCCGAACGAGCGGGGCACGACTCCTCTGGCCCCGTGAAAGGACATTAGAAGTCGGACAACGACAATTTGTCCCATCGTTTGCAGTGGTTGTGTTCTTTTCTTTGCCGTTTGTTTGTTTATTATTTAAATTACTAATTTGTTTGTTTTCCTTTGTTTTGACTTACTATTTTTTTTTTGCATTGCATGTTTTGTTTTCATTTTTGGGAGTAATTTACCTTGTCCGTGTTTTGATGCCTTTTCCTTTTAAGGGCTGAGTAGTGGGCCTGAGGCCATGTTTTAAAAGAAAATTGTTTTAATGAAATTGGTTAATAAATCATTGTAGACTACTCCGTGCTCTGGTGCGTCTTGTCTAAAAGATCAACCCCTCGGCTGGTCACACTTACAAGAGAGACAAATTTAGCAGTTTGGATATATACCCAGTTGTGGAGAATCATATATATATATATATATATATATATATATATATATATATATATATATATATATATATATATATATATATATATATATATATGCCATTAGATATGCAGTCTCATATAAGACATAAGCCGGCCATATATTATTCCATGTCTTCTGTCAAGCAAATTGCTAATAAGTTAATAAATCGCCACACATTTCCTTTATCAATTTGCATACTGTCTTTTTTAAAACTCAGATTAAGATAAATAGTTTCCTTATTAGGAAAAAAAAAATACAGTTCAGATTTAACTTTTCAGAAAGGCATTCTGAATCCACGACTGCATCTACTGAGCTCATGTTTAGAAACAATTCATTAGAACAGCTGAAGCGCTTCAGACACAGATGTCACATGTGCAGAAAAGAATATAGCTGCAGATGTAAAATGTTCCAATAGAAATAGATCCATATAGCAAGAATAGCTGCGCTCTGCTTTTTTTAGCAACTAAAAATATCTGTGGTCCCATCATGGTCTGATTGTGAAACAAAGATGCAAGGGCGTAGGTTTGATTTGAACTTTGGTAGGGACACCTACAAACAAACCTTCCCTGGTCTGACGTCATTGGTCCTACGCAATATGCATGCTCCTATTTTTTTATGCTTGACTTGAGCGTCAGGGCGCGTTTCGTCTGTCTAAAGAGAAAAGCAGTATTTCTTGCTACATTTATACAAAGTTTATAACCACGACACACACTAGATACTGTTTGTTAATGTTTATAGCATCACCGGATCTGATGAATGTCAAACGGTAAATATGTGTCTATTAAACCAAATATAGTCACAATATGTCTGTTGTCTATCCTGTATTTTCTTTTGAAGATATAGAAATGCGCAGACATAAACCCCACCCTTATTTTTTTTACCTAAGATACTCTCTCTGAATCATAAAACACAGCAAAATTATACATTCAAGGGACTCCAAATAAATTTATTTTATTTACTCTGCTCTGGAAGTAGAACTGTAACTGACACTGACAGCATTTCAAATATTAAATTAAAACAAAAAATGTACAACTGGGCTGTCTCATATCAAATTAAAATTCTTCGTGTTTGTATCTTGCGACGTAAATTGTGAGTCAGACTCAGATTAAGAAGCTGATGCACGAAATAAACAAAGCGAGAACACACACAGATAGATCATCAGAGTTTAGTCCGTGAATGCACCAGGATGGCCGGTTCAGAGACGTTTCAGGTTGTGGAGGTGTGGCCGATCCGAGCGTCTCTTCCTTTCTCTCGCTCCAGCCACCTGAAAATCCTCAGGATTCTGTTGTGAATTTTGCAACTTTATTGCAGTTTAATTCAAATTATGTTCTAATTTTCTTCCCACAACTTTTGCTATGATGGTTGTATTGATTTAACTGCAACAGATTTTATTGGGGTTTTTTTCGGGGGGTGCGCCAAACTTCCAAAAGGAAATAAGCCACGCTTTTATTTTTTGTGTTGGACATAAAGCTGTACCTACAGTTGCATTGAGAGTTTTGTTAAAATGAGAGTTCTGTTTGGTAAAATGTTGATTTTAATGTGACTTTAATGACGCTTCAGGAGATAAGCATAACACTTGATAAGACATTACTTTCCTTTTGTATTGAGATTAATTTAAGTTGATGTGTTGATGTGAAGCTATGGCCATTTTGATATGCTACTTACAATGTTTTCTTTGTTGCATTACGTAATTTGTCCAGTTGGACAAAACATTTTATGTAATTCAAAAACAGTTGATTTATGAGTTCATTCATGAATAAAAGGCTTCAAGTTTGAAGTAGAATCTGGGCTGTTTTTCTTGCAACGCCTCTACAGGTAGATCTTGCTTCCCACCAAAGTGGAGGTCGGGGATCTTGGGCTTAAAAAGGTTGGAGACCACTGCTCTATGTAGTAGGCTGTAAAAGGTTCAATAATGAAGCAAATATGCTGGCCCATCACAATGCACATTTCCAAATTTTTTCCAAAGTCTGGTAATCCACTTGTACTTCCAGCAGAGAGAATCATTCCTTTTCAATACTTTGTTCCATTTAATAAGATGTGAGGGGCCAGTCCCACTGTGTCAACATTGCTGAATCTATTCAAGATGGCTTGTTTGACAGCAGTGTCTAACACTTCGAGGCACACTTCAGATACCTTTGCAGTCTCAGCCTCAGACTTGAAAATGCTTGGCATCGCGAGATAATGTGCCAACATAAGCTGAAGTCTTGAGGCAAGAGTAAGCAAAATGTTTTTAAAGTTATTGGCATCCCGTACAACTTTTTTAAAGAAAGAATGTTTTGCCTCAAACCTGATGGTCCAATACTCACTTGGAGGTCCAAACTTTTGGATAAGATATGGGTAATGTTCAATAAAGTGGTGTTTGGGACATAACCTTTTTTCTGGGAAAACTGTTTGCAGCAACTGTCTACGGTCTGAAATTTTTGCTTGTAAATAGCAAAGCAAGTCTGAAGTGAAACATGGAGTTTGAGCTCAAGAACTAATTCCCATGTCTGATCACCTTCTGGGACACGGTGAACAATGATGAGGGGAAGGAAACGCACAAGCCTCCAGTTCTCATGTCCATTACCACCTAGAGTCCGATTCCGTTTGAACGTTGATGGAATTTTCTGAGGCCGGTTTGTCTTGTCAGAGAACTTAAAAGGAAAGCCTTGGATTTCACTATTTAGTTCATCCAATGTGAAATAGTTCTTGGAAATAAAATCTGGAAGGCACAGACTTAGCTCTATGGGTACAATGCCTTCCAGCACATCATGTAAACAATCCGGTGGAAAACCTTGGCATGCATGAAAACCTGTCAATCTGTTAAGAGGGCATTCTCGTTTCACACCATCAACAGACAAAAGTTCACTCTGCTTCAACAAATTTACAGCTTCATCATACAACGCTGGTGTTCGTAAAACAAATTTACCACTCCTAACATCACAAGTCTGTATTTCTTCACGGTTACACAGGCAAAACCTACAGAATTTGTCCACATTAAAGGACTCTTGGAATCCCCCTAAGGAGTGTGCAGCCAAGTTGTCTGCAGCCACAAATAAAATCAGTGGCTCCAAAACACTATTATAACAATAAATCTTTACATGTTCAGTTTTGCACAGTAAAGCTAGATATACTGATGACAATGACAACTTATATTTTCTTGGTAAATTGGCAAGAACACAATAGACCCCACAGACTTTGTGTTTTTTTCTAGATGTCCCTAAGAGATTACAAATTTCGAAATCGTCAATGTACAAATTTATGCATAAACTAACATCTTCATGTGAGAGAATTTGATTATTTTTTTAAAGCACTCACCATCCAGACATGACTTGAACTGCCCTAAGTGTTCACCTGACCTGTTAACCCTTAACTCATGCAGTACCTCATCTCTTTTGAGAAGTTCAGAAATTACTGTTAGAATTGGGACATAAACGACAGTAGAGACCTACTGTGTCTATTTAAAACATATTCAACAGGTTGAATGACAGTAATGTTTCGTCTATAAAATGACTGCCTTTTAAATGCTGTGCCTAAAGGCCCCTCTCTTGAAAGTAAACTGAGTGGATTTGCACCCTGTAGTGCTTCAGTTAAAGATGCTGTTAATTCCTCAGAAGTGCCTCAAATTCCTCAGTTATGCTCCTTCAAAATATTTTCAATCGTCTGCCTAGTTATTTGTCCAGCACATTTACCCACATCAAACAAGTCATCAACAATTTCTTGAATTGCTGACTTAGACACATGAAGGACTGCTTGCAGGCGAAGTAAAAGGGATGCAATCCGCCGCTGAATAGATTTATGCACATGCTGAATTACAGAATCAGGCAATAATAAATCTGATGACACTAAATCATCCAAGTGTTCCTCCACATCATTTACAAAGGTTTGACTGTGACATTTTACAACAAGGTCAGGATTGAAATCAACAAACGTAGTAGCATAAGGATGATATCGACTCTGATGTGCAGTAAAAGTTGAGATTACACTAGACCTGAAAGAGCACCCCACAAATGGACAACTAACAGTTTCTCGAGTTCTCAAATGTCTCTTTAAATGAAGAAATACTGTTTGGTGTTGGTTGGTGCTGAAAATGTAGAGTTTACAGCGTAGTTTAGCAACTGGATATGGTCGTCCTTTTTTATGTTCCTGGATATGTTTTGCAAAATCCACATAAGATTGGAGCACAGTTAGACAGTTTGGGTAAATGCATGTCCAACCCCGTCTTCCACGTCCATGAGTGTCTTTGTAATGACTCACTATTGTTCTTTCATTGTAGGAGGCAAAACTACTAAACTTACAGCTCCTCTTCATCCACAGTTGTAGTCTTTAATGACTGGATCACCAGCACCTTAAAAACACAGATCATAAACTTTTAGAATATGATACAAAAGCATTTGTCATTAACTGCAAGCATGACAAACATTAAAAGTAGTTCAGATTGGGAAAAAAGGAGTGTAAACATAGTACGTATTCTAAATGACTGCTTACTGGTATAACCATATCCACCAGTGGCTGACAAAAAGTCATCTATTTTAGAACAATAATTTCAGAAGAAGATATGACTGCATTTTTAGCTTTCTTGTAATAAGTTGCCATTAATCGAGCTAGGATTTATATATTTATAAATAGTTAAGAAAATACTACATACCCGGGAGAAAACCTACTCAAGAGTAGAACTGCCAAGTTTGCATTACACTTCATAAATGTAGGATACTGACTGCAGAACAAAGAGGACCTGTCCCGACTGTGATGAGGTCGAAAGACACACCAGTGCCTTCTGAAAATAAGTTGTTGTTTTGCACTTCATCAAAAGTAACTTAGCAGTCACTAATAATGCAGGTGTCTTCACCAGCTCCATTACATTAAGACACAACTCTCATCTCCATATCCACTCACAGTCGCGCCCCGCTCGTCATTGTGGAGTTCAGCTCCGGGGGAGCAACATGAAACTGCAGTTAAGATAAACCGAAAAAATGCCTACCGTAGCTCTGTTGGAAGTACCCTTGTTTTTTTCATAGTGAGCCACCAGAAACGTAAAACGCTAGCACGCAAAAAAAAAAAAACAGGTCCCGACTAATTGCTGAAACTGTGACACAGCAATTGACTGCAACTAAGCTGTTGATTCAGTGTAATGTGTTAAAAATGCTACAGACAAACATTCATTTAAGAAATCTTGATAAATTAAAGTTACCTTGTTTCACTCACTTTTCTCTCGTTCCTCTTTCAAAAAAGCCCACCGAATTCCACAACGCCACTTAGCTAAAGTCCTTAACTTGCTAACCAAAAGTATCCATCCGCCAGTTCACTTTTCACGTCCTTAGGTGGTTAGCTTCTTCAGTTGATAATTAACTGCAAGTGAGGGAATCGCCTTCTCAAGGAGGACTAAAATCTTATCATAATTTTTAATCCCTTATCAAATCTAAACCGAATTTCAGTACTATTTGTACCTCGAAATAATATTGCTTCCACACCCGTGGTTGTGATAAGTCTGTAAGAGATCCGGTTTGTATTTTAAAACTCTAAATGTTAAGTTATGTTAACATGTCCAGATTTACATGTTATTAAACTGGCTTACAATCTTGAGTTGAAATGCCAGTAACTCATGAAATGAAGTTGAAATTTTGGAACTGAAAATGTTAAGTAAATTATAGAAGTAAGTTATGATAGCTAATTGAGGGTATTGCTTTTTACAGTGTGGGAGGAAAGTTTTATAGTAGCAGGGGACCCCTGCTGAGTGAAGGGCCGTCCCAGCTGACTTTCTCTCCTTTGTGGCTGTGTGGTCAGAATTCAATCTGACCTCAAATATTCATCATGGCGTTAATATGGCACAACACTGAGATAAATTATCTTTTTAACAGTATTCTAATTTATTAAAAATAACCGTATATTACTGTTGTGCGATTATACACTGTTTTAAAGTTATTTAATGTTTATTAAATAACCCTCTGTCTGTTAAGTATTGTCTAGTGATAATCAGCTGTTAAGCTGATTATCACTAGACAATACTTCAAAAAAGCGACTAGCGACAAATCTAGCGACTTTTCTGGTGTCACTGGAGACTCTAACGTGAAAGCACGTATCATTCCTACTCTTGTCCTCCAGCGGCAGGTACTGCCGTGGGGCCCCTCCCCCGTCCCAACCCCGTTCTCCCGCTCCCGCAGGAGTCCCTCTCAGCGCTGCAGTCAGAGCCACAGCATGTTTACCCTCAGCGTCCAGACTGCAAATGAAGCGCGCATGCGCTGGAATTGACGCCGCAGGTTGATCATGCGGTGCCGCCCCGCCCTGGCTTACATTCAGGGCAGGAGCGAGCGGGATGTAAATGTAAAATGTTATTTGGTCTAAAATAAATAACTGAATTTGAAATGTTTTATCTTAAATAAATAACGGAATTTGATTCACACAGCCACATGTTCATGTTTTACCGTGATTTGTATGCTCCTTAGTGGACCACAAGGGAAAAAAGAAAAACTAAAATAAAAAGTAACTAAAATAAAAATTGTAACTCCGCCATAGTGTCTCTTTATGGTTAATTTTGCCGGTCCCAAGCCGGGGTAAAGGAGGAGGGTTAGTATTGTAATAAAATAAACATTAATTTAAAAAAATATTAATAAATAAAAAAAATAAAAATAAAATAAATAAACATTAATGGACAGAAAAAAGTAGCTCTATATATTCTGAGTGTTTTTACTCACTTTTTGACTCTCTCTAACGACGTTACTTCTCCCACAGCGTCAATAACATGCACATCACATCATGTGGCAGATTATGCAAATTAGGCGATGACGTCATTCAGGGACTTCTAGCGACTTTTAGCACAGCCAATAGCTACTTTCCTTACTGAGGAGTTGACAACACTGGTTGAAAGGGATGAATTCGAGCACTAGCAATCTTTTAACAGTAAACCCTGCACACACATAGAATAAAGGAATGACAACTTCTTTTCAAGTTCAAGAATTTAATAACAGAAATAAAATGAACATCCAGAGAACATCACTATGTAATCCTGTTTATCTGAATTAACACAATATTTCAAACAGTAAATCCTCTCTACTAGGCTAGTGAAACTTAACTAAACTACTGAGCAAAATAAAGGTAAAAAGAAGCTAAGCTAAGGAACTGTTTACATGCAAAAGACAAAACAAACATGGTTGAACATAATCAGAATAATTCAGTGAATCCCGTTCACTGCAGATCTGATTCCAAAAAGCATGGAATGGAGTTAAAAAAAACATTTGGCATGCGTTTCAATCCATTTACAGTGTGAATCCTGAGTTAAACAAAACATTATTTGATGAAATAATATTTTATTTAAGTTAAAGAACCAAAGTTCACCTTAAGGAATGTGAATTGAGGTTAAATTAGCTCAACTAATTCAGAACAACATTTGACATGTGTTTCAACCCATTCACAATGCAAAGCCCAAGTTAACCAGAACATTATTTTGAGTAAATAACATTCTAAAGACGGATTTGCTCAGTAAAATCATTTAAACCTTATGGCCGATCTTATTAATGCGATTCTCCCTCCGGGCGCCTGGGGGTCGCTGTAGCTATCGGTCGCTAAATCGGTTAAAGTCTAAAGTTATCAAAATTGCCTTTAAACCGACATTAATATTCAATATTAATGCAGGAATAAGGCTCATAGCACCTATCGGCCAACGGGGGAGCAGAAGGATCAAGCTTTATTTTTGGAACAGGCCTTTGTAGAAAAAACGGAACCGGAAATGACCAAAAGCTAATAGCATTTCGGCTAGCGGACATTCGGCTCTAACAAATAAAAGCTTCGGTTGTTATTCTAGTCATGAGTGAGCCGGATAACGTAAACATTAATGTCCCATCAATGTATGAAACCCTTGTGGAGATAACCTTTGTTATAACCATAAAACACACTCGAATGATATTAGCAGACCTCTCAACTTTTATTAAAAGTTAAGAGTGAGATTATGCTAATGTTGGGTGCGGGGCTTGTTTGGGGGCGGGGCTAACTGGACCCTGGAAGAGCCGGTGGAGTCTTAACTCCATCTCATTTTTATCCCACCAGATATTGAAGTAGACATGTATTGCTTTTGTTAAAAAGAGAAAGAGACGTATTAATACTTTATTGTTCAGTTAATGGAATAAAACATACAAAACACACAAATGTTCAAATAATACAGAATAAAATTAAGTAGTTTTAAGTTATAGAGCGAATTATTACACTGTTACATATTCATCTATGGGTTTGTTTATCATTGTAGATCTATAACCTGATTGGTGGATCAGGCTGCGTTTCATCAAGCCTTTATGGTCAACATTTTCCCCTCAGCAGCAACACTGAAGCACACAGAGGTTCCCGCTGCGTCTTTACGTATGATCCAGCTGCTGATGTCTCCCTCTTTTCAGCTCAATGCACTTCTAGACTATTACAGTTTATAACCCTTCTCATCACCTTTCAGAGTGACAGGTTTCTCAGTCAGTCGCCGCGCTGACCAGACAAATCTCTATTGCTCTCGTCAGTGCGCTCTGGGCGGTGAGGTTGGCGGATTTTACCCCCGTTGGTGCGCTGCGTGTGAGGGCTAAACAGTGGGGAAAATGCAGAAATAAATACTGTAAAGGGCTTCTATAAAGGGAACAGGGGTACTGACAGGTCTGAGATGAAGCCCCTGATGTTACAAGTTCTTTAAAATGACCCTTAAAAGTGTGCACCTGAATTAAATCGCAAGGCAGCACGCCCACCGAAGCGCCACTGATTCTATGTTGTTAAAAACAAAAGAGCATGAAACACAGCTACTAACTCTCTGTGGCGAGACTAGATTGAAGTCGAGAAATTGTAAATTTCTAAACCCAAATAAAATTGCTCCACAACGCCACCTTGGGAATTTCACCCAAGGAATATTACTCTCCTTTTTGATAAGGCACACCAGTTCACTCATGCATGGATTAAGACATCTGAGGCAATTTTAAAATGTACAAACAGCTTTTTATTAAATGCTTCTTAAAATATTCTTTTTAAAACCAATTCTTTATAATGCTAAAGGGAAAAAAAGAAAAGTAACTACAGTAGCTGAGGTTACCGGCGGAAGGGGCCACTATAGGACAGTAGCCGCCCAAACACAGCAAACAAAACGGGCTGGAACAAACATAAAAATAAAAAAAATACAAATTAAAATGTCCGAATCTGGTGCGACCCTCTGGCCACGCCGCAACAGGAGGTGAATTGAGCGCGCCGGTGCCGCACGCCAAACACCACTTCAATTAGGGCGTGTAGCCGCCACCACAATCCGAGGTTGATGATGCACAAAATCCGGGATTTCAACAGAGCAGCAATGGTAATATGGGGAGACCTGTAAAAGTTAGTCACTATTTAACAGAACTGCAACAAATTGGCGTTAACAATGAGCGTTACTTCTTACCTCCCAATCCAGACAAACTCATGTACGCGTGCACACACACACAAACCGACGACGAGGAGGAGAGCCGCACAGTAGCGTTTTGCCTATAATCATACCTGGATTTAGATCTTCTGTGAACAAGCGGCAATAGTGCAAAGGGAGGGGAGACCTACCACCACAAGATCAGAGCAGCATGCACCTGATGTTATGCCTTTTGACTGTCAGTCCCTGAGACGCGAGTCACAGCCAAAGCTTGAGGAAGACCTGTGTGTTCGATTGGGCGCAGCGGCTTCTTATATACCACGCCCACTTTGCCCAACCGGAACCTCGCACCTGAAAGCTATTTATATAGCAATACATATATTTCTATACCACTACAATCTACCCCCCCTTCTTGCATCGTCGACCCGACGATGGCTGATTCAAAACTAATAAAATCAGTTCCAAGGTCTAAACAACGCTGACACAGTTGACAAAGATGCAGAAGAGCCCCCAGGATGAATGTCTCCTGCTGGCCGTGGGAGATGGTGCACATTAGTATGTTGACCAGCAGTTGGACGTTTGGAGCGACGTAGGGCCATTGGGTCAGCACAGCTGGTAGATGGAACAGCCAAAGATGTAGAGGGTTCAATAGATGCAGCAGGTTCAGAAGGTGGCCCAAGTTCCTGGGATGGAGTTTGAAGCAGCAACCTACCCAAAGGTAAGGCAGAAGCAACCACAAGGGGTTGCTGTTCACAAACAAACAGATCGTAATCAACGGGGCCACTATCTTCAGACAGTCCCTTTTCTACAGGAGGCAAGTTATGGGGAGAGATGTGATCAGGAGGAACAACACCAACCACAGGTTTTAACATGGTACGGTGCACCTGTCTTACTTTAGTCTGGTCATCCAGAGGCACAATGGTGTAAACAGAGCCGCCCTCCTTTGGTGCCCTCAATACCTCGTACTTCACAGAGCTCCATCGGTCCCTTGTCTTATAAGGCCCCCTAGCAGTAAAGTCACGCAAAAACACAAGTTGCCCTTCCTTTAATGGCCGATGTTTCACCTGAGTATCATGAGTCTGCCTTTGGCGATCTGCAGCATGTTTCAGGTGCTCTCTAGCCCCATCAAAGGCTACCTGCAACCGAGCTTGATGTTCTTGAACCCACTCATGGACAGAACCACCAACTGGACTCTCGACTCTACCCAAAAGAAAATCCAGGGGCAATCTAGGTTCCTGCCCAAACATTAAGAGAAATGGTGACTCTCCAGTAGACTGGTGAGGAGTTGTATTATAACAATAAAGAACCTGGGGCAAACAGGCATGCCAATCTCTTTTTCGGGACACAGGCAGTGTTCTTAACAGATTGTGCAGCGTCCGATTGAAGCGCTCACATTGGCCATTTCCTTCTGGATGGTAAGGAGTGGTGCGTGATTTTACAATGCCATACAAATTACACAGCTGCTGGATAAGCAAGCTCTCAAAGTTACGACCCTGATCGGAGTGCAACCGAGCAGGAACACCAAACTTGTAAAACCATTCAGACACCAAAACCTTAGCCACAGTGGCCGCTCGCTGATCCCGTGTAGGGACAGCAACAGTATATTTACTAAAAACATCCGTCAAGACCAAAACATTTTCCAAGCCATTATGGGTGGGCTCTAAGGTGGTATAATCAATGGCCAAAATTTCATTAGGACGTGATGCCAGTAAATGTCCCATATAGCCATAAGCTTTAGGGTGAACATCCTTTGCCACTTGGCATCTCTCACACGCCTGGCACCATTGAGCCACATCAGAGGCCATATGAGGCCAATAACACCGGGACCGTAAGAGCGCCAACGTTCGCTCCACTCCCTGGTGACCATGCTCTTCATGGACTTTAGTCAGAACATCCTTAATTAGCACACTTGGCAACACAAGCTGGAACACAGCATCACCACCATCTGATCTAAACACCTTTCGATAGAGAACTCCATCTCTCTCGACAAACCGGTCCCACTGCCGCAGCAGAACCAAAGTGGACGGGGACAGCTGGGCTCGTTCCTCTCGACTGGGATGCTGTCCTTTCTTCCAGAACACCAACAAGTCCTGTACAAATGGATCAGCCTGCTGCAAAGCACAAAGTTCAGCCGTAGTATGCTGCGGCAAAACTGCAACAACTGCCTGGGTTGCCTCAACCTTTTCAAACCCCAAAGCGTCCTGCAATGCTTTAGGCAAAGCTGTACCTGGGAGCATTGCTTTCATATCTGGCGGATCAGGTGGATGCTGACGAGAAAGTGCATCAGCATTGGTATTACACCGCCCTGACCGATACTTGATCTCAAAATCAAAAGAGGCTAGCTGAGCAGCCCACCGCTGTTCAGTGGCAGCCAATTTAGCAGTGGACAAATGGCTGAGAGGGTTGTTATCAGTATATACAATACATTTGTTTCCCAAGAGATACTCTCTAAACTTGTCAGTCATGGCCCACTTGAGGGCCAGAAACTCAAGCTTCATGGAGCTGTAATTTGCCATATTTCACTCTGTGGGTCTCAAGCCTCGACTAGCATAAGCAATCGGTCTCACTTTGCCTGCCTGTATTTGCGAGAGGACTGCTCCCAGGCCACCATGGCTGGCATCAACCTCCAAGATAAATGGTTGAGTGAAATCTGCATAGGCTAGCACTGGCGTTGTTGTTAGCTTAGCCTTCAAGGCTTCAAAGCTCTTTTGACATTCATCAGTCCAGCATGCAACAAGTCCACGATCAGGTTTCTTACCGGTACCACCACACTGAGCCACCGCTTTATGCAATGGAGCTGCCAATTTTGCAAAACCTTCCACAAAGCGACGGTAATAACTGGCAAAACCAAGGAATGACCGAAGTTCTGAGGCCTTAGTGGGAGTTGGCCAATTGGCTACAACTTCAGTTTTACTAGGATCTGTAGCAACCCCCTCACCAGAGATCACATGTCCTAAATAACGTACCTCTTTTTGAAAGAAGGAACATTTACTGAGCTTTGCTTTAAGACCCTGTTGGTTAAGTCGGCCCAGCACCACTTTCAAGCGCTCCAGATGTTGATCCACACTTGAAGAGAAAACAACAATGTCATCAAGATATAACAGGACAGACTGGTACTGTTGGTCCCCAAAAATCCGCTGCATTAGCCGTTGGAAAGTGCTAGGCGCATTACAGAGTCCGAAAGGCATTCTGTTCCATTCAAACAGCCCAAAGGGAGTACAAAAGGCAGTTTTTGGACGGTCTGCCTCCACAACTGGAACCTGATTATACCCGCTAGCGAGATCGAGGGTAGAAAACCAGCATGCACCAGACAAGGCATCCAACGATTCTTCTATTCGTGGAAGGGGGAAGGAATCTTTCCGGGTCTTGCTATTGAGTCTTCTATAGTCAACACACATACAAATACTCCCATCTTTCTTCCTCACTAAGACTATGGGAGATGCATATGGGCTGCTACTTTCTCTAATGACCTGTGAAGCAAGTAACTGATTTATATGGTCCTTCACCACCTCATAATCAGAAGGCGGAATACGCCGATAGCGTTGTTTAACTGGAACATCATCAACCAGAGGAATGTCATGAGCTATCACATTGGTACAGCCCAGGTCACCATCATGAGAGGAGAAAACTGTCATATACTGATTAAGCAATGACCTTACCTGACCCTGTCCTTCCACCGACAAAGAGGACAAATCCAGGTCTTCCACCTGCTGTTGCACATTAACTGAGACTGTCTGGCACACCATCGTAGCTACCTTTGCTGGGACTTCAGTAATTCCTGCAGGGAGACTAACAACATTGACAACATTTAAGGTGCCAACAACAGTGCGGGGATATACCACCACCTCTGTCGTACCAACATTAATAATGGGCACATAAGCTGTACCCCTGATTACCTGAACCAAGGCAGGAGAAGCAAGCAAACCAGAAGGCAATCCAGACTCTAAAGGCTCAAACAAAACAGTAGAACCTGAGTACACATCAGAACATGTGGCAGCCACAATCTTCATGACCCCACCAGGAATCCGACAGCCCTTTTTACCCCTGACCTTAGCCCTTCCAGGACTACCTTGAGGCTCTCGTGAGTTGGCAGACTGGCACTGCTGCAGTGCCTGCATGACTGACTGAGGGGCCTCGGAAACACCAGACACAGAAGACCAAGCTACACCATGTTGCCCAAACAGTTCTTGGTAACACTTCCTGATCACATTCATCCCCAAAACACCTGGGACTTTAGCTGGGAACTCACCACCAGGGTCCTGCACAACCAAAACACCACAGTGGGGAATCAATTTACCACAGAGGTGCACATCAAGTTCCAAATAGCCAATATAAGGAATCTTAAGACCATTAGCAGCTCTAAGCTCCAACCAATGACACGACTGGAGGTGCTCTGAACCCCAAGACTCCATATGCTGACGAAAAAAACTTTCAGAAACTGTGGACACCATCGAACCAGTATCCACCAAACATGGGACTGTCACCCCACCCATAACTACATCTGCATGAGGGCAATCTGAAATCAACTTAGAAGCACCCAAACTTCCAATAGTGGCTTGTGAGCCAATAGCATCCCCACCCAAACTGTGGCTCAGCAGTTCGGTGGGAACTAGTTTTCCGCCACAGAAGCAGAACGGGACTGGGCAGCTGAATTTGGCGGACACTGGGTTCGACGGGAGACACGCACCCCATCACACTCTCGTGCAAAATGACCTGGCTGGTTGCACCGCCTGCAGATTACTGAACCAGTGGTGCGTGGATAAGTAGGGCGGTGGAAATTCTGTAACTGAGATATGCTCTCACTAAGCTGCTGGAGCTGCTTTTGCTGACACTCTAGCATTTCTCTTATCTGACTCATTTCCGTTGCTGATGTTAAAGAAGCTACCTGAGGACCACCATGTACCCCATACTGGACGCCATAAACTGAAGGAAGCGACTGGCTACGGCTTCTCCCACCATGAGGTACCCCTTCGCGTTCCCACTGGATTGCTGCGGCCCTAACCTCAAGTAAAGTGCTTTCAGGCCTCGTGCGTACCAGTTGCTTCAGCTCGCGTCTCAGGGAACTGTCCAACACCTGTTCAACAAACTGATCTCTTAACAGCGTCTCAGAATTCAACATACCAGTAGGTGCACGCTGCTTTACCCTCTCCATAAGGCCCATTAATGCGAGGGAGAACTCCTGAAGACTCTCTCCCTCTTGTTGTCTTCTAGAAAAGAAGGCCTCTTGAAGAGCAACATAGGACTCAGAACAACCATACAACTCTTGTAGGATCTCAAATATTCTAGCAGGGTCCTCTCTCTCTGCACTAGAGCGATACTTTATTTCATTTCTAGCTTCTCCCTCCAGGTGATCAAACAGGAAAAACGCTTGGTCAGCTACAGACAGATGTCGGGCTCTCATACACACCCTCGCTTCCTCAGTCCACTCACTCAAGCCTATACCTGTCCTTCCTCTAAAGATGGGGCATTTCCTATCTCTAGGCACAAAAATCAGTCTCTCTGCTACAGGGAGACTAGATGTAGGAGGGGCATTAGGTAATGCTGAAGAAGTGGATGGCTGAGCACTTAAGATAGCCTGTCCTTGTCGTAACTGCTCATTGTCAGCTCTTAAGCTTGCTACCAGCTCTTTAAGTTCCTGAATTTCTTCTTCCATAATTATCACAAGCTTATTCTGCTTCTTGTGATTACTACAGTGCAGAATTACAACCTAAGGTTAACTGTTAACACCTCACCCACCGCTTTGATGCTCTGCACGAAACCACTGCTGCTCTGTTGACGGATTAGCCAATCTGCACAAAAAAAAAAAAAAAAAAAAAAAAAGACAAAAAAATACACAAATATTTAAAAACTACTCGTCTCAGATGTTCATAAAAAGCATGATCCTGTCAACAACGCCAAAAATGTGGCGAGACTAGATTGAAGTCGAGAAATTGTAAATTTCTAAACCCAAATAAAATTGCTCCACAACGCCACCTTGGGAATTTCACCCAAGGAATATTACTCTCCTTTTTGATAAGGCACACCAGTTCACTCATGCATGGATTAAGACATCTGAGGCAATTTTAAAATGTACAAACAGCTTTTTATTAAATGCTTCTTAAAATATTCTTTTTAAAACCAATTCTTTATAATGCTAAAGGGAAAAAAAGAAAAGTAACTACAGTAGCTGAGGTTACCGGCGGAAGGGGCCACTATAGGACAGTAGCCGCCCAAACACAGCAAACAAAACCCCTGTAAAGCACCAGACGCAGTGAGACAACCCAAACTCAGGAATCACGGCACAAAAAAAGAAGACACCGTCACCACACCAACACCACCGCCGGGCCTCAGCACTGCCAACAGAGAGAGAAAAAAAAAGAAACAATTAATAAGGACAACAATCCAAAATGTACAACAAAAGGAAAATAATATCAGCCCAAATGAATCAATAGTCAAGCTATGTCATAAATCGAAAGGGCTGGAACAAACATAAAAATAAAAAAAATACAAATTAAAATGTCCGAATCTGGTGCGACCCTCTGGCCACGCCGCAACAGGAGGTGAATTGAGCGCGCCGGTGCCGCACGCCAAACACCACTTCAATTAGGGCGTGTAGCCGCCACCACAATCCGAGGTTGATGATGCACAAAATCCGGGATTTCAACAGAGCAGCAATGGTAATATGGGGAGACCTGTAAAAGTTAGTCACTATTTAACAGAACTGCAACAAATTGGCGTTAACAATGAGCGTTACTTCTTACCTCCCAATCCAGACAAACTCATGTACGCGTGCACACACACACAAACCGACGACGAGGAGGAGAGCCGCACAGTAGCGTTTTGCCTATAATCATACCTGGATTTAGATCTTCTGTGAACAAGCGGCAATAGTGCAAAGGGAGGGGAGACCTACCACCACAAGATCAGAGCAGCATGCACCTGATGTTATGCCTTTTGACTGTCAGTCCCTGAGACGCGAGTCACAGCCAAAGCTTGAGGAAGACCTGTGTGTTCGATTGGGCGCAGCGGCTTCTTATATACCACGCCCACTTTGCCCAACCGGAACCTCGCACCTGAAAGCTATTTATATAGCAATACATATATTTCTATACCACTACATCTCCTATTGACTTTAACTGGCACACGTTGCTACCGATGTGAGGACATTAAACGTAGTGATTCACGTTTTGAATGGTGAACGGTGATAAAAGCACCTGCTCCGAGGGAAAGGAGGGGGGAGAGGAGCAAGCGCCGAGGCACAGAAATACGGTGCATGTAGTTAAAAAATGCAGAATTAATAAAAACAAAACTTATAAAGAGACTAAGTGGCTTTTTAAACTGCATCTGGATAGCAGAACTGTTTTATGATCCTGCGTGCAGCCATGCAGCAGCTCCACCCCCTCCCCTCCTGCATACGCGATACAGGACCTTACCGGCTTACTTTCACCACTGGATAAGACTAAAATTATTAATAACTCTGATCACTCTTCCTGCTGCTCTGTTAACACGAACTGCAGCAGGAATTACGGATGGCCACAAGTTGTGAAAGAAGCCGAAACAGCTCAGCAGAAGGCGGAGTTTTGTCGTCCGCAGCCCAGTTGGGCTTTGTGATTTTTATGCGTGAGAAATGCCATGTTTGCGTGTGAAATGCCATGTGTTGCGTGTGAAGTTAGTGAAATGCGTGTGTCACACGGTCAATGCGTGAGAGTTGAGAGCCCTGGATATTAGCAAAGCCATGTGACTCAAGGCTAGCATGAGCTACCTCTGTTAGCCCTTTGTTCAAAGACCCATGTACAAAACGATTTACAAAACACTTCCCAAATGAACCATTTAACTTCTCCCTCTGGTTTCTCTGCCCAAACCTGTCGGTGCCTCATGTGAGTTCTGTCCACTTTGGCCATCCAACGAAGAAGCACTGAAAAGCAGGGAAAATCGTTGCTCTGTTCAACAGAATCAGAATCAAGTTTATTGCCAAGTAGGTTTGCACTTACAAGGAATATATATATATATATACAGAAGCTATATACACACAGTAGACTTTGCGTTAATGTAACCCAGAAGCTTGTAAGTCCTGGGCGGGGGAGAGAGGCAGTGTCCAGTGTCACGGACGGCTCTTGGCCTTGTTGATAAGGCCGGTAG
This sequence comes from Fundulus diaphanus, assembly GCA_037039145.1. Lineage (NCBI taxonomy): Eukaryota > Metazoa > Chordata > Actinopteri > Cyprinodontiformes > Fundulidae > Fundulus > Fundulus diaphanus. Next base: position 28,320,980 of record CM073130.1, read on the forward strand.
CAGATGGGAAGAAACTGTTCTTGTGGTGTGAGGTTTTGGTCCTGATGGACCACAGCCTCCTGCCAGATGGAAGTGGCTGAAATAGTCTGTGACTGGGGTGCAAGGGATCAGCCACAATCTTCCCTACACACCTCAGAGTCCTGGAGGCGTACAGGTCCTGGAGAGATGGAAGATTGCAGCCAATCACCTTCTCTGCAGACCGGATGACACGCTGCAGTCTGCCCTTGTCCTTAGCGGTGGCACCAGCGTACCAGATGGTGATGGAAGAGGTGAGGATGGACTCAATGATGGAGGAGTAGAAGTGCACCATCAATGTCCTTGGCAGGTTGAATTTCTTCAGCTGCCGCAGGAAGTACATCCTCTGCTGGGCTTTTTTGGTGAGGGAGTTGATGTTCAGCTCCCACTTTAGGTCCTGTGAGATGATCGTTCCCAGGAAGCGGAAAGACTCCACAGTGTCAATTGTGAAGTCACAGAGGGTGATGGGGGTAGCTGGGGCTGAGTTCTTCCTGAAGTCCACAACCATCTCCACTGTTTTTACAACGTTGAGCTCCAGGTTGTTCTCCCTGCACCAGGTCACCAGACGGTCAGCCTCCCACCTGTAGGCGGACTCGTCACCATCAGAGATAAGTCCGATGAGAGTGGTGTCGTCCACGAACTTCAGGAGCTTGACAGACTGATGACTGGAGGTGCAGCTGTTGGTGTACAGGGAGAAGAGCAGAGGAGAAAGAACACAGCCCTGGGGGGAACCAGTGCTGATGAGCTGTGAGTCAGAGTCATGTTTTCCCAGCTTCACGTGCTGCTTCCTGTCAGACAGGAAGTCTGTAATCCACCTGCAGGTGGAGTCGGGCACACTCAGCTGGGAGAGCTTCTCCTGAAGCAGGGCTGGGATGATTGTGTTGAAGGCAGAGCTGAAATCCACAAACAGGATCCTGGCGTAGGTTCCTGCAGAGTCCAGGTGCTGGAGGATGTAGTGAAGGGCCAGGTTGATGGCGTCGTCTGCAGATATGTTGGCTCTGTAGGCAAACTGTAGGGGGTCCAGGATGGGGTCAGTGATTTCTTGCAGGTGTGAAAGCACAAGGCGCTCAAAGGACTTCATAACCACAGAGGTCAGGGCGACGGGTCTAAAGTCATTAAGTCCTGTGGTCCTTGGCTTCTTGGGAACAGGGATGATGGTGGAGGATTTGAAGCAGGCTGGCACGTGACATGTCGCCAGTGAGGTGTTAAAAATGTCTGTGAACACTGGAGACAGCTGATCAGCACAGCGCTACAAGGTGGATGGAGAGACAGAATCTGGTCCAGCAGCTTTCCGGGGGTTCTGTCTTTTGAAAAGTCTGTTAACATCTCTCTCGTGTATGGAAAGAGTTGTCACTGAGGAGGAGGAGGTGATCTGTTGGGAGGTGCTGTTGACTCATTGCAAAGTGCTGAAGGAGACTGATTGAGCCAAATAAATTCATCAACAGACATGGAAAAAATATTGATTCTTTGATGAGAAAAAATAATACTAAATTATTTGTCATTTGATTGGTAACAGTTTATGAGTTATGATGGATTTCTGCATTTGTAACACATTCTAAAAATATAACACACATTACGCACATTTCATTAAAAAAAACATGAATAATTATCGCTGTCTTACCTCTACTTATAAATTAAGTCCATGCAGCGCTCTTTCTGAACAAAAATATCGGTCACTTTCCGGTAAAAGTTCTCTTTATCTTCTTCAGTTTTAAAAGTCTGTCAGTCTCAGTGGAGATCACTGCCAGGGAGGAAATCCTTCCTTGATCAGTCCTGTTCCGGCTGTATGTTTAGAGTCTTTTTAGTGCTTTACTTGTTTAGCAAAACTCGCTAATAATACATCCATAACTTGCTGTGATTCTACAGTTTTGGGATCACGAGTGGTGCCCCCTGCCTAGTGGCCAAGGAACTGCCGGCCTCATCTACAACCACTTCTTTGCTGTTTATGATCGGCCAGCACCACGAAAACATGTTATCTGCACACAGTTTGATGACCAAAACACAATTCGTAATCCACATACATTAAATTGTGGAAAATCAGTTCATAAGTGTTTGAACAATTGAATTTATGATCTAGAGACAGGAAGATGCATTCACAGAATGGAAGCCAGCGCAGTCAACATGGGATTGCGCAATCCCAGGGGAGGCCAAGCTCGCTGCGGCCTCACCGGCTTCGCTATCAAGCGCCACCAAGGATTTACATGAAAAATAGCGAAAAGTCTGCGATTTTAAAGAGAATATGATAAAAAATGAGGAAATTAGATGAAAAAAAGAACTTTTATTACAATTGACTGAGTGAATCACAATTTATATTATGTTATCATTATTATATATTTTCTTTCTTTCCATGATGACAAGTGAGGCCTGGCCTCACTTGCCTCCCCTGACTGCACGTCACTGGGTAACTTCACGTAGCCCCAACCAGTAGCCATGATGCTTGTCATAGTAGTAGGTACTGTGATTACTGAGAAATTCCTGCTAGTCATTTGGTCTCAAATTACTTTTATGTTTTCACTCACATCAAAATTGATTGAGCAATTTACACCTGTCACTTGCAAAGCTAAAACTGTGATGATGGGATTCTGTGTTTGTATCAGTTTTGTGTTTGTATATGTTTTATGAAATTCTATTCAGGATCGGGAGAGATCGGCAAACACAAATAAGGACTCAAACACTGTTTCTGTTAGAATATAAGGCACACATTTATTATTATTCCCCACAGAATACAGCACATTAAAACAACTAGCTCTTCACACACGCAAAGTAGCAAGCATTAAAGCAACAAGCTTTCAAACAAACGTGACGCTCAACAGATTCTCAGAATCAGCCCTTACCATTGACACGAACCGGGAGCCCTCAGTCCTAGGTTAAGATCAGCGTTCACGATGCCGGTGTCCACACACGAACTCACGGCAGACTCACTGGGCTAAGGGCAGTCTCCTCTTTATATACTTGTAAACAAAGAGTCAGGTGTGGAGCGAGAATGGCCATCTCTCCCTCCACAGCCGCCCTCCTTTCCAAAACATGTTCCCAAACAGAACCCGTTCCCAGCATCTCAGCAGTGTGTGAAGCAAAATAATATTGCAAACTCAGATAATAAAGCAAAATAAGAAATACAGAATCAGTCTTTCCCACAACACATTGTCATAAGTTCCCACCACAAGTTAAAACAAGTTATCTTAGTTTCATGTGAACCCAGGTGCGAACACCACAACAGCCATAATCAATGTGTGAACTGGCCAGTCCTCTCTCTTAAAGAGCAAAAACTATTTATTTAACTGACCAGTCTTCCCATAATATCAAAAGTTAAAACAAGTTATAAAACTGAGCAGGTTTTCCCATAATACATTGTTAAAGAGCAAAAATAATTCTTTCATATATCACTCCACCCCTTGGTCTTTGACAATCCTAATTTTGGGAAAACCTCATTTTAGAAAAACTGTCCCCAAGGTCTATTTTAAAGTTTATTCTTTCCGTCCCAAAACCACTTTTGATTATACAGGTGCAAACATTACATAAGGTTAACACTATAATAACAATAATGAGCAAAAGCAAGGGAGGTACTACATATTTTCGAGCAGTAACAGACATTCCATTAAAAAATGTCCCACCAATGATGTGCAGATGATTGCACCATTAACTTAGCCGCATGCAAAACCTGTCCTTGGGCCATAAATGTAGACACCTTTAGGCTGGAAATGTTGGACCTGTGTGATTCAATTAAGCGATTTAGTTCCGTAGACTGATTCAATGCGCATTTGAACCAATCCAGGGAGATAGTGAAATTGGTTAATTGATAGGTCACGTTATTCCAACTTCAGATGTATACATCAAAACACCCAACGAAAGGCACCTGAGGTAATTGAGGATGACTCTTTATTGTTTCTCTAGCTGGTTCATGAGTCCAATCACATAACACCTCGTCTCCGGTTAAACATGGGTTAAGATGTCCTTGTTGTAGCATACATACCATCCCTTTATCAGCAGTCTCGCATAGATCCAGGTTCACAGGTGTAGTTTGTCTGTGGGTCAAACCAATCACCATCCAGTTTCAAAAACCAATACCCCTGTACAGTCACTACGGGCAATATATAATAATGACACAGTAGTACTATCGGTAACATCATATTGTGTCCAATGTCCTTCACACATAGTAGCATTACAATAGGTCTTCTGTGGTTCTAGTTGTAACCAACTTTTACTACTAATGTTCCATAGTTGTCTCCATTCCTGGAAATTTCCGGTAGTAACCACACGCTTAAACCGTTCTTGTTGTATATGAGCGTGCATCATTTGTACACTACATACCGTCCAGTTCAAAGCTACAGAAATGTTCGTTAACACTTCTGCCGTCGTGTTCCACATCTTTATTTGCCAGTTCAGTTCTTTAAGGAAGATCTTTGCAGTTTCCTCCTGTGATGTTACAACAGTAGGCATCCATAATCCAACCTGATGAACAGCTCTTGATGCATGCTGTCCAGTGTTTAATAACATAGTTCTTGTTATGTTATTGTCAAAAACGTTGGAAACACTTAACACAGTACCTGTTCCACCAAGCAAAGTGTCCCACCATGCACGTTTCGTCTTAGTGCATGTTGGCAGAGGAGGGGAAAAAACAAAAACAAAAAAAAACTTTCCAGTGAACTTTATTTGTTATCGTCGATTGTGCCATTTGTTGACAAGTGTGTGCAGCAGGTGCAATTTGAGTGTGTGTCTTCTTACACGCTCGTTCTGTAGATGATTCATATTGGCACAAACCTCTCCTTGAAACCACTTTAACTTTACATCCCTTGAAGACTACTGGTATGCTTCTAACACGCCACCGAGAGCATGTGTAGTCATCCTGGATTCCGTTGCGCGTGCTGTCTCCCCATCACAGTTGATACGGCTGAACCACTTCTTTCAGGATCCGGCCTGGTGCTTCTGTCCAACAGAGGTGTGCCAGCAGGACCATGGCAGCGAGGACACGGAGGATGATGGTCCCAAGTCCTGCACCAGCCCTGTGGTTCCTCCCTCTGTTTGGGACGTCCGCCATTGCGCTGTCCCTCGGGTCGTCCAATCAGCAGATCCCACCGAAACATGGATCTGAAATCAAAATTAGTACTAAACTTTGGCTCCTGGTTTATCTGTTGAGCCAAACCCCCCTGTTCCTCTTACAGTGATGTTAGTGGGGGCAGCCACCCCTTGAACCTCTGTCATTTCACAGGGTTCCACTAGCAGTTGTGCTAGTTTTTCTTCTTTCTCAATTACCAGGGATTTTCTCCTTGATAATCCCCATCAATCACTTCAGCTTGTATTGTCATTAACAGCTGAGGCCTGCAACTGTACAGGCCCGGACATCATCTTTCCCAATTACACAGCTTGTTGTATGGCTTTCTTAGCCAAATCTAATGCTCTTTGCTGTGCTTCTTCCCACATAAAATTTTCTTTTTCAGACACTTTTCAAAATTGGAATGACCACATCCTTGTACTATAAAATGATAAATTCTAGTCAATAATGCTGAAATATTTTTAACTCCTGTATTAAACATTCACATATACATTAATACATTTTCCATTCAGATAAAATCACAAGTTTGATTGTTCATTTATTTTTACTCTCTTATACACACATATAATCCTGAGCGGTTTCTCAGTTTGTCAGATGCAGAGACAGTAAGACTGCCCCTGGAGCAATTGGCCTATTATTCAATTGGGCCACTGCTTGCATCAATTTAGGCTTCCAATCTGTTAAGTCATGATTATCAGACACATTTTTTTTTTCAATATAACTGCCTTGACCAGCTGTTGTTTGCACGCAGAACGCTCTCCTGCGCGGAAAAAAACAACAACATACAAACATAAAAACTTCAATCTGTCCTCCCACGAATTTCCATGCTGCACAATCCTAGTTAAACTCCATCAGATCCGTCAGATCAGGGTACATGTTGCTCCTCCTTCTATCTTTGTTCTTTCTTTTCCTTTTTTTCACTCTCCTTACTTTCACATCTTTGCCCGAGGATTCCTCAGACTCTGACCCCTCAGTCTCAACCACCTTAGCAGGTTTTCTGCCCACAACAGACTCAGATTCATCAGCAGGTGGAGCCGATGGTGTGGGATGAATCGCCTCTAGCAACAGCTGAATCAAAGAATTTAATGGGTCCAGCTCAGCACCAAATCCTGCACAGTTAACTTTTAAGCCTCTCCTTTGACACATCTGTCTCAACTCATCAGTAGGTAATGCGTGTATCTCTGAAGCAGGCACCCCAGCATTAATCAGTGCTCTCCACAACATGTTACGTGGTGGACCCTGTTCATTTCTCCCCCGCTCCCTTTGCGGCCTGCGGACCGGAGTTTGTTGAACTCGTGGTCTGCATTCCTCCTGCTTGCCCCATTCTCCCAGATTCCCCAGCTCCATGATTCGAGCCTTAATGGTTTCCATCGGGGCATCTGGAGCTCCCAGCATCACAGTAAGCATAGCTGCCCGATAATGCTGTGGGGCAGTTTTGATCAACTGATCTCTCACCACCTTCGGAACAGCCACTTGCTGATATCCAGCCACCATCCCCACTGGTAACAAATCACGCACACACAGCCTCGTCAGCCTCTGCACACACTCCTTTAATGTTAACCATGGTCCAGAGATTTCGGGCCAATCAGATACATTGGGACATGTTGCTCGTACTGCCTCAGACCACACGTCAAACAATGATCTCGCCTGATCCCCCAAATTTCTCACTTCCTGCCTATAATTAGCATTTACATTCCCATCAGTGCTCAGACCACAAAATGCCATGCCATCTCCGTGATCTATTTCAATCTGTTCTGCACCTTCATCCAGCAGTCGGGCCACCCATAGATCAGTGGGTTCGCCCGGATGCTGCCTTAATTTTTTAGTGATATGAGCAACTTCATCCTGCGAGTAATCTTCAGTTATGGTCCATGACACTGCCGGCGGCTGCGGCTGTTCCACCCATTCCATAACAGGTTGTCCCGCAGCATCAAGTACATCATTACCTTGAGCATCTATCCGCTGCCGGAAGGCTGCAGGTAAATGCTGCTGCTCTCTCCTCCTTCGGACGACGGGTTTAACCCCCAATGGAGGGAAAGGACGTGGATCTGGAGGACCTCCAGAATCACTGTCCTCCTCATCGTCCCACATATTACCGTCTCAGCTCTCGGGATCCCACCCAGACCCCAATCCAGCTACAAACGAACGGACTTTTTTCAGAGGAAAACGGCGGGGTTTTTTCCCCTGTTTTTTCCTTGTTAACACAGACACCTGGGCCACAGCTTTTTCTGCAACACTGGTCATCTGTTCCAGCTGATTAGTCAGCATTTGCACATGCTGCCGGTACAGCGACTCAGCAGACTGCAGCTCAGTCATTGCCTGTCTGTCTTTTAACGGCTGAGTTTTTAATTGTTGGCCAGCTTCATACTGCATTTTCCACCCCGTGGCACAGATCCACAAGCGCCTCTGTAATCCGTCCACCGGAGCCTTTTTTTGCACCTCAATTTTCTGCAACACTTTCAATAATTCTTCGGGTCCCGCTGCCTCCAGCGGGCCGCTCCACGGCTCCGGTCTGCCCCCACCATCGCGCAAACACAGCGCTACCTCGTTACAGGGAGGAAGCTCCCATCCGGGTATTATCTCTTCCCCCTGAACTTTCTCATCAGAGCTCTTATTTCTCCTTTTAAACATATTTCTAAACATATTTGTGTATTGTAGTCTCTCCTCTCAATCCTGCCGACAACGCCAAAATGTTTTATGAAATTCTATTCAGGATCGGGAGAGATCGGCAAACACAAATAAGGACTCAAACACTGTTTCTGTTAGAATATAAGGCACACATTTATTATTATTCCCCACAGAATACAGCACATTAAAACAACTAGCTCTTCACACACGCAAAGTAGCAAGCATTAAAGCAACAAGCTTTCAAACAAACGTGACGCTCAACAGATTCTCAGAATCAGCTCTTACCATTGACACGAACTGGGAGCCCTCAGTCCTAAGTTAAGATCAGCGTTCACGATGCCGGTGTCCACACACGAACTCACGGCAGACTCACTGGGCTAAGGGCAGTCTCCTCTTTATATACTTGTAAACAAAGAGTCAGGTGTGGAGCGAGAGTGGCCATTTCTCCCTCCACAGCTGCCCTGCCTCCCAAAGCATGTTTCCCAAACAGAACCCGTTCCCAGCATCTCAGCAGTGTGTGAAGCAAAATAATATTGCAAACTCAGATAATAAAGCAAAATAAGAAATACAGAATCAGTCTTTCCCACAACACATTGTCATAAGTTCCCACCACAAGTTAAAACAAGTTATCTTAGTTTCATGTGAACCCAGGTGCGAACACCACAACAGCCATAATCAATGTGTGAACTGGCCAGTCCTCTCTCTTAAAGAGCAAAAACTATTTATTTAACTGACCAGTCTTCCCATAATATCAAAAGTTAAAACAAGTTATAAAACTGAGCAGGTTTTCCCATAATACATTGTTAAAGAGCAAAAATAATTCTTTCATATATCAGTATATATAACAATTTATATTGTTATCATTATTATACATTTTCTTTTTTTCCATGATGGCAAGTGAGGCCTGGCCTCACTTGCCTCCCCTGACTGCACGTCACTGGTGTCGTGGGGGGTGGTTGCAGGACTGATGTAAACACCGACCAGAATGAATGAAGAAAACTCGCGGAATGAATAAAAATGGTTACAGTTTATGATGAAGGATTCCAGGTCAGGAGAACAGTGCTGCTGGATCAATGCACCAGCCGCTGTTGATGTAAAAACAGATCCCTCCACCTTTCGCTTTGCCGGAGAGTTCTGTCTCTGTCCGCTCTGAGGAGTTGGAAGCCTGCCAGCTGCAGCGCAGAGTCCGGTATTAATCCACACAGCCACGTCTCCGTGAAGCACAAAACAGCAGATGAAGAGAAGTCTCTCAGATATAATTTGCCCAGTTTGTTGGGCAGGGAACGCACGTTGGACAGGATTATGCCCGGTAGCGGTGAGCGGAGTCCACGCTGGCGAACACGCACCGGCGCGTTTCCCTCTCCGTTTCGCTGCGTGAGCAAAGGTGAGCGCACATTCGACCAGAATGTCCAACATTTCCAGTGTAGGGAGAAGAAAAGTGGGGAATAAATCCTCTGGTGATGTTGCCCTGATGTTCATGACCTCATCTCTGGTGAAAGAGCTCCGGGTACAGGGACGTGCAGAGACCGTTGGAGGGGCATGTCAGCTTTCGACCGGCGGAGGCTCCACGTTGAATATAGAGGCAGGACCATCAATACCTTTTGAGGTGGTTTATTTAAAGACTTGCACCAAGAACACCACACACACACACACAACAACAACAACAACACTGTCTGCCTTTTATAGCAGTACACCCTGAGTGTCTTGCTAGAATGAACCAGTGAAGGGGATGATCAGAAAATAATAAACAACCATACTTACACAAAAACAACACCCAAAGCAATAAATTAAACCTACCAAATATTTACACAAATGCAAATCATTTTAACTAAACACATCTAAAGTCAATCAAAATAATACTTCAAATTAACATAATTCCTTAAAGCTCTACCCTCCTTCCTAATGGTTTGCTCCAAGAGCTTTCAGCAGCACCTGCAGCTTGTTTCTCCCATTTGCTGCCACACCCTGCTGAGGAGCCAAACCAGGAAGAGGTAGGTGCTTACAACTAATCAAGAGTTCTGTGAAAACAAGACAATAAACATCTGGAAACATAAATTGACATTCATATATTGACACTTCCCTCACACAGAATGGATGGCCAGTCCCCCTGCATCTCAAGAAGGTACACCTAAATGTCTGAACAAAAATACAACAAAAATAATACAACAATGCAACTGTTTAGACTGTAACTCAATCAATAATAACGTTTCCTGATGTAATGGAAGCTATCTCCATTACATTTCCTCCCCCTTCACCCAAGACAACAGTTACTCAACATTCATACATTCGGGACAAACAGTCAGCCACAAGGTTAGACTTCCCTGACCGATACTGTACTGTAAAATCAAAAGGTTGCAGTGACAGGTACCATCTTGCTATACGCATGTTAGAGTCTTTCATTTGGTGTAACCATTTCAATGCCCGATGATCTGTTTCAAGGGTAAAATGTCGCCCTAACAGATAGTACCTCAAGGATTCCACCGCCCACTTCACTGCCAGACATTCCTTTTCAACCGTGGAATATCTGGTTTCTCTGTCCTGAAGCTTCCTGCTGAGAAACACCACAGGGTGCCTTTCCTCGTTGATGTCCTGTAGCAAAACCGCACCAAGGCCTACTCCTGAGGCATCAGTTTGCAGTATAAAAGGTTCATCAAAGTCTGGACTATAAAGCACAGAGTCACTGGAGATTGCAAATTTCAAGTCATTAAAAGCTTTGTCACACTCTTCAGTCCACCTTACCTTCTGAGATGCAGATGCTCTAGTTAAATCTGTGAGAATGGCAGCCCTCTCTGCAAAATGAGGAATGAATTTACTATACCACCCCACTAGACCAACAAAAGCACGGACCTTCTTCTTTGTTGTAGGCACTGGGTATGCATGAATAGCCTCTACTTTCCCCATTTGAGGTTTAACTTGTCCATGTCCCACCACATAACCCAGATACTCAACCTGCCTCTGTGCCAACATACATTTGTGAGGATTAATGGTGAGGCCAGCAGATTTAATAAGCTGTAGGACGTACTGAAGATGAGAAATATGCTCCTCCCACGTCTGGCTGAAAATCACCACATCATCCAAGTATGCTGCAGCAAAGTCTGATGCCTCCCTCAGTACCTGGTCCATGAGGCGCTGGAAGGTTGCTGGGGCCCCTTGTAAACCAAAAGGCATCACTTTAAACTGGAAAACCCCAAAAGGTGTTTTGAAGGCCGTCAACTCCTTGGTTTCTGGTGCCAAGGCCAGCTGCCAGTAACCCTTGGTAAGGTCGAGGGTTGTGATAAAAGAGCATCTTCCGACTCTCTCCAAAAGTTCATCAATGCGAGGCATCGGATAAGGGTCAAATTTGGAAACAGAATTAAGATACCTAAAATCAATACAAAATCTCAAAGTGCCATCTTTCTTTGGTACTAGCACCACTGGACTGCACCATTCACTCACAGAAGGCTCAATGATCCCAAGCTCCAACATGAGCTTAATCTCTTCCTTGAGTTGTGGGACAAGACGTTCTGGAATCCTGTAGAACTTCCTGCGGGGTGCAGCATTATCTCTTAAGTGCACGGTATGTTGTACCAGCCTTGTGAAACCAGGCTTTTCCTGAAATAGCTCTGGATCCAAAAGAGGTTTAACATCACCTTGCTGAAAAGGCTGGAGATGAGAGAGAGAGACTGAAGCTGGTTCGGAGCTACTAACAGGGAAAAATAACTCCTCTTCATCTCCATCGTCAACGACACGCACAAAGAGTTGCGGCAAAACGGCGTCTGCGTGGTCTTTGTGTTGCAATGGCTCCTGTTGAGATGGCTCAGAATTAGATGGCATGGCCGACCACTGCGGGGGCCTGTTGTATTGTTTCAACAGGTTGATGTGGAAGGTTTGATGTTTTTTCTTCTTTCCAGGCATATACAGTTCATAAGTAAGCTTACCAACACAGCGTGTCACTTTGTAAGGCCCCTGCCATTTAGCTAGAAGCTTATTGTCACTGGTGGGGAGCAGTAACAATACTTCTTGGCCAGGATGAAACCTTCTCTCCCTGGCACTTTTATCATACCAGGTTTTCTGCTTAGCCTGAGCTGTTTTCATGTTCTGCTGTGCCAATAAAGCCATTTGCTCAAGCTTCTCCCTCATTTTGATCACATACGATACAACATTCTCACCCGATAGACTTGGACTTTCCCAATGTTCTCTCAGGAGATCCAAAGGCCCTCTCACCTGTCGTCCATAAAGCAACTCGAAAGGAGAAAATCCAGTTGAGGCCTGCGGAACTTCCCGATATGCAAATAGCATGTAAGGCAGCCATCTGTCCCAGTCTGCTCCAGTCTCTGAAACAAACTTGCGTAGCATATTCTTCAGTGTTTGGTTAAAACGTTCAACCAGTCCGTCTGATTGGGGGTGATATGGGGTGGTTTTCAAACCCTTTATACCTAACAACTGATAAACATGCTTCAGCAATCTTGACAAAAAATTTGTCCCACAGTCTGTGAGGACCTCTTTAGGAATGCCTACTCTTGAAAAAAAGTTGCAGTAAACAATTAGCCACTTGTTTAGCCTTCACTGATCTCAAAGGAAAAGCCTCAGGATACCTAGTTGCATAATCACAAATAACCAGAATGTAACGGTTACCTGAGGAGCTCTTCTCCAAAGGGCCTACAACATCCATTCCTATCCTTTCAAAGGGTGTTTCTATGACAGGTAATGGCTGCAGATGGGCTCTAGTAACACTTTTGTTTGTGGTCAACTGACACGTATGACATGAAGAACAAAACTGCTGCAGGTGGGTATACATACCTGGCCACACAAACCGACTTGCTATTCTATGGAGGGATTTTTGAAAACCGAGGTGACCAGCCCAAGGGACAGAATGGCCAATTTCCATGACTTTTTGTCTCAGCTGCTGTGGTAAAGCAATGGCTTCTATTTTACCTTTAATTTGATAAAGGATCCCGTTTCTCACCACATAGGTTGTATCTCCCAAAGCATCTATTTTGCCAACCACCTTTCCATCAACTTCTGTGACCTTTTTAAACCACGGTTCTAATGATGGATCTGACTTCTGTGATGCAGCGATGTCTGATGGAATATCAAAGTCAAATAAAGGACAGGGTTTCATATTTCCTTCCACCTCTGTTTTGGCTAAACCCAAAAACCTATCCTTTCTCCGTTGAGCTCTGGATTTAACAGGCTTTCCTGGACCCGTGTCCAGTTCAACATCATAGAATGGTAGTTCTTTAAGTGGATTCAGTGCTTTCTGTGCTCTAGTAGTGACTAAAGTACAGAGTGGAGACATAAGTTCTTTTTCTGTCCCAATGGGAACTACCTTTTGTAGCTGTGCAGCTTCCTCGTGGCTATTTACGACAGCCATGTTATTATCATTGATGTTGGACACTAAATCAGTCAAAGTAGGAACGTCCAGTCCTAAAATGACAGCATAGGGCAACCTTGGAGCTAATGCTACTGGTAATAGAAAGGTCTGGCCTCCTATAGTCAGATAAACCTCAGCTACAGGATACTCCATTTCATCTCCGTGAATGCAGCATATCTTTGTTTTAACATCACTCCAAAGCTCTCTTGGCACCAAACTAGAAAGAACAACAGATTTGAAGCTACCTGTGTCTAATAAAGCTATTTCCCGCTGACCATTTACGAGCACAGGCACTGTTTGTGCAGGTTCATAATCAGGGGATGGGAGACTTGGTCTGGGCACCGAACACAAAAGTGAGGATTTACTCTGTGTATTTGCAGGGCATGTATACTGCGTATGACCCATTTTGTTACATTGATAACACCTAACATCTTGCTTTGAAGAGGTAAATAACTTCTTGGCAGGATTGGGTTTGCCAACAAAACTTGATTTATTAGAATAATTCCTAGTCTGAGCTGTACAACCACCCCTTTCACCCCCATCAGACTTACTTCTTCCAGCAGAGATGTCTCGTCCAAAGTTGGTTCTCCTGGCGCCTGTCCTTGCTGATAAGAAGATGTCTGCCAAACTTGCTGCCTCTTCTGCAGACTTTGGGGCTCTTTCCCGGATCCACACCTCCAAGTCCGGGTTCACCATCCTCAGAAACTGCTCCATGATCATCAGTTCCGCCACATCCTTAACAGTCGACTGCTCCGGTTTCACCCACTTGTAGAACATGTCCTTCAGACGAACATAAAGTTCTTTTGGTGTCTCTCCCTGATGGATGTCCAGGGATCGAAACCTCCTCCGATAGGTGTCAGCGGTTATCTCATATTTGATGAGAATGGCATCTTTAACCTTGTCATAGCTATGAGAATCAGCAATGTCCATCAGAACATAAGCACTGCGGGCTTTTCCTGTAAGGAGAGGAACCAGTCGAACAGCCCATTCCTCTCGAGGCCAGTTGCAGACCTGAGCCATCCTTTCAAAAGTTGTTAAAAAATGTTCAATGTCTTCATCTGAGGTCAATGGGAGCAACTTTGGTTCCCTCTGTGTTGCTGGTAGCTGATACATCACCCGGCTTGGGCCTTCATCAGGGTTGTCTTCCTCTTCTTCATGAATGAGATGATCCCCCTCCATCTTGCCTCCATCATGCTTTTGTTCCTCTTTCAAATCCTTCACCTGAGCTTGCAGTTGTTGAAACTGATGGTGTAAAGTCTTCCATCTTTGCTCTTGACGTGCTGATTCTTTGTCCATATGCTGCTCTCGTGCAGTTTGAGACAGCATTAATGATTTAACAAGGTTTGCCAGTTCATCCAGTTTGTCACCAGAACTAGCCCCTGGTGTCGTTCCATCTGCAGCTGCAGTGCAGTCTTCACCATTAGCCTCAGCATCATTTTTCTTCCCACCTCTGGTCATCATTGCCTCTGGGTTCTTTCAAAACACTCCTGGCACCACTTGTCAGCTTTCGACCGGCGGAGGCTCCACGTTGAATATAGAGGCAGGACCATCAATACCTTTTGAGGTGGTTTATTTAAAGACTTGCACCAAGAACAACACACACACACACACAACAACAACAACACTGTCTGCCTTTTATAGCAGTACACCCTGAGTGTCTTGCTAGAATGAACCAGTGAAGGGGATGATCAGAAAATAATAAACAACCATACTTACACAAAAACAACACCCAAAGCAATAAATTAAACCTACCAAATATTTACACAAATGCAAATCATTTTAACTAAACACATCTAAAGTCAATCAAAATAATACTTCAAATTAACATAATTCCTTAAAGCTCTACCCTCCTTCCTAATGGTTTGCTCCAAGAGCTTTCAGCAGCACCTGCAGCTTGTTTCTCCCATTTGCTGCCACACCCTGCTGAGGAGCCAAACCAGGAAGAGGTAGGTGCTTACAACTAATCAAGAGTTCTGTGAAAACAAGACAATAAACATCTGGAAACATAAATTGACATTCATATATTGACACTTCCCTCACACAGAATGGATGGCCAGTCCCCCTGCATCTCAAGAAGGTACACCTAAATGTCTGAACAAAAATACAACAAAAATAATACAACAATGCAACTGTTTAGACTGTAACTCAATCAATAATAACGTTTCCTGATGTAATGGAAGCTATCTCCATTACAGGGCAGGTGCTCAAAGTTAAAAGAGGGCACATGGGGCACGGATTTAAAACACGATACAGAAACATACCTTGTTATACAACCGGCTGAAATGTACCAACCCATACTATAAAGAATGTAACACGGAATCAAGGGCGTAGGTTTGATTTGAACTTTGGTAGGGACACTATTGGTCCAAAGCTTCATTGGTCCTACGCAATATGCATGCTCCTATTTTTTTATGCTTGATTTGAGCATTAGGATGCATTTTGCCTGTCTAAAAAGAAAAGGCAGCATTATTTGCTACATTTATACAAATTTTATAAGCACGACACACACTGCATGCTATTTGTTTATCTTTAAAGCATCACAGGATCTGATCAATGTCGAATTGGGACTTTTTCCCACTTTGAAAAAGTTTGCATTTCAACTTACCAGCAACAGAGACAGATGGTAAATACGTGCCTATTAAACCAAATATATTCAAAATATGTCTGTTGTCTAGATTTATCCTGTATTTTCTTTTGAAGATATAGAAAAGTGTAGAGATAAACCCCACCCTTATTCATTTTTTTAATCTAAGATACTCTGTCTGCATCATAAAACAGCAAAATTATACATTCAAGGGACTGCAAATAAATGTACTGTATTTACTTTGCACTGGAAGTAGAAGTGTCACTGACACTGACAGCATTTCAAATTTTAAATTCTAACTTCAACAAATGTACTACTGGGTTGTAGTTGCTCTGTGTAGCCCATTTCATGTTATTTATCTTAACATTCCAAACACATTTCTTATATCATATATCTGAAGTATAGATAACAGCTTCTCCTTACCTACATCCTCTCAGACAACTATTTATTTCCCTAACAATAGTGAGTTGTCAATGTTTAAATGTGCAGTAAATCTTAATACATAAGGAGCATGGAGGACCCAATACAGTACTTTAAGTAAGATTAGTGACACTAAAACTGATCTGTTACATGAGTGGTTGTCCATTTCATCATTGAAATGAGAACATAGTAATATACTATTGGGATATACTAGTAAGACTATTAAAGAACAGCAGATTAAACTTTAAGATATGTAAAGGCCTATATTAAATTAATTTTGCAACCACATCAACAGATTAAATAATTTTTACTTTTTTGGTGTACCAAATTACCCTTGTAATGATGAAATATGTTGTGGACTAAATCCCTGATGATAAGAATGTCTAACTCCGCCTCTGGTTTGCACTCATTTACTAATGGACAGTGTGGAAACCTTTGTACAATAAAACCAAGGTAAATGGTGTTCCTCGGTTTTATTTGTCTTTATTCTAATTATGTCTACAATCAATGAAAGCAACAATAACAACGAAATATGGTAAAAAGGAAACCCTCACCTTTTCTTTTTCAGACAGCTGTGGCTAAGAATCTGAATTTTTAATAGTCTCTACAGTCTTTGCTTTTCCATCTTTCCAGCAGTCTTCAGAACTCCTGCCTGGCACAGAATATTTAGTTTTATAAAACAGATTAGGTTTCTGTTGATAAATGCATTATACTTCAGAATTAGATGCTATTTTGTGATGCTAATGTTGGTTACTTACATTTCTCAAGTTCCACAAATCCAAACACTCTCTCCTGCTTCTTTACAGAACTGCACTCAGCAGCTTTCACCTATTTTAGTGCTGAGAGTATTTAGTTTTTTAACTGGGACTAGTTTTGTTGTCAAGTATTAATTGTGGTAACGGCAGTATCCCAGTATGAATTGAAATTTAAATCTTGCACTCCAAGCAAACAGGCACGCACTGCTAGAAATCAGAAAGAGGGAAGGCGGGATTTAAGGCAGTACAACCAATGAGAGTGGAGTTAAAAAAAAAAAGCACAGAGCACAGTCACGTGTGCTGCCGATTTAAAGGGGCAGGCAGTCAGACAGCGGCAGCAGCAGCTGCGGAGCTGCGAGAGGAGAGGAAGGCACGTTATGTGAATCATGTTACCGTGCCATGGTAACTGTGGCAATTTAGATCTAAATTGTTATTATTTTGGACATGCACACACATACAAACATAAAAAAAAAACACTGACAAAAGGGCACTTTGGGCATCAAGGGGCAAAGGGGCAGGTGCCCAAGCCCCCTCCGCCCCGAACCCCCCCTCCCCCCTCTGCACGTCCCTGTCCGGGTAACATCGCAAAAACCAGAGATAAGTTGTAAAACAAAACAAAAAGAATCTGAGAGGAGCTGTATTTATACATGTTGAAACATGGGAAACGTGGCTGCAGCAGCATGTCAGGGGGATGTTTTCCTATTTTGCAGGGAAAGGGATCCTCAGGTTGATGGGAAAATGGACAAACACTCTGCAATGCCTGATGCACAGAAACGCTCCTGCAGGCTGCAAAAGACTTGGGATTTGCGCAAAGGTTCATCTTCCAGCAGGACGACCCTAAACATAAAAAGCTGGGATACAACGGTTTAAATCAAAGTATAGTCAGGCGTCTAAGTTAATCTGGGTTTAAACTATTTCTCAAAGCAAGATTTTTTGTCTGTAGATGTACAAAGCTGTCAGAAGTGTACTCTAATAGATTTGCAGTTTAAAGTGCAGTATATATATAAAAAGGTTTTGATTCAGGGGACTAGATATAAATTATTGTCAGGTTTCAACGTTTTATTTGTAAACAAACTTAGAAATGATCCAACAGCTTCCATTCAGTTGCTTATTAGATAAAATCCTAATAAAATACATTTCAGTTTAGGGTTGTAACAAGATAAAAGATTAAAAAAGTCCAAGCAGCGTACATACATTTGCAAGACCCTGCTTAACAAAAGAACTTTAATTTAACATGTTCCAAAGATCGATTTGGAGGCCGACTTCAAAACCATCATTACTAGTACTTTTAATGCTACAACTACAGATAAGAAAATGTTATAAGAATTATTATTCTGAAGTCACTATGGCCTCACACAACTCGGACAGAGGAGGCCTGGAGACCTGGGGTCCGTTCTTCGTACGTCGCTAACTCAGTTAGCAGGATTTCATTGTTGACGATTTGGCATGATCTTGGATCGTTTGGTTCTTCGAAAGACATCCTGCACTTGTTGTCATAGCAACATGTGCGCCAGCTTAAGCCTGCTCGAGAGCAGCCTTATTTCATGTAAACAAGATTAGATCACGGCTGTATAAGCGGAGGAGATAGGGAAGTCTGCCGTAGCCATGTCCATTTTTACGACTGCAACCTGTTGCGGAAGGTGCAAGAATAAGAGTTTTTCGAATTAATCGCGTATTGCGCAATAGACAGGATCCTTTAGCGCAGCGTAATTGTAGAGAGATTTTCTTGGTGGCTGTTATAAACAAACACATCATTTAACAGTGGCTTTTAAAGAGGAAAAAGTGGTGTTGGAGCCATAAATCTAAAATATTTAAGTTATTTGTATGATGGTTTGCTTTTTATTTGTATCCTATTCAGTAAGAAGATTTGTTCGGGCCATTTTATTGTGAAGTTTAGTTTACTTTGAAAGTCTTGCTTCCTGTCCAGCCGTATATTGGATTAGAAAAAACTATGGATTGATTATCTAGCCACGGAGCAATACAGTTTTACCGTGTAAACTGTGGATGACTTGGAAAAGGAAAATGTTGATTTTTTATGGATAAAGATTTTTTTTTTGTTAAAATTCCCAGTTTGCACATGTCCTTTACTTCCCGTGTCTAAGGAATGACACTGAAATTTGGATCTCTTGACATAACAAGTGCCTTTTTAAAATAAAGTATAATAATTAAAGGCTACCATTTTGTAGAATATTCTTGAATTTCACTTTTACTTGTCCCCATGTTCTAGTGGGTCCCGTGGAGGCTCTGACATAAAAGAACAAAGTAAATATGAGATTATTAAAATGCAAAAATTCATACTGTAGAAAGTGATAGAAACATCTACCATGGACAGTATTTACGCATTAATTTGTCTGCTGCTTTTTGCCAGCCCTCTCTCCTGGCTTTAACAGATTTTGAGGTGTTTTAATTAATGACTCAAATTCAGCATAACCTTCCAAGCTCTTGTTCTGCTTGGGAGAAAAACTGTGGGCGTTCTTTGGCCATGCTGAACAGCCAATAGCAGCGGTGCTGATCAATGTTTCTACTATCGATACATTTCCCCTTTTAAACAAACGCATGCACGCGCAGTTGTCTCAGATAACTCAATCCAGCCATACTAATCGTAAACAACAGGTGTGTTCGAAGAACCCAATTAGCCGGATCATGATTAGCCGGATGAAATCATCTTGGATGTCTCATTTGATCTTGGATGTTTTAAGCAACGTACGAAGAACGGACCCCTGATGTCTGTGTATAAGTTCCACTGTTTGACGAGTGCAAGGCTGAATGCTGCGTAGAATGATTGTTGTCTATGATACTGTCTTTGTTATGTCTCAAACCAAGGCCACGGTGCAGTATTAGGGGAAGCCCGAAAAGCGAGGCAGGCAGAGACAGGGCAGACGCAGACTGCAGCGGGACCGTGGGGTGCGATTTACTTTCCATCTATGTGATCTCTGCTCTGTTTCTCAATAAAAGTGCTGGAACGTCATACCACCGTCTCGTCATTTAGTAAAGATGGGAACTCAGTTACTATTGTTTAGAATTCCACCCAAAACTCCCATAACAATTTGGCGTCACGAACAGGATCTCCGACCGACGAGCGAGGGAGTCCGAGGACAGGAGCTGCTTTGGCCGGCCCGGAGAGGTTATCCGGCCTCTGGTACCCCGAATGGATTTTCAAGGGATGTGGAGGAGCTCGTGGTCTCGGAGCGTCTCTGGGCGTCGGCGCGAAGATCCGAACCTTTCTTTCATGAGACGGTAAGGGGATTATTTTCCAGCTCTTTTAAAAACAAACGCAATTGGTCAAAAATGCTTGCAAGCTTTTAAAATTTAAACCCCATTTAAAGTATACCTCAAGAAATTTTACAATTTAAAACTGTAAACCTAAAAGGTAGTAAAAGTAAAAGCCGGTAGAAATAATAAATTATATTTAATCCTTAAGGCATATAAAACATGATTTGCAATACAGAACAGTGACTAAGGTTTTACAGTGACTAAGGTTTTAACATTAAACTAAAATTCAAAATTTAATTAAAATACGTTTTCAGCTGAAATACGGACTCTCATGCTGGGAGGAGGATGGGCAGAGTGATTTTCACCTGGAGAACGGGTGACCGGCTGAGCAGTTTGCAGCTGGTCCATTAAAGTCCTCTTGTCTTGGTTTTGTACAAGACGCTGTCCACTTCGGTTGTGGATGAAAGCGGCAGGGATGCTTAAGTCCTTGACTGTTGCGAAGACGTTCGCAGCTTTGATAAGTGGGGATCCCGACCATTATACCAAAAAGGCGACCATCAGATGTGAGGCCTTTCATTTTAGTTGGTCGATCGTGCTAAGGACGAGTAGAAAATAATAATAAAAACACAAAAAAAGGATAAAATAAAAAAAAAATAAAAAAAAGTCTGGATGCAGAAGAGTCCGTGTAATGGGTAAAAGGCAGAGTTTCTCAGGGTCAAGCCTAGCCCCAGGGTGGGAGGTTCGATTTTATGCTGAAAAAGTAGGAGCCCAGAAGCATGTCATGCATAAATTATTTGAAATGATTTGATTAAACAGGGACATTTCGCACATAGGGGTTATTATTAGGCCCGAGCAGCTAAGCGCTGCGAAGGCCTATTGTATCTGTATTGTAAATTATTCTTATTATTCTGCCCCCCTAAAGAGGGGCCTTTTTGGGGGCTTTATCATACTCAAAAACTCACCAAACTTGGCAGATGCATGGTGACTGTTTAAAAATTTTGTATTTTAAGGTCGTTACAAAAATCAAAAGAAAAATGCCTCAACGGCGCCACCTAGCAATTTTCAAAGGACCCTTTGCTATTCACTTACTTCATCGTAGAGACATGAGATTTGGTACAGTGGTAGAGCTCACCAAGACGCTCAGAATTTACAATTAATGTCATAGTGCAAGTATCACAGGAAGTCGGCCATTTTAGACTGAAAGTCTGATTTTGACCTCAATTTTGACAGTTACAGCATTGGTATAAGATCTAACTCCTCCTAGAGATATCGAGCGATCGGCTTGAAACTCGGGCAGTCTGATCATAAGGCATGGCCAATCAAAAGTTATCAAAACGGTGAGTTTTTGAGCATGCTGGAGGGGCGTTGGCAGGGGTCAAAGTTCACCTATTTGCCACAAAATATAAAAGTGTTATATCTCCTACACAGAAACAGACAGATGCACCAAACTTTCAGTAATTGATCACCATCAGGTCTCCTATAATATCCAATGGTCAAATGATGACATTGCTTAGGCCACGCCCCCTGACAACAGGAAGTGTCATGTTTTGTTGTAAGCGGTCGCTATGTTACCCCTCTGAGCTAATCAACATGAAACTGTGTCCACAGACAGAACACATGTTGATGTGTTGTGGATTTCAGGCCCAAGTGGATTCGATGGAGCAGGAGAGCGTGGCGGCGTGGCGAAGTCACCTCAAACGCCGCTGCCATACGTTTGGCTCTGAATTCCACATTTTTGGGCCGAGCTGCTTAGAACTCACTTGGATGCATCCTTATCCACCCCCCAACAGGAATCCATAACAAATTTTGGTGGGCGTGACCTAATGCCTCAACGGCGCCACCTAGCAATTTTCAAAGGACCCTTTGCTATTCACTTACTTCATCGTAGAGACATGAGATTTGGTACAGTGGTAGAGCTCACCAAGACGCTCAGAATTTACAATTAATGTCATAGTGCAAGTATCACAGGAAGTTGGCCATTTTAGACTGAAAGTCTGATTTTGACCTCAATTTTGACAGTTACAGCATTGGTATAAGATCTAACTCCTCCTAGAGATATCGAGCGATCGGCTTGAAACTCGGGCAGTCTGATCATAAGGCATGGCCAATCAAAAGTTATCAAAACGGTGAGTTTTTGAGCATGCTGGAGGGGCGTTGGCAGGGGTCAAAGTTCACCTATTTGCCACAAAATATAAAAGTGTTATATCTCCTACACAGAAACAGACAGATGCACCAAACTTTCAGTAATTGATCACCATCAGGTCTCCTATAATATCCAATGGTCAAATGATGACATTGCTTAGGCCACGCCCCCTGACAACAGGAAGTGTCATGTTTTGTTGTAAGCGGCCGCTATGTTACCCCTCTGAGCTAATCAACATGAAACTGTGTCCACAGACAGAACACATGTTGATGTGTTGTGGATTTCAGGCCCAAGTGGATTCGATGGAGCAGGAGAGCGTGGCGGCGTGGTGAAGTCACCTCAAACGCCGCTGCCATACGTTTGGCTCTGAATTCCACATTTTTGGGCCGAGCTGCCTAAAACTCATTTGGATGCATCCTTATCCATCCCCCAACAGGAATCCATAACAAACTTTAGTGAGCAGGACTTAGTTTCTCTATAGCGCCACCAAGCAATTTTCAAAGGACCCTTTGCTATTCACTTAGTTCATCGTAGAGTAATGAAATTTTGTACAGTTGTAGATCTCAGCAAGACGCTCAGAATTTACAATTAATGTCATAGTGCAAGTATCACAGGAAGTAAGCCATTTTAGATTGAAATCTGAATTTTGACACCATGTTGACATGTAAAGCATTTGTATTTGATCAAACTTGTCCAGCAGGGGGCAGCAAGAGACCACAAATAAACCCCAAAGGAATTTCTCTTGGTAAGTAAGTGATCTTAACTCTTTGGTTTCCTTATGTATTTAAGTTGAACAGATATACAAATCCTGCTTGAAAACTGACAAACTTACTCTTCTTCAATACATTTCAGTTTTTATTTATATAGCGCCAAATCATGAAACATGTCATCAGGGGTGGACTGGGAGAAAAAAATCGGCCCTGGCATTTTGGATTAGTGAGAGTGGACACTTAAAATACTTCCAAAATCTTAATTTATTAACACTGTAATATGTAAACTCCACCACAGCACAGCAACTATTCTTAGATCAGAGAGAGAGAGAGAGAAAGAGAGGTGTCACGGTCAATCACACATATTATCACGTTACATCATTATAAGAAGTTATTGTAAGTTGCTCATCAGATCTATTCAGTCTTCCAGATACTGTAGGGTAACATTGGACTAATGTGCACTCACTGTGTAAAGAAAGAAAATATATAATAACATAATATAAATTTTGATTTACTCAGTCATTTGTAATAAGTATTTTATTTATCTAATTTCCTAATTTTTGATCATATTTTCTTTAAAATCGCAGACTTTTCGCTATTTTTCATGTAAATCCTTGGTGGCGCTTCATAGCGAAGCCGGTGAGGCCGCAGCGAGCTTGGCCTCCCCTGGGATTGCGCAATCCCATGTTAACTGTGCTGACTTCCATTCTGTGAATGCATCTTCCTGTCTCTAGATCATAAATTCAATTGTTCAAACAGTTATGAACTGATTTTCCACAATTTAATATATGTGGATTACGAATTGTGTTTTGGTCATCAAACTGTGTGCAGATAACATGTTTTCGTGGTGCTGACCGATCATAAACAGCAAAGAACTGGTTGTAGTTGAGGCCGGCAGTTCCTTGGCCACTAGGCAGGGGGCGCTCAAGGGGCACCGCTCGTGATCCCCAAATAGTAGAGTCAAAACAAGTTATTGATGTTTTATTAGCGAGTTTTGCTAAACAAGTAAAGCACTAAAAAGACTCTAAACATACAGCTGGAACAGGACTGATCAGGGAAGGCTTTCCTCCCTGGCAGTGAGCTCCATTGAGACTGAGAGACTTTTAAAAGTGAAGAAGATAAAGGGAACTTTTACCGGAAAATGATGATATTTTTGTTCAGAAAGAGCGCCGCAGGGACTTAAATTATAAGTAGAGGTAAGACAGCGATACTTATTCATGTTTTGTTTATGTGATAAAATGTGCGTAATGTGGGTTATAGTTTTAGAATGTGTTACAAATGCAGAAATCCATCATAACTCATAAACTGTTACCAATCAAATGACAAAATTTTTTTCATCAAAGAACCAATATTTTTCCATGTATCTTGGTGAATTTATTTGGCTCAATCAGTCTCCTTCAGCACTTTGCAATGAGTCTACTCTGTAAAGTGTATATATTTGTAAATCTGACTCTGATGACGTCAGTGCCTCACCAGCTATGAACCCTACCGCACGTCACTGACTACAACAACCACCACCATATTTTACATCAGACATCGGAGCAGATGAAGGCCTGCTGTTGGGAACATGTCGGTCAGTTTGACACATTTCGCAGCATCCGTTTGAAGAACTCGTTTCTTTTTTCGTGCAGTTTCTCTGCGCCTCCCTTGCGTTTCTTATCCATTACTACTGTGAACACCGCTGCACAAAGTTCCACATGGAGCGTGAAGGTGTTTTTTCTACTTTATGATTGGCCTAGCCCTTTAGACTGTCAGGGATGATAACCAATGGGCTGCAGTAGCCTGTGGTAAGCGCCGGGTGATCGGAACAGACTCTTGCGCTGCTGATTTTATTTTTATTCATGCATTATGCAAATATAACGAGGCAGATATATAAAATAATAATAATACATATTATTAATATACATGTCGGGTCTGCCGGCCCAAACAGCACGTCGGCCCACCGGGAAAATGCCCGGTACGCCCGATTACCAGTCCATGCCTGCATGTCATCTAAAGGCAGGTTACAAAATCAAAATCAATCAGATTATACATATTAAGTCAGATTATCCAGATTGGTAAAAGAAATTCCTATATAAGGGAACCAGTTAATTGCATCAAAGTCGTAGCAAGCGGCATTCACTCCTGGAGAAGCGTAGAGCTACAGGGAGAGTCGTCTGCATTGTCCATGGCTTTGCAGCAATCCCTCATACTGAGCAAGCATGAAGTGACAGCAGAAGGAAAAACTCCCCATTAACAGGAAGGAAAAACCTCCAGCAGAACCAGGCTCAGTATGAACGGTAATCTGCCTCGACCGACTGGGGGTTACAAAAGAGAGAGAAGAGACACAACATGACAGACAAAAAAGCACAGAAGCACACATTGATCCAGTAATCTGTTTGACATTAGATGGTAATAACAGGTGATCTGTCTTCCCTGGATGATGTCACAGCTAACAGAACGCCAGACCATATGTACCTACTATGAAGAAAAAATAGAAAAAACAAAAAGTTAAAAGCTGAAATGACAACAGTCATGAAAAAACGAAGAACAGTAGACCCTGATGTCCTCCAGCAGCCTAAGCCTATAGCAGCATAACTATAAAGGTAGCTCAGCGTAACATGAGCCACTCTAACTATAAGCTTTGTCAAAAAGGAAAGTCCCAAGAGCCAGCTTCTAGTGGAGGAGTTCAAGTATCTTTGGGTCTTTTACACGAATGAGGGGAAGATGGAGCAGGAGATCGACAGGCGGATTGGTGCGACGTCTGCTGTGAAGCGGGCGCTGTACCGGCCCGTTGTGGTGAAGAGAGAGGTGAGCCAAAAGGCCAAGGAGGAGCTCAGTCATCCGGGGAGGACTCAGAGTAGAGCCGCTGCTCCTTCACATTGAGAGGAGCCAGTTGAGGTGGCTCGGGCATCTGGTCAGGATGCCTCCTGGACGCCTCCCTGGTGAGGTGTTCTGGGCACGTCCCACCGGGAGGAGGCCCAGGGGAAGACCCAGGACACGCTGGAGAGACTATGCTCGCCTGGGAACGCTTAGGGATTCCCCCGGAGGAAGTAGCCCAAGTGGCTGGGGAGAGGAAGGTCTGGGCCTCCCTCTTGAAGCTGCTACACCCGCGACCCGACCCCGGATAAGCGGAAGACGATGGATGGATGGAAAAAGGAAAGTTTTAGGATTAGTCTTAAAAGTAGACAGGGTGTCTGCCTCACGGACCAAAACTGGGAGTTGGTTCCACTGGAGAGGAGCATGATAGCTAAAGGATCTGCCTCCCATTCTGGTTTTACAGACTTTAGGAACCACCAGCAGACCTGCTTTCTGAGAGTGAAGTGGTCTGTTAGAAATTACTAAAGTTTGTACACAACATACACATGTGGAATATTGCTAACGTGTTACTTTAGCAATATTTCAATTGCTAAAGTGTTACTTTTACATTATTACTTTTGGGTGAGTATCCACCAATTTAACTGTCAAACTTTCATAAAAGCTGTCTTAATGCAAGAAACGAAACCCTTAAGCACATGAAATAATTAACTTTAAATAACTAAAAAGGTTTTGTTAACTTTTCACATGAAGCTGGATTAACAGCTAGTAAAATACCTTTGATTAAATTTGTATACTAGTGTTTAAACCAGGGGTGTCAAACGTACGGCCTGCGGGCCGGATCTGGCCCGCCGAACGATTTAGTCCGGTCCGGTGGCCAAATGCATTTTCATTATTCAACGGCTGTGTCTCCTCGCTGCATCGAGCGATCTGCACCAGATTTTTTGTGAGTCGTGGCGGAGCGCTGCCGAACACGTTCGTGTGAATCGCCCAGTGGACGGGCGGGCAAAATGCGTGACAGCATCTGCGGTGGCGGGCAGCCGGCGGTGCGCAAATCCCAGCGGTGGCCAATAGGCCAGAGCGGCGCTTTGCTGCGAGGGCCGATCATCACCGCTTGCGGTTTTAATTATTATTACTATTATTATTTTTGTCTTTTTGTTTTTTTTTCTTTTTTTTCTTTTAGAGATGTTTCAAAAGAAAGGTGAGGAATAGATACCTTCCCAGGATCAGCAAGAGAAAAACATCACGTTAAAGTGACACTAAGGGGACCAGGGTTTTAACTGCATGCTATTAACACTCTTGTTTTCTCTGAGTTATTGCTTTCAGATTAAAGGAGACGCCACCTTTCTGCCAACAGAAGACTCTGAGAAGACAGTGCTAGCAGTGCGGTAAGGAGTCATAATCAGATTTGGCCACTAAATTATACTTAGTTTTAACCAAGAGATCTTCCAGCGGAAGAAAGGTGGTGTCTTAAAAACGTTTGTTGCTTTCTGCTATTAACAACTCTATCTTTCTGCTTCCTTTTCTTTGCAAAGAAACCTGGTCAATATGATAGGAATGTGCTAACATAGAGATTTTCTCAGATGCGAGAGAATGCAGAAACAGTTCCACAGTGCCATGGGGGCTGATCCTTGGGACAAGGAGAAAAGGTGATGTCATTGACTTCACCCTGATCCGTTTTTGAGTTTTATTTTGTCAGAGGCAGAGTTTGATTTATTTTTTATCCTTTTATTTCTTTATGTTTGTCATTTTAGAGGGAACACTGTAGTTAAAATGTTTGTGACTGCTTTGCTGTAATTTCTTTTCAACCTATGGAGCTTTGGCAAAAAATGCTGGCAGAATTCATTCTGTTTGCAGGCGTGAGGACGGGAGGATGGACTTAAAGGGAAGGAGAATATTGTGCTGCTGATCTCTGACATTGGACTGAAAATGTACATTGAAGGACTATGACTGAGGCATCGGACAACTTTCGACTACAAACACAGATGAGTTCTGCAGACACGACTTCATGCATTTCACTTCAGATTTTCCTGTACACAATAAAAAAAAAAAAAAACACACATTAGAAACAAACACATCGGCGGATGCGCTTAGGAGAAAACTTTCAGATTAAAAGCAATCAAGATTATTATTAAACCCCTAGGATGTTAATTGTTTTAAGTCAGAGCTGTTATTAGCGAGCGATAAGAGGGTCAAACGCATTCGGACAAAAGGTTCTGGTCTGGACACAAAGATGGTAGAAGCTCGCAAAGATAAGAAGGATTTTCTTTTACTTTTCTAACAAAGTTTTATTTAAACCATCTAAAACATGTACAGGTATGTTTTGGAATTTTATTAGCCCCACAAGGGGTTTGACTTTGATTAAACGTAAAAGGAAAGTGGATAAGAACAATGTATGCAATTCAGATGATATGGGAAAAGTACATTTACATCAATAAGAGATAATTATGATCATGAAAAACTAGTGGGCGAAAAAGCTGAGGTAGGCATTACAGCAGCAGTTAATAGCATAAACGAATCAATGAACGAGTGAGCAAGCTATTTTTTTCAATATAAGCAGAATAAACTCTGAGACCTTTTAAGCTACCTGTTGAAATGAAGGAGAAATTGTGAACACTGCATTTACTGGGTATCTTGAAGTAAGTAGGGGCGCAAATAAGAACAAAATAATTAGGATGCCTGTAAAATCTGCCACTCCGGCAGACATCAATAAAATACCACAAAGGTTAAGGATTTAAATGGATAAAACTGCAAGGTTAGAATAATGCCTTATTCTACTAAATAACATGGGTAAATTAGGGATTAAAGCACCAGTGAAAATAGTTTGGAATTGTACGCAGTTACCTAAAAGGTTTAAGGAGACTTAACATCTCTCTGTTCGAACACAAAATAGCACAATAGTTGTCCTTTAACTAGATGTTAAAACATTCAGGGGGGGAAAAACCCCACATAAACGGAGTTTAGCCAACTATTAACCTAGAGGTCTTTAAGACCAGGATAATCTAATGATCGTCCTCTTGCGTACATACAGAAAAGAAATGAGGTCAATTAGATTAGTTGGACGTTTGGAATCTGGTCAGGACAGCAGAAGCGTCTCCTGGTCACAAGATGATGATAAGAGGATAACAGCTTGACAATGATATCAATGCATGAAGGTTGGCTCTGAGGAACATCAGAGCTGCAATGGCACCCGACAGTGAAACTCCTGCTGTGCTAAAAACATCTTGAACAGGACTTTGCATGACTGCTTTGCTTCATAGGTGATGGAATTCAACTACGAGGTTTCATGAACATGACATGGAGAGGTTTGCGTTCAGGAAACGCACCTAGAACACACTCCTGGACTCTTAACAAAAGAACATTTGAAAATGGGGATTCAACAATATGCAACTTGGGGTTAATGGGCTCTAAAGGGGGACACTTAAGAAGAGATAAACTGAAAGCCTGGGCTTACGACGAGAGACATTTCACAGACAGGGGGTTTGGACACCCAGGAATAGCTGCTGTGGTTTGAAAATGTCAAAGATTTGTCACAGGTGGTGGAGTGTTTCGATGACCCAGGCGCTTGGAACCAGGTTGGACCAAGGAGACGACGTCGTGTTCCCACAGGGATTACCTGTAACCTAACACTGACTGTGAGCGGTTTTGTTTTTGGGTTTGCTGGGGTTGCCAAAAGGAGCATCGGAGATGACTTTCTCTATCCTGACCAGGTTCACACTTAAAACAGAACAAAATTACAGAGACTTAAACAAATACGGACACAGAGACGTGTTCAAACAAAGAATTCCTATAACATTCCTCTCTAAGAATTCCTATGATCCACAGATTAAAGTGCAGATAATAAGGCTAAACAAAGAATTAGAAGAAGGGCAAAACTTAATGCTGATCATTTACCAACAGGTGGTCAATATTTAAGAGTTTTCAAAGGAGCTGCACAATTTCTTCAATAATCACAACAGGCAGTGATTGATGAAACAATAAAGTAAATTCTAGAATGGGGAATTTTTAATCTGCTGGGGCATGACACGGGGCAAACATAAAGTAAGGATTTATAGATCACTGGGTGATATAAGTTAACAAAACACAGATCCTAAATTTGGAAAACTGTAGAAAAAGCAGCGGTAATAATAATGGATAAATGAAAATGTAAGAAAATCACTCGGAGTAACGTCTGCTTAAAGTTTTCAAGGGTAAACTAAACACATGAGACCCGAGAACAAGATATTTATTAAAAGGTTGCATTAGATGGGGTTAAAATTATGCTTGGATGTATTAACAATTAAACTAATGTTAGATGACTGAAACAGGTTTAAAGTCTCATTAAAACAATTCTATCTAGAGCAGTATGGAGCAGTTACATGATCAGGGGGCGATGTTTTTAAAAGAAAAACAATGAATTACCGTTTTGCACAGCAAACTACAGTTTAAAGGTTTGTTTCAAACAAGATTCAAACAGGGGGACATAAGGTGAGATCCTTACAATGAGAGACGTTCCACACAGGGGGTGTGGAGACCCCTGGGGCACGGCACCCAGGACGAGCTGCTGTGGACAGCTGGTGGAACCAGATAGACGACAACATGGTCCCACAGGTTACCTGACACCTAACACTGACTGTAAAGGGTTCTGGGTTTTCAGGGTTGCTGAAAACAGAAAGCTTCAGAGAACCTTAACCTTTCCTGACCAGGCACTCAGAATTTATAGATCAGATTACAGAGGCCTAGACAAATAGGAACGCAGAGACGCGTTCATCCAAGAACTTCTTAATCAAAGTCCTCAATCCTCAGTTTAAGAAGATAAATAAATAAATAATCACAATGTACACAATGTAAGGTTTACTTTATTATAGGATTAATTTGGGAACTAATTCTGATTTGCTTAAGTAGCTTTTGTTGCTCAACAATGTTAGAACGTTTTCAAAAAGCTCTCCTGCTCACTGCTTTGTTTTGTAGAACCTTGGCATCCTTGAACGGTAACAGCATGGTATAAATATTTTGTCTTTTCGGTGCAGAACAGCACCTCACTTTCTTAAAAAAAAAAAAAAAAAAAAGAGGGAGAGAGGGTAAAGGCTTTCACATGGAAAGGCTTTCTTTTTCTCAGTTGGGTTTTTAAAATAAAATGGGAAATGACATGAAACGAATATGTTGATGAAATTATGTTGCAGAGAACTTCAACTGTCAGACAACAACAGTTAAGACACACATTGAAAGCATTATGTTAAGAATTACTATGAATTTACTGCAGATACATTTGAACTTAAAGATTTCTTTTTAAATTAATAATTAAATTGCAGAATTCTGAGAGCTACATAATTGTGCACAGAAATATCTTGAATGTGAAAGTGCTTGGAGGATGTTTTAATAAATGACACATGAATGGGGTTTTGATAAGAACACTAATTACACCTTGTTTCTGTTCCCTAGTGGAAACAAGGACTCGTGTCTGCAGCCCATCTTCACAAAGTGTTTTATTAGAGAGAAATGCAAAATAAAATGCTCAGTGCCCATCCAGAACTGAACGCTTCCCAGCAAACACGTCCAGGTGGGGCCCATGTGGGCCTCACTTGGGCTAGATGGGCTTCAGCTGGGCATGGGCTCAGGGTGGGCTGTGTTGCTGGGACCCATGTGGGCAGCCCATATACTGCCCACATGGCTCATGGTAGATAGACCAAGCATGGGCAATAGGTGGGCTCCAGTTGGGCAGCCCTTACAAATTCAAAATGGTCAAATCGACATAACAACAGACACTGAAAGGTCTCCTTTTTTATGCTATTTTATTTATTTATTTTTAATAAGTGAAAGTCTTTAATCGCACACTAACCCAGCCTATTTAGATGATACATTTATATATTTTTTAAATTATTTAAATTTAAATCACTTCATAACCCCCCTTTCAGTGAAGCGGCTGAAAATTTAGATCTGAAAATTTTACTGAGATGACAGATCAATATATTGATCTGTCATCTCAGTAAATGTTTCATAATAAACCGGCCCTGATCAGTATTTCATATTCTTAAAGTTTTTAATGTCTCTTCCTTTATTGTTTTCACACAGGTGAATTCTACTTTCATATTGATACACTGCAATTAATGTCAAACCAAAAAGTATGTGCTTTGTTGTTTTATTATTTTATGTATAGCGTAATGATTTTGTACACTTTTCATTAAGTTAGTTCTGTTCTAACATCATCAGATGTGGATTAAGTAGCTTTTAAGAGCTTTTTTTAAAAAAAAAAAAACATGTTTTGCCAAGATGTCTTGCAAACGAAGGATGCTAAGAATTTAGTATTTCATTAATTGTGGCCTTTATTAACAAACTTTAGAAAGGGAAAAATAAATTACCACAATTCTCAATTCAGTCACTAGGGGGCAGTGAACACGAGACAGGGGAACGTTTATAATGTTCACATTTTAATAATTTCACAACTAAATTAGTATCTTGAAAATCACCCAAGCTAACTAAACAAATACGAAAATTGTCTGAAACAGAACTAAACCTTGGATCGTCCAGGATCATCCAGTATTCTCTCTAACAAAACAATTATATTTCTACCGGAAGTGGATTTAGTGGAAGGAAGTGAAGTTAACAGGCGCCATCTTGTTGGAAGGATGTTGTTTTTATCTTTGGAGACGAGACGGTATCTTTCGGACGACATACTGGTAAGAATATGCCTCTACATCTAATAAATACTGTTTTTCGGAAAGTAACTATAAAGAGTGCAGGAGCTAGGTTTATAGTGTCTGCTGCAGACATAGTTTAGAGAATGCTACGGGTTTGAGAATACCGCCGTCGGCTCTGCGGCACATTCTACCGTCTTAAGGGAATCAGAGCTGGACTTACACTATTAGACCTTAGCTGCTTGGGCTGTTTAGTGTATTTATTTATTTATTTTGGCAGTCGGTATTTGACTAAAAGTTAAAAGGGCCGTGAGTATACCACAAAGCCGACCGTTTTTAACGCGCGTTAATGGCGCTGATGTGTTTTTCCCTCGCCGCGCTGGACTTTTTTTTTTCTTTCGCCTCGACACGGTTGTTCCCGCGCTCACTACTGTTTCCAAGCCTGATTATTTCGTACGACTGAGTTTTTTTCTATTTGCAGGTTGCTGTTCTTTGGGTTTGTTTCTGAAAGTGAAGTCGCATTTTGACTCTTAAATAAGTGACGATGCAGTGCATATAACCAGCTGAAATCCCTCCGCCTTATAATGCACACATTAGCCTATAGTCACCTCTGTGATGCGATAAACAAATCTAGCTTCATTTAACATGGACTTAGATCTGTGATTAACCACAGAAACAAATTTTCTAACCAAATCATTTGCAGTTGTTGGTTGGAGTTTGTTATCTCCCGTGTTTGTTATCATAGCTGAAAGCTAAAACATTTCTTTTTTTTTTCTTTTTTAGAAATAATGGAGTCTTCAGAAAGAACAAAGAGGGGGAAAATATTGGCAAAAGTGGAGGAACATTTGCTTATGCTCGAAAAGCAAAACCCTTTGAGACATTTTTAGGTAAATTGAAAAAACTCTATCCGTCGACCACAAAACCCTGTCCACCAACTCGTCAGGCGCATCCAGAAGCACAAAGTGGCAAGCAAAAAGTCTGACCAAATGGTTTATCGGGCCTGAGGAGGATGAATGCTACTGGCCACCAGCAAGAGTTAACATTGCAAAGTCGGTCATAGAGCAGGACCCACACTCTGACTGGGCAACCTACACTGTCAAGAGGAAAGCAGGTAGTGTAACCATCTTTCTTAATGTATGATATGATGCGACAAGAAGAGCTCACCATTGATTTGGTTAGAATTTGTTCTCTGAAATGAAAGTAATTGTAACTCTTTCTTTTGTATCTCTCGGACAGCAACATACGAGATAGCCCATATAAAATTGGTTGAGTTTGAACAGAACACAGATGTCCTGACAGAGTCTGATTCCGCGGAGAACATGGGAAGGGGGAAGCGCAAGAACAGGTAAGGCTATTTGGATTATGCATGCATGTTAGTGTTGTCTCCCAGCACCACACACACTGACAGTCTATGGAAACATCTACATTATATGCACAACTGTGCATATAACTGATTGTGTTGTTATATTTTACAGGTCTAGGTAAGTGGTGTTGTCCAGCAAGGAAGAGGATGACAGTCCTACACCTCCACTACCTCCATCCACCCTCGGGTATGTACTGACACCTCCTCTGCCTCCATCCTCTCTCAGCTCTGTGCTGACACCTCCTCTGCCTCCATCCTCCCTCAGGTCCGTGCTGACGCCTCCATCGCTGTCATCCACCCACAGACCTACACCTCCTCTGCCTCCATCCACCCACAGGTATGTACTGATTCAGGTGTCTGTGCTGACATCTCCTTTGCCTCTATCCAACTGGTCTACAATGACACTTTTTTGCTTTTACGCTTCCTTAGGTCAGCCATGTCACCACCCGAATCCCTGCCAACGAGGGACATCCTTTTACGCATCCTCGAACTTCTTGAGGAACTTAAAGAAGACAATCGAGCCACTAGAAGGATGCTACAAGCGCAGCGTGGCAACGGTTGCAACACCCTGTCTTTTATCCCATATGGTTTCCCCCTAAAGACAGTTAGAGAAGTCGAAGAAATGGAGGAGAAACTGTCTGACCCAAGCTTCATGTCTGACCTGGTATGTATGTATGTATGTAAAGTCTAGGCTAGTGAAATTTCATTCAGTTTTTTTGGGGGGGTGGCAGTAAATCTGATTTATGGGACCATTTTTTTTTCTGTTCCATTTTTATGTCTTGTATAAAACATTCATAATCTGTATCATATTGTGTGTATTATGCATCTGTTAAATACATATTATGCTTTTGAAATAATAAAAAACCTTGAACAATGACATGGCATTTTTATTTATATAGTGCATAGAGGCAACTCGCAGTTGACTGCATCAAAGTCTTCACAAGCAGCATTCACAAAAAATAATACATATTACAATAATAACACAAAATGACCCCCTCCAAAATTAAATAGCCTGTAATAATAAAGGCTATACAGTGTAGGACATAAGGACCCATAATCAGCCGAGGGTCCCAATGTGGGTGAAAACTGGGTTGCCCATGTGAAACCCACCCTCAGCCCATGTGGGCTTGCCCACAAGGGGCCACCATGGAACCCACTGACAAAACTAGCTGGGCCCCAGCTGGGCTGCCCAGCTGGGGCCCACTCACCAGCCCACATCCAAACCGCATGGGCCCCTCATGGGTGTGTTGGCAGGGTTATTACCATCCAGCTCAATCGTCCAGCCTACGAGGAGGAAACAAGAAGAGGACTGGGGATGAAGAAGCCAGAGAACTCTGATTCCTTATTCTTCAACGGGAGGAGTTGTCTGAAGAGACACTAAGCGCGATTAGATTATTTTCTGCCTTGTGCCTGAATGGCCTGAAGGCTTCCTTAACTTTGCGTTCTTGACGTTTAGAACTCTTCTCATATTCTGTTGCTGTTTGTTTAACTGCTTTGTTCCACTGACTCACATGTTTGATTTTTTTGCGTTATGAGATCTACACTTTAATGTTACATCATGTTGATCAATATGGGTTTTATGGTAAAAAAATGGAAACTGTTTGCTTCAGACACACAAGGATCTATGGTTTATGCACCTTTTTGATTTGATATAAGAAGAACCAGGATCCGATTGGCTCTAAAGATCTTTTAATATTAGCTGGTAATGTTAACACTTAGATTCAATACAGGGTTTTCAGGCTCAGATTGGCTGAGAGCAGATCTCCCTGGGAGGGGGGCCTTGCCAGTTTTTACTATCCCCTGGGGGGGGGGTTGCTTTTTCTGGGGTTCCCCTGCCCGCACTGAACCTCTCCTGCCTTTGCTCCTGGTGTTGTAAGTTTGGAGTGGTGGATTATTGTCCATCGGAGGGGTGAGTGGAGAAAGGGGTTGGAGGGTATTCAGGGTGGGGAAGAGTAGACGGATTCGACCTTGGTTACTGAACAGGTTTTAGCTTATCTAGTCTAATGTAATTTCAAAATAATGTGCGCATAGGGACCTAAAACAGGCCTTACCTAATTAGATGAATCCTAAATTGTAGATAAAAGCTAAACCTTTGATCTTGTGTGTTAAAGCTCTATGAAGCATTAATGTTGATCAGTACTAAAAGTTCCAGCACTGCCCGGTTCCAACACGGGAACCCTTTGGGTCCCACTTTACGAGTTTACAGAAATGGTTCCTCTATGTTTTGTTCACATTTTCATTTGATGGGTCATCTTGTTTTGTCTTGATGCTGACGACGCCATCATAAAAAAAAAAAAAAAAAAAAAAGAGAGGAATGTTATAAGAATTATTATTCTGAAGTCACTATGGCCTCACACAACTCGGACAGAGGAGGCCTGGAGACCTGATGTCTGTGTATAAGTTCCACTGTTTGACGAGTGCAAGGCTGAATGCTGCGTAGAATGATTGTTGTCTATGATACTGTCTTTGTTATGTCTCAAACCAAGGCCACGGTGCAGTATTAGGGGAAGCCCGAAAAGCGAGGCAGGCAGAGACAGGGCAGACGCAGACTGCAGCGGGACCGTGGGGTGCGATTTACTTTCCATCTATGTGATCTCTGCTCTGTTTCTCAATAAAAGTGCTGGAACGTCATACCACCGTCTCGTCATTTAGTAAAGATGGGAACTCAGTTACTATTGTTTAGAATTCCACCCAAAACTCCCATAACAGAAATCCAGAATCTGTTTGAATTGATTTTATTTGCATTTTGTGTACAAAGCATGTATCGTTGGTTTCCACCTTTTCTCATTATCCCCTTTTTAGCTCCTTCTGTATCAAACATTTAATTAGAAACACTACGAATTGCCAGTGTCTAACACTAAATATGGTTTAACAAAAAAAAAAATTGAAAAGCTGAAATTGAAAGGCTTTAACCTTCAATTTCTTGTTTTGGTATGGGTAACTCCCCTGTTGCATGTTTTACATAATGCAAGTGCAGCTTGGCCATTTCATCAAAGCCCATATCGCATTCAATGCACTCCCATTCCCAATACTTGTGCGCTCTGTGTTCTGCTCCGTTCGTCCCTCTTCTTACTGGGGACTGCGCAGCTTCTGGGCTCGGCTGGTCCGGCTGGTCGTCCGAGTGCCGAGGTTCTGAAAGCTCGTAGCGATGTCCAGGCTCTCCGCAGTCAGAATCCTCAGAGTCTTCCTGATCCTCGTCCTCTGCATCACGACTCTCTACCTCCATCTGCTCTTCTTCCTCCTTAGCCTGCAGCTCCTCCCTGCTTGCATCCATCTCCAGCGTCTCTCCTCCATTTGTGAGCAATGTCTCTGCTTTATTATCTCCCGCCCCTTGATTACTCCCTGGAGGGACGCTGGCGACCCTGGCTTGGCATTTGTGACGCCTTCGGTGTCTATATAGGCTTTTTGAACGCCAGAACCTCTTGCCACAGCGCAGGCAGTGACGAGGCTTTACTTTTTGCTGGGTTTTAAGCAGACTCGGCATGGGTTTAGGGACGGGGGTGCTCTGTTTATCAGCGTTGTGGTTCAGCTGCCTCACACTGTGACTCTGCAGGTGTTTGTCCAGCGACGGTTCGCTCAGGAAGCCCTGAGCGCAGCTCAAACACCAGAAACGCCTCTCTTTGTGCAGCTCAACGTGAGCCGTCCACGACTTTACAGAAGCGAAGACTTTGTTGCACTGATCACACCTGAGAAGCTTATCGCGCTCTTTGGACCTGTGCACTCTCAGGTGACTGATTAGTCGCGTTCGCCTGATGAACGACATCCCGCAGTCAGGACACTCGTAGTTTCGCAAGTTGGCATCAATCAGGCTCTTGGGTTTTTCTTTCTCAGGAGTCTTTTCGTGGATTTTCTGGTGTTTTTGAAATGAAACCAGATAGGTGTAACTCTTCCCACACACCCCACAGGTGTAAAGCGATCGAGTGCTGTTCACAGAGTCCTTAGGATATTGCGTTAATTTGAGATGCTGGGTTTGTGCCGAAGCGCTCGCGTCCAAACCATCCGCCCCAGCGCTACCGTCTTCTTCGCTGTCCCCGTGACCTGGGGGAGAGGCGTGGTCCCTCAGCTGGGATTCCTCCTCTTCCAGTGCGTGCTGGTGCAGGTGGGTCTCATAGGCATCCATGAACGTAAACGTCAGACCGCAGTCCTTACAGGTTATACCGTTCTCTTTGGCTGCAAAGAAAGAAGAAAAAAAAAAGGTTTGTTGATAAGCAGTTTATATAAAAACCGTCCTTTTTTATCTCAATTAATTTCCTCTGATGTTTTAGATCAGCGATCTTTTCAGCTCGAAAAAGATGGTTTTGCCTAAAAAAAAAAAAAAATCATTAAATCATAAAACCAAAAACTACTTTTACATATAACTGAAAAAAAAAACATGTCAGATGGAGCATTATTCTAAATGGTGAACAGTGGTCTTAATAAATCAATGGAGAAATCTGTATTGGGTCTGTGGCAATCAAACCCAAACTGCTGACCAACTTCTTGCATGTTTCCACCGAGGACTGGATGAGACTGAAGGTTAATTGTGGTTTGAAAGCCTCCTCGCCATCAACCTAACTTTTAGCTTCTTTTACAGATTCTCTGAGATTCGTCAGAACTCCGGCTGGGCTGCTCCTAAACGTTAATGTTACTTCATCAGAAGAAACATGTTGGCTAAATGAAAAGATTATCTTAAATGTCAATATGCCTGGGGTGAGACTGATCTTTGCCATAACTGTAGTTAAACTAGAGGTAAAATAAAGAGAACTGGAGAGAAAAATAACAACTTCGTACCATTACTACGATTCTGTTGTAGAAACTCAGGTTGCAGAACCCGGTGTGGAAAAACGTGGGAAAAAAGGAGGCTTGTTAAACAGACTGCAACAGTTTGTATCTACCTCCAGGATGTTTGGTACACACTTTAAAAACCTACAATGGGGTACCGCGCACGTGACGTCACCGCCTCAAGAGCAACGCCCCTTTTGCCGCTTAGGTAGGACAAACCGATAGAGAACGCACGTAGCAACCAGCAACAGAACCAGCGATATGACCGACTTTGCAGCCATTAAACTTTCCCAAAACGATGTCCCAGGCGCACGGATTACTGGTCGCACTGTCGAAGAACACACCAACCTTCAGCTCAAACGATGGCTTGAGTGTCGAGGGCTTAAAAAGACCGGAAAACGGGCCGAGTTGATCAAACGGTAAGCTTTGTTTTGTTTTTTCCTGCGCGGTGGTCATGGCGTCATCGGCCGTTTTTTTGTTTGTTATCACCGTCCAGGGATCGGTATATGTTTAATGTTTGTCCCCTTTGAAATGTTTTTGAGTAAGCTATCCTGGTAGCAGGGTATCATCATGTTAGCGCCTGCTACCATGGTAGCCTATATGCTATCATGGTAGCAGGCGTTTCATTATTAACATCTCGGCCACCAAAATAATCTTACCTGTTCACTACTTGATGTCGCTGGAATTGGGTCAGGATGTTCTTCGGTTGTGCCCTTTCCTCCGACAAAATCCTTGCTACATATGTAGGCCGACCGCACCGATGGACCAAGCGCACACATTTCTCCTTGGCACTCTTGAATTTCGGGAAAGTAATGAAGAAAACATCCTTCATATGCGGCCGATCAGCGTACCTCGAGTCGCTGTTGCACGTTCCATAGCAACAATGTTTATAAACAATGGTCTTAGATTTTGGAAAAAGCAGTCTTTTAAACAGTACAACCTAGGCTAACGCACGTCTCTTCTACAGCAAAACAGCGGCGGATTTGGGAGTTTGTCCTACTGCGTACCACGTGATGTGACGTCATCGTGACGTTACGTTTCTAAAAATAGCTCGCTCGCGGTACCCCATTAGTCACTTTCCATAATCTACATATAGTCTATGCGCCCGGAATAAACAACAACTACCAGCAGGGGGCGTCAGAATGCGCCATATTCCTTTAGTCAGCAGCCTAAAAGAAATTGAAACTAATTAAGAGATCTGAAAAAAATTTTTGTGGACAAATAACGATTAGGTTGAAAAATACTAATTGGTCACTTTTGTTTTAAAGCAAAAACTAATTATGATTTCTTTTTATATGCTTAGCGTGAAACAATGTGCATAATTTTAACATAAAATAGTCAGATTTTGTAAATAAAAAAAATAATAAAAAACTAATAAAATAAATAAAAGCGATCTGGAAATCATTTTAGATCCAAAACATCAGAACAGGTTTCTTAACATTTTTTGCCTAATTAAAACAAAGGCTTAGAGTTTCCTAAATCTTGGGCAGCTTCAAAGTCTTCTGAATTATTTTAAAAATTACTTTCTGTTTAACCGAGCAGCAACCTTGTCTGTTCTTGAGACATTTGTGATTCTATTTAGGATGAAATAGAATGAAAAAACAAAACAAAAATACCATTAATAAAAGTTTGTGTGGGGCCTAACATTTCAATTCAAAGTTTGAAATTTGTCAGGGAAAACAACCTTAAAAGGGCATTAAATGATCCCAGGAGCACCGTTTGGATACCCCTGGTTTAAGCAAGAAGGGAGGGAATAATTTGTTGGTATTAAATTAAAGACACAAACTAATCTGATCTATACACTTTCAGGAAAGAGTTGGCGATGACTGAAGATCAATCTGAACTCTAAAACCCAAAACATGCTGAGCTTACAGTCACAACAGGAAGCAGATTCCCAGCACAGGCTTTTGCTTCATCGAAGTAGTTGATCTTCCCACCAGTCTCAATTAGAAAGAAAAGTCAATTTACCCTCATAGATGCGTTTCTATTCAGGTTTTCTTACTGCCGCTTATAGTTACCGCCGTTACACCAGCCTCCCGTATCCAGGAATCCGTATAAACCACAAACTTCACCAAAATACACTTCTACAGGTCAACATAATCCAGATGGCAGCAGAACGAAGTGAAACCACGACTAAAACTTAATCAACTTGGACGAATGGAGCCATCATGACCTGTTCTAGGAAAACGAAAAAAGAAATCTGAATCAAGCACACGACTCTCTGCAAGGTTCAAACTATTTTATCTTCTGTTTCTGAAACAGCAACTTAAACAAGTCAAACGAAACACTGAACATAAAGACAAAATCAGAATGGGGCAAATATTAACAACAGCAGTCCTACAGGAACGTAAACACCATATTTAGTAGTCTTTGCACAAACAAAGGTGCACACGGGTATAAAGAAAAAGACCAGAGCATCAAACACTGCAGAATATGCTTTACAAGACTTCAACACTGCTCGCTGTGAAATATATATGATGGTACATTCACTAAAAAGCCACAGCATTTCAAAACAGCAGGAAACATGTCCATATTTGGGTTAAAATATCAATATCATCTATAAACCTTTGAAGTAGCGGTGCAGCTTTGTTTTTTTTTGTAGTGCAGCATCTCTTTTTGAACATCTGACTCTAAGCAGCGCCGATGTCATAATGTAATAATGCTCATCGTTCTATACAAATATAAACACAAACACTTCAAAATCCCCATTCCCTATAAAGGCAGAGCAAAGCTTAGACATTCATCCACTTGCAACAGATTTAAAAGTTGGCTCAGAGAGAAAAAAAGAAACAAAAAAAACAGCGGTAGTACATTCACATTTACAGTGATACTGGTCCAGTGCTGAAGGAAAGCCTGAGAACAGGGAGCCGGACACGTTACACAGGTGTGGAAAGGAGCAACAGGTCTTTCTTTTGTAGTTTGGCTTGTGGGCATGCTCTGTGAGAAGCTGCTGCAGGGGGGCGGCCGGGGTTCCTACATTCAAGGCGGAATAAGGCCGTGGGCGTCTTCGCTGCTGGTGAGGGAGCGGAAACATTCCTGGTGGTGATCAAGAAACTCCTGGATGTGTCTGAACATCCTGGGGCAAAGAGAGCAGCGGTACGACGCCCCGCTGCCGCTGCCGCACTGAGCTTTGTGTTTCTGCAACGCCGCCGGCGAATGGAGGGCTTTGCCGCAGTGTTCGCACCTGTGGCCGAGCCTCGCCAGCCCGGCGGGGTCGAGGTCGGGCTCGCTGGCGGCAGACGGCGTTCCTCTGCCGGCGGCGGCGTTGGGGACGTTGCGTTGGAAAGGCTTGGAGGTCACGGCGGCGCTGAGCCACAGGCGCACCTCGTTGGGGAGGCGGCAGCGCACCTCGTCGTGCCAGGCCAGGTGCTGCTGCAGCTGGCTCTCCGTCCAGAAGCCGTGGCAGCACAGGGCGCAGCAGTACGGTCGGCTCTTTGCCTTGTTCTTGTGGCTTTCCAGCTGCTCCTCGGTCTGGAAGGCTTTGCCGCAT
Source organism: Fundulus diaphanus (assembly GCA_037039145.1). Classification (NCBI taxonomy): domain Eukaryota; kingdom Metazoa; phylum Chordata; class Actinopteri; order Cyprinodontiformes; family Fundulidae; genus Fundulus; species Fundulus diaphanus. The sequence continues at coordinate 28,362,875 of CM073130.1, forward strand.
TTATCGCACTTGAAGAGGCATTTCACCGCGAGCTCACCGACACAGCTGGGCGGAGGGGAAGCCTCGTCCGGGGCTTCGGCGGTCTCCACCTTCTGCTTCGCCTCCGAACAAACCCTGTTAGGGGGAAGAGGAGCCTCTGCAGGGCTGGACTTTTCCCCAGCGTCAAAACACGGGACAGACCTCACAGGTTGGGGATCTGACAGAACGTCCTTCGTCTCTTTGGAGATGATCACAGGGGGCTCGGCCTGGTCCCCTTTGTCTTTTAAGGCCGTTTGCTCGACCTTGGCTCTCGGAGGCGGCTTGTTTTTGCTCTTTTTGCGTTGGGAGTGGGCCTGCCATTTATGGGCACGCAGACCTCTCGCCTTCTCAAAGGTCATGGAGCAGAGCGGGCAGCGATGGCTTTTAACCTTCACCACTGATGACAAGGGTTCGCTCCCAGCGGGGCGGACACCAGCCCGCTCTGAGGGCTCTCCTGCCTCCAAAATTTTACGGTGCTCATTTTGGAAATGAGAAGCCAGAAGAGAAACTCGCTCAAACGCCTGGTCGCACTCTGGACAAGAAAACGACTCCGGTGACGCGTCTCTGTCCAGGTCCGTGTTGGATTCTGGATCCGCCCTGGTCAGGCACCGAGGATTAAAGATCCAGTGGCGCTGGAGGACGTGACGGTTGAAGAAATGTTTGCCACATTTCTCACACTCAAAACCTCCTCCATCCTCGGTCGTGTGACCAACAGAGCCGGAAGCGTCTTCTCTGAGCGAGGACGGCGAACACTTCCTGTTCCTATGCCATCGCCTGTGGGAGCCGAGCGCAGACTTGGTGGCGAAACGCCTCCCGCAGTCCGAGCAGTGCAGCAGTCCTTTGCTCTGCTCTTCCTTCTTGGTCATATTTAACGTCACAGAGAGAGATGAAGTTGATTTCCCGCGCTGCTTTGAGTTCAGGGCACAAACATCTGAAGAGCCTTTGTCACAGATCTTGCGCTTGTAACTCAGATTATTTGACCCAGAGTTGTTCTCCTTTGTCATCTTCAGGGCTTCCCTGTCCCCTTCATTTGATTTCTCGGACGGTTCCGGCACCTCACCGTCCGTACGCTCTGCTTTTGCGGCATCGTTTTCGGGCCGTTCCGTCTTCGCTCCTCCCTCTCCGTATCGTTTAACGCAAAGCTTCTGGTGGGCCCTTAATGAGGACTTCTTGCTGAAATGGGCAAAGCACGTCGCACACTGCAGATCCCTCGCAGCCGCCGTGGCTCCCGGGGAGGACGGAGAGCGGCCCGTCTCGTAGCCGTGGCTCTTCATGTGAAACTGCAGCGCCTTGGCCCGCGAGAACAGCTTGCCACAGTCGGGGCAGCTGTAGGTGTTCTTCTTCAGCTGCTCAAGCTGATGCTGGAAGGACTTGGCGGGCGGCGGGAGCAGCTGTTCGCTGTGCACCACCTCGTGCCTGAGCAGGCTGGAAAAAAGCCGGAAGGAGCGGCCACAGAGCTCGCACCTGTGGTTGCCGTTTTCGTGCTTGCGCATGTGCAGCGCCATGATGCCTTTGTGGCGGAACTTCCTGCCGCACACGGGGCACGCCACCTTGATGCCGGAGCGCGAGCGGCCATTCGAGTGCAGAGACCCCGACACGCCTTTCCGGAGCCTCAAATCCACGCACTCCGTCAGATGTTGCTTGTGATGAGAGTACGCCCCCAAGGACCAAAAGCCCTTCCCACACTGCTCGCAATGATAGATCTTTGGACCCAGAAGGGTTTTATTTGGGTTGTATTCTTTTTTACTCACAGAGATATTTTCCCTCTTTTGTGTTGTGCAGGTTTTCAAATGGTTAAACAAGCTGGCTGCGTGCAAATAGGACGCGGCGCAATGCGGGCACTGGAACTGCTTCCTTCTGGGATGCTGCGACTGATGAGACACTAAAGCAGACAGCTGGGAGAAAACCTGACCGCACTCACTGCAGATGAAAGCCTTCTCTTCTACGCCTGCGTTGCCCTGATTCGTCGGACCACCGCTCTGGGCCTGGCTTTCCTGCGGAAATGTGTCACAACCGTAAGCTGCCTCTGACCGGGCTGGACTCGGCCGTCTTCTACGAACGCCGTGCCACATTCTGTGCACGCGCAGCGAGGAGGGGTTATTAAACGACCGATAACACTCGGGGCAATCAAACCTATCCTCTGCAGATTTCAGCTGGGCCACGCTCCCCATTAGTGCACACAGCGAGCTTTGCTCAAAGTCAATCTGGACGATGTTCAAATCCATTTCCGGCTTTGAAACCGGACTTCCGGGGGAAACGTCCTCCTCTCTCAACTCCTGGTCCGATTCGCACAGCAGTTCCAGATCGGGGTTCGGCTCCTGGACGGCCTCGTCCTCAGACTCGCTCGCACTGATCACCTGTACGATGAAGTCCCCCGGCTCATAGCTCTCCGTCTCTTCGTCCGTGCCGTCTGTCTGTTCTCCACCCGCACCGTTGGGAGGCGACGTTTCTGGCTGCGAGCTTCCCTCCGCCGGAGCCTCTGAGCGCTCCTCGTCTTTCTGTACACCTTCCAACACCCTCTGGGACGACTCTGAGGGCGCCGTCTCAGTTTCTCTGAAAACGCTCGCGTGCTGAAGCTGATGGGACTGAAGCGCCGAAGCCCGGGAAAACTTTAGCCCACAGTCTTCACACTGGAACGCCCTCTTTTGGAGCTGGTGCACTTGGTGATGAAAGGATTTGGAAGGCGTCTCCAGGCTGTGTGCTGTCCGCTGATGTCTGTAGTAGAACGTCAGGGTCATGAATACCTTTCCACATTCCTCACAGGGGAACCTGTTCGCCGAATCGTCCGAGTGATTGGCGTGCCACCGCCGGTGATTGAAGAGGGCGATGTGGCCACTGAACGCCTTGTTGCAGTCGCCGCAGTAAAACTCGCCGCAGCCCTTCTTTCGTTTTTGCTTATTCTCCTCTGGAGAGCAAAGAGGTTTGCGGCTAAACCTCTGATGGGTTTTCAGGCGCATCGTGCTGGAGAAGGCTTTGCCGCACAAACACTGAAAAGGCTTTTCACAATCCTCCGCTGTTGGGCCGTCGCTCGGTTTGGCTTCCGCTGCTGGCTCTGCCGCCTGAACCGCTTCTCCGGCGCTCCTGCTTTTCGACTTGACCAGCTTCTCTTCGTGGCAGCGTCGGTGAGCGTCGAGGGCTGAAGCGCGGGAGTAGTTCCTCCCGCAGGACTCGCACCGGAACGACTTCTTTTTCAAATGCTCCAAGTCGTGAAAAACGGATTTGGAGGGCTGCCTGTGTGAGCGCTGATGGTTGAGAAAGTGTCCGATCGCTGTGTACGATTTGCCGCAGTCTGAGCATTTGTAGGCGTGCCGCTTCGTTGCCCCAGGACCGATCGGCGAGAGCTGATGGCGGTCCTTCATGTGTAAGTGCAGGTCCCTCATCTCGGCAAACGACTGAGGACAGCAAGTGCAAAAATAAAGCGTTTCGTTGTCCCTTTCAGCACCAAGTGCACCAGCAGGCCGGCTGTCTGAATGCGGGTTTTGTGGAGGGTGCCGGTGGCGATGCTCCGAGTACGCCGCCTCCTCGCTGAAAGCTTCTCCGCAATCCAGACAGCAGAAACGCTCGTCCCCTAGAAATAGAAACGGGAAAATAGGAGGTCAAAGAGACTCCTGCTTCCAAGAAAAGGAACTAAAGGATATATAACAAAACACAGGTTTAATAACGTTTTTTATTATTATTAACAACATTTAAGTGTACAGAAGAAGAAAAAATTATATTTACATGGAAAATCACAAACAGAAACAACTACAGAAAATTCACATTCCTTTTAAAAACACAAAAATAAACCAAGGGTTCAACTACAGAACATTTCATAATTTTGATTGGCTGATACAACTACTTTTTAAAATACAGAGACAAATAACAAGCACCAGGGAACAGAAGTAACAATCATCCATTAGACTATAAATGAGGCCATTTTAAAGGCTGAGAGCGACACATAGGCAACATTTTAAAATCATTGCAAAAAAAAAAAAAAAAAAAGGGAAAAAAAAAGGAGAGCTTAAATGTTATTAAATGACCTTCAATAAATCTAAAGAGGTGGGTTGCTGAATGAATGTGACACGGTGATGCTACACAGGGCGAAGACAGCAGCAGATCCTTCAGTAGTAAATGCTGTTCAGCAGAATCTGACGCACCTGATAACATGTTATGGATGACAAACACCTCTTTGCTGCTTTTTCAAACATTCCCACAGCCTACAGGAGGATAGAGACGCAGAGCTCAGCCAGAAACTATTAGGATAAGGACAAATGCTGAGCTGTACATCCCACCATCACCCCAGATCGACTTGTATGATGTACAGACAGGGATCCCCGGGGAGGGGTTTGGGGGTAACGTGGTCTGCAAGCTGAATTCTCGCGGTATTTGTGCGTTCACAAACACATGAGAATTCATCTCGTCCCGCTCCAGCCTCAACTGTTCGAGACCGAAAAACAGGGTGGCCAATCACGTTGCAGTATTGTGGTTTAAGGCGGGGCATACCAGCCGTGACGAAAGCAAGAGCTGCTGAGCCCACAGCTGAATCCAAACAAACATGGCAGCGCAGGAGGACGCAGGCGTAGCTGCTGCTATCACATCTCTTGTCAGAATCCACGAGCGTCAGCTTCCAAATAAGCGAGCCTTGATCAGTGTAACTTGTTGTGGTTTCTCATGGCGTCTGCTGCTTACAACATTTTCATGTGGGACCGTGATTGGCTAAAAGCAACCTTTGGTAGGCGGGCGCTAGGCGTCGCTTCGCCAAATCAGCTCATCAGATCAGTCCTAGATTGATAATGTGCAGAATGGAGAGCGCTACATATCATCAATCTGGTGTGTCAGCTTAGTTTGCAGGGGCTGAAGATTCAGAAGTGACGCTGGAGTTTACAGCAACTTCATCTTAAATAAAAGGGAATCAACACACACTTAATATGCAACCGCACTTAAAAAAACAGACTTTCTACGGGCCTCTCATCTGTAGGTGTATTATTGTTCCTCTAAAGCCAAACACATGCTGCACCGGCTCTGATACAGACGGTGACGGTTGGTTAACACGATCCATTGTTTTAAGTTATCCTAAAATCATAAAAGAGTCAAAACTGAAACCAGCACAGACGACAGGCTTCACCTCTGAGCTCCAGCACCGTGGAAAACTCTTGAGTCCTTCCTCTTTTCCTTACAGCCCAAAAAGCTAGATTTGCTTGTGATCTTTAAAAACATTACCCCAAGAACCTTTTAATATATAGTTTTAAATTAACACCAACCTATGAATCAAATCACTGATTAAAAAAAGTATTTTGTGTCCAAAAACACTTCATTTTTTACTGCCTGACAAACAAGTTAGTAAAGTTAAATAAATTACCTGTTGTTCTTCCCATTTCTTTAGTAAAAATCAACAATATCCAAGTCAAAGCAAGAATCTTCTCAGGAATGCCTCAAGATAAAATATAAACCTGGTTCTTTGCTCCATTCTCTTTTATGTTAGCAATAACATCTTGAGTGAATTTGGTATGTTTTGGTGAACTAATTTGTTAATTGGGTTAACAAAAAATAAATAAATGAATGAATAAATAAATAAATAATCATTATCAGTTGAGGTGGGGGGCGGCTGATTTTGCTGCTGTTGTTGGATTAGTGATAACCCCACGGAGTTTGCATTCCCTCCAAAAACTATTGCAGGTTGCAGTTTTGGGAAATTTCCCTCAGGTGACGGAAACACACCCAGAATATAATTTGACATGCTTAAACGTGCTTAAACAGCTCGTGCAACGTCCTGACTCCATCACTAATTGGGAATATTTTTATTCCAGGATTGAACTAAAATGTTTACATTAGGAAAAAAGTTAAACAGAACTTTTTTTGCCAAGTCAGACTGTTGATTACCATTGAGAAATTCTTTATTCAAGGTAAACCACACAAGACGTTTCTGATTGTCAAGACTCCTGCAAGTTAATAAACTAACATTTATTTTAGTTACTACAAAAAGGTACTACACAGAAAGAACATGCAATAAACTTTAAACGGTAATGTAAAAAAGCAGTTTTTATTTAAGCAGATTTTTTTAATGTCAGTGAAATGAATAAGTGAGAAATCCACGCCCCAAATTTCTTCTCCTGCCTCAATTTCTACCCTATAGACACTAATAGCTAATTGGCTAAATAGAAGCAAATAAATAAATAAATAAATAAAATTAACAAAAAAATAATAATTGCACTGAATAACAGCCGATTCCTGTGGAAAATTGGAGACCATCAGAAAGCCTGAATGCACTCGCTCAAGACCAAAACATAACATTAAAAGCAAGAACGTTGTGCAAGCCAGAAAATATATATATAAAAAAGGGATTTGCACAAAACAATGAGGCGGAATTGCTGGTCCCCTGAACGCAACAAAACTCAGTATGCAGGTCATCTAATCCCCCATTTATGAACAATAATATATGTCTAAAACGTGTGAGCGTGTTCATGACCGTAGGTTAAAGTTAGAGCCGAAAAGGTGAGCTCCCGCAGCATCGCTGTTGTTAGTGTTCACTGAGCGGCTACTTACTGCCAGCCGCCTCCTCTGCAGATGGACGCTCCGTGGTTCCATCGTCTCTGTCCAGGGCCGACTTCTGAGCGCTCTCCTCCGGCACCGCGGCGGCTGCACAAGGCTCGTCCATCTTGCCCTGCGACTGTTTGCTAACGTTAGCCACCTTTCGCTAACGTTCGCTAGACAAACTGTGGATTTATTCCACCCCACACAGCTCGGGTGGAATAAAGATTAGTAAAAAAAAAAAAAAAATAGAGCGGAATTTTACAATAATGCTGCCTGAAAGTGAAATTTCACCACAATTAAAGCAACTCTTAATGGACAGCTAGCTATCTTGCACATGCGCATCTCAGCCGGTGGTAAGTTCTTCTTCTGGGTTACCGACAAACAGCGCCTCCTGTTTCTTGTGGTTTCAAACCACGTTCTGACGCAATACCGCCACCAACTGGAATGGTGTGGAGTGGGCTACACAGCTGCATTTATTTACAAATTACGTTTATACACATTTAGAAAATTAAATCTGTATTAATAAAAACACAGTGTCTATATATATATATATATATATATATATATATATATATATATATATATATATATACATATATATATAATATATATATATATACATATATATATATATAATATATATATATACATATATAATATATATATATACATATATATATATATATACACATATATATTATATATATATATATACATATATATATACGCAACAAAAAATAGCAACATGCTGTAGTATTTTGTCCCAGATTTCTTGTATGTCCAGTTAATCACATACCAGTTCCCTTCTCTCAACAGCCTATTTGGTCCTATACAATTTTACATGCTTCACTGTTTCTTCTTGAAAACAAGCCTCATTTCTCCAAAGCATGTTTTCCCAAATTGTGTATTACCTTGGATCACCAAAGTTTCATCTGGATATGGTTCTTTTATTATATATTTTCAATTTTTCTTTGAACTCTTTAAAACCACCTGCCGTTTTTCTCCCTTTTTTTGCCATCTTCCCTTCATTTTTCATTGATTTCCGTTTTTTACTGAATGCTACACTTAACTGTTTTTTTAAACTCATTTCCATTTATTACTACATGCCAAAGTGTCCAGAAAAAAAGTCACCTGTTCGCCTTTCTTCAGGTGGAAGGTACATGTGGCCAACTGTAAGGCTCAAGCAGTATAAATATTTAGTCCCAAGTGAAATTAAAGCTCTTTGTCAACTTTGACCAACCATAACACATTTTATAATTTTTTAAATATATCCTTATGATTATAATTGTGGACATTGTGTTGACAAGAGGAATTTTGGTGCCCAGCAGTCGATGACAGTCAAAGCATAATCCTCATGTGAGACAATAACTGGACTATGTATAAAATGTACCTAACAACACTTATTTGATCTGATCATTTTTGGACTTTGATATCTTGATTTAAGTCATTTGTATATTTTACAAATTAATTAAGCATGTTTCCAGATGTCACCATTTCATGGCAGCCTTAAGTAATCATTTTGTTTCTTTAAATTACACTTTAGGACATTTTGGGGGTCAAAACCCAGCAAACTAAAGATAAAAATAGGGTAAAACAAGTACATTAAATTACCTTTAATCCCAGACTCCTAATAAATGTGTGAAACATTGCACCAAACAATATATTCAAAGGCAGGTTTTATTTAATCCAGTATGAGAACATGACGGGAGAACCTTCCATGCTGAAACTGTGGGTAGAGGTAGAAGGGTAAGTTTTTGTAACCAATGAAAGCACAGGAAAGGGAATGTGTTTGTTTCTCTACAAACAAGAAATGTGTGTTTATTGTACAGCAATAAAAAAGGTTGTCAGTATCGTTTTGTCCCAGGGAAGCTACACTTCTTTTTTTAAGAATAGGGAAAATGAGAAGCTGAAGCCAACTAAACCTACAGTCACGGAATGAAGTAGTCACAGAAATACATTGAAGCACTCAAAAGGTGAGATTTGGTTTTTACAAATATAGATACATTTCTAGGTTGGATCTATACAGGATAGACTGGAGAAAAGTTTTTCCACCAGTTTTAGGTCTTATTGGTAAAAAAAAAAAACCAAGACAAATCACAAATTGAAGTTTGATTTATTACAAAACTCACTTCTTAACAGTGTCATGAATAACTGCGCAAAGGCGGCTAAATATTAATGATTCCAAGATTAGCTTTGCTGAAAACTCCTACAGTACAAGGACCTTTGAAACGAGACATTTCTGCTCGTCGCGTTGTCGACAGTTCGTGTTTCAGTCACATCTCCTCAATGGAGGCTTTTACGGTTTGGCGAGACATTTGGACCCAGCCCGTGGTTCTGTAAGCGTTCGAGGACTTTCTAGCGCAGAGTACACTTGGAGGCCGTCAGCTTCAGTTTACACGCTCCTTTGCAAAAAGATTCATACCCCTTTAATTCGTTTATACGTCTTGTAACATTACAACCACTAACAACGTATTGCATTTGGGATTTTATGTGATTAACAAAGAGTTTAATAGAAGAATAAGGAAAATGTTGCAAGGCTTGCATCTTTTTTTTTTTTTTATTATAAACTGGAATGTGTTGTTCACATTGCTAATAGTTTAGCTTTTAATTTAGTTTATCGCAACCAACAGACTCCAAAATTATACAATTATTAAATCTAGTTTAATTGTGTGTGTTTTAATCTCAGTATATTCCAGGTGAGGTCTATGAGGGCCTTAGCGGTCGGTCAGACAACACTGGAGAACGAACGTCGCCATGAAGCGCAGGGTAGGCACCGCGCAGGTACGAGACGGGGCGGAGCATTGTGTGGCGCTCTTCTGATGGACGGGAAGACCATTAAAGCAAGGAAGCAGCCAAGAGATCCGCAGCTCAGGTGGGAGGACGACAACCACCAGCTGTCCGCTTTCCAAATCTCTCTTTTACAGATCAGCAGCTAGCCATGACACAGCAAACGCGTGGAAGAAGGTGCTCAAGTCAGACAGGACTAAAACATGAAAAACACTGAAGACTAACACTGCATATCGCCCTGAAGGCCTCGCGTCCCACGCTTCACGCTGCGGGGACGCTTTTCTCGGGCAGGGACAGGGAAACTGCTCCGAGGTGTTGGGGAGTTGAATAAAAGGGCGACCCGAGGTTTTACCGAGCACCGACTCAGTGGGGATAAAGGTAAGTGCTTACGCAACCTCCAGTTTATGTGTAAAAAAAATAAAATAAACAGCAATTAAAACCATGTATCCCATTCCTTCCAGCTTGTGTTGGTCAATCACCTAAAATCCCACCAAGATTCATTAAAGTTTCTGGTTGTAACGACAAAATGTGGAAAGAAAGAGGTATAAACACTTCAGCAACTCAACATACGCTTTATAATAAATTTGCCCCATACAGCCCCCCCCCCCCTCCCCTCCTGTCTTCTCAGCAGCTTTGAACAAGTTGCGCTCTTTAACGGGTCGAGCTCACACTGTTATGTCTACCTTATAAGCACAAACTAGGGCCTAAAATACCAAGACAGCAGACATGCAGACTGTACTCATAAAGGCACACTGTATACTGTACATGAGAAACAAAGTACAAATGGTTCAAGACGTGTGGACAGAACTAGAAAAATGACTAATAAGATCTAAATCTAAACACCGTTGGCAATAAATGAAATGTAGCCTGCAGGACCTCATTAATCTGCACCCCTGAAATGATCTTGAGAGATGGCGAGACCAATTATACACACATATACACCCTTCTACTCAAACACACTGCGCAGCCTTACTCGAAACTTAACTCAAATGTGCAAATTGGGGTTTTTGGGTTTCACTTATATCTCTTTTATTGTGACTTCCATCCACTCAACAGCACGGCAAAGTGTCAAACGAATGAGGTTTTTCCTGACAAACCGTTATAAAAACATAACTAAGCTTTGTTACTAGTGTAGAAATGTCATATCTCCCCCTTCGCATGTTGCAGGTAATGCATCTGTAGATCCAGCTCCCGGGGAACGGAGAGTCCGCATATCATGCAGTGGAGGAGCCGCTCCGGGGCAAAAGGCAGACGGGATCCCAGTTTGTGAGGTTCGGTCTGCGGGGGGAGCTGAGGTAGGGACAGGGTCTGCGGCAGGTGCGGCCTCTCGCTCATGACCGGCTGTGGCGTGAAGAAGATGTTTGGGTGCGGGGGCCTGGGCATGGCGCCGACCGCCACGGAGTGGAGGGGGTGAGGGCTGGGCAAAGCGAGAGGAGGGAGCGGCGCGAGCGGCGGCGAGAAGAACGGAGAAGGCTGGTTTATGATGATCTGAGCGGCCGTGGCCATCGGCTGCTGCGCCAGCTCCTGCCCGCCGCCCGGCTTGAGCTGGCCGGGGAGCAGAGTCTGAGGTCCGATCGAGTTGTTCTGGAAGCCCCACACCGGAGCGCCCATGCCCTGGCTGAAGCGATGCGGCTCGTACTGGATGGAGATGGGGACCTTCTGCGTGGGGGTCTGCACGCCGCTCCAGACGGGCGAGACCTGCTTCTGCTGCAGCTGAAACTCCTGGTTGGTTACCAGTTTCTCCACCGAGTTCACAGCCTTTGCGATCCCTGAAGGGGTTTGAATGTCCCACAAGTTGTTCGTGACTCCGTGGGAAGTGGGAACTGAAATTGGCATGGCGCTGCTTTGGTCTAACGGAGCCGAGGTGGGAGGACCCGCGAGGCCAGAAGCCCACGGTTTCTGCGGCTCGCAGCCGTTCCACGACTTCTCCGGCTGAGTAACAGTCGAGGACATGACCGGAGGACTGCTGATGTCCCACAGCCTTTCCTCCTTCTTGGGGGGCGTGGACGGCTCGGGGCCGCCCGGCCACCTCAGCAGCTGCATGTCTTGGCCGAGCTTGCTCGGCGAGCTCTGAGAGTTTGTCAGCGGGGCGGGCCGGACGCTCCACAGAGCCGCTCCGTCCATGTAGGAGGAGGGGACGGAGAAATCGTGCTGCAAGGAGCTGGTGGAGGCCAGGGCTGCGGACGTGGGCGTGCTGCCCCAAGATGTGAACTTATGTTGCCTGTGCTGCGCCATCTCGGTCGCCACTGACGGGCTGGACTTTCTGGGCAGATGAGAGACCAGAACAGAAGAAGGGCTTTCCTTCATTTGGGAGTCCAGGTTCGGGGCCAATCCGGGGCCCAACAGGGGCCGATCCGCCCACCCCGGACTCCTCTGATGATGAAGCTGCTGCTGCAGCCCCGGCTGCGTCGGAGCGTCATACTGCGGCGGCGGAGGGTGGTGCTGCACGGGTGGTGCGGACACCTCTCTGCCGTCCCCGCTCCACTGCAGCGGCTGAGCGTGCGGCTTAGACGGCCACGCCTCGCCCGGATGCCTCGTCTGCGGCTCCATGCTGGACAGAGAGGACTGCTGGTGCGCTTGTCTGTGCAGCTCGGCGTCTCTGTGGGGAGAAACTGGATACAGGTGATGCTGAGAGGCGGCCATCTCCGAGACCCCGGACGGTCTGGACCAGCCCCACACGGGCCTCCCGCCTCTCTTCCCCCGGCCCCTCACCCTGGCCCCGACGGGGAAGGAGCCGTAGTGGCTGAGGGCCTGCTTCTTGCGAGTGTGGATCTTCTGGTGGACCAGCAGGCTGCTGAACCAGGAGAAGGACTTGTGACACTCCTCGCAGCGGTGAGGCCTCTCGCCCGTGTGCGTGTTCATGTGGTCGCGGAGCAGGTAGGCCAGGCCGAAGCTCTTCTCGCACAGGTCGCACTTGTGCGGCTTGTCGCCGTTGTGCGACAGCATGTGGTGCTGCAGCTGGGTCTCGTCGCTGTAGCCTTTGCGGCAGCTGGTGCAACGGAACGGCTTCTCCTGGTGCAGCTTCTGGTGAGTCCTCATGTTCTGCATGAAGGCGAAGTCCTTCCCGCAGTCGGGGCATTTGTACGGCTTCTTGCCCGTGTGGATGATGAGGTGCTGCTGCAGGTAGCTGCTGAAGCGAAAGCCCTTGCCGCACACGTTGCACTGGTACGGCTTGTCCTTGGAATGTATCCGCATGTGCAGCTCCAGCACCGAGCGGTGCCGGAACGTCTTGCCGCACTCCGAACACTTGTAGGATTTAATACTTAGCGCCTTCGCCTGCGCGTTGTCGCTGCTCAACTGGGCCAGCTGCTTTTTCGGCGCCGCTGACCTGTGGGTGCTCAACACGTGTCTAGTTAAGCTAGACTCGTCCCGAAAAACGCAGGGACAATGGGGGCAGCGGTGCCCCTTGTCCCAGTGCTTGTTGGTCGGCGCCGGAGACGGAGGCGTCCTCTCCGCCTTCTCGCACTCCTCCTCGTGGAGCTGCATGTGAGCCCTCAGGTTGGCTGCAACGTAAAACGTTTGGGGACAGAGAGGGCAGCTGAGGAGGCGCTTTGTTTCCTCGCTACCGTGGGTGTTCTCCTTCCCGGGACCTTCCGCCGCCGCCTCGCGCGCAGGCGCCGCGGGCTGCTTCGCGGGCGGCTCGCTCGACGAGTTCGTTTCGCGCAGCCTGTGCTGGCGGCAGTGCGCCTTCATGTTCTGGGCGAAGGCGAACGTTTTGCCGCATTCGGGGCAGCGGAAAGGCTTCTGGCCCGTGTGCAGGTACTGGTGCTGATGGAGGAGGCTGCTGTACTTGAAGGTCTTGCCGCAGATGTTGCAGAGGTGAGAGCGGCTGCCGTCGACGTGCTTGCGCCGGTGGTCCTCCATGACGGAGTAGTGTTTGAAGACCATGCCGCACTCGGGACACTCGTACGGCTTGAGGGCGGCGTGGGATTTCTGGTGGAAGCGCAGGGACATGGCGTTGGGAAAGGTCTGGCTGCACTCGTTGCATTTAAAGGCGCACTCCTGGGAATGGGTCATCATGTGCTTGGTGACGGACACCTTGAACTGGAAATCTTGGCGGCACAGAGGGCAGTGGTAAGGCTTTTCTGATGCGTTGCTGCAGTTGTGGTCCCTCAGCTTGCCGACCGTAGAGAAGATCCTCTTGCACTCGGCACACTGGTATCTGAAGGGGCTGCGCGTTTCGTCCTCCATCTTTGCCGTCTCCTCTTTTTCCTTGTGTTCGTTCCTGTGCTTGATGAGGCTGCTGCGGTGCTGGAAGGTAAGGCCGCATTCTTTGCAGGTCAGGGGACGCAGCTCGTCCTCGTGCGCGTGGAAGTGCCGGTGGAGGTTGAACATCTCGCGCTGCCTGAAGATCTTGCCGCACTCCTTGCACACCAGGCGGAACTTCCTCTGTTTGGCCGTCGGATCGGCCTCCTCTTCCTCGCCGTCGTCGTCCGCCCCGTCCTCCGTGGTGACGACGTCGCCCCCCAGCTCCTCCACTGGCGACTTCTCCGGGGAACTTCCCCCCTCGGCGATCTTCTCTGGATCTGCTACGGCAGCCGCGTTCTGCCTCGCGTCGTTAACAGTCTCAGCAACTTTGAGGCCTGGAAGACAAAAAAAAAGCACAGGAGAGCAGACGGCTTTAAAACCAGAATGCAAATAACCACACTATCAGCGCTGGGATCTCCGTTATCTTTTGTAGGGAAACCGCAACTAGTTGACATAATAGGTAACGGATTATTATCGAGATGTAATTAGTGTTGCATCACAGCAGGAAAACCACACATTCCTTGATCATTGTTGAATTTTATTCTAATTATATTGAGTTAAAAAACCCAAATAGGGTGTTTTCACTGACGTCACTGGCCAACTTCCGGTCCGCCATATTGGGTGGTTCACTTCCTTATCTCTAGTTGTCCTACACGTATTTTCGTATCGAGAATGGATAAGTACGCCAGCACGCTAGAGCGACCAGATAAGGACGTCTATCTGAGGAAATGTTCCGTGATCGACCATATGGACCCCTATGCCTTCCACGGTGCGTTGTTTAGCCGTAATCCTGATGATTGGCCAAATGTAGAGCACGGCGACATAGTGCATTACCTGGTGTTCAGTGAAAACCCTCTGCACACTCTTGAGGAAATGAGAGCTTACAAGGGTCTAGAGGCTCACAACCAGTTCACATCTGGTTGGGTACGAGATGTCGAAGTTATGTACATCAAGGAAATCGCCATCATACGTGGACGGGTGAGTTTTAATAAGATGGTAAAAATGTAAACAATCCGACGCAAATGCGGCGCATGCTTCTGCGGTGGCTGACGGCCGGCGGTGCGCGAAGGCGCTTGGCTGCAGGGCTGATAATTAAATAATTAAAACCGCTCGCGGCTTTAATTATTTAATCAGAACAATGACCAGTGCAAAATTAAGTTGTATTTACCGTATTTACGCCGGCAAAAGCCTACCGGCGTAACCCGGAAGTAGCGCGGACGTCACTTTCCATATCGGACGTGTTCGGCTACCTTGTTTGTGGTGTGAGCGCCTATACTTCAGAACAGTTCTGAAGCTACAAGTCCTTGGAGTCTCATGTGCAGTTTACGAATGGATGGGTTCAGGAGCGGCAGATCATAAAGCCAGCAAACAGTGGGAACACAGTAACTCGTTCAAAGGTAAGCTGCGCTCAGACGGGCTCTGGCACATGCTAAGTTAGTAGCTGCTAACCGTTAGTGCTAACAACCACTCACGCATGTAATGTACTTTTAACTAGCTGCTATGTGTTTCAAACGTTTAGAACACACTCTCATTGACATCGGGATACTGTGGAAAGTTATGTTAGGTCGTCTTACAGCCGCGATCCAAGCGAGCTGACGACTCTTTGTTATCTCTAACAGTTGTTCTCCGTGGTTGCGCCTCCAGGCAGGAAAGCGGTGGAAAATTAACCCGTTTCTATGTTTTTCCCATGGCGATCATGTGTTGCGCTGTTACAGCCCACAATACAGCAACGGTTTACATGTTTTAAATACTTAACAGTTAATTACCTGTGACAAAGTGAGCACCGCAGACTCTGGCGTATTCCAGCTTAACACCGTCCAAATCGGACCTGGATATCCGTGTCAGCCATAGGTGACGGCGTTGTTCAGAGAGCTGTTTTGTTTTTTCACACTGATTCACTATCACGGCTGGTAGGCGAAAGAAAGAGCGTTGGATCTCCACCTCCACGGGCCGTGCAACCAACCATTAAACACGTTTTCACCATTGTTCACTTCCAATACTGCCTAAGGCGTAATACAATGCGGGTCAACGGTGCGAAACGACTGCCACCCAATACGGCGGACGCGCAGAGTAGTCACGTGAGCGTGACGTCAGCTGAAAACACCCTATTGTCCTCGTCACAATCTCTAACACTCTGAGGCTTTTCTGATCTGGGTCACTACAATCTATATCCGTTGTTTGCTTAAAAGGCTGGCAACGCTCATCGGTTTGGATAGTTATATTATTGAAAAGGCTGACAGATACTGCACCGAAGCAGTCCTTTGTGAATGCAATATTGGCCACAGTGATATTGCAACAGCTGGGTATGTTGTGCAGCTTGACTGGTCACTAATACTTTCATTCAATCCATATTATTTATGATTGTAGCTATTTTTGAATTACTAGACCTTGCAACAAAAATAACAGCTGTTTCTTTTCTACCCCCACGGCTGTTTGGCTTGACGGAAAGGTTCGCTTAGTGCCGGCTGCACCTTTCTACAAATCATGATGGAAAAAGAGCAATGAGACTGAAATGGAAAAAAAGTTAAGCCTCATTTTGATCATGAATGCAAAATATATATGTTTTTTTTTATTGTAGATGTTAATCAAAAATTAATGCAGGACTACGACGAGCAGTTTTTAATTATGCATTACTGTTGATTTAAAGCTGATTCATGTATATTAAAATTACCTAAATAATTAATCGTGATTAGAACCGGGTGAACTAAAATTGATTCGGTCTCCTGCACATGAACGCTCGGAGCTAAATCAGAAGCTGCGTCTAAATGTTAATCACTCATTCAGGGGATTTCAAACAGAAGGTTGAGGCTAATTTAACAGAGTAGATTCAGGAGAAAAACAACAATAATAATAATAATAATAATTTGTCCAATTCCTCAAACAGTTTTCAAATTATCTAAGTGAATATTTATTAATTGTCCTAAAAGCTACATTGTCATCCATCCATCTTTTCTTACAATAAGCTGACTGTCAACTGAATTTATGAAGGTTTGCATTATTTATGCGTATCCTGTAAAAAATAGATTTTATTATTTGATATCCACATTGTGTTCACTAGTTGATTTTTAATGCCAATATTAGTTAATGTTATTTTTACTCCCGTCTTTTATGTCCCTCATCACAATGTGTTCACCACCTTTGCATCTCGGAAACTAAAAATAAACAAGCGGGGCTTTGAGCGCGGTGAAAATCCACCCAACAGGCTATTTATATTAGTGGAGTACAGAATACAGCATCCAAGCAGTCCACTGCCATGTCGCACACTTTAATACTGTGATGAAAACTGCAAACCGATGTTCTCTGCAAACATAATCCACACAATGAAGTGGCAGTAAAACGTAATCAGGTCAAATTGATTTGCTTTGCTGTACAACAACAAAAGCCGGCACCAAGTTAATCAAATGAGCGGCTAAATGCTAAACATTCATTCAAAGCAGCAGAAAGACATTTTTAACTTGCATTCAGCAGATTTGACTAATTTTAAAAGGGAGCTTTATGTTTTTCTGGCTCAGTAGCCCCGGGCCCCCGCCTCCTGAGGCCCCCACCACGTATGGTGCATGTGCTGCTGTGGTCCGCAACAGAACCGGACCCTATTATTTATACTGCCTGGTCAAAAAAAAGGTCACACACTAATAGTTTGTTGGACCGCCTTTAGCTTTGATTACGGCACGCATTCGCTGTGGCATTGTTTCGATCAGCTTCTGCAATGTCACAAGATTTATGTCCACCCAGTGTTGCCTTGTCCGGCACAGATTCTCCACGGGGTTAAGGTGTGGACTCTGAGGCGGCCGATCCACGTGTGAAAATGATCTCTCATGCTCCCTGGACCACTCTTTCACAAAACATGAAAACAACAAGCTTCATGTTCTCAGCAAACCGCCGGCACAGAAGTCTGGTTGGAGTAAGCCAGACGCCTTAAACACAGTTGTTGAGAAACGGTCATTACGTGAAGGTGGTGGTGTCGTGATGTGAGCCAAACGGGACACAGAGAAACAGAAGACTGGCCGATTATAGTACGGGGTAGGCGCGCTGTGGGGCTGCTGCTTCACCTTGCGCTTGAATTCAGGTGCATGTACTCAATTTAGTCACATGGTAATGTCGTGCGTGCTTCAAGAGGCATTTTTAGGGTCTTGTAACATTTGCAGCTTCAGTCCAGATCCCTTCCTCTTCCTCTCTTTAAAAAGAGCGCTTTACAGGCTGTATTCATGCATTTTACCCACGTTTATTCCTCGTGCTCAGTGCAGAACTGAAAAGAAGAATGGTTTCCACCCCCCTCACCGCCTCAGCCTGGTATGAGCGAACATAAATGATGCTGGGACCGGACAATCAGTTCCCAAATAGCATGTAGATTTTCTATAGCCATATAGGCTGTGTAGAAAAGTGATAGAGTGAAGCACAGAGCCTGAAGGGCTGTGCCTTTACAGAATTTGGGCTTAGGATAGATAAGAGTCATTTCCTATATTGCTATTTCCTGTAGGCTTAACACTAATGCCAGTGGGCTAAAGGCAAAGCAGGAGTCCATGCCTCACTGGGTCCGCTTGGAGCACAAACATGAAACATCTGTTAGGAGAACAACTTCAAACTCAGCCTTCGGCTTCGCACTTAGAGGCAAACCTGTCGCTGTGAAAGGACACGACAAAGGTTATGAAATGTAACAATCTACAAGAGCAGGAGCAGATCAGAGGAAAACTCAGCAGCTGGATCAGACGCAAATGTAAAAACTGCCGCAGCTCTTGAAGCATGCTGCCCACCAGATTTCCCCTTTTTTAACCATTAACTGCAATATTGTGTTTAATAAACAAAAATAGCAGAAGTTTTCCATTCATTAAAAAATGGTTTCGCATGTCCTGGGCATCTGGATCGGTGCTGCAACGGCGGCCGTTTCTGAGTGACGTTGGGTTCAGAAACAGAAATAATGACTGACAGGCTCTAAATCATCTTACAAGTGATGTGTCCTGATTATTTTTCCCCGCTGTCAGTTCGAGGATGTTCACTTGAACAGAGAAGGTCTTTTCTGCTTCCCCTCTGCCTGGTTCTTCTCCACAGTGAACTTACGAATAAACTTACTGTCAACTATAATTATTTGGCCCATCCATTTTTCAATCAGGCCTGGTCGAAACGCCATTTCCACTGCTTGGAATATGCCCGTGCCATCAGGGAAGAAAAAAAAAAAAACACTGATTGAACAACCTGGTCATTCAGTGCATTCAGGTGGTCAGCTGGCCTTATTCTTTGAGCTCATACTGTTGCTGAATCTAGACCTGACTGCAGCAACCCCAGATCATAGCACTGACCACACAGGCTTCGACAGCAGGCACTAGGCATGATGGGTAAATCACTTCACCTGCCTCTCTTCTGACCCTGATGCGTCCATCACTCTGGAACAGAGTAAATCTGGACTCATCAGACCATATGACCTTCTATTGCTCCAGAGTCCAATCTTTATACTCCCTAGCAAACTGAAGCCTTTTCCCCCGGTTAGCCTCACTGATTAGTGGTTTTCTTAAGGCTACACAACTGTTCAGTCCCAATCCCTTGAGTTCCTTTCACATTGTGCGTGTGGAAATGCTCTTACTTTGATTATTAAACATAACATTGAGTTCTGCTGTTTTTCTTCAATTTGATCTCACCAAACGTTTAAGTGATCGCCGATCACGATCATTTAGGATTATTTTTCCGGGCACATTTGTTCGTCGAAGACGATTGGTCCCACTATCCTTCCTGTGTTTAATAATGCGTTGGACAGTTAACCCAGTTTTGGTAGTTTCTACATTCTCCTTAGATGTTTTCTCTGCTTGATGCGTGCCAATGATTTGACCCTTCTGAAACAGGCTGACATCTTTTCCACGTCCACAGGATGTGTCGTTCCACATGGTTGTTTAAGAAATGAGGAGCAACTCATGGCACCAGTTGGGGTTAAATAACTTGTCGCCAGCTGAAACATAATGGCCCATGCAGTAATTATCCAATGGGAGGCCCGTACCCATTTGCTTAGTTATATTCAGGAGGCAACGTGTTTTTTGGCCAGGCAGCGAATCATCACACAGCACAAAGTACTGACCCGTTTAGGACAAAGTGGGCCTTTAAAAAGGAAAACTGCTCATTTGCCTTTGAGCCAAACGCTCTATCCACCATGTTTGATTTGATGCAGCAGCTCAGAGACGAACAAGGCTACCCTACACCAGGTGCACGCTGGTAGCAGCCGGGGCAGGGGGAATAAAAAAAAAAGGGGGGGGGGGGGGGCAAAACTTTCATTAAAAATGTAAGAAAATAAAATAGGAATGTCAAAAAATAAACAACATGTCAAGTAAAAAGATTCACGTCAACAGATTATTGGCGTTGACCTTATTGATTCTGGGAAGCCGTCAGAGCGGCACCGGTTCGGACGCTCTGCAGCAATGAGGCGTATCGTTTTTATTGGCTGCCGCATGAAGCATCAAGTCAGACACGTCTGTCTGCTACAGTTCCCACTGAATAAATGTTTAAATGAAAGGCGGAACCAGAGTCTGGGCCGCGGTTCCATGAACCCTGGTTAATGTGCACTCATTTCGGTTTGAAAATCCCATTTAACCGTGGATATAAAGTTTATATGCGACGAACAACATTTAAACCAGACAAGGTCATAAATAATGCATGCAGTTAACATACAACTGATATGGAAACGGCGCAGCCTCTAGGATTACATTTTAAACCGACTTAAAAGCTTCCATAGAAACTGACACCAACTTAAATTAACTTTACTGTTAATTTCCACTTAAGTGAAGTGGAAAAACAGCAGCAGAAAAAGGTTCTGGAAATATTCAATGAGGAAAGCGACAATGAGGACTTCCATGGCTTTACTTCCTCTGAGGTGTAAAGAAAGGGAAAGATAATGGCAGTCTAACACAGATGGAAAAAGGAGATTTGAGTATTGAATTTAGCCCACTCCATCAATGGTTTCTGTGTATTTATAAAGGACAATAACTGCATGATTGGGAAAATGAGGCGTATAAAGAAAATCACCCTTATTAGTTCGGGACCTCTCAAGGGGGGGGGGGGGGGGGGGGGGGGGGGGGGGGGTGACAACCTGCTTGTTGCACAGAGCTGGCTGCACAGTTTTCCTCTCTCCCTCTAACCTCCTGTCCTCTGACAGCCCAAAGACACGCCCTGGCCACGCCCCCAACCACATGCACTCACCTGATTTGTCCGCAGTTCAAGATGGCTCCCGACTGCAGTTTCAAAAATGTCAGTGTCTCAACAGACAAGAGACAGAGACAACCGTGACCAGACAGAGGCTTTAAAAATAATTAATACGAGGCTGTTTAACACCTCAGGCTGTGTTTGAGTTATTTTTGCTGGATAGATTTTTCTCTCACGGATCATTTAAAAATAAGCCAAACAATAAATAATACATCCACTTCTGTGCTCCTGACCTGCCGACGTGTCACCTGAAGCTGATGATGTCACAGATACAAAATGTGGTGTTGTGATATTGCTGGTGTATTGTAGAATTTAAATTGTGTATGGGTTCTTATGTATTTTCTTTTTATTCACAGCTCTTGCTGTGGGGCAATTTGTGTTGGAGCCTGCCTACTTGGGAGGAAACAAGGACATTTTTTTGGGGGGGGGAGGGATTTATGTTTATTTTTTAATGGACATTTAAAAAATACAAAAAAAACTGTGGAACAAACATTTCTGTTGTTGGTGTTATGTGTAAAACAATTGTTTGTCATTCATTGTACATAAGGGTCTACACCTTGAAGTGTATGGTCCTTGTGTGACTGGTAAAAAAAACAAACAAAACTTAAAATCCTACTTGTCAGGAGGGATACCTGACTGGCACCCCTATAGGTATAAAAACCCACCTACAAACCTAGAAAGATCAATCAAAACCGTCACAAGCCTATCCATATTTGACACGAATATTGAGATTTTTTAAAAATGCATAAGCGTAGCCTTTATCAGACTCATTATGAGTTAAAAAAAAAAAAAAAAAAAAAAAAAAAATATCAGACTCATTATATAATGTAAATAGCCATAAACAAACCAATCTCACTAGTTAAAAAGAGAGTTGTTTAATTATGGCCCAAGGAAGAGCCTGTCATTGTCTTCTAGTTATAAATGTACTAAACATTATAGCAAATAACAAGCAAGCCTAATTATCCAAGGGACGAGGTGATTACCATAATTAAATTTAAATAAAAAAGCGTAACATTTATCAAGTATATGTTCACCTCTCAGGTCTCACAGCAGACTGATTAAACTTTTTATAACTTAACTGTACCCCCCCTCTATCACTTCTACACTACGATGGCAGGTTTGCGCGATGAAAAGTGTCACGAAGCCGCCAGTCTGGAGCAAACTGAGCAAACTGAGCAAACTGGAAATATGTGAGTTGGTTACTAAAGCAACCAGCTCTTGTTCTAGGACTCCTGAGACGTTTATCGCTAAGGTTTTGAACATTGAATACATTTTAAAACAAATTTTTATATCATCAAAGCATTTTTGTGCTTACATACTACTTGGTTTTATGTAAACAAGGGGAGGAGTGACGGTGAAAAGCACCATTGTTATGACATCGTGCTGTAATTGTGAGAAAATGAAGATACACGCTCTGTAGGCTCAGTGACTTCTTTTTTAGGAGAGGGTTGCAAAGATATTCCTTCCACCCAACTTTCCCTTAATATCCCAGAATACAGCTTTATATGAGCAGCCATTTTCTCTCTCTTTTTATTTTTCTATCTCCATCGTGTATCCTTATACATGGTTATATTTTCTTCCATCCGTTTCATATGATCTAAATCATGTGGGTCTATCTAGCAACAAAAACAAAAGAAAAGTGGATTTTTGTTGCCAACAGACAGACGTTAGGCGATGTGCGACAATCACAGCAAACAGTATTTTTGTAGGACATCTGAGAGCTGTTTACTTGTTGAGAACGGGCTATATGGAGCGTTAATGTCTATGAATCTTGTTTAAACAGACGTGATCATCCTCATATTTGGATTAGATCAGAGGTGCCCGACCAGTCGATTGTGAGAATTACAATTCTTTGCTCGATGCTAAGCATTAATCCTATGACTGGACTCGCTTAGCATACAGTCCCAGGTGCACTTAAACGTATCGCTGACTAGAAAAAACAAACAAAAATTAAGGTTTCCTATTGGCCACAATCAAACTGAGGGCGGAGCGGTATGACGAGCTTCATTATTAGCGCCACAAAATGGCAGAAGGGAAAACAACAACAAAGAACTATTATTTTCATCCAGAATGGGAGGAGGACTACTTTTTTGTATTTTACAACTCGAAGACAATTTGTCTTATTTGTAGTGCGAGTGTGGCATTGCCTGAAAAGGGGAACTTGGAGAGACATTTTAAGACGATCCACAAACGCCACGAGACGGATTTCCCCGCTAAAAGTGCTCAACGAGCCCAGAAAGTCCGGGAGCTGGAAAACCAGGGGTAAGGCTGCAACTATTGCATCGTACCGGGTCAGCAAGGTTCCTGCCAAGCATGAGAAGGCTTTCAAAGATGGTGAGGTTGTAAAAGAGGCGTTTATGGAGGCAGCAGATGCGCTGTTCAGTGATTTTAAGAATAAAAGTGAGATTATGGCTGCTATAAAAGCTGCGCCGTTATCCCGTGATACTGCTCCACGACGATGCGAGGGGATGGCTGCGGACGTTATGGAGCAGCTAGAGAAGGACAGGGAAGAATGCGAGTGTTTCTCCCTCCAGTTTTATGAGTCGACCGATGTGATGGACGTAGCCCAGCCGTGCGTTTACCAGGACGGTGGTTCTGGAGATGAGTGCTAAGGAGAAGCTACTCAAAATTTGCCATTGAAAGGACACAAAGGGTGAAGATATTTTCAAAGCACTTCTGGAGTTTGTTGATAACAGCAAATTACCCCTCATCAAGCTCATTTCTATGGTGCTCCCGCGATGACAGGCCACACCAGTGGATTCATGGCACTCTGCAAGCGAAGTGAATCTTTCCCGGATATCCTGAACCATCACTGTATAATCCACCCGCATTCAGCATGTGGGAAGATTGTTAAACATGAAAGACGTGACGGGTGTTGCCATGAAGATTGTGTGCAGCGTACGGGCCAGGGGTCTACAGAGGAGGTTATTTTGGGCTCACCTGGAAGAGGCTGGTGCAGAAACACACAGACTGGCTGCTGCATACAGACGTAAGATGGCTAAGCAGAGCTACATTGCTGGAAAGAGTCGTTGCCTGAAATCAGGGACTTCCTGAAGCAGTCAAGCCAATCCAAAGCTGGAGGATGCCGAGTGGCTCTTGGATTTGTCATTTCTCACATATCTCACTGGCCTGCTCAATGAACTTAACCTGGAGCTTCAAGGTAAAGACAAAAACATCATACGTATGATCAGCTCAGTGAGCATGTTCAAAAGCAGGCTAAAATTACTTTCAAGCCGGCTGATACGCAGGGACCTGGGGAACTTTCCTCACATGTGGGCAGAACTACAAAGTCAAGGTAAAGATGTCGCACAGCTTGACCTTTAACGATATCACCAGCAGGTTCAGAGCATCTTGGCAGAGTTTGAGAGGCGATTTACAGACTTTTCATCCAATGAGCCTATTACCAGATACATGCGTTTCCCTTTTGGTTCACATATTGATGTGGATGACATTGTGACAAAATTAGTCTCACTTTTTCATCTGGACAGCTCTGGTGCTGAAACTGAGATTATTGCATCGCAAAATGACATTGAAATCCAACCAAGAGCAGCAGCTGGCATGAAAGGAGAGTCTGGAGCCTGCTGTCGGAGGAAAAGTATCCCAATCTCAGAAGATGTGCATTGAACTTGACAGCACTTTTTGGATCGACCTACTTGTGTGAATCTGCCTTTTTTCACATGAAAATCATCAAGTCCAAGTACAGATCCACAAAGACCGATGACTTGAAAGCTTTTAACCAGTTCATACGGCCCTTCCTATGAGAACCTGCCATCCTCCTCCCAGTGTCAGAAGTCCACTGAGGTAAAAATATACTTTTTATTTTAATTTACCTTAAGTATTCCCATCTTTTGACTAGATCAAAAGATCTAATCCAGGATTGGGTTTGTTGTCATTAAATATCAGGCTAGGCTGTTGCTCCTGATTCAGACTGGCAAATAAGACTGTTTGTCAACATAAATGTGTTAATGTGAGTCTTTGAGGCTAAGAACAGACTCGTAGACCTCAGCAAACTTGCAACTTCAAAAGTACATTTTGGTTCAAAAAAAGGTTGGGCACCTCTGGATTAGACAACATGTTCTCAGTATACGTCAAATCAACAAATTTTCTGTTTAACGCGCTACAATAGAAAAAGACATTACTTATCCTTTTGTATCCCGTGACACAAGCGATGCCAATTCTGTCGGGGATAACTATTTTGTCATTTAAGATTTTAGCATTTATTGCTTTATTCCACGCCCCACGTTCCCCCTTCAGAACAGACTCTGTCAAAGTCTGCACGATTAGTAGACTCTGTGAACGCCTTGAGTGAAGCCATGCTCAAAAATTGGGTGGGTTTACAAAACGCAGATGTGTGCAAAAGCAGGAAAAAACATGTCGCAACCTTCCTGGCGGGAGTATGACTTCACCTGCGTGTTACTGAGCTGAAGGTAAAGGCTGAGTTATACTCGCACGTTGAATTGTCGTGCAGGTCTGAACGGACTGCATGCGAGAGAAGCACTGTAGACATTTATACTTGACACGGACGTAGGTGCAGTACTCTCCAAAAACACAGGGGGCAGTACTCAACATAACCAGTGGAAATGGCTGCACGCAGTATCTTAATAATGAATAGTTGTTGCCATAGACATTACATAAGAGTAGACCCCGCATTGACTGTCGTGGTGCAGGAATTACGGCCGCCATCTTGGGGCGGTTGACCTGCTACCCTAACCGGTTTATTCAAGCTGAACAGACGAATGATGCCTCAGCACTGTGCGGCTTATTTTTGTTTGAATCGACGGACTATTGACGTCAGGGCTCGAGGGATAACTTTTCACAAGTAAGATGAAAAGATATTGTTTATATTTTTGATTAGAATGTTATGTAGAGAGATACAGGTCTACACGTTGATGCTATAAACAGAGTCCAAGTTTTTGTGACGTAGTCTCTCCAAAATTGCATCTGCTCTGTGAAGGCATCAGAGCTTTAGAGATTAGTGAATAAACAGCATATTATATGTATGTGTGTGTGTATATATACACATGTACAAATGTGTTTGTGTATATAGTAATAAAAAAATATAAAAATGTATGAGTGGCTGTGTTTTGCAACATACATACATCCTGTCAGAATATTCTACTACTTTTAACCCCACTAAGATTATTTAAATGCACTGGACCATTTGTTATAATAGCTATAGTTTTCAGCAAAAAAAAGGGAAAATTAATTCAATATTCAGCGAGTTACAGTTGATTAAAATTGATTCTGCATCTGGTTAACACATTACACTGAGCTGAGCTGACGACCGCCCCAAGATGGCGCCCCCAAATCTCGTCAGTGCCCATAGGCGAAAGCGGTCGATGCGGGGTCTACTCTTATATTATGTCTAATACTGTGGGTTGTAATTTTAGACTTGATTTATGCTGCAGGTGATGGAAACAGAAGTCAAAATCCTTGTTTGTACCCACAAACACGGCCAATAAACTCCCCCTGAAAGCATACCAGTAATAGGCGTATGCTGTTTTCAGTCACAGAATAAACAGTAACAACCTAGCATTTAACAAGGTTGCGCCTCTTTAAACTTGTGGGCCAGTTGATGTCAGTACAGGCAAAATTGCTTGGTGAGGGCTCCTTTGAAATCTCCCAGTTTGAATTAAACTTGCATGCACGGTCCGTGCCAAGTTACAAAAACTTTGAGGTGCACGATCTTGCGTAGTGGCAGGGCGTGGGGCCCGCACACGAGGCAGGGACGGAGCAATTCTGTAACTCTTGCCATGTGCAACCTTGCACCAGTGTTTCCGTCTCTCTGGGGGGGGGGGGGGGGGGGGCTTTCTTCCATTTAGCTTTCCATCACCATCGCAGAATACAGCTTTATTCAAGCAGCCATCTTCTGTCTCTGAACCTCTTATTTATCAATCTGTCTCTTTTTGTTTGTCTCTATCGTGTAAATTTATACATGGTATTTTGAAGCCTTTCTTCCTTCCGGTTTCTTGATTGAATGAAAATCTCTTTAAAAAAAAATCTAGATCTGCCAGAGTTTAGAATATTTTTAAGCATAACTTTATTCAACTTATTTTATTACGGTTGGGATAATCTTCTGATAGATGCATGGGGTCTTTCTAGGCAAAAAAAAAAAAAATGTTTTCCCAAGTATAAAGCAGCCATCTTATTTCGTAGATGGATGCAGGAAGGATTTTTTTGTCCAACATACTGTTGGTGATTTGCAACAATCAAAGCAAATGGTACTTTTGTAGGACATCTGAAAATGGCCCAGAGCGCTGTTTACTTGTTGAAAATGTGCTATATTGATTAATTAATGTTTAGAATAATCAAGTTTAAACAGACGTAATCATCCTCGTATTTGGATCAAGCAATGATTCTCAGTGCATCAGGGCACCACGTGAAATAAACAAATGCCTCCTTTTTCAGTTGTAACAACAGAAAAAACAGACAAAGGACGCATTTATCCTGTTGGATCTCGTGCTCCCGACACAAGCGATACTAACTCTGTTGGGGATAACTTCTCGGTCATTTATGAGCATTTCTCTTTAATGGCCGCCCCATGTTCCCCCATCAGAACAGCCTCCACGGACGTCTTCATGGCCAGGAGACGCTCAGCGCTCCTCACTCCGTGGGAGTTTTTAGTGCAGCCATCCTCAGAAACTGGGTTTGCCAGAAATATTTACCAAGGCAGGTAGAAATTATGTTGTGACTGAGCGCTCTCTCACCTGGTGGGAGTGCGAGTTTACCTGCGTGCAAACCCAGGTGACTAAGCTGAAAGTAAAGTAGCGACGACTTAGCCTAGGAGAAACACTAAAGGCGGTTGCATACTTGGTTGTACTGCGCATTGTGCTGACTCGCCGGACAATTCAAACTTCGTTTCTTATGAGAAATCCCTATTTTTCCCACAGCACACCTGTCAGTCTGTGGTGCAGAGAGGCTGCCGAGCAGTTTATAGTGTGACGGCGCGTGCGCACTCGTAAAATCGAGCTCTGCGCTTACCTGTCTGCAGACTCATGTCCGCCTTATTATGTGGGAGCCTAGAGACAGAAATAGCTCAGGATGTGATCTGATGCTTTTTAGAAAGGCTAATGTTAATAAAATTAACCGTGAACACGCACAGACTTATAATTTACTACATGCCGTGACCTTCTTGGCGGGGCGCTCCCTTGTAGAATGGTAGGGGAAACACTTCAACAGACTTCAACATAACTTTTTTTACCTGACTATGCCATGTTATCAATAATTGTGCAATTAGGCCTGTCACTATAATCAATTAATTTCACGATAAATTTTAATGACACGATTAATTAAAATAAGATCGATAATCTGCGTATGCATGCTTGCTTTTTTTCCCGCTCCTCTCTCTGAGGTCGGATAACAAAAGGTTTCAGTACGGTGCATCGCCGTCTACTCACCCCTTCTACCTCGTTTCCTTAGTGTAAGAAGAGTTAAATCTTGTGTCAGGCAGGCATATGCTCAAAGTTTAGCTCGAGAGATTCGTGAGGCAGAGCCAGAGAATTGCTAATTCTAAAAGAAAGGTTAATTGGTGACAAAGCCGAACACAGTCCGCTGCAGGGTGGGAGTTTTTTGGATTTAAGCCAAATGACGGCAACCAACCACTTGATCTATGAAGAGGATATACCTGCATTATTATGCCATTTTCACATTATTTGAAAAAAGGTCTCCAAATGACAATGTTATGATTTATTGCGATAAAGAAAATAAAAAAAAAAAAAAAAAACGTGTCATTCAGCAAAATTTGTTGTGACAGGCCTACGTGCAACACTTACTCTGGTTTTATTTTTAATTGTATATTAGCCTGACAAATTCATTCTCTACTGCTTTGATTAGCTCTTTTTTTTTAATTACCTGATTTAGTGTGCAACTGTGTTTTTGCTACTGTCACGCCTAAATTTACCCATTGTGAGACGATAAGGGCATTTCTCATCTTATTTTAAATATATTGAAAAAATACTCAACACAAAACTTTGTGGAGCTGAAGTGATGCCTTTTAGTGTAATGAAGGACTCACGCTTTGTTGAATCTATTTTGTGTCGAGCTGTGGAGGCGAGTTGCCTGCATAGAGGCTAAGATGGCAGCAGCCAAACAAATGTTAAAAGCTGAGACCATAATAAATCATTTCATTTTCCCCCACAAATGATGTGCCTTTATGCTTAGAATAGAAAATAAAAATAAAAATCAGTTGGTGCGGTGTCATAACCTGGTCGCATAAGTGTGAACATCCTTAAATATTTTATTAAGGACACTCTTTTCACCATTCAGTACTATGTTTGGTGACAGTCTTTCATCCAGATTTGCCCACTGTGCTTGGCAAATGTTCTCCAAATCCATCAGACTGACAGATTTTCTGTCAGATTTAATGCTAAACTCTCTCTGGGTCATTCAAAAACATTCATTTTCCTCTAGGGAAGTCATTCCTTTTGTTGATTTGGATGTAAGGCACGACTCACTGATGTGGGAAAATAAAATCCTAGGCACCTGAAGGTTTTTCGTCAAAAACGGACCGCTTCATCCACAGGGCTGTTTTAAAATTTGAATAAAAGAGGTTCCAGTCGGCGAAACAACCCGTTTGGTTTCCCACCATCCAAAATTCTGGTCAGAGCCACGGCACGAACGTCTCACCCAGTTTTATTCTGTGTTTTTGTGAAGGATCGTAATACGGATGCCAGTATACCTGCCAACAGATGTGCTAGTATCACCACTTTGGT
This sequence comes from Fundulus diaphanus, assembly GCA_037039145.1. Taxonomy (NCBI): domain Eukaryota; kingdom Metazoa; phylum Chordata; class Actinopteri; order Cyprinodontiformes; family Fundulidae; genus Fundulus; species Fundulus diaphanus. Next base: position 28,392,328 of record CM073130.1, read on the forward strand.
ACATAAACGGGTTTAAACAAGTGGGGCTTGTGAACGCTTCACAATCCCTTTCATTTGACCTATTAACTGCACCGGTGAATGGAAAATGCGAGTTAAACACGTTTTTTTTTTTTTGGAACGGAGGCAAGGAAATCAAAAATGCTTTATTGGAAATCAAAAGGAAAAAAGAAATCAACAAGGACCACTGAATTTCCTTAAAAGACAGCTTAATATTTTAAAACACTTGAAAGCTTCTAATACCGCCCGATATCAAAAAGCCAGACAGTGTAAAAGAACCGAGTCCAAAGTAACATTTCTAAATTCAGGGGAAAATAATCAGCTGTGAGCGCAGCTATAAGAGGCGCATTGACCTACTTTATCTCTGTGATGGGTGGCTTCAAAATAAACTGCAGGAATATACGAGTCAGCTTGTGTTATTCTTATGCTAATTAGATTGTTTTTATTATTTAAGCAACGTGTTTTTATTGTTTGTTTTTTTTCTTTTCAGCACCAAATCCAGTCTTTCAGTTTTTGTAATGTCCCTGTCTTCCAATATTTTCCCCAGCTGTTGTTGACTTCTCTCCCTGGACCTTGTGGTATTTTTTTTTTTTTTGTACTACTTCTCCTGACTGATACCTCTGAACAATGAGATTCTCTTGATCCTGTCAAATCTGCACGCAAACCACGGCTTTGGCTTTAGGATACAAAAGCCGGACAGCTGGACTTTATTTCAGTGTAATCAGATGCATTATAATTGACGACAGCGACAGGATTATCACAGCTCTGGGTGTGAACACATATCAAAACAACATTTAGCAAGCCGTAGGCATCTTTCAACTACTAAATTTGTTTTTCCCACTTGAATTGTAGACGATAAAGGGTGGAAGAAAAAAAAAAGAGATCACTAAAGATGTACTGTAGACAGATTATCGTAGACCTACAAAAAAAAAAAAACTGCTCCACAGACCTAAACGAACATGTTAGGAAAGCCTGAAAAAGTGTCCATCCAACCTGACAGAGCTCAGAGGATGAGCAGAGAGGAATGTCCCCGGGAACAGACTTGGCCAAGGCTGAGACCTGAGGCTGTGATTGCTGCCAAAGGTGTGTCAACAAAAGCATGAAGCGTGGGTCTGAATACTCATTAAAACAAAACATCAACAAGCTGCAGGCATCTTTCTGGAAAAAGGCCGTTTGTAGGTTACTAATAGCATTTATATTTGTAAAGTAGACATAAATGTGGAGAAGATGAAGGGCGCAGACTGTGTTCTAGCGGCACAGGTTTAATTATTGTAAGTTTGGTGGAGAAGCGGCGGTGGAGAGTTTACCTCGGGTTATGCCGTCCGCCCCTTTATGCTGTGCAGACCTGCGCTGGGACTACAGGTTGCAAAAGGCTTTTAGAGCTGGAATAATCCGCCCTTTTTTTCCCTCACCCTGGGTGCAAGTGATAATAAATAAATCACAAATCTTAGCAACAAAAAAAAACAAAAATCGCCAAGTGAAAAGCACCACGCTGGTCGCCTGCGTGCACAGCGGTGGAAAGTGGCGTTAAAGGCTGGGAATCTGCAGCGTGGGGTCCTGCTTTGGTTAAGAAACACACAGGGTTAGCGGAGCTTGCAGTGTGCACAGAGGCAGCGGCGGTGGAGAGTTTACCTCCGGCTAGCCCGAGGCTAAAGCTAACTCCGACATACGTTAACATTGTTGGCATACCACTTTCAGCGCTTCCCTTCGTGCACCTTCTCGCCCCCTCCTCGCAGTCCTCAGCCTCTGACCAGTCGAAAGCCTGCTGCTGGCCGCCGTCGAGGGCCTCGGCCATTTTTTCGGCCGCGGCTCGGTCCTCCGGTGAGACGCATGTCGTTTTGTCTGCTGCTCCGGCGGCACCGGACTCGACACCAACCTCCCCAGAATGGCTGGCAACGCCGCCGCCGCCGTTGTCGCCCGCGTCCTCCTCGCCGTCGGGGCACCCCGCGGTTTTGTCGCCCGCCGCCTCATCCGTCCGGCCCGGGCTGCATCCCGACCCCGCCGCCGCGGCCTGCTCCCCAGATGTTTCCACATCCTCCGCGGGGGTTTTCTGTCGATTCGGAGTCTTGTATGGGTCTGCGGCGGCCATGTTTCACCCATGCACCCCCTTGTCCGAAGCACACAAGGATCATGAAGCCAGGAATTGCATTTCCGGTCGGAGCCTTCAAAATAAAACCGCCGTCGCCGACGAACAGACGCGGCTCATTATTGGAGAGAACACGTGTGAAGCTTTAAATTATACATTTCCAGTTGACTTCTGTTGTGGCTTTGTTGTTCCACGCGCTGCACTTAAAACTTTATTATGATTCACCACAACTTTTCAACTTAACCAGAGATCAGGTATCCACAGGTCTATGGATCAAAATAACTCATCATACCTGCTTCTAATAATGCAAAATTTGGCATAGCCTAAATTAGTTTCATATTCAGTAATGCATTTGATCAATCATAAGATTTAGCACCATTTTATTTCTATGACACAGTCACGTTTTTGAAATGATCACAAACAATTATTTAACGACTCAGTGATTTATCAAATTCTGGCCTTCGGAAATCACCAACTTGACTTTTTATAGGCTGGAACAAACTCACAAGTGACCAACGTGTTGCTTTTTGCAGCCCATAGTTTGTATTTTATTAAGTTTCAGCACATTTACTCTGACAGCATCTATCTACAAAAAAATAACTTGTGCAGAACTACATAGATGATGGCCATATAACTCCTCTGTAACTATTTACAAACATCCATGATACTGCATGCAGGATTATCAACAGCCGCTAGATCCTAAGGAATGCTTTCAAAGTCCATCATAAACATGAGTTCATCTGAATTCAACTGTGATGCAGATATATGTTTTTTTGTTCAAAAACTCTTTAAAATATAACTGTCTCAAAATGCACTTTCAGAACATAGCTTAATGTTGTCCAAACAAACTTTGGAAAAGAGTGAAACTACTGAAACAGAAGCATGTGGTGGCTAGGCATGGGCCAGGTTGCTAGTATCAATAGATTAAAAGTTCATAAAAAAATTAATAAAAAAGCCGATCAGCCTGATTGATCATTCCCTCCCTGCTTGTGTGGAGCGCAGAGTAATGCAGACCCTCCTTGACTTCCTGCTACACACTGCCAGTCAGCTGGCTTCTGCGCTTTTTTTCCTAATAAGAAAACAAAACAAAAACAATACATCTGTTTGGAAATATTCACATTAAATAAACATAAATTTGGCAACTTTTTTGCACAACGAAAAATAAATTAAGACCATCAAAAAACAAAAAGGTATGCGGAAAATACTGATTGGTATGATCGTTTTAAGCAACACACCGTTCACCTCAAATAGTCGCGAAAGACCGACTCTGCCGTCTGCGTGACCAGATGTTTTAAATTTCAAATCCCTTTTACACAGAGGGCTACAGAAAGTACTGGCTCGAGTGGGCAGCGTTTTCTTTGGCAGCACAGAGTAACATTAGAGCTTCCTCTGCCCCAACTACTGCTGTGTACTGCTAGTCAGATGGCTTAAAGAAAGCCTCTAAACCAAGGGTGCTCAACCTGTACAACCCAAAGTGCCATTTCCCCACATTTAGAGCCACCGTTTTATTTTTATTGTCCGGTTTTAAAAGGAAGAAAAGCTTTTGCAAAAATAATTTTCTCCTTTTCTTCTATTGGATGTTGATATTCGGAGAAAATTGTTTAAAAAAACAAAGCAGTTGACACACTCATGACAAGAAAGATCTAATATATCTAAAAAAAAATATTACTGGTAGTTTAAGTGTCAGTCCTTGACACTTAAAGTACCAAGACACATTGGATGTCCACTAAGTGTTGTGTAAATCCAATGCAATTATTCCAGGGGGAGAAGCTTAAAAGTGCATTTATGTTGCCATTTAAAAAACAACAAAGTTAATTTCAAGTTATAAGGAGCCATTGTAGAAGGTTAAAAGTGCCACTTGCTGCTCCGGAGCCACAGGTTGCAGACTTTTGCCCGTTTGAACATATTTCTGGTCACAAAGAGACACAGATAGTCATGGTGTGGAAACTAAAAGAGCGTCACTTTACTCTTGATAAGGTAACTGATATAAAACAAACTGGTGTCAATTAAAACAATTAGGTTGTGAGACTTTCTTTTAAATTACCATATTAGTTCTGTGTAATTTGGTATTTTCTTTAAGCTCGTTATACAATTAGAGTCTCATACCGGCCCATGCCTAGTGGCGACCAAACGCCCTGAATAAAAGAACCACGGATCTGGTTCTATGTCATTTTCTTATTTCCCCGACCTTCGTTCCTGTCCGGTGAGGGCACAGAACCAGCCCCTCGAAACAAATCAAAAAGCACAGGCATACATAAGAAGGTACTTATTACAGCTGTAAAACTACGATTTATGAAACGAGTGCAGATCACAAGTAGTTTATGACGATGCAGTTAGTCAGGAAAACTGAGTCAGGATTGAATCTGTGAGAGCATCACTGAGCTCCGCAGAGAAACATGCGTACCGAGCCTCAGACTCTATAGTAAGCCTTTTTTTTTTATCCTGGGAAAGTTTCTCGAGTGAAGCCGTCACTTTGATGCTCAAATGTATTCTCTGTAGTCTTAACACAGACCTATGCGACCATTGTTGTGGAACCAAGGTAATGTTAAGGCCACCCTGTTGTCTCGCGTCTACTTCACCAAAACTGCTTCAGTCCTTTCAGGAAAACAGACCTAAGTACACAATGGCGTACAGATATGGAGTGAGATGTGAAACAGGATATAACTATTAATTATTACAGAAATACTGCAAGTAAAAAGAGCATCACATTTCCAAACAAGAGTTTTTTTTTTTTTTGTTTAAATACATTCTCAGCGGCGTCTTTTGCGCCTGTGGTCCAGAGCTCTCCCCCGCCGTGGCCGGTGCAGGTTTTCGCTCGTGTCTGCGGCTGGACCGGGAGAAAAAGTGCCGTGGATTTCCGGGGATGATGGTGCGGACGCCGCCGCTACGGCTGGCTGATTGCTGGAGTGCTGGGCGACCAGCGGCTGCTGCTGTAGGTGTGTTTGATGCTGCTGTGTCTGCTGCTGCTGCTGCTGCAGGTGCTGTTGTTCTATGTGCTGCAGCTGCTGAGGCGTCTGCGAGGGATGCGCTTGTTGTCCCCGATGCTGCTGGGGCTGCGGCTGGTGCTGGGCCTCCAGCACTCCCAGAAGCCTTTGCAGGAGGACATTGTTTTGCTGCAGGCTGACTACCAGTGCCTCTTGAGAAGCAACAAGGGTTCTCATATCCTGTCGGAAGCTTTCGCCGAACTCCCGCAGGCTCTTCTCGACCCGATTCCCCAGCTGAATCGCTGCCTCCCCCAACCCCCGGAGCTCATCTTCGAGCCAGGAGCCGCGAGGGGCGGCTTCAAGAGGACCCTGCTGCGTTCCAAACGATGGCTGGGGGCTGCTGGGCTGGGGGCTGCCGGGCTGGGGGCTGCCATTCAGGAAAGGAGCACTGTAGAGAGGAGAAGGAGGCAGCCACCGCTCCGACGTAGGTGGAGGTCCTATTCCCAGACCCAGTCCCAGTCCGAGTTTGTCATCTATGCTGTTTTCCACGGGCTCGCACTCAGGCTCTCCCATGTCCCTCTCCCGCTCAGAAATGTCCTCCTCTTTCTCCAAGCCATCCCTCTCTGATCCGTCCACTCCCATACCTGCATGACGTGACCAAAGGTTACTGCGAATACCGCCGCACACGAAGAGTCGACACTGCAAAAAGCGAGTAAGTAAAGTTTTCTTGAAATGAGTGTATTTGTCCTTGATTTGAGCAGCTAAATACGATTATTTGCCAAAGAAATGAGCTTTAACCCCTAAAACAAGACAATTAGATACACAGCACTTGAAATAAGATGATGGAGATGAGTTGCTCCTATTTCAAGAGCAAAAATCTGATTCCATTGGCAGATCACTTGAACTTGCCTGCTCAAATCAAAGACAAATACACTCATTTCAAGAAAACTTTACTTACTTTTAGCTCCCTTTTAGCAGTGAAGAAAGACAAACAGATCTGTTGTGGTTACCTCCATCAGAGTCAGGCAAGCAGGGCAAAAGGGGCCTTAGCCTGCTGCTCTGCTTCTGCCTCTGCTGCTGGAGCCTCGGACTCGGCTGAGAGGAGCGCCCGAGCATCGAAGACCCCCTGCTGGACGGCAGGTAGCAGCTGCGATGGCGGGCGTCCGCCAGCCTGCCCCCGTTGCGCCTCTTTAGGTCGTCCCAGCGCTTCTTCACTTCTCGAAGCGTGCGCGGCACTCTGGACACGGCGTTGACTCTCTCCAGGATCCCCGCCCAGATGCGCTCTCTCTCCCGCCGCCGGAGCCTCCCGGCAGGGCCAAAGAGTTCTCCTTCGCAGCGGGTGACTTCTGACACCAGCACCTCCAGCTCCGCCCCGCTGAAACGACTCTTCCTTTTACCTGCCCCTCCAGCGGCCAGCGCAGCTGACATGGCTCTGTCTGCGGGGAAGAGGTGAGAAGATCTACAGGTGAAACAAGTATAAAAAGAACACGTTTCACTTATTGTCTGACGTCAAATCAGGAAAAAAATGTGTTCCTTATTTATTGGTATTGGCTAAATGGAAGAATAATAGATTTTTTGTTTTTTCTTCCAGTTGAAATAAATCCTGGGTAAGATGTTGGCCAGGAGGTTAAAGCTTGGGCACCAATGGGTCTGCCAACTGGACGATGACCGTAAAACTTCCAAATCCATAACAAAGGGACTTAAAAACAAAAAAATAAAATGTTTTAGAGTGGTCCAGGGAGAATTTGTGAGCGCAGCTAAAAACGTGTGTGTGTGTGTGTGTGTGTGTGTGCACACAGGCGGAGCCACAAGCCCGACTCAGTCACCGGAGAGAATCCCACAGATCCCTCCCAGATCTGTGGGATTCTCTCCGCGGCAAACATGGATTTAAGAAACAAACCAGTTTCTGCTGTTAACAACACCTACAGAACCAATGAGCTAAATTAGCTTTAACTTCAGTTTGAAACAAATAACCAGGGAGTATTCAGTAAAATGTTAGAGGGGGATAGATGTAATCTACACTAAAGACAGAATTTCAACTGACCTGGACTCTGTCAACAGGGTTTTTGAATCACTCCACATCCTTAAAAGGTGCATAGCCCCGTTTTTTGACTTTTTAAAATGTATTTATATGTCACTAGCTCACTCTGGTTGTATACAAAGTTTTCATGAAAGATTCATGAAAGAACACGTCCTGCTGGCGTATTAGTTGTTATTTTTGGTGTGTCGCGGCTTGTTTTTGCTCAATTTGTTAGCAAATAAAGCCTTTCATGCATATTTAGAGTAACAACGGAAGTACGTCACTGCACATGTGCAGCAGGGGATAAAACAAAGAAGCAGCTAACTGCTATTAGCATCCCCCACCGGAACAATGAAGAACGGTCCAAGATCCAGTGAAAAAAAAATATGATTCCAAGGGTGAAAACACTGGAATGTGGCTGGGAATACAGTATGAACGTTGGTGTTCACTGAAACAGACACTAAACCTGCTGAGGCTGTTAAAGATTTTGTAGATTGGTTTATTTAATTAATAACGGTTGGTCTTTGATCACGTTGAACTGCCGCTTTACTGCAAGGCATTGTAGAGGGTCAGGCTCAGTTGGACATTTTTTACAAGTGATTTATTAATGTAGCAAACCGGCATTATGGTAGTTCTGTCATACTGCAGCTAGATGGCGCCACGTCTGTTTAAATCTGCTTTTCGCACCCGGTGCTGGGTTCTATTTAGCCTGGTGTATATAACCTTATTTTATCATGATTAAAGAGTTTTTGATCTTTTTTTTTAATAATCATATAATGTGGCTATATACCTTTAAAGCCAAAGGGATCTGATGGTGTGACGATATTTGTTCTAAAGACATTTTCTGAGGAACCCACGCCAGCTTGGTGTCAGCTTTTCTCGCTCTCTACATTGACACTCATTCTGTTCCTGAGCTTTGGAGGAAAATAAATAATTTAAAAATCAGTTCTTATTCAAGTTCCTGAGTAAGTTTGTTCCCTGGTGAACAATGATTTTGGAGCAGTGGTCCTCTTGTCCAACGTGAGGAAACCAATCAATCAGCCACCCCTGGATCCATATCCGCTTGCATACAAGAGGAAACGGAGTACAAGCGATGCCATTTTAACTCTTATGTGCCCCGTTTAAAGACTTATGGAGAGGCCCTCCACATGGAAAACAGTTTTATTTTTTTAGGATAGATTTTAGCTCTGCTTTTAATTCATTTCAGCCACATGTCCTTCTGAAAAAAAAACAAAAAAAAACAGAAAAATGGATAGAACTGAATATGACCCATTTTTAAAGCGTTATCATTTATTCTGTTTTTTTTAGGCCACAGCTGGTGAACTAAACTGTCTTTTCTCTGTCAATTGACCTCTTTAATTCACTCTTTACACTAATGCTTGTGTTAACTCCCAGCCAAATCAATATGTCCCTTCTTAAAGAGCCCAGAAGTCCCTCAAATACCCAGGAAGTCACATTGACAATGACCTCAGCTGGCGAATACAAGTGGACAGTGTTTGTGCTTGGATCCATCAGCGTCTACACTTCCTGCGCAGACTCGGGTTGTTTGGTGTTCGTACAAATGTTCAGATACGTTTTTACAGAGCGACAATTGAGTCAGTTTGAAGGTGTGGCAGTGCATGCTGGTTTGGTAACTGGACTGTAAAAATCAAAACGTTCAACTTTGATTAAGACAGCTGCAAAGATTAAGACAGCTCCTCTAACTCCTCGTGTCTCACTAAACTCAGGACGAAGGTCCAGAGCTCTTCTCTAACCGGCACAGGCGTTCATTTCTCTCGTTATCGGTTAAAGTTATTTATGAACACAGGGCGTGAGACAAACGTGTCCAGAAGAATGCAAAACATAACTTGGTTCTCATGAACCAGTTTGGTCCTTCAGTTTTAGAGGTTGTTTTTTTTATGTCTGCATGGGTTTCTTCAGTTTTTATCCAGTCAGGAGAATATGGCCCCGTTTTAAGTAACTTAACTTTATATTGTGTTATAAAATTGTGTTTGTTTTCTTTGTGATGTTTTGGTAGAGTGCAGTCTGGCTGTGCAGTGTAATCCATGTGTCTAAGGCAAATTTATTTCACTCTGACTTTTATACCAATTCTACAAACTATCGTGACGATTTTGTGTTTTTCTTCCACTTATTTAATGATTAATGAGTACATTGTTCCACAAATCTTTCCTTGAAGTCTTAATTCATCTTTTATTCTGAATAAATCTCTACCCTGTTAAATATAAAGAGTTTTTCCAATTCATATGGTTTTAAAAAACTGATCTTAGAACCTTAATATAATTTACTGTGGCCTAATATTAGTAGGTCACTGTGGGTGGACCAAACTGTTAGATTTATCATTCAAAGACCTATTTCTCACATTTTCCAACTACATTAAATTTACTTTATCTAGAAACCTGACACTTTCTTGAAATAATTTTTAAACAAAACTAAGAACTATTTTAGTCATAGTTGGTGAAAATTAATAAGAGAACAAAAAAGGTAAAGGTCAGCTTTTATTTGTATAAAATATACCATTCATTTTTAATATGATTTACTAAAATAAACTTTTATCAGAAACAAGGAGCGCTGAATTTTCATCCATCCATCCATTTTCTAAGAGACAAAACAGGACAAACAACCATTGACTCACACACTCACACCTAAGGAGAATTTAGAGAGGCCAATTAACCTAACAGTCATGTGGGAGGAAGCCGGAGTACCCGGAGAGAACCCACGCATGCACAGGTAGAACATGCAAACTCCATGCAGAAAGGCCCAGGACAAAGGTAGGACTCGAACCCGGGACCTTCTTGCTGAATGGCAACAGTTCTACCCACTGTAACACTGTGCAGCCCCGAATTGAATTTTGTATAAAAAAATAAATAAAAGGCAATACACGCTGCATTTAGTACACATAAATGTAGCAGCGATGTGATGCAAGTAATTTTGATGCAAATCATTTCCTGTCATTATTTCTGTGGTAATTTGGAGTCAAAATTGAAAATAAAAATCTCATAAATTGTCCAGAAACGACGAGTAGGAAATTGCCTTTTGTTTAATATCCATGTTATAAAACTGACTTTCTTCAATATTTTTAAATTGGCTAAAATAATGGGGTTTTTTTGGTTTTTTTTTTTTAATCGACTTGTTGTTGCACCCCTAGACATATCAAAGCAACATAGAGCAGCATAATTGTAAAGAGGAATTCAATTTTATGCCTGGTTTTCAAACTTTTTTGTGTAATTTGAATGAATTCTCCATTCCTCCGACAACCCCAAGTTAAATTAAATGCTAACAATCGTCTTCAGTAGTCACCTAATTAATGCACCTCGTCTCTGAGCAATTTAATCTCACAATAAAAACATTTTTTTTTTTTTTTTTTTTAGATACCATTAGTGGCTTAATTAGGGAAGCACACAAGTAGCAAATTATAAGTCTGGAGGAGCTACAGAGGTCCAAAAATCAGGTGAGAAAACCTGCTGTCAGGACAAGTTAGACACACCTCCAACCTGAACTTTTTTCAGACAACTTTTATAGAAATCTGGGGAAAAGTTCCATTAGTGGTTTCCCATAAGCCATGTAGGGGGTGTAGCAAAAATGGAAGAAGATCCTCTGGTCAAACTGCGAATCACAAGCACTGCACATCTTCCTTAGTGGTTAGGGAGCCGGGCCTTTGCGTCTTTTAGAGGCTGCAAAGGTCGCCGGTTCGAAACTCAGTCAGTCACTCTGGGTCTCTCTGATCAAGATCCTTGACCACAGATTGCTCCCCGTGCGTCACTCTGTGTGGCAGCACACTGCTCCCTGAGGGAGGGGTTAAATGCAGAGACTAATTTCCCCTCTGTGGGTCTACAAAAGCAAATATTTGGTTATTTATCTCTAAACATGATGTGGGCAGCAGCATGCTGTGGAAAAGCTTTTCTTCAGTAGTAACTGGGAAACTGCTCAGAGGTGATGGGAATATGACTGGAGCTAAGTACGGGGCAATGAGAGCGGAAAACTAGTTAAAAGGCTGCAGAACACTTCAGACTAGGAGGCCGGGATTTGGCTGATAAGTGCTGTATCCAAAGACATGCCACAATTTAAACTTTCCGCTGAAGTTACAGACAGCCACCGCACAGCTACAGGTTCTAAAAAGGGATTTAAATGGACAAAGACTTTACCGAATTGCATAACAAAATGCAAAGTCCAAAGTCAGATAAACTTGCAGCGTGGCTCCCGGACGTGAACAACTATTCGACAGAAATAGAGCAATCACTACAAATTGCAGTGTGGATTTGATTCGTTCTCGCTGACTCTTCCCAAACGCTTAAAGAAACAGCATTTGTGTTCCCCGTTCCCCAGACTCCCCTCACTTCTCCGGACTTACTCTGCTCAATGGACAGGAGGTCGTCTGAGGACATGCCGGGCGCCATGATGTTGGGATGCACCACTACCACGTTGAAGGGAAGTCCTCCAGCTAAAGCGCTGGTCTGGTCACAGCTGTTCTCCGAGTCTTCATCCTCCCTGGGGAAGCCGTTCTCTGAGGCCGGCCCTCCAAAGGCTCCCTCCGGGGACTCCACTTTGATGTGCATGGGAGGTGATTGCTCGTACAGCAGCCCCCCCTCCTCGTAGTACTCAGTCATGGATCAGACCTGGTTTAGAGCAGAACTGACTGGCGGGCCAATTCTGGTACTGGCAGCCCCCTCCCCATCAACTACAGTTCAAGGTTTCATATGAAGCCGGTATTCCAACATGGCTCGGGTTTAACAGACTCTGAAGCAGGCTTCTGAGGAAAAATAAAACTGATCTTTAAATACTGTTTTATACAGTATCTCTTTAGAAAAGTCTAAGTCATGGTTGGTAAAATGATCATGTTCTCTGGTTGTACATCCGTAGACGCTTTGACGTCTACCTCCGGCATCTCAGCCCTCCTCAGGTGCGCTGAGGTGTCCCTAGAACCACCTGCGGGGTGTAGGAGGAGGCAGGGCGGGGGCTACGTGGACCCCTCCATCCATCTGACACACAGCAGCACCCTCCAGGTGGAGACTCTCCTCCAGGATCTGAAACACAAACAGAACAGAAACACCACTAACTGGGCAGCCACCACGCCTCCGCTGGCCTCTCTGTCTCTTTTGCCTCCCCCCCGACAGCATTTCTCCCGCCCCCGTGTCGCATCGCTGCGCATTTCTAGCTGCACAACATCCGCAATGGCTGCGCATTCCGCATACATTAAGGAGCTAATGTTGAACCGGAGCTAGCAGCTAGCCTGGGCTGCGGGGTTAAAGCGGCAGCTCCCTGCGGGCTGCCGGCGTCAGGAGGAGCTGGGTGGGTTAAAGAGGGGGGTGCGACCGTGACCTACCTGGAGACGAGTCCCCATGGGAGGCGAAAACCCAACAACAACAAAGAAGAAGCTGGCGTTAGCAGCCGATACACAAACCCGGAGACCGTCGCCTAATTAGCACGTCATCGGTCGGCGGACGGCGTTCGGGAGCAGTCGACGAAAGAGGCTTTGCGTTTTTAGCCGACGTGCCCGAGCGTTGCTAAAACGGTGCGGTTTTACGACATTTGCGGCGCTTTGGGAAAATAAAAACGAATTAAACACTAACACCCTTTTGAACAAGTTCACATTTCAACGGCTTTGAACCACGTGGACCATCACAATGATCTACAACATGCACTTTATAGGTGTACAGAAATCTGCGTGGTGTGGCGGGCATTTTTATTCACCCTCCTTTACCCTGATACCCCTAAATGAAATCTGGTGCAGTCACCTGCCTTCAGAAGTCCCATATAATTAGTCCTAATTAATTAGTTTGTAGTTTAATCTCGGTTTAAATGCAGCTGTTCTCTGAAGGCCTCAAACAGTGTTGCCAGATCACGCGAGAGAGTTCTGCAAAGTCGCTGGTAATAGGCGGAATTGGCAACACTGGCCTCAAAGGTTTATTAGAGAACATTACTGAACAGTATTTTTTTTTTAAGCAGGGTTAGATTACAAATCAATATCACTCAATTCATCACATGAAAATGAAAACAGCAAGCCTGCAAAACTACCAAGACATGGCCATTGAATCCTTGACAAGTAAGGCAATGAGAACATTGATCGGAGAAACAGCTAAGTGGTCATTGGTGACTCTGGAGGAGAAGCAGAGGTCCACAGCTCAGGTGGCACAATCAGTTAACTGAACAGCCATTAGTCATTTAAACGAGGCATCTATAAGAGTAGCCAGAAATAAGCATTTGTTGAAACAATGAAAAGTCCTGTCAACAGTCTGCCATCATTTATGTAGCTGACATGGCACAGTGAAACGTGGTGGTGGTGGTGGTGGCAGCAGTATGGTATAGTTGTGGCTATGCCTAACTTAAGCAGGGACAGGGAAGCTGGTCTAGGTTGATGGAAGGATGGGTGGAGCTGAATAAAAGGCAGCGATGAAAGAAAACCTGCTAGAAGCTTAAAAAACAAGAAACTGGAGTGATGGTTAAGCTTCTAACAGGAAAACAACCCTTAGCTTAAAGCCAGAATGACAATAGAATGGGTCAGATCAACACATATTCATGTTTTAGAAAAGCCCAGACCTAAATCCAATTGAGAATCTGGAACCATCCAATTTGATGAAGACTGAGCTATTTTGAAAATAAACCTTTAAATTTCTCCTTTTTAATTATTGACCAGCTTGAAAATTTTGTTAATGCACTGCACTTACATTAATGCAGATTTGGAAGAGAAGCTTCAGCTCTGGTTCGAAGTTCGGCTATTAAAACAGGTTCAATCTCTGATTAAATTAAAAATGCAATAAACTACGATTCAAAGCATTATTTACATAAACCTTAAAAACAAATTAAAAAGATAGCCTACGCCTGAATTCACACACAAAAAGTCTTATTTGGACAGAGGACCAAAGTTTCCACATCTCAAGGTTATTTCTTTCTCAGAAAAAGGGAAAAAGCGAGTTCCTGCACTGTCCAGCTGTGTTAAACATACAAAGATAAGGTATTTGTCCGCAGGCAGTCCAACATATGGCGAGAGGTCCCTTAAAATACAGGCCGATAGGATTGAACACACGAGATCTTTTTTAGTGACCAAGAATGTAAACAATTTTACATGAATAAGTGTACAAATGTGATATTTGATAAACTATTTGGAGATCAAAGCTTGGGTAATTTATGGCAGGAAACAGACAAGATGTGAGCTCAAAAATTACACGTGATAAAAGCTTAATTGCTGTTATTCAGATGGACTTGAACAATCTTCAGTTAAGACTCCAAGAACAACCACATTTCATCCACATTTTTCTTTCAAACAGTTGTATTTCAATGCAGATATAAGAAGTTGCCAGAAAGATGCCAGAAAAAGATCAATTATTTCCAACCTTTAGTGTGACGTTTATCCTGTATTATTCAGCTGCAACACAAACAAACCTGCTACAGGGAAGAATGCATTTAATAAAGAGTGGTGGTTTCTGAAGTGTCGACGCTAAACTGATGTTATGGTCTGATTAAATCAAACTGGAACTTTTTGCCACGATTACAAAAGGCATGTTTGCCACATATAATTTATAGCACATTACCTTAACGGCACAGTGCCCACAATGAAATAAGGTGGTGGCAGCATCATGCTGTGAAGGTGAAGGAAATTGTACACAGTTCCAAATACTAGTTAGTTATGACTACAAAACATTCACGGTCTGCTAGGAACCTGAGGATGAAGAGAGGTTTCATCTTCAGCATCACGGTGAGTACGCCCAAAGCAACGGAAAATCAAGTTTTGGGATGACATAAAGAGAGTTGAGAAGTAAATCTGACAGAAAATGTGTGGTCCCACCAGAAGAGTGAAGTGAACAAGAGACGTCTTCACAATCTGATAGATTTAGAGAAAATATGCAAAGCAAAGGAGGGAGGAAATACTGCCATGTAAATATGTTGCACGCTGATTGTTAAGGAAGACTGGCGCTGAAATAAAATCAAAACGGACTTCAAAAAAATATAATTTTTATGGGGTTGCACATTTATGAGAAACCAGGTTGTTGCAGCTTTTTTATTAACTTTTTGTCCTTTAACAGTTTTGTTTGACTGGTCATTTGAGTGGTGCAGAATGTCCCTTCATATTGTAGAAACGTTTAAAATGATTCATCACGGCCTAATTCTTTTTATGTGACAAAATCTGGACATTTTTACAGGAGCGAGAGCCGCTGTCTATGTACGTTGTACATTTAATATTCCTTCAGTATTCTTTGCACAGACATGTTAAAAGCTGTTAGACCTTTCAGCTTAGAAATAGCCAATTCAGAGAATTCCATATTTGTTTAGTAGCTTTGACCAGGATGCTCTTTCCCAGGTGAGATAATATTTAAGCGCTGAGCAAGTCACATAGAGAAATGTTTGAGAGCAAGGGACTGATAAAGAGCTGAAGTTAGAGAGTATATAAACCCCACCAGCTCTGCCCCAGGTGTGTGTGTAGATTCATAAGGTGCAACCATGAAGTACTTTATTCTCTTGGCCCTTGTTGCTGCAGCTTGTAAGTTTCTGTAAGGGATTCATTTATTCCCGTTATGTATTAAGTAAGGTTGTAAAAGTCCAAAAACTTTGGTTTACAGATGCTGCTCCCATTGAGGACGACAAGATCGTTGGAGGCTACGAGTGCAGGAAGAACTCGGTGCCCTACATCGTGTCTCTGAACGTTGGCTACCACTTCTGCGGAGGCTCCCTGGTCTCCAGCACCTGGGTGGTGTCCGCCGCTCACTGCTACCAGTCGTGAGTCAATCAGCCGTGAATTCAGTTCAAATGACGCTAAGAACCGCAACAAGTCACAACATATACACGTTCTACCCTCCTTCTCTCTGCAGTCGCATCAATGTCCGTCTTGGTGAGCACAACATCGCCGTCAACGAGGGAACAGAGCAGTTCATTGACTCTACCAAGGTCATCCGTCACCCCAGCTACAACAGCTACAACCTGGACAACGACATCATGCTGATCAAGCTCAGCAGGCCCGCCAGCCTGAACAGCTACGTGGGAACCGTGTCCGTGCCCTCAAGCTGCGCCGGCTCCGGCACCAGATGTCTGATCTCTGGATGGGGAAACACCCTCAGCTCTGGAAGTCAGTGCGACATTAAAAACATCTCAGAGGCACGATGATACCTGACGCACGTTAGTCTGACGAGGATACATTTCTCTGCTTACTCTCCCGTGGTTTTAGCCAACTACCCTGACACCCTGAGGTGCCTGGATGCCCCCATCCTGAGCGACACCAGCTGCAAGAACTCCTACCCCGGACAGATCTCCTCCAACATGTTCTGCGCCGGATTCCTGGAGGGAGGCAAAGACTCCTGCCAGGTAGGGCACGGAAAGCTGCAGCATTTAGAGAACAAGTCAGTCTTCAGAAGACCTTTCACTCACACCTCCTCTCGTCTTCTCTGTGTTTCAGGGCGACTCTGGTGGCCCCGTGGTGTGCAACGGCCAGCTGCAGGGTGTGGTGTCCTGGGGTTACGGCTGCGCCCAGAGGAACAAGCCTGGAGTCTACACCAAGGTCTGCAACTACAGCACCTGGATCCGCAACACCATGTCCTCCAACTAGATGGACAATGGAGTCACCGAGATCTGTCATGGAGCTGAACAATCTGTCATGAAAACAAATAAATGGTCAAGATAATGTCCTTGTTTGCCTTATTCTACTGGATAAACACAGATTGTCTAATGGAAAAAAAGTTTTTTTTCTTTCTAAATCAGCAAAAAATTAATAAAAAGTAGAAATCCATGATTAGCAAACACAGACCACACAATCATGCTAAATAAAGTCTCTTTGCGCAGGTCACTGAACTCAGTGGCTTATAAATGTTTACAAGTGTAAAATTAAACTGCACACATACCGGACCATATTAGAGGTGAAGATGATTAGGGTTATTTAACGTGGATTGGTGGCCACAGTGAAAAGAAGAACCAAGGATTCTTTAAGTAAAAACAATGACGATTAAAGCAATTCAGTCACTGTTTGCGTCATCCCTTTCATCGCTCTGACTTTTATGCTTAGAAGTGTTGTTTTGCTCACATCCATGAAAAAGGAAAAACACATGGTGATGATGTAGAATATTTTAAGATTTACCTTTATAGCTATGCTTTCTACGTCATGGTATCATGACCTGCTATTCACAAAAATAAATAGTATGTCCAAACAATGCAGATAGATTTGCATTAACAAATATTCTTTTGACTTTAAAAAAGGGCCTTTGATAAAAAGCTTCTGAAATCTATATTTTTTATGTCCCATAAAGTATTTTTTTAATGTATGATACTTTTGGGACATATTTTGTGAGCCTATGTTGGTTTATATTGTTTTATGAATGAAAGGTTTCTAATAAGAGTAACATACACTGCTCAAAATAATTAAAATAACCCTTTGATAACACATCAGGTCTCAATTGGGAGAAAGAAACTCCTGCTGGATAACCAGACTGAGGTGTTAGGAACAAAAGCATGCCACACCGCTAGACTCACTGAGGGTACAAACTGAAGTCAGAGAAAGTTAAAAACCAAGTTAAAAACCAATGCAGTAGGTTAGACAAAGTTGCTGAAACGTCATTGGAGCAACTAAAATGCTTCATGAGATGATAAATGATGTCCTGGGGAATCACCGACCTCCTGGACAGTCTGATGTGCAACCTGGTGGCATTGGACGGACCTAAACAGGATATCCCACAGATGTTCTTTTGGATTTAGGTCAGGGGAACGTGGAGGTCAGTAACTGGTATCCATTCCTTCATTCTCCAGCAATTGCCTGCTTACTATTGCCACATGAGGTCAGGCATTATCCTGCACTAGGAGGAACCCAGGACCCACTGCACCAGGGAAAGGTCTAACAATGGGTCTAAGGATTTCCTCCTGATACCTAACGGCAGTTATGGAGCCATTGTTTATCCTGGACAGGTCTGTGTGTTCCTTCATTGGTATGCCTTCCCAGACCAAGAATGACCCGACACCAAACCAATCATGCTGACACAATGCTCACCGCAGCCTCTCCAGACCCTTTCACATGTCACATGACCCCAGAGTGAATCTGCTGTCATCTGTCAAAAGAACAGGGCACCAGAACTAAACCTGCCGATTCTGATATTCTCTGGCAAATGCCAGCCGAGCTCCACGGTGCGGGCAGTGAGCACAAAGCCTACTAGAGGAGCCCCCAGGCCGCCCTCATGAAGTCAGTTTCTCATGGTTTGGTCAGAGGCATTCAGGCCAGCAGCCCGCTGGAGGTCCCTCTGTATGGCTTTGGTAGCACTCAACCTGCTCCTCCTTGCACAAAGGAGCAGATACTGGTCCTGCTGGTGGGTTGAGGTGTTTTCTGGTCACTCCCACAAGTAGTAAGTCAACAAACAGTCCGTTGGGGTCAAATAAAAATGCTAATGCACAGCAGTGGTATTATTTATTTAATTAAAAATTTCCAAAGCAAAATGTAGTTTATTATTACTGGGCACCATTATTGTGCCTTCTCTCTGCTGTCACATCCAGCTGAGACATGGTGAGCACAACACTGCCACCAAGGAGAGCCTCAGGAGCAATAATCTGGACAGTAACATCAGGTTGAACAAGCTACGCAGGCCTGCCACCCTGAACAGCAACGTGAGCCCTGCCCTCTAGCTGTCGCAACTACCGCAGAGTGAGAACTTTTAGATTGACAATATTTTGCAAGTGAGTCTTCATTAAGACTGGTTTTAAATGCGCAGAAAACATATTGTTTTCTGCGCATTTAAAACCAGTTTTAGACTCTTCAAACTCTCTTATAAAACCTGAAATGCTGTTTCTAGTTCTTTTATTGCTTGTGCTGCAGAGTGAGCTGATGCATAAATGATTGTGTCGTCAGCTTATAAATACAGTTTATCCTGGATATGTTTACTTAAATATATAAAAACTAAAAAAAAAAAGGATGGGAGCCAAAATGGAGCCCTGGGGTGCACTTCTAGTTATCTCAAGGAAGTTTGATTTATGGCCTTCTGCTTGAACACACTGAATCCTAACTTTTAAATAGTTTTGAAACCATATACAAGTTTTTGAACTAATGGCAGAACCCTGGAGCCCGATAAGAAGCGGTAGATGATCAATTGAATCAAATGCTTTGGAAAGATCTATAAATAATGCGGCACAAAGCTGTTTTCTGTTCTGGGCTCTGATGAGATCAGTCACAGCCATGGCAGCAGTAATAGTACTGTGACCCCTTATAAAGCCAGACTAATAATCACACAAAGTATTACTATTAGATAAAAAATGTTCCACCTGCAGTTTAACGTGAATATGACAAACAGTGAATGGTTCAAACTGATCTCTGTCTTTGTACACTTTTCTCTGTTGAATGAACACAGATTCACTCCTAACAAAGCTCAACAGTTAGAAACATAAGAAATATTCCAATCTTAAATAAATAAGCACAAGGTAAAATACATATAAAAGGAGAAAAACTGTTATTTCTACAATAAATGAAAACTTACTACGGATCATTTCTGTTGGTAGATCACGTAGTTCAGACCCAGTCATGCCATTTATCAAAGGTTTGGTCACTGAACCTCGATGTGGTTTAAGTTGCAAGATGGAATATTGTGATTATTGTCTGTGTTTATGCATCAGATTTCAGTTTGGATTTAGCATGGCATGGCAAGTTTATTTATAAAGCATTTTCAGTAACAAGACGATTAAAACTTTAGGATTAGTCGACCATCTTGGTGTTTTTGGATGGTGTCCTGGGAAGGGTGCCATCGGGGCATTCTGGTGTGTGCTAATGGGGAACTTCACTGACCAGGCGAGCAACCATAGTGTTACCTGGTGCAGAGTGATTGGTTTGGAACCTCCACCTTGATCTGAAGCTGAGAGGTGTTTGGTTTTTGACATTTGTGCTATGTAAGGGATATCTTTAATGAACTGCATGTTAAAGCAGAAAGTTCATAAGTGTACTGGATTCCAGGCTAGTGAGACACTTTTGGCCAAAGGTTGAGGACCGATCTTGTAATCGTATGACCAGCTGTACGGCCTATATACGCATATATATATATATATATATATATATATATATATATATATATATATATATATATATATATATATATATATATATATATATAAACATTTAAGATGAAAAACCTTCTTTTTCTGTAAGTATGTATGCACTTTTCAGAACTCCTCAAAGCGCCATTGTTTTAGCTTCACCTGATTCAAATTCTGCTAACAAATTGAAAAATCTCCTATTAAGCCCCTTTTGCGACCCGATTATTAATCGTTTAATCAAAAAGAAACTACACAACAATTTAATCAGTTAGTATATATATATATATATATATATATATATATATATATATATATATATGACCTAGTTATTTAAATTGAAATGTTGTGAGCATTGTGTTTTTTTAACGGTGTATACCATTCACAATGCATTTAAAATATAAAATATATGTTTTTTTAAGTTGAGGATTTTTTAACTTGTCAATTCTCTAAAAGTATCTTTAGATTATTCAAGTAAAATCAATAGATTATTCGATTACTAAAATAACTGAAAGCTTCATCCCTACATTTCCATTTCACCACTGAACTAATAATGAAATTCAGTCCTTTGGAATATATTGCCAGCCTATGTTGTTTTACATGGTAAATAAATTGAGAGTCAAGAGTTTAAAGTTTAAATGATATAAAGTGAAATGTACACCATTTAATAGTATCAATTGGTATTAACTTTACTTTTTATTTATAAATATTAGTATTGATTTGCAGTGCTCTCTGCCATGTTCATGTTATTACCACGTCAGCAAAATCCAGATGTTCATTTACACATGGTATTTTCCAAAGAGGTAAAAATAGGAAGCCTGTGTCCTTGGTCAGTCTGATAGCAGAGGGTTGAAAGGGTATATAAAGAACAGCAGTAGAGATGAACACGCACCCAGGCAAAGGACGCAACCATGAAGTACTTTATTCTCTTGGCGCTTGTTGCTGCAGCTTGTAAGTTTCTGTAAGGGATTCATTTATTCCCGTTATGTATTAAGTAAGGTTGTAAAAGTCCAAAAACTTTGGTTTACAGATGCTGCTCCCATTGAGGACGACAAGATCGTTGGAGGCTACGAGTGCAGGAAGAACTCGGTGCCCTACATCGTGTCTCTGAACGTTGGCTACCACTTCTGCGGAGGCTCCCTGGTCTCCAGCACCTGGGTGGTGTCCGCCGCTCACTGCTACCAGTCGTGAGTCAATCAGCCGTGAATTCAGTTCAAATGACGCTAAGAACCGCAACAAGTCACAACATATACACGTTCTACCCTCCTTCTCTCTGCAGTCGCATCAATGTCCGTCTTGGTGAGCACAACATCGCTGTCAACGAGGGAACAGAGCAGTTCATTGACTCTACCAAGGTCATCCGTCACCCCAGCTACAACAGCTACAACCTGGACAACGACATCATGCTGATCAAGCTCAGCAGGCCCGCCAGCCTGAACAGCTACGTGGGAACCGTGTCCGTGCCCTCAAGCTGCGCCGGCTCCGGCACCAGATGTCTGATCTCTGGATGGGGAAACACCCTCAGCTCTGGAAGTCAGTGCGACATTAAAAACATCTCAGAGGCACGATGATACCTGACGCACGTTAGTCTGACGAGGATACATTTCTCTGCTTACTCTCCCGTGGTTTTAGCCAACTACCCTGACACCCTGAGGTGCCTGGATGCCCCCATCCTGAGCGACACCAGCTGCAAGAACTCTTACCCCGGACAGATCTCCTCCAACATGTTCTGCGCCGGATTCCTGGAGGGAGGCAAAGACTCCTGCCAGGTAGGGCACGGAAAGCTGCAGCATTTAGAGAACAAGTCAGTCTTCAGAAGACCTTTCACTCACACCTCCTCTCGTCTTCTCTGTGTTTCAGGGCGACTCTGGTGGCCCCGTGGTGTGCAACGGCCAGCTGCAGGGTGTGGTGTCCTGGGGTTACGGCTGCGCCCAGAGGAACAAGCCTGGAGTCTACACCAAGGTCTGCAACTACAGCACCTGGATCCGCAACACCATGTCCTCCAACTAGATGGACAATGGAGTCACCGAGATCTGTCATGGAGCTGAACAATCTGTCATGAAAACAAATAAATGGTCAAGATAATGTCCTTGTTTGCCTTATTCTACTGGATAAACACAGATTGCCTAATGGAAAAAAAAAAATTTCTAAATCAGAAAAACTAAACAAAAAAGACAATATTTCTGTGAAACTATTGAATGTAAAGGGGACATGTCATCCATCATCCACTTTTTTTAGCCCTGAAATACATTTTGTTGTGCAATTGGAGTCTCTAGAAATGCAGAAAAGTGAAATGTAGTCTTTCCAGGAGCTGCGTAGATATCTTTATATTCTGTTTGGGTCATAATTTTCAAGCTGTTCAGTTTTCTCTATTTTTTATTGCGTTTTTTTTTTTTACAATTACGCCACAGCATTTGCTGTGGAACTGCTAACCAAGGTCATGGACTTCTGGCTTACCAATTTTACGAAGCTGCCATTCTTATTTCTCACTGGGATTTTACATTTTAAACTGAAGGATGGTGAAGCTACTGGTGGATAAATCAAAATGCTGGCCTAGTGGTTAGAGAGCAGGGTGTTTGCATCCCGGAGAAGCTGCAATATTCCTTGTTTAAGTCCCACAGGCTGCCAGTGTGGGCAGCAGTCTGTGGGCCTGAGCAAGAACCCTAGCCCCAGAATCCTCTCTGGGTGCTGCACGTCGGCAGCCTACTGCTCCCTAAGGGACGCAGAGAACACATTTCATTGGGATAAATGTTGCAATGACAATAAAAAAAGGGGCTGTGGGGCAACGATAACGAGGAGTTCAGACCAAAGCATTGCAGTTCTACTATATATAGACAACTGAATTATTTAAATGTGAAAATGAAGAACGGAGAACATGTGTCCCCTTTAAGGTAATTTAATCACTGTTTGTGTCTAACTGTTATCCTTAGTTACAGGTTTAGAAGTCTTGCTTTGCCCACATGTATCAAAAACGAAAAACACATAAATATCTCAGAATTTAACTTCGTAACTATGTTTTTTATCATTCCACAAAGACACACCATGTCTAAACAATGCAGATAAATATGAATCAGATAATTTTTTCAACCTTTTAAACAAAGACTTTGAATAAAGGACTTTTGAAATCTATGTTTTTATGTCTCAATTACCTCCACAGCAGATGCTTTTGGAACATGTTCTGTGATTCTGTTGTTTTGTGGATCAAGATTTGTAATAAGAGTAGAGATACACTGTTCACAAAAATGAAAGGAACACTTTGACAACACATTTGATCTCAATTAGGAAGAAAAAAAAAACGTGCGGGATATTCATGCTGATATGGAATGGGTATTGTGTTAGGAGCTAAAGGATGCTGCATCATTTGATGAAAATGAAAATTACCAACCCACTGAGGGCTTAATCCAAACAAACTGGAGCTGAATAATTGATGCGGCAGGCTAGTCCAGTTTGCTGAAATGTCTAAAGGTGCTACTCAGTTGTTTGTATGGCTAAGGATTTTATCCTGATAATATTGGCAGTCAGGGTGCCGTGGTTTATCCTGTAGAGGTAGGGTGTGACCCTATCTGTTAAACAGACACAGGTCGTGGGAACAGTAGCTTTCTATGCCAGTGTGCACACATGGGCAGAGTAACCAGTGCATAATAAAAATATTTCCCTATTCCCTGTGGTTTTAATTTTTTTAAACATTCTTAATTCTATAATTATTTGGGTTGAGAACTCAAACAAACCTGAAAAGCTGCACAGGGTTTAAAAGTGTTTAAATGTACATTTTCTACAAGACGGGCAATTTCAGAGGATGTGTTAAAGCAAAGATTAGTTGCAGTATCAAATAATAGCAAACAATAATTTATGCATGGAATGTATAGTCAAGTCAATCCAGTCATGTAGACAGATTTTCTAAGTAGCTACACATAATCCACGTGATCCTAGTTGTAATACAAGACACAATGATGCAGAAGATTAAATGCAGGATAGCTGTTAGCTTGGAAGCTGAAGTCAGCTTTAGGCACCGATTTACTAGTTAAGCAGCTTCATCTGAAGATGAAATGAGTGTGGCTTTCTAAGCAAGACAATAGTCCCAAACACGCAGACTAGAAAACTCCTAATTGTTTTCAGAGAATGAAATTTGCTGAAATGGCCGAATAAATCACTGGACTAGTGTCCAACGCAAAGTATTTTAAAATAGCTGAGGTCCAGAGAGCATAGAAAGGACCCAGATAATCAGCATGTGAAGGCATGTTTGTGTGCCAGCATGGGTCAAAATCACACCTGAGACTATTCTACTGTTATTCATAACCATATTATTAATAAATGTGCAATACTTACTCTGTCACATTTTTACTTTTGTTTCAGCCATGAATTTAAGACTACAACCACCTTTAGATTAGCTTTTTTTCATTACTGATTTAGTGTGTAAGTTTTTGTCCAAATTTCCTCATTGTGGGACAATAACAAAGTTTCTTCTCTCAAACTTTATATCTTGACTTCGTTAGGGGACAGCTTTGTTTTCTTGGTACCTGTGGATTGCTTGGGTTGTTACAACCTGTGTGAATTTGATGTCAACGTATTCGCTGGAAACACTTTGATACATTCAATACTTATTTCACCAGCTGCTGCTAACCGAAAAAATAAAACTCAATCAACAATATCTTGAATGCACAGTGAAGCTAGCCCACTGCAGGACTCGCGATTTAATAATGGTAATCCACATCACTACTTTATCTGTCTGATGAGGAGCCAAGTTCCCTTAGATAGGAAATGTATAATCCGATTGAATTTGACTTTGTAAAGTGCCTTCAGATGACATGTTTCATGAATTGGCGCTATATAAATAAAACTGAATTGAAGTATTAAGTCCTGTGGCGTGTGGCCCTCTCTGTTCGTTCAAGACATTTTCATACATCTTTACTGATAACAGTGGAGGCAGCAGCTGATGGAACCAATGTCCTTTCAAATTTTATCAAAATAATAAGAAAGAAACAAACCTACTATGTAAGTTTTCTTTAAAAGTATATATAAAAAAAGACAATTTTATGTGGAAAAACAAACTTTATTTTTAAGACAAACTATATCCATAAATCTATATACAAAAAAAAAAGTGTCCATCAAAAAACTATTTTCCATGATTCCAAAATACTCAAGGCAACAGCACAAGGAGCGAAACGCAATCTTTCTAAAGTTCACAGATACAACAGGAGAGGCATGTTTGACAGCCAGTGTACATATCAGCATAATCGCTAAATAAAAATAGTCCAACATAATTTAGGTTAACCGTGATAATGAACAAAGCTGGTAATCAGCCTTAAAACCTCAGGAGAAAATACTGACGGGTGTCTGAGAGCAAAACATGTCATTTGTGAACACGCCCTTCCAAACCAAAGTGATTTAGAAAACACCAGGTCCATGTTTAGTTTACAGTGATGTGCCCTGATCAAGTACACCACTCTGCTGTTGACTTTATCTGGCAGGGGAAATATTCAGCCATCAGTTTAAAAGCACTATACTCCTAGTACCAGCTCTTGTTATCGTTTTAGACTAGGCACATAAAACAAAACTTTCTCAGACTATCAAATTCAAGAGGATAAAGAATGAAGAGGAGCATTCGTGAGGCTTATTCTCTTTTTCCTACTTTTGCATCGTATCAAAATGAGCCTACGTGCTCAGACACATTCTTTAGGCAGAAATCCAATCCCTTTATTAGGATTCTGGTGTCTAACATTTGCCATGCTTTTCTGGCCAATGGCTGCTTCCCTTTTAAACAAACTTGAGCAATCTTAAAACGTAACATCTCCACATCTACTGCTTTTCCGTTAGTCTGACAGAAACTACTTTGATAAACTAAGGAAGGTGAGAAGCTTTTGCTTAAGCGGATTTACTAAACTGGACGAAGATGGACTCAAAATTGTTAGTAAACCAACAACTGTCTGGCAGAACGACCGACTACAAGTGGTTAAAGCGAGCAAACATTAAGAAGATTTTGACAAACAAGAACTACCTAATATTGGATTCTCACAGCATCATACGCTACGTTCACACTGCAGGTCTTGATGATCAATTCCGATTTTTTTTTGCTGAAATTTGATTTTTTTTAGGTGGTCGTTCATGCAACTATTAAATGTGACCTCCATCATACTGCTGTCTGAACGGCTCAAGACCGCAAAGCGACCCGCGTGCGCAGATAACAGAAGGACATGTCAAAGAGCAGCGCGCTGTTTACGGAAGTAATGGTGAATGTAATCGTTTCTGCAAGGGTTCAATAAAGTTTTGTATGAAAGGAAAAACTTCAAAAAGAAAAACAAAGCGGATACCGGCCGGCATCTCTCCTTTTTATTATTAGAAAGCTGTTGAGCAATGAGAGGCGACAATATTAAGAAATCATCATAGCAAGATGAAATAAGGTATGAAGAAAGCAGCACAGCTATCAACAATAATCTGTTATGGAGCGCTAACTGCTGCCGCTGTGTGGATGTGTAGTGAGAGACAGGAGAGTGATGAGAAAGACGGATAAAATGTGACATGACCCTTCAGACTGCGGACACGTATCCAAATTTGTACCACAGATGGAAGTGGCACAAATCGGATTTCTTGGGGGGTGAAAAGATGGGAATTGGGTCGCCTTTCCCTGCAGTGTGAACGTAGCCCTAGTCTTGAGTAAACATAACCAAAGTATTAAAAAAAGACTTAAAGCCAAAAACTCTGAACATGGAAAAGACCTAATTGGTTATTTGGAAATATTCTATCAGTATGAGAAAAGGGCAGTTTTCTTTAAGCCAGCTGACAGGCAGGGCGAGGTAACCGTTCTGGGAGGCGGTGGTGCTGCATTTTGTTCTCTTGCTTTTTATTATCAGAATGGTGAGAAGTGAAACATTACAGGTTATTAGGCTGTAATAAAAAAAAAAAAAACAAGCATACCTTGTTGACAGTAACCAGCCAAAGCCTAATAACAACAAGCAGCTTTAAAGTATTTTGCCAGTTTTCATTTTTTTTAGAACTACCTGTTTTTGCAGGTCTCAGGTTAAAGAGCACAAATCATATATGGTCACTTTTCCTAGTTGAATTTGATTTCTGATGATTATCCTAAGATCCCTCCAAATGTAAACTTCTAACCCCAACTTTTTTGGGGCTTTTTAGGACACTCCTACAAGTTTGAAATGTATACTTTAAACCAGGCCTCTTGCATGCTCCATATAATGGTGGAAAAGGTCTGAAACTGCAGGAAATATATCTCCACACACAGCACACCGTAAATCGTCTGAGGATCCTTCTTTCGATTTGCTGGTATTTTGAGGTGATTTCACATGTTTTAGGGGCATAATGGATTTTCCAGGTCCGTTGTCTTTAACTTTGTCAGGGCAGACGTTCTTTTCTTGGACTAAATGTGTCCTGTTGGGAGCATGAGTAGAATAGTCCGTGTCTCGATTGTAACTGGGGGACAATGGCGACGTTTGGGAATTTTGACCGGGGCCTTTCTGTGAGGGGCTTAAAACGGAGCTAGTTCTGTCCGCCGACGGCTGCGATGTTGCTGGATTACACTTGATGGGAGAGTGAGGAGCTTTAGCTCTCGACTGGGAACTGGCAGCGTTTGTGGTCAACACCAAACTGGGCTCCTTGCGCAGGTCTTGCACTGACGAATGGCAGAGCTGATGAGTGAAGAGCAGATCGAGCGTGCTGAAGCCACGCGTGCACTGCTCGCACTGATAAGGCAGGAACACTTTCTTTGGCCGCTCTTCGATCCAGTGGAACTCGGGGTGCTCGTTCATGTGCTCCCTGTAGGAGCCGGCGAACCGAAAACCCCGTCCGCACAGCGGACACGTGAAGCGGCCGCCCGGCTGCCGGTGGAACCTCTGGTGGTGCCACAGCTTTTTCCAGCTTCCCAGCGTCTTTCCGCACTGGGCACAGGGGTACGTCTGGTCGGACGAATGCGTGAGCATGTGGGCTCGGAGCCTGCCCATGTGTCGGAACTGCCGCCCGCAGCTGGGACACGGGTATTTCCTGGGGTCCGATCGGTTATCCAGCTGGTTTAGCTTCGAAACGACATACGAGACGGGGAGAGGCGGGCTGACCGGCGTCTGCGGCGGCTTGTCAAGGTTAGCGCCGCGTCGTCTGCAACGGGCGTTCAGTCTTTTTTTCTGCGGCTGGTAATCGGACGCTGCTACAGGACGCGGACGGTGAGCATGTGAAGAGCTTTGCGAAGGCACTCTGTAATGAATCATTGTCATCATCTCCTCCTCCTTTATGGTGCTGGGGACCTTCCTCTCCGCTGCGCACCGAATCCGGTGGGCTTCGAAATCCGACAGCACGCTGAACAGCTTGTCGCAGTACAGGCAGCGGAACAGCTTCGTGCCCGTGTGCTCCTTCATGTGATTGTTGAAGTTCTGCAGGTGTTCGAACACGTTCTTGCAGATGTGGCACGTGTACGTCAGCAGCGGCTTTATGCGCCTGTTGGCCTGCGAGTCGCCGCTGCCTCGCACCGGCCTGCACGTGTGGTTTTTGGCGTTGCTGTAGTGGGAGAAGGACTTCTCGCAGCGCGTGCAGTTGTAGCGCTTCACGGTCCAATGCGTCAGCTCGTGCACCCGCAGGAAGTAGGACTGCCCGAAGGCTTTGCCGCATATGTCGCACTTGTAGGGCTTCTCCCCCGTGTGGATGCGGACGTGTCTCTTGAGGGCGGACTGGAAGGGGAACGTCTTGCCGCAGTACTGGCAGGTTTTGCTGGCCTTCTTTTCAGCTGCGGATTCCTTCTGGACTTCCTGGGCGCTCTCGTAGCTTCCGTCCTGGCTGGCGTTTTCCGTCTGGTTCGGGATAACCGGGGCCTGCTGGTCGGCCGCCTCCGTGTGCGTCTCCATGTGGGCGGCATACTGCGAGATGGAGACTCTGATCTTGCACAGCTGGCATTTTTGATACATGTTGTTCTTCAGGTGCATCTTGAGATGAAGATTTAAGTTGGAGTTCTTGGTGAAACCTTTGCCGCATTCTGCGCACTTGAAGGGCCGCTCTCCCGTGTGGATGCGCTGGTGGACGACCAACTGGGACAGAAACTTGAACAGACGGCCACAGAAGTTGCACTTCAGCATGTTTCTGCCCCCTTTTTTGACATAGATGACATCATCTTTGACATCCGAAGCGTCTTCGGTTTTCACGTTGCCACAGTCTGGCTTTTCTTCAACCTGGTGGGCGGCCTCGGGTTTTTTCTCTACGTTGTTCTTGCTGATCACCAAAACTCGAACTACTCTTCTCTTCCTTTTGCCGCCTTTCTTGCACCTAAACACTGTGTGCTGCCTGGTGGGTAATATCACAGAGGGGTCGGCGCTGTTTTCTGACGACGTTTGACTACCTGACACAGGAGTCAACGTGCTGAGCTCTTTCGCGGCGTTGACAGATTTCTCGGTTATAGTTTGCGGGGTCTTTTCAGAGGATGATACCAAATCTTTGCTCGGAGAGTCTGCCCCCTGCACGTCTGCATTAATTGGAGGCTCAAGTGAATTAGAAGCGTTCGGCTGAGGCTCCTGTTCGCCGTCTATCCTCAAAGGCTTCATCACATCAGGACATTCGGTTTGAGAGGGGTTAACCAAATGTAACCTGTTAAGATCCTCTGCAGGAATACTTTCAGGCTCTGGAGGGGATTGGACTCCCTCTGTTAGTTGCATCTGCTGCTCTTGTACTGTCGACTCAGCAATGTTAGCGTTTAGATTATCCTCCTGCTTATCAGCACTCTGTTCCACCTGTTTCTCTGTCTCTGCTTTCCCTGCACAGTCTGCCTCAACGCTCGGCACTGGCGAGGCCTCTTTGGATTCATCCAGAGTTGCCACTTTGGCTGGAACTTGCTCATTATTTAGAGACTTTTTTTCGCTCCTCCTAATCCCATGATTGTAAATCGGGTCACTGCAATCTGTAGGAGGCCCCCATGTTTGCTTGATATCTGTATCGCCATCAGGATTCCCGTTCTGCGTGGAGGGAGGCTGCGCTCCTCTACTCCTCAGGGTCCACCCGTGGTTGCCTTTACGGGGACATAAAAAGGCGGCAAACCTCTTTGAGATTGTGCGTTGTACGGTGGCGGCTTCAGATTTCTTCGGCCGTCCTCTTCTTCTCTTTACCGGCAGGACGGCGTCAGTACCTGGTTTATCGTCCTGAGATGATCCAACGGTTACACTGCGGTCTGAATCACCGGTGCCGTGGTTGACGGAAGGCGCGGACATTGCTGCTGTGCTGCTGGCTTCTTTCAGCTGATCAGCACTGATGCCAGCCGCCTCCGAGAGCTTGATTTTACTAGGCCTACCACGTTTTCTTCGGACCTTCTGACCATCTATTGGGGAGCTTGTAGAAGTCAGCTGAGATCCCGCGTCCGTCCCTAGTTGTGGCAACGCATCCTCGCGTGGCTGACAACTCATGTCTGCCGTTTCAGAGCTCAGGTGGACGTCAGTCTCCATGTGTCCTGATGCCCTTAGAGCAGTCTGATTCAGATCGGTCGCACTCATGTCCTCACTGCATCTCTTATCCTCGGGTATCTGTTGAGGTTTAAAGAAAAACAGCCTTTAATGTATACATGTTTGCTTGCAATTAGAAAAAACTGAAATTGAGTCATACTAGACTCATTCTTCTTAGGCAAAAATACTGGCTAGTGGATGCTAGTTAATAGGTAAAGTAACAACCCAGTACCATGCAAATCTCTTTATACCACCTGGTCTTTTACACATTTTGTAAAATAGTAAAGGGTCTTGGTTTAAACAGTTCATTTCTAGTCATACTGCCCACTCAAAGCACTTTACACTAATGCCACATTAACTTAATAGCATTCACTAACGCGGACGCATAGACCAGTACCTAGATCGGTAGGCAACTTGGGGTAAAGCGCCTTGCCCAGGGGCACATCAACATGTGGCAGGAAGAAATTGGACTAAAACTTTGGAATTGCTATAACTACTGTTCTCACTTATCCATAGTTGCCACATGACATGCAGAAACCTTGATGAATTTTATCCAGATTAAATGTGATTGCCCAGATAGACTACATGGAGGCAGCACCACGCTGTGAGGATCCTTGTCTTCTGCAGAGACAGATAAGCTGCTCAAGGTTGACAGAAAGATGGATGAAGAAATAGAGAAAGAAAAGAGCAGCAAGTCTTTAGACAGCAGCAGAGGTTCCACCTTAGAGCCGTACAATGATATAATATCCTGTTAGGACGATTAAATGGTTTAGATAACAGGAAATTTGTCCGAAAGAATAAAGGGCCCAAAGTCCAGACTTAGATCAAACCCAAAACTGCTGTCTGCAGATAACAATCTGACTGAACTTGAGCAAGTTTGCAAAAAGGAATGGGCAAACGTTTCAGGCAGTAGCTGTTAAAATCTGGTCGATACAAAATTAAGAGTAATTGCAGCAAAACGTTGTTCTATAAAGTACTGACTCAGGGGGTAAATATGTACGTACACTACATTTTTCATGCTTCTATTTAAAGAAAAACATGCCTCCTATTCACAAAAAGCCCTACTTTGTGTGTTGGCCTTTCACAAAAACAGAAAAACCCTCTAAAATGTGTTGATGTTCGAGATCTTAACACGATAAAATATGGAAAATTTTAAATAGTATAAGTTTGCAGGGCCCTGTAAGTTTAGAATATGAGATATAATGGCCTAATGTAAAACTAAAACTACAATGCTACAAACGGAAAGTTCACAATATCACCACCGCGTCTCATAACTTTTACATTCACACATTGTTGTTTTTTCCCCTCCAGTGGCTACCTGCTTGTAGTCTGATGGGGCTTGTACAAAATTGCAGGGAGGGCTCGCCGAAGTTAAATCAGAGTCTGTATTTGGGTCACCGCTTCCTCTGCTAAAAGACATTTTGGTTCCCATGGCAAAACGTCTGCAGGAAAAAAAAGAAAAAGGAAAAAAAAGAAAAACGACAAAGACATGTAAGGCACCACAATATTTTATCACAATGTGTTGCATTGATGTTTAGCATTTACAGCCCAAAAGCATGTAAAATGTGGATGAAATGCTTGCTTGTGTCAACAGCTTACAAGTGGTTGGTTGCATTGTGCTTGTGCGGGGAGGATAAACAAGCATGGGCATCATCGGTTAATGGCGGTATGAATCTGAAGCAGACAAGTGGGGCTGTAATTAAAACATTCCATCAAGGTACATTCACATATATGTGTATACACACCGCACAGTCACTTACTATGAAAAGTCACACAAAGATGGTAAACTATTCATTTTTAGGATAACAACCCTCTCACCTTCCTGAACAAAAAATAAATAAATAATAATAATAATAATAATAATAATAATAATATATGTATGATGCTAGTTCAGATTGTTGTAAAATACAATAACAACCAGAGGCTGAGGGAAGAACCTCAGAAAACAAGTCCAGTAGTTTATTTCAGATTCTCCACTCGGGACAGAAAGGAAACTTCATCGCTTATGAGATATATGAAAATATAGGCAACTATTACCTACTTCTACATGGGTTAGTCGATTTTTACCTTGAAAATGAACAATATAACATTCTTAACTTCAATAACGTGTCTACTGCATGTCCACAACCCCTAGCCACAACATTAAAAGCACGGAAAAACTGAAATTGTCCGATTTCTACCTCGACTAGCCCTGACCAGAGCGGCCGGCTGGGAACCACAAATCTAACCTTTTCCCCATAAAGCGGATGAACGATATATCAGAGCCGACAGATGTTTGAAACAGCAACTCCCTTTGGTGTAGAAGCTGTTGCTGAGTGAAAAAAAAAGACAAGCGATGTTCCTCGGCTGTCAAGGGTGTCAGAGATCGTGAAGCAAATGTGTCCAACCACTGGGCCGGGAAATGCTTTGACCCTGTGACTGCAGACTGGACCACTGTGGATGGCAACCAATGTAATTAGGTTGGTCGGGTCAGACATGCAGCATGAACAGACTCTACCCACCAGACAGGTCCATTTGATTCGTTCTGACCCAAACATCTCCTTGTTATGTGGCCCCAACACATCTCCTGCCAGCATGGACAACAGTCTGCATGTTTCCAGACATCTGATCGGACTGTGTTGGTAATTTTCAGCGGCGCTGTGAGAGACAGCTCTGCAACCATGTGTTTTATTTAGGAAAATTGGTTTATCTCACCGTAAACATCTTTACTCATGAAGTTAGTCATCTATGGTTCCTATAGACAATCTGAAATGGAGGAAAACCGGCGATCGGGCGCAAAATGTCAGTGAACTTCTCAACGGGACAAATGGACGAGTTTTTACAGAAAGAAAACTAAACATATGAGCAATAAATAAACCAAACGCGTTAAAAACAGCAGAAGCGGCTGCTACCATCAGCCTGCCCTTCATCTCCCAACAAGCACTCCATCCGATGGAGACCTGGTCTGAACTGGACTTGTCTGTGCCTCCTATTCAACACGCAGAACATACTAAAATGGCTCCAACTTGCTCCCCAATCCCATCTGAGTAACCCTCCACCCCTGCAGCCAGATGCTAGTCAACATTAGAGCCCAGCGGGGTGGTTAACAATGAATGGCGGGCGCTTGTGGTTCGGGTAGGCCGGTTAGCTAGCTCTTGTTTTGTTAAAGCGTCGCAGGCCGACGGCTCCACGCCGTTCACCCCTGAATCTGCAGGGGAAAAACTTTAGCAGCGACACAGAGCGCCTACACGACTTCCCCGGCAGCGGTTCGCGGAGTCCCGTGGGTTGTAGTGGACACAAAGCGCCTGCCTTGCCTTGTCTGCGTGGGGTAACGACGGGTCGGCATTGGTTTCTGCGTGGCACGCACTGACCTGCTGCTCCGCTAGCTAACACTGGCTAACTCAGACCTGGCTCGCTCTGAGGCCGCTTGGAAACTTTTTACAGCGTAACAGTGACCTGGACACCGAGCTGCTAACGAGAACCGGGCTGTACCTTCTTCTCGGGGCGGGTTTCTGTGACGGGCCACTCGTTATCCATGCACAAAAGCCGCCCGACTAACGCTAATGCCGCCGTGTGGGGTGTCGGAGCGCGTCCACTTCCCGTTCCGTCGGAAAAAATAATCTCCACGAGGACGAGTAAAAACGCCAAACAAAATCCTGAGATGTCCCCGCGGTAATCGGTCTATTCTTTTAGACAACAATTATAAGTGTGCATAAACGCGTTTAGTCCGTGAATGTAGATGTCTGCTTTTCTGACCAAAAAGCCAAATTTATCAGGAATCACTTATGCATAAATAACAAAATTTCTCTCACAGCACCTCGTCTTGTTCTCAAACTTTCTAATTTCCGGACAGCCGTGCATTTCGGTTATTGTAGTTATAAACAGAGGAAGCCTTTGTTATTCAAGACCCAACGACCCGAATGTGTGTGGTGTTTACATTGACGTGTTGTGTTGTGTTGCTTTCACTAACAACATGCAAATGCCTCATAAACGCGTTGATGACGACCGACGTCGTTAGATCGCCGTTGTTTTTGGGCTTTTAAACTGCTCCCCCTGCTGGTGACGCACTATATGACAGCGAGGAGGGCTGGGTTAATTACACCGAAATCTGGTGAAGAGGCGCAAAAGTCTAACATGAACACCTAAGCAGTAAACTGTCTAAAGGTTACACTAATAATATATATATATTTTTAAACGGACGCATAACATCTTTATAAGTTCCGTTATTTTCCAATACATTTTTATATTTGATCTATTTTGTTTGTATTTCAGCTTGTAAAGCACTTTGTGCACCATGTAGATTGTTGAAAAGTGCTATATAAATAAAGTTTTATAAGTTATGAGCAGAAAAAGTAGCTTTCTGAACATTCAAACTATTTGGGGTTTTATTACTGGTTTGCTCCTCCAGTTATGACGACACAGCCGATGGTTGCTGCAAACTCTGGAAAGTTTTTTCATTCTCTGCACTCACTTGATTAACAGTGTATACCTAAATATCACAGCTAAGCCCAAAATTATTCAGACCTCAGAAAGAATAGTGATGCATTGAACCAAGATGTTTGTGAAGGGAAATGAAACACTCAAAAGATGAAATGTAAAAAAATGTGTTTATTTACATTTTAATGATGGCATGTCAAAAAAATATTTATACCCTCCACAATAATGAAGGCAATCAAATGCTCCTGATAAATGATAAGGATATTTTTGCATGTTTCTACTGGTATTTCCATGATTTATCCTCGTTGAGGAGCTCCAAGGCCTCCTCGGATCAGACTAAAGCCAGGACTGTGGCGGGGTACTCCAAACTTGTACTATCCCTTTCCATTAGAGCAACACGTCAGCAAAATATAAACCACTCTAAATTTAAATCGGCCTGGGGTATGCGTAATTTTGGGTTTAACTGCATTATCGTTTATTATAAAAGACTTGCCAGTAAAAGTTGCACCTTTTTCAACACCAAAAAAAGAAAAAAAAAGAAGAGTTTGAAAATATACTTTAATACATCATATACTGTTTTCATAAACTTCATAAACACAGGTGGCAGGAACACACAAGGTAGGAGGGGTTCAGTCCCACAGCTTTACAACAAATTCTCGTCCGACTAAAAACCTGATCAAAAACACAGTACCTGGTTTCCCCATCAACAGCGGATAAACCATGCACACATTTCATGACGAGGAACCTAATTTACACAAACTCCCATCCCAGGGGCAGGGACTTCAAACTCCCGAGCAATCTACACGAACACATGATTTTAGAAATGGATATCTGACTTAATAAAGAAGCGTTTGAACCGTAACTCTCTACTCCTAAAGCGGTCTGGGGAAAGCTCAGAAGCGTGTAGTCTCTCTGATGAAAAGACGCCGATGGCCCGCCCTCCCCTGGTAGTCGACATAAACGGCAACATGCAAACAGAATGTGCCTCGCTAGACTACTAGTCAACTTTTTATGGGGACAGACGAGGTTACTTGATAAATCACCTCAGCGGGCTTCTCAGGTCCACTCTCAACAATGAAACAGTCATCGTCAGACTCCCCTCCGGCGCCGCCGTTGACCGGCGCCGACACTTTCCCTTTATCCAGACTGACCGCCGTGTGTTGGGGCTTCTTTGTGGTGACGGCTGAAAATCCCAGCTTCCTCTCGCCGTTCACCTGTGGGGAGCTCGGGGTTACCTTTACAATCTTGTAATCTCGTTTGCTGGCCATCATGTGCTTGGCCATGAACTCCTGGGCCTTGACACACTTGTGCCTCTGGAGCCGCTGGGCGCTCTCAAAAGGAAGGTGGCAGACCCGGCAGGTGAAGCCGTTCTGTGCGCTCGGCACTGCCGGGTCATCGGCCGTCTTCTGTGCCGCGGCGGGACTGGCGCGACCCCTCTGGCCGCCTGGACTGAACGCGGCGAACTTGGGACTCTTCGCTGCCGTGGGGACCCCAGAGTAGGGTTTGGATGCGGTGGGATTCTGACTCTTTAACTGCAAAGGTGCGCTGATGGGCGGTACTCGACTGGCGCTATTGTTGTACGTCCTGATATTCAGGGTTTTCTTCGCGGCTTGAGGTGGCCGACTCCCCTTGCCGGCTGCGCTCGGGTTTTGGTTTTCCAGCTGCTGAGCAGAGGGGGCCTGAGGCGGACGGGAAGGCTGGTTCTTTTTAGCCACGGCTCCACTCCGGGGCTTGTAGCTCAGGGGCTTTGCGGTGATGAGCCGGTGTTTGCTCTGGCTGTTGGAATTGCAGGCGTGGAATCGAGGCACCAGCTTTTTGCTCGACAGCAGCAGCCCGCATCCTATGCAGCCGGAGACCTTATCCACCACGTGCGAGCTGTGGTGCGCGACCAGAGCCGCTTTTGACACGAACCCCTGTTCACATTTACCACAAGTGTACGGATTTGTCTTTCTGGAGTCGTGCATCGTTTTCAACAGCACAACGGGCTGATAGAGCGTCCAAAGGTCCACTGTTGGCGGACCAACGTCGGCGAAAATGTTTTGCACGGCGGCAGCGGAAGGATTGGAAAACAAATCAGGCACTTGTGGGACCTTCGCCGTCTGCGTGGAGACCCGCGAGGCGAGACCTGAAGTGTTGGGTACTTGAAGTTTGGAAATTGAGGGCAGGCTGCCCTCGCCGGGTGCCTTCCAGACAACCTCGCCCTTTTGCAGCCTTTTCAGCTTTTCGTCCTCTTCCCTGAACTTCTCGATGCGGCGCTTCTTTATGGTTTTATGATCGAGCACTTGATGCCCGGGTTCATGTGTGGTGCTGTGCTCCAGCATGTCTTTGTACTCGGTAAACTCCGTGCCACAGGAGCAGATGAAACTCGCCAGGGGGCACACGTGCTCCTCCAGGCATGTCTGACTGGCGAAGATCTGCTCGCAACTGAAGCAGAAGTGGCCAGAGTTTGCCAGGTCCACGGCGTTGCCGTCCTCCAGGATGCTCTGCAGGATCTTTCTCTTGCGCTCCATGATCAGGCTGGGCATAAGTGTGTGACGACTGCTTAGGCGGAGTCTTCAAGAACACCTTTTCTGTTAAATGAAAAATAGTTATTGTACATCAAAAAGATCACAGTTTAGACTGCATCTCCTCGCTTTTTAAATGACACTGATACAAAAAGGTTTTGGCCCCTTGTCACACTTAAATGTTTCAGATAATTGAAATGCAAAAGCAGACCGTATGGCCTGAGTAAAGGTAAAAATAGTTATTGAAATGGTCACGCCTCAGCATCTTAACCAGACCTTGAATTGTGCCACTTCAAACCTTCATTTTGGGTATTTTATGCCATTTAGAGGTAGACTTGCTAGTGTGCGGGATATTCCCTAATCTCCGCTGGGAGGCATGATTCATGGTTTCATCAATTACAATAAGATAGGCAGGTCCAAAAGCAGCAGAACAACCGCAGAGATGCTGTAGTAATTTTATGCCAGCTAAAAAAATATGCACACACCAAAAATAGTTAATAAACTGAAAGTTTGAATTTCTTAAAAAAAAAAAAAAAACATTTGATTACTGCTTAACCACACCAAATATAAAATATACCAACTAATACTAACATGGCTCTGTTTGTGGTTACCAGTGTTGTAGGACTCGAGTCCGAGACTCGAACTCAAGTCCGAGTCATTAGCTAAATTTAGAGACTCGTGACTTGACTTGGACTTGAGCACTGATGACTCGAACTTGGACTCGGACTCCTACATTCAGATCATTCTGACTCGGAAATTAAGAAAAAGACTCGACTTTTTTTTATATCATTAGGCTATAATTTTAATATGTCATTAGAATATTATTTGGTGTATGATTTTAATATCTAAATTATTAGTGCAATGGAATGTTACTGCTTCATGTCATACATCACACGTCACGGTCAATAAGGACTCGACTTGGATCAATAGTGACTCGACTCGGACTTTTTTTTAATGACTCGGACTTGAACACTGGAGACTCGAGCCTGGACTCGTACTCGAGGCATAGTGACTTGACTACAACACTGGTGGTTACTGGAATATTTCTTTCACTTCAGACCAGGTTACTACCAGTCAGTTATTTTATCATTGTACAACGAAAATTCAAATAGATTTAAAGCCCCAAAAAACATTAAATGCTGCTGGTCAGCATACCTTAGGGTATGATCTTCTCAAGATTACTATATGTCTACTCTCCACGTGTCAGGAGGGAAGATTAGTTAAAATCCAAGCTATGACTTAAAAAGGCCTCTGTTCATGGAAAATTAATCTTTTTGTAGAAAGCTGCAGAGTTTCCTTTTAATCTGTCAAAATTGTTTTTGCACACATACATGAGCTCATACCGGCCTTTGGCATTGATAACTCCTTTATTTACTACCTAAACCTGCTTCTGTAACTACCTGCAGGACCTTTAGAGTCCAAAATACAAAACACAGACAGTCTGATGGGGCTGAATTTACTCCACTTGCAGGATCGTTGATCATGCTGCTACTGCCTGTGGCCTGTCCTCTAAAGAACAGCTTGGCAGAATTGCAGGTTACAGTTTTGAGAATTTTTGTTGATTAAAGTATAATTCGCTGTCGAATTTTGTTTCTCAAGATACCTGTTGATGACATAAAGGTACGGAGAGACATTTCTTCCATTATTATTGCAGACAAATAACACGTTTCACAAATGGAAGTTTAAAAAACTACTCAAAAGGTTTGAGTAGTTGGCTGTGTGCCGATGGCGGTGGGGTAGAGAGCACGACCCGTGTACAGAGGCCTTAGTCCTCGACGCGGCTGACCCGGGTTCAATTCCAGCCTGTGGTCCTTTCCCGCATGTCTTCCCCTCTCTCTCAAACCCTCCTTTCCTGTCAGCCTACTTTGTAAAAAAAATAGCTATTAGTGCTACAAAAAACCCAGAAAATAGTAAAAAATAAAAGTTTGAATAGTTTACAATTTGTATGCAAAAGTTGAACCAACATTTTTGCAGTTTGTTCAGTTGTTTTCCCCCCCAGAGTTTATTTATTTATTTGGAAACAGAGTTTTACAAATTACATCCTTTTCAAATACAGCTCTCTACACTTCAGGGGGCGGGGCTTCCTCTGTGTGTGGCGCGAAGACGCACTTTATTGGCCTCCGTGGACGTTGGCAACAGCACTTCTATTGGTCTGTGTGTGGGAATGCAAGCGTTTCTATTGGTCAGCTTGGAAACAAAGTTAAGAAGTGGCTCTTTTGGTTTGTGCTCGCTTGCATAAAGAACGCAGGACGCCGAAAAGACGGAGCAATTCAATGAATTGCTTGTAACAGATCAAGTTAAAAATAATCTAAGAGATTTTGGACTACTATTGAACAATATTTTGAATTCTGAAAAAATAAGATTAATGTGTCATTTGTTCTTTCAGTGACTTTAGTACACAAGAAAACACGGACAGACTCCAAACCACATAAAACTTTTATTTTTCAGAGAAAAAAAAGTGCTCCAAGTAAACCAATAGAAACGCTCGCTCTTGCCACACACAGACCAATAGAAATGCCTCTTCGCGCCACCCTTCAGGACAAGCTCCGCCCACTCAAGTGTAATGATCTGCAGAACGGCATTTGAAATGAATGCAATTTCTAAAACCCGGTCACCAATTTTTGTTTGTTAAAATGATAAAGTCTGAAACAAACAAAATCTGAAAAAATAAAAGTAAACCAACAAATGTTGGTTCAACTTCTGCACACACATGAACCGTGTTTCTTTTCCTTGCAATTTCATTGGAACAAATGCTTTGGTCCGATAAAACGGTTTTATCTCATCATCAGAAAATGTTCCTCCGTTAACGTTCAGACGATCCATATAGCATAGAAAGAATTTGCTTTCTTAAATTCTTCTCTAGCTGTCCTAAGGGCATCTGAAATTATTTCTACTGTCATTCCATTGAGCTTCACTATAACTTTTCATTTAAAAGAAAAATGTAAGCAGAATGTCTCTTTTGTTCAAAGCAGAGCGTCCATTTCTAAATGAAGATATCTTCTTTACTAACAAGCATGGCCTTTGGGCTGAATA
Organism: Fundulus diaphanus; assembly: GCA_037039145.1. NCBI lineage: Eukaryota > Metazoa > Chordata > Actinopteri > Cyprinodontiformes > Fundulidae > Fundulus > Fundulus diaphanus. The sequence continues at coordinate 28,432,707 of CM073130.1, forward strand.
CGAACAATAAAACTATTCAAAGATAATTTAGGGGAATTCATTTTGCCAAAAGGGCAGCACATTTAACACATTAGTTGTGTGTATCATGGCAATTTGTAAAAAAAAATTATTGATAGTGCCCCCCCCCCCCCCCAATTTAGCAAGTTTTGGTCCACAAATTTTCTTGGGTTTCAAAGTAAATTGAGGAACATGAATGCCCCCAGAATTGCAGCTTTTAAAACATTTAACTGTCTTTTTTCAATTTACACACAATCTTAGTTTAATACTTATTTTATAACAGATTAAAATGCTTATTTTGCGCAATAGTTTAGATATTTAGTTACTGAATAACAATGACTGTGCTAAACACGGACCGAGAAGGCCTAGACGTTCACCAACCATTTAAGAACCATTGATTTAGGCACACACTTGTTGAACCATCATCGTCTATTCCCATTTATCCTGGTGCCTGGTGGCTCTCTCCAGTCCATCTCAGTCCAACACAGAGACACAGCAAAAACAACTACGCAGGCGCAGAATCACACCTAAGGGCAGCCTAGAGAGACCAATTAACACAACAGTCATGTTTTTGGACTGTGGGAACACACCAACTCCACAATTACAGATGTCAACCAGAAGACAACTGGAGCGAGATATGGTTGTTTTATTTTTCAGTAGCCAGATAGACTCGTTATCTGGTGTCCTCGTTTGAATCATAGGCAGAAGGAATCTTCCAAATAATACTTTTTTTCTTTTCTTTGCTGCGCTCATGGCTCATCTTCTTAACATCGCCCAGCCATAATACGTATATTTTGAAAAGAAGAAAAAAAAAACTTACTTTTTTTCCTAATTTTACTTTATCAGACATTAGGACTAAACCCCATTTATGTTATTTTTTTAACAAACATTTACAATAGCTCCAGCACGCTTTACTTCGGTTCTAAGTTTGCCATTAAAAACATTTTGTTACACAGGAAAATCTTCATTATTAGTATCCCTTACAGACGTACCCCTCAACCCTCCTCCCCCCCCCCAAAAAAAACGCACCAAAGTGTATTAGAATATTTAGACAAAGAATAATTTCAGAACACGACTTTGGCTACGTGTCTAAATATAACGTTTTATAAAATCTAAAAAGGTTATGCAACTCACAAACCTCAAATTATTAACTATTCGCTCAAATAATTACACCATACTAAATATAGGCTGCAACTACAAAACATGCATACCACCAGAAACCTTCAGTGGCATGTTGAGCACAATTCGTCACAGTAACCAGGGGGAGGAAAATGCGACAGCATTAAGCACGTTTTGGCGACCCACCGCCTTACTTTGTGAAACGCGGGCTTGTCTTGCTATTAGCCTGCCATGCTAACATTAGCGTCAAACAGGACCACGGATGCTGCCGCCGCCTTACCTTCGGGATAAAGTCAATCAGAAATGTGTCATATCTTCGGCGGGGAGTCAACTAAAACCCTTTCTCGCTGTTGTTTTGGGAGATATTAAAAACTTGACCCACTTGCCGGTGTTAGACACGAACAGTTAGCAGTTAGTTAGCCCTTCAGATCCATCCGAACAACAAGGGAGGGAGGGGGAAAAAACCTATTTTCTTCTGCAACTCCACACTCGGGTGTTCTTCGTCACACCGCCCCCTACCGGCAGAAGAATTTCACGCTTTCTGCCATGCATGACTAACGACAAATCATTTCAGAATACTGTAGGCCTAAAGCTGTGTTTCTGTAAATAAAAGTGGAAATTTAGCAGTAATAGATGCAGCGCTACAGATAAAAACCTTTGGGGATTTTTTACATGGAGTGACGTCCAGTATATTTGGCTAGACATCCCAAAACTAAATAAAGTTATTCACAACAGATACATCTGGGTACATCCTGAAATGTTTCCTTAGTATTTTTGATCACTGAGAAACTTTTGCACCAATAAAAGGCTACTAAAGAATGGTTGTTTATGATATATGTATATTGGCTCCATAGGTCCTCGCTAAAGCATTTGTAGCACTTAAAATTGTTTAAATGTTTTGTCACATTGCCACCACTAACTTGGGTTGTTGGGATTTTATGTCAGACCAAAGAAAAATGACAGCAAATGATAAAAGACAGAAAACCTGTGCAATTACTGGTAGAGAAAGAGAGAGACCCAACATACCTTCATCCACACGGTTGCTGTGTCGCCTATATGGCTTGCAGCAAACTGCAAAGGGTGCCTCTTTCTTATTTTCCGACTGTGGCTTTGCTAATAGAACAGATTTGAGGAGTGTATGACTTATAGATGGCCTCTCAGAAGATTCTGCAACCTGATCAGAGGATCTCTGCAACTGCTCCTCCAAAGTTATCAAACCCTTTTTTGCCAGTTCTTCAATTTCAATGACGACAACTGAAACCCACTTTTTATTTGGCCCATTTTTGTGTTGTGTTTGCATCTGGTGTTCTTAAATGTCTGTTATTTTGGTTGCTTTTGTATTGGTTTCAGTTAATGCAGTATATTTTCTCATTTCTTGTTTTTTCCTTGTTTCATATACCTTTTTATAAATTCAACTCATCCATCAAGCTGCTTTGTTGTATGTCTATAAAGCATTGTGCATTGAGCTTCAAAAGCACAAAATTACAAAAAAAAAATTTATGCACAGAAAATTGCATAAATACTTGAATACAATTTTTACAATTTCACACATTTTAAACTTTGCCTATGATGCCTGCCGTGCTCCTCTTTCTTCATGATACCGCTCATTCAATGTTTGCTAACAAAAATATTCATTTGTACTGAGATTAAAGTCCCGTTCAGGATAACCATAGTTAATTTTCTAGGTTCTTTATAAACTCAGTTGGGTGCACTAGATTTAGTTTCGCAGTATCTGAATAATGGATGAATACAACGTAAAACATGCTTTTCAATTTTGATAGAAATCTTTGACAACCATGCATCTGCTTTCACTTATCTATCAAGAGCTTGTTGGTGTTGGCCTATCACATAAAACTTAAAGACATATTTAAGTTTATGATTGTGACATACTTTCTGCATTTCTCTACATATAGACTATTTTGTAATTTTGAAAGAAAGCGAGTTGGAGAGAGAACAATAAAAAAAATTATGTCAGTACAGAGTACAACTATTAAATGTTCTAACTACAAGGAGGACTAAAGCGAGTGATGATGTGATGAGGCCAAAGTTGGTAAACCAACGATATTTTTAAAAATAGGACAGAAAATATATATATTCTTTTAAACAACTCAGTTCATCAATACACCTGCATGGGTTAGGAAATAGGAATTAATTATACATATAATTATATTAATGTATAATTGTGTCCAGCAGACAAATAAGTAGTTTCTTTTTGTAGAGAAACTTACATATACTCTTTCTAGTGTGCCAAACGTGTCACTATTGAACTTAAAATACTTTCTAAGCCCCGCAGAAAATCAAACTTTCACTTATTTTCAGAGGTGGGTCAGATTGCCTCCCATTACACAAACAACTGTATATTTTCGGTACGCTTACACACACATTTTTTCTAAAAGAAAAAGTCAAAAGAAACATTTATTTATTTTTCACTGCCTCTCCTCCAAAAAATAAAATAAGGAGCAGATGCATCAATTCTAGTGGTTGATATCCAGACTCATTTTAAGCACTTCCTGAACACAACCTGTCCAATTTCATGAACAAAATGTTTAACTACCCTTTTTTGTTTTCCTTTAAGCTGTAGTTTTTACTTTATTTTATTTATTTATATATTTTTCTTTTTTTTGGGGGGGGGGGGTAATTGTGGTCCTAATTTAAACATTTGACCCTTTGCAATCAAGACAGTGAAGTAGATTCAACTTTTCTGATCTTTATTACCGCTCAACACATTTTAAGGATACAAACCTTGAGAGAAGCCAGATATCTCACTTAAAAAGGCAAATTTACATTCAGTCTGTTTGTTCAAGATCTTTTCCCCCCATATGGGCTACATACAGTTCAAGTGTTAAGCTTCTATTCTTTGTTGTTGTATTCCGACAAGCGTATATAAAGTCCAGTCAAACTTTATGTATCTCATTGACAAATGGAAAAAAAAGACACTTTTTTTAAAAAATCCTAAAAGAAAAAAAAAACACTTTGGTAAACCATTTTTTTCAAAACAAGTTGTAACATCTCAATAAAAAAAAAAAAATACCATCAAGACGAACACTCTTGTATGTTTATTAACAGCAAGAACAACAAGAAACTACATCACCAAACATGATCGCGAAGTCTGATTGCTAAATATTCATGGTATCATTTACACACTCAAAAGGCTAATGAACAAGGGAACTAACCGGCAAACTAAAATGTACACCAATGTGACGTGGCTAATTCATAAGAGCAGCAAGCTAAAATAACCTGTAAACGTCTCTTCTAGAAGAGCCTACGTGTTTTGGGCCGAGTCCCTTTGACTCCGCAAAGTGAAAAAACATCTGAAAATTATGAAAGGAATCAAGAATAATAAAAATGGTTTTTAGATGCACCATTTTCACCAGAGCCTTTCAGTCAGTTAAATCCAGGCTGCCTTCGGAGGTCAGCGGTTCGTGCTTCGTAGACTTGGGCTGTCCGATCAGGATGCGGTGAATCCTCCTGCGGTGGTTCTTGAGCGATTTGAGGCTCCTGTACATGCCCTGACACACGTCGCAGCGGTACGCGTCAGACTGCTTGTGAACGAGCAGGTGCTTCTGCAGACTGTCCGTGGTGCCGAACCAGCGGAGGCAGACGGGGCAGCGCACGGGCTTGATGGCGGGTTTGCACGCGCCGTTCCTCTGGTGGAACATGAGGCTGATGCTGTTGGGGAAGTCGGAGTTGCAGTGCGAACAGTGGAAGGCTTTGGGTGGATTGGCGGGGGGGTTCGTGGCCCGAGCGCCTTTGCAGCGATTCCAGGATATGTGCCTACGAAGGGAGCAGCGCGTGGCGAAGCTGTTTCCGCACCGCGTGCATACGATCCGCTGCCCCTTTTTCACCGAGAGCGGGTGCAGGTGCGGGGCCGGCTCTGGGCGCGGCGCTTTCTGCGGCGGTGGAAGCACTGACTGAGCGGGCTGCGGCTGCTGCAGTCGAAGTAAAAGGGGTTGCGCCCGCTGGGGTTGCGGTCCCTTCACCAGCTGGTGCTGGGGGCGCATGTGGATCTGCAGGTGAACTTCATAGTCAGCCCAGGAGTTAACGGTCTCTCCACAGGTCGGGCACGTGTACGATTCCTGCGCATGCTTCTGTAGATGCTCCAGGAGAAGCCGCGGCGAGGTAAATCCGACCCCGCACTCGCACGTCACCCTCCTAGGGAGCACAGAAGGCAGGGACATGATGCCCCAGTTCCCCGCGCTGTCCTGATCCTGCATCTGACCGTCGGCCGGCGCACCGCCTGGCAGGCTCTGCGGCACGATCCCTCCATCCATAGCAGACATCGTTCGCTTCAGCTGACACCTCTTCCTGTGAGTCATCATGTTGTCTTTGCGATTGAAGGCCCGTCCACAGACATAGCAGGAAAACATGGGTTTCACAACGCTGGTGTTCGTAGTCGTGGGACCATGCGCCTGAGCTGGAGCTACAGCCCCAAACCCGGGTGGCCTGAAGCCACACAGTCGCAGGTGGCGCCTCAGAGTTGTGGCCTTGCTGTAGGTTTTGTGGCACCTGTTACAAGGATAGCGCCGTACGCCTTCACTGACAAAATAGGGCAGACTCTGTGGGGCCATCTCTGTGTGTTCGTCAGATCCAGACCGGCTCAGCTGTCCGTCGCCGTCGGGTTTGTTGGTGGAACTGAGCACCAGCACTTCATCGTCTAAGGGCATCGTCCACTGCCCCTCGTTGCCGTTCTCCCCCTTCAGCTCTTCCATTTTCCAGCTTTCTTCTGCTTCCTCGAGGAAAGCCTGCGAGGGATCCTGATGCGAATCTATCATTGAAGATTTCAGTGTAAACGGGGGGAAGGTTTTTGCAGGAGGCGTCCAAGTCAATTGTGAAATTGCCGACAGCCCTGAATCTGCAGAAGTCGCCTCGATCTTGATGGGAGTCCTAACCTCAGTTCCTACGGCGACATTCTTAAAGCCTCCATTTGCCTCTTCAAATGTCGCAGTTTTGGCAACGAAGTTTGACTTCAGTGCCAACATTCTCTGAATTGAGGGACTGTTCTGCTTCAGGACGCCTGACGTTGGACCGTGGCACCGGTGTGTCTTCAGGTTCCACCTTCGCGCATAGCTATTTTTGCACACTGGACAGAAGTAAACCTTTCTGGCATTGTTCAGACCATGAAATGGCACAATTTTGGGGGCAAAGGGTGACTTGTTTTGGAGAGGCCTCGTTGGACGGAAACGGTTGTGTCTCATCTGGGGGCAGACATGAGTGTCGGGAAAAGGCAGCCGCCCGATGATGAGCTGTTTGCAGCGGCGGCAACATTTAATCCTTTCTTTTTTGTGCAAAAAATGATGCTCTGTCAACCTGTCCAAGTTGGGGAAGACTTTCCGACAGCGGCCACATTGATATCTACCGTAAAGGCCTTTGAAAGTCGGATCCATGAGCTTTTGGCGGGTCTCCAGAACAACAACGGGAGACAGAGTCTTAGTAAGCGAGACGACTCTCTTCTTACTCGACTCCAGAATTCTGCTGATGGGTGGCGCCTTCGTCTTTATACCGGGTTTAACAAGCAGCCGCCTCAACTGCACAATGGAGAGATCTTTGACAGGAGAGCCGTCAGCCTTAGCTACTGGGGTTATATCAACGGGAATGTCTTCCTGCTTGGGGACGACGTTGTTTTCGCCTTCGTCCTCAGACACAGGAAGCGGCAAGCGGTTCTGGTACGCGGAGGCCAACAGCTTCATGAGGATGTTGTTTTTCTGCACGTTTTCCAGACTCTGCTCAGAGTCTGGAACGGAATCAGCGTTGTCCTCCAAATCCATGTCTTCTTCGCTCTCTGGCAGGGGCTCCTCTGTGGTAGACGTGCCCTCAATTGGTTTCACACTGACATCTTGAAGGGGTGAGTGCTGGCCACGAGGAGGGGTTACCATGGAAACCCTATCCTCCAAGGCCACATCTCTTGAAAGCGCATTTGATGTGGGTACCTCAGAGCCCGAGGACTTGGAGGTGGAGGGGGAGCTGAGGTCTAAACCTGGCTGTATAATGGGGGCGAATGATGTCTGCTGGGCTGGAAACACATTATTAGTCCCTGTTCCTACAGACAGGGCGACATCATCAACCGCAGGCTGCTGCAGCTGACAGATATGTGAACGTTTATGCTCCAGCATGAGATGGAAGTCCAGAAATTCATCCCCACAATCACAGATGTAAAAAGAAGGTGCCGGGCTCCCAGGGAGACGTGCGGGCGAACCGGGCTTTTCGGCGGCTGAGACCTCATTTGCGAACTGGGCTTCTGGTTTTCTGTTGCTAGGCTGCGTTGGAGGTGGGGTAGAGCTCTTGGAGTCGGTATTGGCGTGAGTAGCCTGATGTACCAGTAGGGAGGCTAATCCCGTGAAGGTGTCTGAACATGCCACGCAGCGATACACTTTGGGCGCTGAAGCGTTTCCCTGCAACCCCAGCATCGTGGCTGCGAAACGTCACGACGAGGAGCCGTGTCTTCTGGTGAAGCTCAGCGGATTCCTGTAAATCAGACACAGACACACCGACTGATGTCACCAAGACAAAACCAGGCATATTTTAGTGCACATATTTTCATTGGCAATCCTAAAATCACCATTTCAGTCATTTAGTTTCAATAAAAGGGTTCTTTCATAAATTACAAACTACAGGTTAAACCCTTACAAGAAATATTTCACACATTTAATGTAAAAAAAAAAAAAAAAAACTTGCCATGGCAATATGCATTTCTCTTAAAAAAAGTGTAATGATTGGAGTTTTTTGTTAGGTTGCACCTGCTTGTTAAATAGCCCAACCCAAAAACCATCAAATTAACTGCAAATCAAGATTAGTTTAGGCTGACGTTCAGTTAAAATATGGTTTTAATGCAAATTTAATTTTAAAATAATAACACAAACAGAACGTCAGTAAAAATCTGTGATAAATACAGAAATACACAGACGTTGCTATGGTGTCTCTGCTTTGGCAGAACATTGAGGTGCAATGGCTGCATTTTCTCCAACACCTGACCTCACAGAGCACCTGAGGCACAAGATGGATTCCAACATAAAGAGACAGCTGTGCCAGCTTGTTGCAAGCAGACCCATCAGACTTTCATGGTACTGCAGCTGCAGATTCTCTCCACAGTTCCACTAGAATAAGCAGGTTTGTTTTAAATTTCATTTCTGCAGCAGACAATTTTAAAAAAAGGGAAAAGAAAAAAGGAATGCAACCCTGCCATATTGTTTTCCTGCCTTAAAGCACAGCCTGTCATGTTGAGCTATGGATCGCTGCTGATCAAAATATTATGTCCTTGCGTTTTTACAAGACAATACCAATAAATTAAACAGTATCTGAACATTTTAGTGCTAAAGGTTTCAGGTTTAACGTATATTCATTTTTATAAAGATGTAGTATTAAACACAGGATTGGCTTTTGTTCACCTGAAACGCTGAAAATGGCCGACAGTGAATCCGTAACCCTGAGCGGCTGCAGGGACTGGGGCTGCAACATATGGCCAACTTACCGCAATCGCAATAATTTGATGGATAATTTATTCAAAGCGTTATGAACAGGAATTTTGCATGCCAATGATACTTCTGATATGGCCGTCACAATGTTTAGCAATATTATCCCCATTGCAAGATTTACAATAAAATCTATTTATCCCTAACAGGGACTGACCCATTCATGAATGTTTTGTCTACGACAACCAAAAGACCTAAAAACTGTCAGCAGTCAGTTCATCTGCCTGCTTCTTTACCACCTGTTTAAGAAAAAATGCTCTTTTTGTAAACTGAAGTTAAACCTTGGAGAATAAATTCAGGCATATGATAATAACCACAATCTAATAGCTACATTTTAAGGGCACGTGTAAGGTGTGGGTAATATCCCTAAAGCATAAATGAAAAAGTTATAGTAAAATCACAATTTCCCACATAAAAGCAAAGCTCTTAAAGAAACTGTCTCACTTGTTTTTGCATATATTTTTTTACATGCCGGAATTTTGCATAACATTATGTTAATCAGGCATAACATTATGACCACCAGCCAAATAGTGTGTTAAGCTACATTCACACCGAAAGGTCAGGTATTTCCTGTAGCCATGACTGCTGCTGCGATAGAGAAAGTCTGTGTGGATGTGTAGTTGGAGTTGGAGTAAAGACAGTCATGTAAAAGACGGATGTAATGCGACATGACAGAAAAGATTGAAGTTGGGCCGATCACACTGCCACAAAAATGACAGATATGGGTCGCGTACGGCAAAAAGATCGGGTTTGCCTGCAGTGTGAACGTAGCCTTAGTTGCCCCTTTTCTGCCACAACAGCTGTGACCCATCGATGTATGAAATCCTCTAGACCCACTGACGGGATCCTATTGACACGTAGTGGTCAAAACCTTATGCATGATCAATTAATATTTTGCATTGTTGGCCGCGATGACGATCATTTTTAAATGCAGGCCTCAGAATAGTTATGAGGCCTTTAACTTGGGACAATAGTAAATAATCCAATGAGATACAAATAATGATTACTATCAAATTCACCACATATTCAATGCATCAAGGATAAAACTGTGGTGATACTCTTCAGGACGAGGATGAAACATCTTAAAAAGCATAAGTGAGACGGTTTTTGAGCTGGTCTAAGGAATAAACCAACGCGTGACTTAATAACAGCTTTAGTGGGAGTCCACATCACTGGGGACGTCTCACCGGAGAAGAAAGCTCTGCTTCCTCTGGAGGCTGGGGCAGGAGAAAATTCCCCTCCTCCATCCTTCACCACGGCAGGCAGGCTTGTGAACCCCCTGACAAGCTGCTGACAAGCTGCTCCCCATCTTGGCAACAGAAACTGCAGCACAGCCGACAAGACTGCAATGGTCGGTAAGGACGGCTTAGAGAGTCACCGGGGTCTCGCTCCCTTTGTTGGAGACCATTTTACACGAGAAGCAAGCCTACCGCGCCCACACGGATCGCCATCAGGCGCGGGTAAATCTCCGACCATCTGGGAGAAGATTTTTGCTCGGCTGAATCCAGAACAGCAAGAATGTGGAGAAAGCCTCACGCGACCAACAATGAAGCTGCTAAAATGTCTGCAAAATTTAAACACTAAAGAACATCCTTTTTGTGACTATATGACTTGCCATCATTTTATTCCCTATATATTAACAACATGGCATTTTTATCAAATATTTATTCATTTATACTGGACGCACGTCAAAATGTCTTGGCTATTATTGTGTCTGCATGTTCCATTTCCCTTTCTTTCTGCCTGAAAAAAAACAACAAAAACTGACACGGTTTGTCTTTAAAAAGCAAGTCTAGCTCTATCTTAAGTATAAGACAAACACTTCATGAAATCAAGAAATACATTTTCTTTACCAATTAAAGAACTCTTGATGATTTCTTTAGGTGGTTTTGCACCAAGATCCTCTGGGATTTTTTTCCTTAGGTCACTTATTGAGCTGCTTTAGTACATGACATTAGAGCTGCACAGGATATCGCGAATAATGGTCGGCACAACACCAGAGAGCAATATTCATATCACAAAGGACTGCTTGGAGTGCAATAGTTGTCGGCTAATATAATCCAAGTATTCTTCCCAGGACTTCACACCTCTCAGCCATCACCCAGCCCTTCGGCTTGAAAGGACTCCATCCACCAGAGCGCCTCCTCCTCCCCCACCACCACCACCACCCTGTCACCTCCAACACTTTCAGGCGAGGAACGAGCTGCGAGAAATCAAGGTGCGAAAAGCTTTGGGTCCGGGTGCCATCCGCTTCAGGCTCCTGAGGTGCTGCGCAGATCAGCAGTGAGAATGAGCCAGAAGCTGGGAGAAGTACCACTGCAGACCCCCTGTGTGGTACCAGTGCTGAAGACCACATATCCCAGGGACCTCTGCAGCTACGGGCTGCTAGCACTGACTCTGCATCTGATGAAAACCCTTGAGGGACCCGGTCCTCAACATCAAGGGAGCCGATGTGGAGATGGTGGACTATCAAAAGGACCTGGGTGTTCAGCTGAACAATAAACTGGAGTCACAACACCGACGCTCTTTACGGGAAGGGTCAGAGCAGACGCTACCTGCTGAGGTCTTTTGGAGTGCAGGGGGCGCTCCAGAAGACTTTCTATGACTCTGTGGTGGCATCAGCCATCTTCTATGGTGTGGTTTGATGGAGCAGCAGCTTGTCTGTAGCTGAGAGGAAGCGGCTGGATAAACTCATTAGGAGGGCCAGCTCTGTCCTGGGAAGCCCCCTAAAGCCCCCACAGCTGCATGTGGTGGGAGCACTGTTCCCTCGAAGCTCCACGCTTGCGCAACAGCGCACTGCATCTGGATTCACTGCGCACAGCAAATCTACGCAGCGCAGAAAACAAAATCCAAGCTGAACTGTAACTCAATTCAAAGGAGCCCTCACCGAACCCGTGTTTTTGGTGCATACTGCAACTACGTCCGTGTCAAGTATAAACATCTACGACGCTTCTATGGGCTCCCACCCAGTCCGCCCAGAACGGCGCGGCAACGCACCGCGCGAGTATTATCAGCCTTTACACCACCGTCAGTCAGTCACCCATTCACACCCTGAAGGTGGTGAGCTGTTAGTAGCCACAGCTGCCCTGGGGCAGACTGACAGAAACGAGGCGGCAAAGCACCACATGTTTGTGCTAAATCTCTCTGCAGAAAATGTAAATAATTTAATTTAATTTCTACTTCTCCCCCCTTGCCCTTATTGCAATGTCCCTTACGCTTATTTTTTTGGTTGTTTTCATATATATATATATTTTACTTTCTGTGTATCTGCATGTCTTCTAGTTACCTTTCACCTTGCTGGTGAAGGTTCTCAGTCATGCAGGTCATGGTCATTCCAAAAAAAGTAAAAAACAAGGCAACTGGACTTGTTATCCGTAGTAGAAGACGTTTCGCTTCCTCTCCAGGAAGCTTTCTCAATTCAAAAAGTCTGGAGTAATGTGGAGTAACCAGCTTTATACAAAGGCCTTGTAATGGCTTAGATAACATGCAAATTCAACCGAAACAGGTCCACCCCTTAGTAATGGGCGGTCGTTAAAGCCATTAAGCCAGCAGATTGGACCGAAACTGGTCCACTCCTCTGTAACGAGTCTTTCACCTTGTTACTGGGACACCTGAATTTCTCCGTTGTGGGACAACAAAGGATATTTCTGTTCTATGGACTTGCCTTTAACATGCCTATGTAATTTATATCCAGCTGGATAGAGTCTCACAGCAGCAGATCTTCATGCTGACCCAAAAAAAAACAACACATTGCCCAAAATCCTAAAGGTTGCAGAGTGATGAAAGTACGGATAAATGAGAGAAGAAAATAGGCATATAAATAACCAGATATAGTGCAAAATATGCCAATATTATCGCCGTCTCTAGACTTTCTAATATTGTGCAGCCCTACACGACATCTGGTAGAGTCTGAAGAACCAAATCTTCAGAAACCATAAGTTCCCGCTCACATACACATGTTCCCAATCATATGTGACTCCATGAGATCTGTAATCATTGCTGGAAAGGGCGGCTGATTAGAGGGTATAAGAGGCAGAAATCGTGATTTCCTTTATACATCAAAGGAAAGACAGGTTAGCTTTTACAACTATTGGGTTTATATTTGGGAATATAGTATGTGAACATGCTTACAGATGAAATAAAGCTAAAGAAAATGTATTTTCACTGTTTAAGGTCTGATCCAACCCTTGGCAACGTACACTCACTACGTCCGGATGTAATCACCCGTTTTAAATTTGAGCAAAAAATAATACTATAGATATAAAAGTATATGAAAATATTGTATTTAAATGAAAATAAATACAATTTTGAAATTCCTCTAACTAAAAGCACACCTTTTTCAGATGAAACTGGTTTTTTTATTAAACTCAGAACATCAAAGCGTAAAGCCAGAAGCCTGGGAACACACTAATTGAAAAAGCAGGCCAATATTTCCCTCATTAATGATTAGTCGACTTAACGCCAAAAAAAAAAAAATAACATTTTTTATTTTCATTCAATGAATCAAAACTGAACACTCCCACTTTGTTGGGTCAGTAAACGCATCAACCAACAGCTTCTTCTCTGAGACACTGTCACAGGGATATCCTGTTGGATTAAGAACCACTACTTCTGTCGCTGAACATCATGAAGCACGTCCTCTGCTTTTGTCTTTTAGAGTAAATTATTTTGAATAATAAAAAATAAAAAGAAGTTTACAGAAACGGGTCTGTGTGCGTTACACCTCTTTGGGCAGGTCAGACCTCAGAGAAAGATGGAAATCAACGCATCGCTATAGAGCTACGCCTGGGAGGGTGAAGACCTAAAACAATGAAAGAATGCAAATGTTGGCCTCACTGTAAGGAATCAAAGCAGGGGGTCTTCCACCCTGGTCCTCGGCATCTGCTGTCCTGCGTGCTTTAGATGCGGCTCTGCTTCAGCACACCTGAATCAAATGATTCCCTGACCTCCTCAGCAGCGCTCAAGGGCTGCAGAGGCCTGTTAGTCACCCACTTATTTAGGTCTAGCGTGTGGAGGCAGGAAAAGCGGATCCCGAGGACCAGGGTTGAAGACCCCTGGCTTAAAGAAATGGCGTTTGTATACACAAAGCAAAAACCAGACAACATCTGACCAGTGCTGGTCCTCAGGGACCCCTGTCCTGCATGTTGTAGGTGTCGCCTTGCTGCCACACACCCGGCTTAAATTAATAGATGACCAAGAGACTTCTGCGGCGCTTGAAGGCTGCAGAGGGAGTCGTGCAATCGTTTGAAATAGGTGAGCTGGAGCAGAGATGCGTCAAACGCATGAAGGACAGGGGTCCCTGGGGACCAAGGTTGGGAACTACTAATCTAGTGATGCTTGTGATAGACTTTAACTGTGCTCTGGTCAAGGAGATGAGGATGGCGAAATAGCTGCTCGGTTATGACCTACTGGAAAATGAAGATGACTGCTATGAGGGGGAAAAAAAATAAGACTCGTGGCTGCAAGTCAGGTAAAGGAGCAGGAGAGATCCTAGTCATTAGCTCTCTGCAGTAAATGCATAGCTGGACACTTTTGACACCTTTCTCAATCCATGAATCAAAAGTCATTTTTCAGAATAATAATGCATCTGGTGACCAAGTTAAGAGGGTTAAACGCTGCCTTTGGGAGAGGCAGATCAGCGCCACGACACACCCGAGAAACAGTCTGGATCTCAGATTAGATTTAAGGTGGAAAATAAAACACGTTTCAAAAGCGTTTCATCAGCAGCGACAATACCTTCAACAATTCAAGCTGTCATAAAAGCCAGAGAAGGTCCGAGAAGGTACTGATGAGGGTTCTTGCTTCCCAGCCCAATGTCTGCACTCTCTACGTCACCTGAAAAAGAAGATTTCTTTTAGCATTTTGGCTACAAAGTCAAACTGACAGCCCAGAGAATTGACGTCGTTTTTTTCCCCCGTGCCTCGAGGCGAGCATGTCACGTCTTTTTCTGTTGCCTCTGACTTTTGGTGTTGAGCTCCAACGCTCCTTAACTCATTTAGTCTCCATTTGATTTAATAAAGAAATCATCTTCTACCCAGACGTCGCTTAATCTCTTATATGTCGGAGAGAAACCCGGAATAAAGTTACAGGTCTCCGTCTCCAAATAACCTCAGCTACAGTCGTCGCTTTAATTGCCAGCTGATCTAAATTTAAATGTACAAGTGCCATTCAAAAGTGTTTTATGTGACAGATTAACACAGGGTAGTGCATTATGGGAAAGGAAAAAAATATTTCATAAACAAAAACGTATATAAAAGTGTGATATGCATTTACCCCGGCAGGGCTGCAGATCGGCTAATCTTAAGGGTCTCTACTAGCTGAGCACATCAGGAGATGTGCACATCATTTTTTTTTTTTCCTCTCAGGGTCACCGTCGTGCCAAAAGGTCGACCCCCACCCTAGCTTCAAGGCTTTTGCAGCAGGGGCCGCATGATGAAGCCACCACCGTGCATCGCCATGGAGATGGTGCGTTCAGGGTGACGCGAGCTGTTTGGTTTTCACCTCTTGGGTGCTTATCTGAATACTGCTATGCCTGCCCAGCGTGACAGAGTAAAAAGATATATAGCCTAATATATATATATATATATATGATTAGTTGCACAGTACACCAATAGACGTCCAAACCCTGATATCTGATTTAATAACACAAACCTGCTTTCAACACCTCCACAACTTTCTCCCTGAGCTCTCTGCTGTGTTCCTTGGTCTTAATGTTGCCATTTGGTCCCGAGTGGAATAGATTAGAATAGAAATGCCTTTAACGTCCGACAATTTCATTCATTTTCTGCGTAGCAAAACCACGTAACGTTTTTCTAAAGCTTATTGTTGTATTGTAATAAAAAAACAAAAAAATTGGTTTAGGGTAAAACACTTTTGCATGGCCATGTAAGTAATGGTATATTAGCGCATGAGCAAAGAAACAGACGCCGAGGGGACGGTTGGACAACAACAAGCACGTCAAGCATGCAGAGTAAAAAAATGCATTTAGTTAAATTAGTTGAGATCAACCGTGCAAAACATGCAGATTTTAGCAGCGACGGCTCAGAAGTCCACGCTAATGGAGAAAAAAAAAGGTAAACAGGCCAGAGTATCGCGATGAGCAGAGGCACAACCACACACGTCCACATTAACAAGAAAATAAACAGTACCGAGCAGCAGGCTTAGCTAGCTAATAACGGGGAAATCACGCAGGATCGCGGTCATGAGTGGGAGGAGGGGGGGTCTGCTCTCCACAGGTACGTCTCAATCTGCCCCTAAATGTAATCACACTACCCTCACTAGTCCCGTTTTGAGTTGAAGAGCCGCTAAAATGCGACGACTGCTCCGGCTAGCATGTAGCCTCCAGGCTAGGTCGTCCTCCAACATCTCGGAGGGGCAGCCCAAGTGAAGGCTAATCAGGAGGAGGAGGAGGAGGAGGCTGACCACGTTCACCGCAAGGCCTGAGAGGGAGGAACGACAGGCGGCTGAGAGCTGTGGGGCAGCGGAGGCAGCAGCCAAATGTAACTCACCAGCTACTGGAGGAAACAAAAAAACTGCGTTTTCTGTCGGGGGTAAAAAAGGCAACAACCAGAAAGGAAGGGAGAGGAGTGACGGGCTCCTCTCGCATCCGTCCATGCGAAGCCCGGAGTCTCTGGGGAAGAACCGCGGCTCCGGCTGTTGGGCTCTGTGCTGAACAAACGTGACGCCGCGCCAGGAGGAGGACCGCCGAGCCCGGAGCCTCCACTGCTGCTGCTCCCGCAGAAGGCGCGGAATGCGGCGCACGGCGCATGCGTAGTGGGCGGCGGGTGTCTTCGCTCCAACGTTGGACTCGAAAGGTCAAACCAGCAGGGGCGGCTATTGCATTTCACCGCTCGGGGGCAGGGCGCGCACAAAGGCACACGAAGCTCCCCCAGCCACCTCCCCCAGTGCTGGAGTCAGTTCTTAAAGGGATGGATCAGGATTTTTAAAGTGAGGTTTTATTATAGGTTTACACATGGTTAATATCTTCCCTGGGAGGTAACACTGGCGTCTTCAATTTAATATAAATCCAGCTTAGTTGGTCCCAAATGTAGCAAGAAAGGAACACAGTCTGATTTCACAGCAGGCTGTAAATAAGAAATTCATATATAATTCACAACTAAGCGCCGTGAGGACAAAAAGAAATAAATAAATAACATTCATCTAATTTTAGACACAGCTTACATTTTTTTAGCCGCAGAGGGGCTGATGCCTATATCAACTAGTCATATGGCAAGAGGCGGGCTCCATCCTGATAGTATGCCAGTCCATCAAAGGGCAAGCAGAGACAAACAAGACAAAAAACACTGAATGTATGCATACACTCCTCCCTCAGGAGGGAGTAACTAACAAACCTAACAATTATGTTTTTGGATTGTGGGAGGAAGCCGGAGTACCCAGAGAGAACCCACACATCTTGGGGAGAATTCTGGCTGCAAGCAACAGTTCTAACAAGTGCACCACCACATAGCCCTCTGTGTTTACATCCAGCAAACCCACCTCCTCACTCCCCCCCTTGTCCCTTACTAACTGGTTCACCTCAAACTTCCTTAAACTAAACAGTGATAAAACCGAACTCCTCCTCGTCGCCACCAAATCCACCCTATCCAAAATCAATAGTTTCTCACTACCCATTGACAACTCCTTGGTCTCCCCCTCCCCTCAGGTCAAGAGTCTGGGTGTCATCCTCGACTCCTCCCTATCCTTTCAGTCACACATAAATAGCATTACCCAGTCTGCATACTTCCACCTACGCAACATTAACCGCCTCCGGTCCTCCCTTACCACTCACTCTGCCTCTGTCCTCATCCACAGCCTCATCACCTCCTGTCTTGATTATTGTAACTCTCTTCTTTTCGGCCTCCCTCATAAATCCCTCCATAAACTCCAACTTCTTGGAGTTACAGAAGCATTAGATCCAAAAACTAAACTAATAGACTGAAAAACAGCTTCTTTCTAAAAGCTGTAAGGACTATTGCCCCTCGCTGAAAGGTTTATGGTCGATCACATTTTTGGTAATGCCTATTTGCACACTCTAAATTCTCAGGGAATGTCTGACTGCACAGTTCTGTAAATAAAGGCTTAATATTACTGCACACAACTAACAGCATTAGGCAGACCAAGAAACACAATGGAAGGTTAGGTTATACAAAATATTACAAGCTTCAAACATCTCGCAGAGCATCGTTTCATCCATCATGCATAAACCTCATCAAGGAACAACTGAAAACCATCCAAAACATGGCTGAACTGACATAAAAGAACATTCATCAGAGCACAAGTCAAGAGGCCTATGGTAGCTCTAGAGGAGCTGCAGAGATACACAGCTCAGGTGGGAGGATCCATGTGTGGAGGAAAACTAACAGCTCAAATCACATGTTCAACATGTGTTGGCAGCAGTGTTGTAGTCAAGTCACTATGCCTCGAGTCCGAGTCCAGGTTCGAGTCACCAGTGTTCAAGTCCGAGTCAAGTCCAAGTCATTAAAAAAAAATCCGAGTCGAGTCCGAGTCGAGTCCACTGCTCATCCGAGTCGAGTCCGAGTCGAGTCACTATTGATCAAAGTTCGTTGTAGGAACATGCCGTGACGTGTGATGCATGACATGAAGCAGTAACATTCCATTGCACTAATAACTCTTTCGCTGTAGTTACCCTTGGTTTTACTCGGTAAAACGACTGCTTTTTCCAAGTCTAAGACGTCTCCTAACCATGGTTTTTAAACATTGTTGTTATGGAACGTGCAACAGCGACTCGAGGTACGCTGACAGGCCGCATATGAAGGATGTTAAAGCCGCAAGCGGCGTCGATCGGCCCTCGCAGCCAAGCGCACTCCAGCCTATTGGCCACCGCCGCGGTGCCGGCCGGCGGGGTTCGCGCACCGCGCGGCTCCGGCCGGCCGGCGGGGTTTGCGCACCGCCGGCCGCCCGCCACCGCAGATGCTTTCACGCATTTTCCTCGCCCGTCCACCGGGCGATTCCCACAAACGCGTTCGGCAGCGTTCCCTCATGACTCACAACAAATCTGGTGCAGATGCAGCGAGGAGATACAGCCGTTGGATAATGATAATGCATTTGGCCACCGGACCGGACTAAATTGTTCGGCGGGCCGGACAATTTATACCGATTCCTGGACGGTGACTACAAACAGAATAAAACGGCCGATGACGCCGTGAACGCCGAGCAGGAGAAAAACAACGACTTACCGTTCTATCAACTCGGCCAGTTTTCCAGGCTTTCTAAGACCTCGACACTCAAGCCATCGTTTGAGCTGAACGTTGGTATGTTGTTCCACAGTTCTACCAGTAAAATGGGCGCCTGGAAATCCTCTTGTTAAAGTTTAACAGCTGTAAAGTCGGTCATACCGTTGTATCTGTTGCATGTGTAATGGCTGGTTGCTACGTGCGCTCTCACACTGTTTGCCCTACCTTAGCGGCAAGGGGCGTTGCTCATGAGATGGTGACGTCACGTGCGCGGTTGCGCCATTTAGATATTAAAATCATACACCAAATAATATTCTAATGACATATTAAAATTATAGCCTAATGATATTAAAAAAGTCGAGTCTTTTTCTCAATTTCCGAGTCAGAATGATCTGAATGTAGGAGTCCGAGTCCAAGTTCGAGTCATCAGTGCTCAAGTCCAAGTCAAGTCACGAGTCTCTAAATTTAGCTAATGACTCGGACTCGAGTTCGAGTCTCGGACTCGAGTCCTACAACACTGGTTGGCAGCATCATGCAGTGGGATGCTTTCCTTCAGAAAGGACAAGGAGGCTTCACAGATTTGTTGACAAGATGGGTTGCGCGAAAGCTGCCTTGAAAATTGCCTTCAAGTCATCTGAAATGTGTCTGGCGTCTCTCATTCTTCTGTTTACAGTGCCCCATAGCTACCCTGTGGGGTCCAGGTCAGACCTTCTCCACAAAGCTTGTCAGCAGAAGTAAGCAGGAAGCGCTCTTCAGTTTCCTGGTAGATGGTTGCATTGACTGTGGACCAACACCAGCAGATGACATGGCAGCCCAAATCATCAGCGGCTGTGGAAACTTCACACTGGACTTTATGCAACAAGGAATCTGTGGTGCTCTTTTCCTCCCCCAGACTGTGGACCCTTGATTTCCCATTGAAATGCAAACTTTACTTTCATCTGGAAAGAGGACTTTTGACCAATGAGCAACTGTGCAGTTCCCTTTCTCCTTAGGATAGGTAAGACGCTTCTGACATTTTCTCTGGTTCAGGAGTTGCTTGACAGGAGGAATGCAACATTTGTAACCCATGCATAGGATTTCTCTGTGCATAGTGGCTTTTGATGCACAAACTCCAGCCTCAGTCCATTCCTGTGAAGCTTCCCTAAATTCTTGAATGTATTTTTCTTGATAATCCTGTTAAGACTGTTGTTCATGCACCTTTTGCTACACTTTTTCCTTCCACTCTGTGTAAGGGTAAAGGGCAGTGCTGGAAAGTAATGTGACGGGTGTACTCACTTCTGTAAAATGCTGTGAATATTCAACAAGGATCAGATTAAGATTATGAGTTTGATAATTCTGTTATCTTGAGATAACCATGCTATAAAGCGTTATTTAATCTGTAAAAATTGGTCTGTTTTCTTGAGACAACGGCACATAATCCTGATGTTTTCTCATGAACATCAGATGAGTGAAGAGCAAAAATTAACAGGATTTTTCTCACAACCAATTCCATTGATCAGTTTTGCTTTCGAGAAAATTGTAGTTACCCTTGTAACAGTGATTAATTATTTGCATACGATATACATTGATACCACTAAGCCTGGACACAGATACAGCAAACAATGAACAGAGACCAGAACTGCAGAGTCTAAGCTGTGGCTGGGTTATTTCAAGGATGTTTGACAGCAGAAAGCATTACAGCTGGTTCGGCTAGGCTCAGTCCTCAAGAACCAATCCCTTTTCCTGCAATCAAGAACGCTCTCAAAGACACAGAAAGAGAGGCTGCAGCCAGGAAAGGGGGATGACACAAGTACGTTTTCCCAGCGCAAAATCAGTGCAATCAAGCCCGGATTCTTTTCGGATGTGGGTGAAATATAAATAAATGCAAGACTGACAAATCTAATGACGGAAAGACACGTACTGTTGTCAAATAGTGGAATCCAGGTATTGAAAACTGTACTTTGAGATATAGGAGAGGTAATGCTAAGGCAGAGCCAAGAATCCAGCAGAAGAAGATAGCAGCAGTTTGGTTTGCAGATCTGGACTGTGTGATGTGTGGAGGGCTTCATTTAGAGCAGGGGTGTCAAACATACGGCCCGCGGGCCGGATCCGGCCCGCCGAACAATTTAGTCCGGCCCTGTGGCTAAATGCATTATCATTATAAAAAAAAAAAAAAAAATTATTATTATTATTTTTTTTTTTTCCAGTGTCCTGTCTGGCAATGTGGCAATAAAATGCCACAAAGAGCTCATCAGATTTGACTTTCACAAGTGGACGGGGTAAAAGGAAGAGAATGATAAAACAATTATTGAAAAAACATGTATTTCGTTTAATTGAAAATATGCAGTTCCTATATTGTCCACGAGGGGCGCTGTGTTTTAATTAGCAGATTAAGCTTCAGGTGTGGAAAAATTCAAATCATTTCTTAATTTTTATCTGTTTGGTGTATTTTGTCATGCAGGACAGTGTTTTTAAGTTCCAAAAAATGTGAATAAATGTTTTTCAACATTGTATAATCACTGTGATCAGTTCTTATGCATAATGCACAAGTAAATGTTTAACTGAGTAAAAGTATTGTTGAAATTGCACATACTTTTCTTAAAAACGCTGAGGTTATTCATAATATATTGTGTAAAAGTGAAATTAACTTAATATAAAAATCAACAAGTCCACATTTATTAGTTCTATTTAATCTTGCAATGAGTTAACTCGTGTGGCCCTCTTGAGATCAGATTAAGCCCCTAAACCAAAATGAGTTTGACACCCCTGATTTAGAGGTTCATACAGAGAATGGAAAGATGTTATTAAAAAAAAAAAATCAGGACAAATAGCATAAGATCTGACAAAACGTGTCAGTTTTTATAAAACTTCGGATTGCAAAATGATTCAGTGGTGGAGTAAAGAGCCTAAAAGTGGCCCAAAGCTTTTGTGTCAAGTTATCATGTTTCTCAGTTTTAGCTTTCATATCTGTGCCTGTCTTCTTTTCTACTCCCAACACTACATATCTCGGTTTACTCTTTGCTTGACTTGTATTCTGTATGTATTGCATCACTATCTCCTTTAGTGCATACACGGACCCATGTTTTTCTGTTTTGTTCATTCCAAGTTGCTTAATGTTATCCATCCTTGCACGTCATGATGAAGTTTATGCTTTGGGACATCCTTTGTTGGAACCGGGTGGTTTGATTTGTGGTTTTCTGCTAACTCATGAAACAAGATCTGCACAAAAGCTAAAAGCCTTGTTGTTGAACATTACTTTTAACACCACCAACTAAAATGCAATAAGGAATATTTTATGTTTCCATCCAACAATCATATAAAGTTGCTCTTTTACACAGAGTTCTGAAGGTTTACAGTACAGTAGCAGTAATCACACAGTGCCCTAGAAAAGTATTAGCACCCTAAACTTTTATCTGTTTTATTGGGATTTGATGTGACCTCATTTTCAAACGTCTTTTACCACCCAACAATGACAAGAAAACAGGAAGCATCTGTGATCAGCCTCCCCGAGTCAGTACATACCAGCTTTTGCTGAATTTACAGCTGGAAGAATATGTTTTGGAGTATGTATTTCCCAAAAGCGTTGCATATCTAGAGATTGACATGTTTGCCAACTCAACTTTGCAGAAGAGTTAAAGTTCTGTCATACTGGATGGAAAGTGCCTGTGAGCAAACATGTTCTAACTTTGCAACAGATTCTCTATTGCATTTGTAGTTTATACATTTGTACTTTGACTGGGCCGCACAAACACACAGATATGATGTGATCTGAAAAAATATGTATATTTGCTGTTTGTTTATATGCACAATGTCCACCTGGTATCCACCCAAGGCTCCAGTCGTGTGCAACCTCAGTCCGGGTTTCCTACCAGGATTCCCCCGTTCCATCAATCTTTCCATCCACTTTAATTGCTTCCCTGTGATCGCTAAAGAGAAGTAACCCCATAGCATTATACTGCCACCAATTCTCACAGTGGTGATGGGGTTTTGATCAATTTGCATTTACAACATCAGACTACCTAGTGTTTTGAATGTAGGTCAGAAAAATATTGTTCTTAGTGGACAAGAGTCCACTTTGTCCCATAGCTTTGGCTTGTGGCAAATTACATATCGGACTTCTTATGGCTTTCTTTCAATGATGACATTGTTTTTGCCACTCTTCCATATATATCAGATTAGTGGAGTGCACATAAAAAAATGTCCCGTTAACAGAGTCTCCTACTGGAGCTACGGATCTCTGCAGCTCCTCCAGAGTTACCTTGGACATTCCTGGTTTTGTGATTGATGCTCTCGTCTGGCATGACAGTACATTCAGGTTGACGTGAGATATAAATTTGCTTCACACAAAGCCTCTTGGCTGCTTCTCTGACTAATACTCTCCCTGCGTGCCCTGTCAGTGTATGTGGACGGCCATTTCTGGATAGGTTAGCACTCGTTCTTTTCCATGTGCAGATGGTGGGTTGAACGGGGCTTTGTGAAATCTTTAAATGTTCCTCCGTCTTTATAAGGCTGTTTGTTCACTGGTGTTCTCTAACAAACTTCTCAGGCTTTTGCAGAATAGCTGCATTTGTATTAAGGATAAATTATTCCCAACTGAACTTTGCCTCTTAATAGATGACCACTGAATGCAACTAATTGTATTCAGTGTTTTTTCCTGAGGTTTGTCACAGGAACAGGAAATTAATATGGATGCCTGTCCCCAGTTTTTAAACTTTTCTTTGTAATAAAAAACAACAACCTGAAAACCATTTCCCACTTTTCCTCTATTTTCAACTATTATTGTTTATTGACTTATTTTTGTTTGTCTATCACAATCAGTCCAAACAATCAGTGCCTTGCAAAGGAATTCATCTCTTTGGCATTTTTCATGTTCTGTTGACTCACAACATGGGATTAAAATACATTTAATTTACAGAACATGCCTACAACTTTGATGATGTCTTATTATTTGTATTGTGAAGCAAACACAAATAGGACAAAGAATCAGAAAACTTCAGTGTGCAAAGCTGTTAATCCCCCTCTGAGGGCAGTACCTGTAGATTTATCAGAATATTATTATTCAAGAGAATAGCTTTTGATTGAGTTGGACATCAATCCTTGTTGAACATAAAGTGCAACCGACAAACAAGTCTATGTATTAAACAGTTTGACTGGTACTTAATTCTATGGTGAGATTCCTGAAAGGTTCTGGTAAAAAAGTATGATTATTTAAATCTCTAAACAAATAATACAATTAGATTATCTTACTGATGCAACTCTCTTCTTTTCCATGTGGAGGCAAACCCACTTTAAACATATTACCAACACCTAAAGGACGTGTCCTATCCATTAATTGATACATAGCCAAAAATTGAGATTAATAAATTGAGATTATATTGCAAATGCCATTAATTGTTCAGGCCTACCGTAGACCCAACTTTTGAGGCAATTCCAGCTGCAAGTGGCTTTGGATCTGTATCAACAAGCTCACTACATCTTGCCACAGGGATTTTTGTCAATTTCTCAAGGCTAAACTGCCCCACCACCTTCGTGTTGGATGGTTGTTGCTTGTGAACAGCGATGTTCATGTCTAACCACAAATTCTCAGTTGGATTGAGGTTTGGACTTTGTCTTGGTCATTCCAACACATTTAGAAGTTTGCCCTTAAACCACTCAGGTGTTCCTCTAGAAGTATGCTAAAGGTCATTGTCCTGGTAGAAGGTGTCCCAGTCTCAAATCATTGACTGACAAGTTTTGCTCAAGAATACTCCTGTATTTAGCACCATCCATCTGTCCCTTGTTTCAGGCCAGTTTCCCAGTCTCCAGTGCTGAAAGATTTCACCACAGCATGATGCTGCCAACACTGAAGGGATGCTGTTCTTGTGGAGATGTGACGTGTTGAATTTGCACCACTGAGGTACTTTTGAATACCATTGGATCCTTTTTTTTAAAGGGACAATTTCTGTGGATGCTCTGACTGAACATGTTTTTCAGTTAGTGGCACACATGATACACAGATGTCGACAGTTTTCATGCCAAACTAGTTGGCGTGAAATTATAGCTTCTTTGTCGGGAGCATGCATTCGGCAGGTTGAGCAATCCAGTCGACTCCATCTCATCTCTTATTTATTGTTTTTAGCGTGTCCTGTCTGGCGGTGTAACACAAGGATTGCTGTCTTAATGCGAAACAGAGCCCAACACATTTACTTTGACAAGTGGAGCATTACTACTTTCCCTGCTCCGCTTGATATGTATGCAAAAAACTTTATTGGATATTGTTTTGGGATTATTTCAAATTCAATGTACACAGAAACGGAAAGATAAGTGAAAAAGAAAGGAAGAGTAAAAGATGAGGCAAAACGTTAAAGGGAGAAAAGTTGACAAAAATAGAGCAGAAACCAACCAAAAAAGCATTAGAGGTACAAACAACCAATGCCTTTGAAAACATCACTGAAAAAAACGCAGTACTGTTTAATAAAAGATGTATATAGTTACAGCCAAAGCTAATTATAGGGTTTATCTGTGTAGAAGTGAATTTTGAAGCACCTGGATCCAAAGCACCTGTAGGTGTTTGAGAGTGTGCTTGTATATGTAAGGTTTATCCATAAGAAAAAAGATCAATAGTGGTTGTGAGACGCCAAAAACCTATCCCTCAGGGCACTGACGCAGACACCATGGAAACCAGAACCCCAGAAGTCCAAAATGGCCCTCAGAGCACACGAGGCCAAGAAGGACCAACACAGGGATAGCTGCCTCCCATATCCCAGAGAAGAGCAGAGGAGAGCCCTGGAAATCCCCCAGCAGCCACAGTGCAGCAGTCCCCGGGGGCTGTAGTAACGAATGCGCAGGCCCTAGCAGCAGCCAGCTATACCAGAGCGGATTCAGCCCTGGGCCCAGAGACCCGAGGCCCAAGGGCACATTGCCCTCCAGCAGGCCCCGCGAAGCAGCCACCAGGAGTGGCTGCTTCGCCCAGCACACACCTGAGCACCCAGACCTGGACGCCAAGAACCAGTAACGCACCAGCGGGTCAAGACGCCAATCACCAGCAGGGAGCCGGACAGGTGGGGGATGGGCTCCACCCTTGGTGGACACCTGAGATATCCAGGGAGAGGAGGCAGTCAAAACTCCAACCTGAAAAAAACACCAGCACATAAACACAGGTATGCAGTAAGATTTCACATGTTCCCACCCTAATGTCCACACATGCAAATGCTCATAACCATGCAAAAGAAAAGACGCTGTATACACACACTCCCCGTCTCATTTCCAACCAACTAGTTGTGGAAATAAAGATGTTTAACTTCATCGTTCAATTAGTGGGTCATTACAGAAAATGAAACTTAATGTTCTCCTGTGGTATTGTACATTAATTCAACGTACTGAGAATATTTGCATAATATGATGATAATCATGTCTGGTTAAACTCAGTTCATGTAAACATTAAAGCCCAATAAAGCACGATCTCCACAGGTAAACAGCTCTGTGATGGTTTCCAGATGTCCAAGGAAAATACCATTTGCTCTGATTGTCACACATCTCCAGAAGTTCTTTCTGCTGTAACCATAAATCTACCTTCCCGAGTCCATCACTGAAAACAGCTGTCTGCTTTATAGTAAAACACATTTTGGTTTCTAGCAGTGGCGTCTCTGGCATGATAAATTAAGTGGGGCACAAAAACTCAACACCTATTAGCAGCAACAATTTTTTGTGACACATACATAGAACCTGACTTTGACCAATTTTAAATTAAACAGATAAATTAGCATAAGCCAACACACTAGAAAATCTACTTTATATAAGCTAAATGTAATTTAATTTTTATACAGAGAACTCTAAATATAAAAAGACTCATTCATATTGTTCATTTATTGAACAAAAGATTCACATCAATCCTTCAATGAGCCAGCAAGGACAACACTAGATTAATATTTGCTTTTAGTTTCCATTTTCCTATGTTGTATTTTGTTTAAATTTTCCTACATTTTATTCCAGATTTTTTTTACTTGCTTTTATTCTGTTTTTATTTTCCAATGTTTTATACATGTAAAACACTTTGCATTGTCCTTGTACTGAAATGTGCTATACAAATAAGTTTGCCTTGTCTTGCCTTGCCTAGATGGTCGCACACTATCGGCAGAACATAAACGTAACGTGTACAATTCAAGTATTTTGATTGGACGATCCAAGCATGGGGTCATAGGATTTTTGTCTACTGAGAACATGTTGGGCATGCGCACTCCAATTTTAGATGTCCATTATTTAAAAAACGTTGGTGGGGAGCCCCCAACACCAAGGCGCCTCAAGAGGATTTAGCCTACTGAACTTGTCAGTATTCTTGCAGACTTGGATATATAGACAGAATTTATTGGTAAGGTAATCAGCCTTTTTTTTTTTACAATACTACTCTATAAAGAACGATCATGTTCCACTGCTTATTTATTTCTGTATTTATTTTTTAATACGTTAGAGTTGGTTTTCCATAGATACCTGTAGGGCCTTGTTTATCAGTGGGCACGGCGCCTTTCTGAATAACTTGCCTGAGGTGTTGTGAATCAGTTAAAAGCCCTTTGTGATGGCTGTATTACATTGTTTTCCCAAATTATACAGACGTGTTTTGAGTGGCAAAGCTCAGTATGTGAAAAGGTCCCTCAAACAAGCCAACGCATAGCATTACAGAAGACCGAGCTTATTAAACTCCTCTGTGATATTAGTGGATTGTTGCTGCTTTGGAGGGAACTTGGGAGCTGGGAGCCTTTGGCATGGACTATCCTGAAGAGTGTCAGGGTTTGTTTGGGTCCTTCTTCCTTTATTCAATATACTATATTTCTCATTTTATGTATACTTTGATGCTTTCCCATATACATGGAAGCCACATTGACTACCTGGGAGTGCCATGGTGGATTGTTCTAAGACACAAACACGTTTTTGGGAGCTGTTAAAGAAAATAGAGTGAAGGTTTATGGTAAAATCCCAAGTGTTTGAAAGTTACATACATTTTTAACGGTTTATCAGAAAGTGATCTGGGCGAAAGACTGGAGTTAGAGGAGCTCTGAGGACTGATGTATGAATGGTAAGTATTATGGTTGACATTAGTTGAGTTGTGCCAGTTACTGGTGCAGGACAATGGATGGCAGAGGCAGGTGGTGAAAGGTCATTATTTGATTTTTGTCTCCTTCAACAGGTTTGCTAATCTCTGATTTGGCTGCAGTTGATCAGGTGGGCGTGGCCCGCACCTGCGGCTCATTATGGAACCTTCACCTCTGGCTTAAAAGGAGTGCTCAGACAGTTGGTAGACGCCAGAGTGTTACCCAGTCGTGGTATGCCTAGGCCTCTGACCTGTCACCTGTGCCTCGTATCCGTGAGTTTTGGAAACTCAGTTTTTGAACTAACCTGTCTCCTGTCTTCTCCAGTTTTTGTCGTGTTTTGGATTTACTCACCTGTGTTGGCTCCGCGCTCTGAAGACCAGTCATCCGAATCCCTGCCGCTCAGATTTTGCTCTGGCACTTCCCCTCATACTCTCTTGGTGGTACCAAGCCGGGCGTGAGACCCCTTCCATGGATTCAACTGGTTCGTCAAGTCACACTCCGGTTCTTCCAACTGCTCCTCCTGCCTGCCGTCCGCATTGGTGCTGTTCGAGCCCCCGTCGGCCTTACATCCACCAGCCCTCCTGTCACTCAGCCACAACCGTCCATCAGAGAGTTACGATCTCAGAGTTCCTTCGTCACTAACTCCCCCCGGACAGGTCTCCCCTTCCAAACGTCATTCCAGCTCTGACGTTCAGACCTCGCCTGTTGCACACAGTGTGTGCTTCTCCCTGTTGTCGAGCCTTTAATAAACATCTTAACTGTTCTTGATGCCGTCTGTGTCTGCATATGGGCCAAACACTTAAAAATCATGTCAGAAGAACACTCTGGCCAACTAGACCCAGCAGACACTTTCGGTCGGCAGTTAGCCACCCAACAAGAACAGTTACAGGCTCTCGGGTTAGCAGTTAATTCGGCGCAGGAACAATTACAATATGTCACCGCCCAGCTTACTCAGTTGACGTACGCTCTCACTTTCGCGTCTAACCAGCCTGTCACTTCCGCTCCTAGCGCTCCGCCTCCTAGTAGTCTGACAGCTGAAACCACCGATCAGCCCTCCCCTGTCTCAGAAAGTTTGTCTCCGAGTCCTGAGAAGTTTTCAGGCGACAGTGGAGATTGTGGAGGTTTCCTCTTTCAATGCACGCTGGTCTTTAATCGTTCTCCCCGCACCTTTTCCACTGACCAGGCCAAGATTTCTTTTGTATTGTGGCTTTTAACGGGCAGAGCCCTAAGATGGGCCGAGGCTCGCTTTCCTGACTGCAGATCCTTCGGCTGTACTTTTTCATCACTGTGTTCACAGTGTTCATCACTAAGTTTAAGATGGTCTTCTCAGATGAACTAGATCCTGTGCAGCAGTGCTCAAGGGGTTAATTCTCCACGGCCAGCCGTAACACCGCCGTCACCTCCCGAGCCTATGCAAATTGGCCGCGTACACCTTACCCGAGAGGAATGGCAGCAACGTTTTACTGAGAATCAGTGCCTATACTGCGGAACCGCAGGACATTTTGTCAACACCTGTCCCGTTCGACCAAAAGATCGGGTCTGTTGCCTGTAGTGGGGAAGACGGCGGACCGATGTAGAGTTTCGTCCCCTAAGTCTCCTTGTGAACCAGTTGCGTCTCGTTTTTGTCTCCCAGCTACCTTAGTTTTGGATCGGGACAATCTTAGTGTTTCCACCCTAGTAGATTCTGGTTCTGACTTTAACCTTATTGATCAAGGATTGGTCACCCAGTCTCGGATAGAGACGGTTCCTTTGTCCGGCCTCTCCAGGTCTCCGCATTAGATGGGGAACGTCTAACCCTGATTACCCATCAGACAAAGCCTCTGAAGGTAATTATCTCAGGTAATCACAGGGAGATGCTCTCCTTCTTCGTGTTTCCCGTTAAACACTCCCCGGTAGTTTTAGGAATGGCCTGGCTTGTTTTGCATAATCCGCATCTAAATTGGGCTGAGTCCCGTTTAGAGTCTTGATCCCCTGGCTGTCATTCTCGTTGTTTGTTATCTGCTCAGCCAGTCTCCCATCCTTCTGGGTCATCACCTGAAATAGAGGATTCTATTGACCTAAACAGAGTACCTGAACTTTAGCACGATTTGCGCTTAGTTTTTAGTAAAAGTAAGGCCTGTTCACTTCCTCCGCAGCGCCCTTACGACTGCGCCATCGACCTGCTACCGGGTGCTCCTTTACCTACCAGCCGCCTCTATAACATCTGGAGGTCTGAACGTCAGGCGCTTGAAAATTATATTGGAGAGTCATTATCTGCAGGGTTAATTCACCCTGCCTCCTCTCCATTGGGTGCAGGGTTTTTTTTCATGGGTAAGAAAGATGGTTCCCTCCGTCCATGTATTGACTACCGAGGGCTTAACCAAATCACAATTAAAAATAAATACCCGCTTCCCCTGTTGTCCTCTGCCCTTGAACCAGTCCAGAATGCGGTCATATTTACTAAGCTTGACCTGCGCAACGCATACCATTTGGTCCGTATCCACCAGGGGGATGAGTGGAAAACAGCTTTTAAGACTCCACTCGGTCATTTCGAGTATCTGGTCATGCCTTTTGGGTTGTGTAACGCCCCATCAGTATTTCAGGCTTTAGTGAATGACGTCCTACGGGACTTTCTGAACGTCTTTGCTTTTGTTTATCTAGATGATATTTTGATTTATTCTAGTGATCCTGTTCAGCACCAGCAGCATGTCCGCTTAGTACTCCAGCGCTTGCTTGAGAACCGCTTGTTTGTTAAGGCTGAGAAGTGTGAATTTCACAAGGACTTCTTTCCTCGGCCTAATTCTTGAGGGAGGACAAGTCAGATCAGATCCTGAGAAGATCAAGGCCGTAGTTGATTGGCCGACTCCCGACTCCAGGAAGAAGTTACAGCGGTTCTTAAGGTTCGCCAATTTTTACAGACGGTTCATTAAGAATTATAGCCAAATAACGTCCCCTCTGCATGCCCTGACCTCCCCTAAGGTTCCCTATGTTTGGAGTTCTGAAGTTGAGGCTTCTTTTTCTGAGTTGAAGACCAGGTTCTCACAGGCCCCTATTCTAATACACCCCGACCCGGTCAAGCAGTTTACTTTAGAGATAGACGCATCAGATACGGGAGTAGGGGCGGTATTATCGCAACAGTCTGACTCTGACCACAAACTCCATCCATGCACCTTTTTCTCGCATCGGCTGTCTCCAGCCGAACGTAATTATGACGTCGGTGATCGCAAGCTATTAGCTATTAAATTAGCATTAGAGGAGTGGCGACACTGGCTGGAGGGGTCCGAGCAGCCCATTGTTATATGGACCGATCATAAGAACCTGGCTTACCTGCAGTCCACGCGACGTCCAAACCCTCGCCAAGCCCGCTGGTCTCTCTTTTTCTCAAGATTCAACCTCTCCATAACTTATCGCCCCGGTTCCAGAAATGTCAAGCCAGATGCCATTTCACGACAGTTTGCACCACCGGAACAAGAGAACGAACCAGCACCCATTTTGCCACCCACTTGCACCTCTGGAGCCCTCCGGTGGAATCTGGAGGAGCGTACCACCCAAGCGTTATTGTTGGATCCGGATCCGGGCACTGGTTCCGTTGGTTTGATGTACGTCCCCAAGTCTGTCCGTCCTGAAGTGCTACATTGGTGTCATGACTCTAAATTCTCAGCCCATCCCGGAATCTACCGTACCCAATCCCAGGTTTCCCGATGGTTTTGGTGGCCGTCTTGGACCAAGGACGTACGGCAGTATGTCCGTGCCTGCCCAGTTTGTGCTCAGAACAAACCATCTAATCAGCCTCCCTCTGGTCTGCTCAACCCACTTCCTATACCTAAACACCCCTGGTCCCACATTGCATTAGATTTCATCACTACTGGACTCCCGTTATCACAAGGCATGACCACCATTCTAACTGTTGTTGACCGGTTTTCAAAGTCCTGCCATCTCATTCCGATCCGGAAACTGCCCAACGCTCTGCAAACCGCCCAGCTCCTGATTAAACATGTCTTCAAACTCCACGGTATACCTGTTGACATCCTGTCTGACTGGGGTCCCCAGTTCATCTCCCAGGTTTGGCGGCACTTTTGTTCGGCTCTCGGTGCCCGTTACACCCTCACTTCAGGTTACCATCCCCAAACTAACGGTCAGACAGAAAGAATGAATCAACAACTAGAAACCACTCTCCGCTGCCTGACTTCTTCGTCACCTTCCGATTGGAATAAGTTTTTGCCCTGGGTCGAGTATGCTCTAAACTCTGACATCTCATCTGCCACCGGTCACTCCCCTTTTGAAGTCGCTCTTGGATATCAACCACCACTTCTACCCGCTGATGAACTCCATATACCGGTCTCGTCTGTAAATCAATACATCACCCATTACCAGGACACTTGGAAATCCACTATCACTGCCCTCACTCACACCGCAGAGCTGAACAAGAGGTTTTCCGACCAGCGCAGAGTTCCTGCCACCCAGTATCACCCCGGTCAGAAGGTTTGGTTGTCTTCAAGAGACGTTCCAGCTAACCCGACTGCCAAGAAACTTGCCCCCCGTTTCACTGGACCTTATGAAATCGAAAGGATTATTAGTCCCACATCTGTGCGTCTTCGACTGCCACCACATTCTCGAGTTCATCCCACATTCCACGTTTCCCAGATTAAACCAGTCATCGACAGCAAACTCTGCTCTCCAGCCGAACCCCCTCCACCCAGGACAGTCAGAACCCCCACATCCTCGGGATCGTGGACTCCCGTCGGTGAGGTAAGGGTTGTCAATTCCTGGTCGATTCGGAAGGCCGCGGTCCTGAAGAGCGGTCATGGGTCCTTGGTTCTGCTATCGATACTGCTCTGCCTGATGCCTTTTGGGCCTCCCGTCCTTCCACTTCCTCTTCTGGGCCGCCAGGAGGCGACCGTTGAGGGGGGGGGGGGGGGGGTGTCAGGGTTCTCTGTTTTCGTGCTCTCTAACTCTGCTTCTCAGGTGGCTGCAGTTGATCAGGTGGGCGTGGTCCACACCTGCTGCTCATTATGGAACCTTCACCTCTGGCTTAAAAGGAGTGCTCAGACAGTTGGAAGATGACAGAGTGTTACCCAGTCGTGGTATGCCTAGGCCTCTGACCTGTCACCTGTGCCTCGTATCCGTGAGTTTTGGAAACTCAGTTTTTGAACTAACCTGTCTCCTGTCTTCTCCAGTTTTTGTTGTGTTTTGGATTTACTCACCTGTGTTGGCTCCGCGCTCTGAAGACCAGTCATCCGAATCCCTGCCGCTTAGATTTTGCTCTGGCACTTCCCCTCATACTCTCTTGGTGGTACCAAGCCGGGCGTGAGACCCCTTCCCTGGATTCACCTGGTTCGTGAAGTCACACTCCGGTTCTTCCAACTGCTCCTCCTGCCTGCCGTCCGCATTGGTGCTGTTCGGGCCCCCGCCGGCATTACATCCGCCAGCCCTCCTGTCACTCAGCCACAACCATCCATCAGAGAGTTACGATCTCAGAGTTCCTTCGTCACTCACTCCCCCCGGACAGGTCTCCCCTTCCAAACGTCGTTCCAGCTCTGACGTTCAGACCTCGCCTGTTGCACACAGCGTGTGCTTCTCCCTGTTGTCGAGCCTTTAATAAACATCTTAACTGTTCTTGCTGCCGTCTGTGTCTGCACTTAAAAACTATGTCATAATCCGGTTGCCTGATTGCACATTTTGTGGGAGCCTGTATGCGCAACTTTTTATTTTCTTTGCTTCATTGCAGTGGTGTGCTAATGGCGTGTTCTATATTATGAGTTTAATAGTTCTACGCTTTTAACATGAGTCCGAGAGAGGTCGAGATCTGGGCTGTTTTTTTACGTTGTGCTTGGCCTGCAAACTATTAGTCAGATCAGTGTTGTGTCCATTCAGTTAACTCAAAAGTCAAGCATAAACAGATGTGCTGATTAACAAAAGCACTGATGTCAGGCTGAACACTGACTGACGTAAACATGAATACTAAGAGATTTAACTACAGCAGCTAACGAGCACAATGATCAGAACTAAGTGTTCCCTTCAACCTGCAACCCAAGTTTTGACAGGCATTTAAGCACCTCAGTATTCAGTCAAACTGTGGGAGTTTGTTGGAGAGTTGTGGTCAGTTCCGGTTTTGGATAGAGTTTTGAAATAGTTTTTATAGTTTTGAGACAGTTTGTAAAGTTTAGGTGAGAGGAGGAGCTTGGAGAATGAAGAAATTGAGGAGATGATAGGGGATGGAGCCAGCTAGAAAGAGGAGAATTTCACCCATGTGTGAATATTTGACTTGATTTCTCCCAATAAAGTGAGGTATATCTAACATACTTGAGATTCATTAAATTTGCTTATCAAGATCTGTATTTTCACTGTTTATTTATAGGTGAAACATCAGAGGAGTTCAACGTTGTTGGAGGGTGCCTTTCTTAGCTGTCTCCATTTTATGACGCCACTGCTGAGCTGTCTGGAGAGGTAAAGGTTTCTGCCTCCAATGTGGTTCCCCTCATGAAATGTTGGAGCAAAGCCTTCAGGAGGAGAGGACAAAGCCTGCACCAGCGGCTGCAAAAGAAGCTGGAGACCACCTCATCAGGCAACTATTTCGTGTTGTTTTTATCATGCCGCTCCCACCGGGACACCGGCTGCCTTTGTTTACTCCGGAGAACAACTGATTGCACTAATGCCGGCCGGCATGGTGGCCAGACCAGCTCAAATACCACCCGAAATCTGGAGGAAAACACACCGAGGTTGCAGAGGAGGAAAGCAACATCGGGGGATGAAAGGAGGGTCGAGTTGGGACGGGCTTATTGAGAGGAGAAGATTTAAGCAGTGTCTCCCCTCTGTTATGGGAAATGTACGGTCCCTTAGCAACAAGATGGATGAGCTAACAGCGCTGATGCGGAGCCAACCGGAGTACCGGGAGTGCAGTGTGATGTGTTTCACTGAGACATGGCTGCACAAGGACATTACAGACCAGATTGTCTCCGTGGATGGCTTTCACACCGTCCGGGCCGACCGGGACACCAAGAGTGGTAAGCAGAAAGGAGGAGGGCTTGCCATTCTAGTAAACAGCAGATGGTGTTACCCGGGTCACATCACCATTAAAGAACAGCTCTGTAGCACGGATGTTGAACTGCTGGCCGTTGGACTCCGTCCATACCATCTGACTAGAGCGATCCCGCACGTCATCATTGTTGTCTTGTACATCCCTCCCTCTGCAAACCCAACATCTGCCTGCAGCATCATACACACCACCATCTCCAAACTACAGACCTAACACCCCAATGCCCTCATCATCATGTTGGGAGACTTCAACCACGTCACCATGAACAAAGTTCTGCCGACCTTCAGACAATATGTGAGCTGCCCTACCAGAGACGAGAGGACCCTGGACCTGATGTATGTTAACATTAAGGATGCATACATCTCCTCTTCTCTCCCCCCTCTGGGCAGGTCAGATCACAACCTGGTTCACCTCAAACCGTGTTATGTGCCTCTGGTGAAGAGGAAGCCTACGACCACAAGGACTGTGAGGAGGTGGTCGGAGGAGGTTTATGAGACACTGCAGGCCTGCTTTGAAATGACTGACTGGCCTGCACTATGTGAGCCCCACGGGGAGGACATCGATAGGCTCACAGAGGGCATCAGGGACTACATCAACTTCTGCGTGGACTGCAATGTCCCAGCTCGGACTGTCACCTGTTACGGCAACAATAAACACTGGATCAGCAAGGACCTTAAGGCCATCCTGAATGAGAAGAAGAAGGTGTTCAGAGATGGCAACCGTGATGAGGTGAGGAGAGTGCAGGGGGTACTCAAACGTAAAATTAGGGAGGCTAAAGACAAGTACAGGAGAAAGCTAGAGAATAAACTCCAGAGAAACAACATGAGGGATGTGTGGAGTGGCATGAGAACCATCACCGGGTTCCAGAAGAGTGGTGGCATGGGGTCGGAAGGCCGCGTGGACCGGGCCAATGACCTGAACCTATTCTTCAATAGGTTTGATACTGCAGCCCATCCCCCACAAATCTCTGCTGTTGTCTACCCAACAACTACCACTCCACCTCCCCCCACTCCTCCTCCTTACAGACCCCCTGTCTGCTCCTCACCATCTCAATTCACACCCACCTACTCCACCCCTCCCCCCTGCTTTACGTCATGTCCTCCACAACCTGAGGACCTCCCCCCTCCCCCCAACTGTAACCTCTACAGTGTCCTTCACGCCTGACCTGGTGAGAAGACAGCTGACCAGACTCCAATCTGGCAAAGCTGCAGGCCCAGATGGTGTATTTCCCAGGGTTCTTAAAGCTTGTGCCTACCAGCTTTGTGGAGTTCTTAGCCTAGTCTTCAGCCTGAGCCTGCTCCTCCAGAGAGTCCCCGTGCTGTGGAAGACGTCCTGCCTTGTTCCTGTGCCAAAGACGCCGCGTCCTAGCGGCCCTCAGGATTACAGACCGGTGGCACTGACTTCCCATAAGGTCTATGGTCAGGCCCTTCACTGATCCACTACAGTTCGCCTATCAGCCCCGCCTGGGAGTTGAGGACAGCATCATCTTCCTGCTGAACAGAACTCATCTGGACAAGCCGGCGAGCACTGTGAGAATCATGTTCTTTAATTTCTCCAGTGCTTTCAACACCATCCGTCTGGCTCTACTGGGTGAGAAGATGAGTGCGATGCAGGTGGAGGCCCCCATCGTGTCCTGGATTGTTGATTACCTGACGGGCAGACCACAGTATGTATGCCTACAGAACTGTGGGTCTGACAGGGTGGTCAGCAACACTGGGGCCCCTCAGGGGACTGTCCTCTCTCCCTTCCTCTTCACCCTTTTCACCTCAGACTTCAACTATTGCACTGAGTCCTGCCACCTTCAGAAGTTTTCTGATGACTCAGCAATAGTTGGCTGCATTGAAGAGGGTGATGAGAGTGAATATAGGACTGTGGTGGGCAATTTTGTCACTTGGAGTGAGCTGAACCATCTGCAGCTCAACGTGACAAAGACTAAGGAACTAATAGTGGATCTGAGGAGGGCAAAAACACCTGTGACCCCTGTTTCCATCCAGGGGGTCCCTGTTGAGACCGTGGAGGAGTATAAGTACCTGGGAGTGTACTTTAATAATAAGCTGGACTGGACTAGAAACACGAGACCGTCTACAAAAAGGGCCAAAGCTGACTCTTTTTCCTGAGGAGGCTGAGGTCTTTTAACATCTGTCGGACGATGTTGAGGATGTTTTATGAGTCTGTTGTTGCCAGTACGATCTTCTTTGCTGTCACATACTGGGGCAGTGGGCTCGAGCAGAGGGTCGCGGACAACAACAGACTAAACAAACTGATCAGGAGGGCCGGTGATGTTGTGGGGGAGGAGCTGGACACTCTTCAGTCTATCTTGGACAATGTCTCACACCCTCTCTATGACACACTGGCCCAGCAGAGGAGCTCCTTTAGCAGAAGACTCCTCTTACCCAGATGCATGACAGAGCGCCACAGGAAATCATTCATGCCTGTGGTCATCAATCTCTACAACGCCTCCCTCAGTGATTCAGACACCCCCCCCCCTCCCTCCTCTGTAATTGACATTTATTCATACCGTTTTGCACATCGTCACCATCATTTTATTTTAGATCTGTAATATATATATATGTGTGTGTTTGTGTATCTGGAGCATGTAACGAAAATAATTTCCCTCTGGGATTATTAAAGTATTTCTGATTCTAATCTAATCTTCAGAGTTTGCAGACCTGGAGCTTCCTATCCCTAACCCTCCTTGACTCTAGATTCAAAGTCATTGGTCTTGGTTGACTGCATGTTTTATCATATATTTGAGGTTGGCACAGGAGAACCCCTGAACTAGGTTCAGGGGTTTTTCTGGACATTTTTAACCTCTCCTGCAGCTTTCTGTGGTCCCTGCCTGTTCCCAAAAAGCAACCATCTCCTGCCCCAATTATTCCCATCCTGTTGCTCTGACCCCTGTCATCATAAAGTGCTTTGAGGGGATTCTCCTGAAAGACATCAACGCCATACTGGCTTGCACAGCCTGCAGTTTGCCTACAGGCAGAATCATTTTACAGAGGATGCTGCCCCGTTAGCACTTCACACGGCTGAATCATCTGCAGCATCCTAATGTCTATGTTAGGACGCTACTTGTGGACTCTTTGCTCAGCCTTCAACACCGTGCTCTCAGACATGCTGGCTCTGGAGCTCCACAGCCTGGGATTATCTCCACTGCTCTGCTCCTGGATCAGTGACTTCCTCTCCAACAGAGCCCAGGTGGTGAGGATAGGGAAATGCAAATCTGCCCCACTGATCCTCAACCAGGAAGACTGAACACACTGTTCTCTGCATACATGGGGGTGGGGCAGACACTGAAACGGGCTGCACTTTCTGCTCAGCTGCTAACAAGCTTTTTAGAGCTACAATCAAAATCATTTTGTGTCAGCGCATAAGTGTGGGGGCTGCACGGCACAGGAAAGGATGGATTTAGTACAGGTAATGAGGACAGCACAAGGGATTATGGGACGTCGTCTACAAGATCTAGATAGTTTATGCTACGCGAGTCCAGAAATGGGCCAGACGTATAGCCACAGACTCCACCCACCCAAGCAATGCACTGTCACAGGTAAACAATAAAAAAAAACATTAAATCAAAGTCTAATAGACACAACACCAGCTTCTTGCCCAAAGCTGTGAGGGCTATCACTACCTGCCGAGAATCAATAAATCACCAGCCCATGATCTGTTGCAAACACACTACTGGTTCTGCATATTCTTGATCCAATTAGTTATTTACACCATTTCTCGAATACTAATGTCTGTTTGCACACTTCAGTTCCTCAGGTAATGTCTTTCTGGACATCCATACAGACTGGACAGTTCTGTAATTTGAAGATCTAATCTATTGCACTGGATTTTACCGTGTGCATGAGTATCGAAGGATGAAGCGTTCGTGTGACACACCCATGCAACAGTAGCGATTTATATCATCTGTAAAGGGTCTGCTATCTGACTTTTTGACGTGAAAATTAGTCTTATTAGATGCATGCTAAGGACCAGTTGCATGCTTTAAGCTTCTCAGGAAGCGGTCAGTGCAATCAAGTGATTTCAGGAGAAAAAGAAAAGTTTGGAAAGATTGTCTTGTCTGTATGTTGTGTAATCTGTGTGGATTCTGAGTACTGAGTATAGATCATACCGCTATACAATAAGTCAGATGTGGAAAAATAAATTGTTAGAGTGTTACAATTTTAGCAATAAAAAGAAATAAAATATTGGCGTTTACAAATTTTGGGTTTCTGATATTTTAGAGAAAATTAAACCTTTCTCTAAATTGTCATTGGTGGTACCTAATGGTTATGTTAAAACAATATTAAGGGAACCATATAGCATCCCTTTTTATGCAATTATGTTGGGTAACTATATATGCCATATATATAGTAACTATATATGCCAGAAAGCTTTCTCAATTCAAATTGAGAAAGCTTTCTGGATACAAAGCGAAATGTCTTCAAACTTCGGAAAAAAGTCCAGTTTTGTTTTTTAACTTTTTTGGGGTAACTGTACAGCATAATCCCATTGCTGGATTACTATAACACAAATCTCTGAAATGACAACTATGTTAAAAGTTTTATTTGAAATTATCCCACTAATTTATTGAAAAGAAACCTGCAGTAGTTCAACAAAAAAATACTTAAACTAATGTTCTACAACAACTAGTAAATATTTGACATTATTAAGATGAAAGGTTCACAAATTTAAAGGAAAACTGTTTCTTACTGATGCTTTAGTATGATTAAACCAGGGCTTTTTCAGTGTTTCAGTTTATTTTTTATTATATATAAAATATAGCTGATACTTGAGTTTACATTAAAGCTACTTTGTCAAAGGATAAATATTTTAGATGGTCTTAAGGAAAATAAACGGCTATACTTGAGATTCAGATGTTATGCAGTGCTGTGTTAACATAAAAAACTACAATTGTTTTACATTACTGTTCTACTGCTGACTTAGCCAAAAATATACAGACTGGAATGAGAAAATATTATTTAATATTAATATAAAAGACAACTGATGAATAGTTTGTTTTATTAAAATATTTGAAAGCAACAAGGGGTTAAAGTGACTTCTTTTATGCATCAATAATATTCACTAATGTTTAGAAGTTTATTATTTTTAGAATTTGTTTTAGCAGATTTATGTCCAAGTTTCCTCTTTTTCTGTAAAATGAACCAGTCCAGTCATTGCTTGGCGATAAATTGTTCATATTCAATAAATTAGAATATGCGTTCCAAAGAAGCTCATTTATTAGATTAAAAGTACCCTTTTAAAATAATGTTTAATAGCTGCCTAAAGGTTTTCATTAAGCCCACATTTCTGTAATAACTATCCACATGTAATTGTATTACATTTTTTTTCTACTTTTAAATGTTTTTAAGCCCCATCAGCTGTTTTGCTATATCACAGTGAGGTGTTACACAAAGTAATCCACTTCTTCTAAGGTAGCAACAAGGTGCAGAGAAATGAAGCAGAGCTACAAATGGATTTTAAAGTTGGCTTTACTACTTAAATGTATCAACTAAGATCATTACAACAGGTGGTGAAAAGAATATTCCCATTAAAGCATAATTTTGATGTCTGTACAAGATTTTTTTTCTCCACATTAAAAAGAAACAAAAGCAACAAAAACAATTGGTGAAAGGCATCCAAGAAATAGAGAGAAACCTATAAAACAATATTGTACAGGAATAGTTGTATAGAAAGCCGTTTCAAAGGAATAAAATGAACCGGGTAAAGCCGACCGTACATATTGCCAACAGTATATGCTGAACCCTTTAAACAGAAATCCTTAATCAGGACATATTGTTCAGTATGCATTTTTCTCTAACAATTGAACAATTTTAACACAGATTTACACACATCGTCTCAAACTGTTTTGATTTACAAATCCCAGTAATACAACTGAAAAGACACACAACTAAAGAGATGTTCTGTCAAACTGATGCATGTGAAGTGCTTTTTGAAAACAAGGTCGGTCCGAACGGCTGGAAGTACACAGAAGCATAAAAGGACTTTAAAATACC
The DNA here is from genome assembly GCA_037039145.1 of Fundulus diaphanus. Taxonomy (NCBI): domain Eukaryota; kingdom Metazoa; phylum Chordata; class Actinopteri; order Cyprinodontiformes; family Fundulidae; genus Fundulus; species Fundulus diaphanus. The sequence continues at coordinate 28,473,543 of CM073130.1, forward strand.
TTGAGTTATTTAGAGAGAAGGTATACGTGATAAACTGGAACCCATTACTCAAGAGGATGCGGCATGAGAACGCTGATGTTCTTCCAGCAGATGAGGAAAAGCAAAAGCTTTGTCGCACTCCGTGCATTCGTACACGACCTCGCCGACGTGACTCTCCTGGTGCTGCTTCAGAAGAGCCCGCTTGCTGAAGGACTTGTAGCACATGTCACAACGGTACTCTCCGGCTTGCTTTTCAGCGTGCAGTCTCATGTGGTTGGACAAATCCTGGGCTGTGCTGAATCTGGCTCCACACTGGGCACATTTGAACTTCTTGCCCAGGTCGGCTGTAGTGGCGGGCTGAACTTTACGACCATGTTGCCTGGCCTCGTGCTTTCTGAGGTAGCACTTCTTGGCGAAGGTCTTTCCACAGGTCTCACATTTGAACGCCTTCCAGTTATTTGGGTGTTGACTGTTTTGATGCTCCAGGAGGGCACTTTTAGAGGAGAACTGCATTAAGCACTCGTGGCACCTGTACAGGTCCTCTCCAGTGACGTCAACTTCCTCTTCGTCCCCTGCAGCCTCACGAGCTGGATCTGCATGTGCTGCAGAATATGTGTTCTCCACTACTTCCTGCAATTGGAGGAAACAATTATGGTGATTGAGAGCATCTTTCCCCAGAAATCTGCCGCCGCACTCTCCACACTCGTATTCAGGTGGCGCTGTAGGGTGAAGTAGTTCTTCTTCCTCGAGCTTGCTTTCAGAGGTGTCGCGTTTATCTTTGTCAGGCACACAATCGGGGTGCGTGGGGAAATGACGGCTCAGCTCTGTGGCACTGGAGAAACACTGGTGGCAAACGGGACATATGAAGCCATCTGATGGGTGTCTTTCCCGACTGATTCCTGTCGCAGTGTCAACGTGGGTTTCAAGGTGGCTGAGGAAGTGCTGGGAGGAGGAAAAGCTACTGTTGCACCGATTGCACGGATATTCCCGCTCAGACCATGACTGCCGATGGGCGTTCCGGTGCTTTTTCAGGTGAGATGCATGAAGAAAGTGTTTATTGCACTCCGCGCAAGGATAGGGCCGCTCTCTGGCTTCCAAGCAACCGTGTTCCGAGAGTTCTTCTGGATCTCTGAAGCGCTCACAACAGATGCCACAGCGGTACTTGAACTCTGTGGTGTATCCAAATGCACTTTTGGGCTGTTCACGTTCACCCTTTGAAGCAGAGGATGGGAAGCCCTCACTTGATGCCGTGTGGGTTTTCCGATGCTCGGCCCTGCTGCTCTTACACCGAAATATCTTATTGCAGATGTCACATGGAAAGCTCTCTTCGCGGTGGGTGGACATGTGCTCTGCTAGCTGCGTGGGTCCGGCGAAGCCGAGGTGACACTTGGAACAACGGAACGGGCGACTCTTCCCGTGAGTATGCTTATGGTTCCGCAGCGCAAACAGCGAAACAAATCCTCTGCCGCACGTTTGACACTGAAACTCAGACTTGTGCATTCGCTGATGCTGCTGCAGCTGGGACGCCTGGAAGAAACATTTACCGCACTCGGCACATTCGTGTGGCTTCTTGCCCAGGTGACACAACTGGTGATCCTCAAGACTTTCGGATGTTGGGAACGTCTTCCCGCACACGTGGCAAGGGAAGTAAGGGGCAGAGTCAGACTCACTGTCGCTATCAAGGTTTTGATCTTCATCACTATCACCATTTGTACTTACATAACTGCTAGACTGCTGGTCAATACTGCCCCTTTGCAGATGTGCACTCCCAAGTTCCCTCAGCTCTTTTGGGTGCCATTTTTTATAATGTCTACACAGTGACCGTTTGGATGCATACACTTTGCTGCAACACTGGCAGTGAAATATTTCGTCAGCATGTTCTCCACTGTAATGGTCACATAACGCTATCCTCGTCCAAAACCGTTGCTTACACAGTTTGCAAGGAAAGGGTCTGTTGCCATCATGACTCACTCTGTGTTTTTCGAGCTCAGACGTGGTGCTGAACGCCTTGGGGCAAACTGAGCAAAAGTACTTATGGTGAACCACATGCAGTTTCATGTGTCTTCTCAGGTTTCCTGGATTAGAGAACATTCGCCCACACTTTGAACATTTGTTACCTTTTTTCTCTTGCTCTTCTCTTCCATGGTCTTCAAGGTGACTTATGAGCAAAAGGCCATCAGTGAAGCTTTTATCGCATTCTGAACACTGGTACTGGACGGTCTTCTTTTCTGTTTCTTTCTTTTCTGAGTTGCTGCTCTGGACCTGATTTTCATTTGAGCTTGGTGTCGATTCCTCCTTCGGCTCTTCTTTGCAGCGCACGTTACCTTGAGAAACTTTTGTACTAGCTGTTGTTGCTGCAGTTTCCAAGTCTTTGGCCTTGGAGCCACTAAAAGCATAATCAATCTCTGCTTTTACAGGGATGTCCAGCTGTAGGGGTACGTTTCTGCATTTCCTGAAGTGATTTCGGTGTTGAGTTTTGTTCCAGAAGCCCCTGTTGCAGTATTTACAGACATACGGTTTTTCTGTTAAATGTGTGCGCTGATGACCAGTTAGTCCGGCTTTATTAGTGAAACACATGTTACACTCTTGGCAGACAAGCAGTTCTGAGGTGTCAGTCGTCAGAGTTGTGTCTGTTCTAGCAATATCAGCATCGTTGCTTGAAGCTTTTCCGTAACTCTCATCCACAGGCTCTTCTTTGATTTTTGGCATGTTGGACAGAAGTTGTTGCAATGGAGCTGTTGACATTGGCGAAGTCTCCGTTTCCAGCTTGTGCGTACTTAGAAAATGCTCTTGAAGTTGTGAAAACAGCAGGAATCGTGAACTGCAGTATGCACATGAGAAGCCTTTTGGTGGGCCTTGGGGAGGTGGCTGCTTGCTTTTGGAGACGGCTGGTGAGGAAGATCTCAGAATGCACGTTTCTTTGTGGTTTTCCAGTTGTTTTTCAGAGAAAAATCCACCGCACCTTTCACAGAGAGCAGTTCTTGGCTGAGTTTTCTCCTTGCACTTGGAATAATGACGCAACACATAGTCGCTCCTTATGAATCTCTCTCCACAATGCTCGCACGAATAAGGCCGCTCTCCTGTGTGTAATCGATTGTGCACATTTAACTGCCAGCTGTTTTTGAAAGCACGAGGGCAGTAGCTGCATGCAAACTTTAAGTCTTTGTTGAATAAAGGCTGAATCCTCACCAAGATTTTTTTCCGTATCCCATCAAGTTGTTTAGCAATGTTGTCATTTGGTTCATCAGTTTTCTGCAGCAGAGTGCTTGATGTATTCCTCGGCTTTCTGCACTTTTTTATCCTTCGATGTTGTTTCAAAGTTTTTTCGTGGGAGAAAGCAGAACCGCACCTTGAGCACTTGAATTTCTTCACGGTGTGGAACATAGTCGTGTGCCTAGAAAGTCTATTCTCAGTTGGGAAGCTTTTCAAGCAGACCTTACAGTCAAAACTCTCCTGTTCTTCAAGAGGCTTTAGGTTGAACTTACTTTGCCAACCTTTGCCAATATCTTCCAGGCTGATTTTGGGGATTCTCACTTCCAGCCGTGTGTTTTTACTTTTGCACAGGGCCTGGTGCACTTTCAGATGGTCGTACCGTGAAAAGCAGCTGTCGCAGGCTTTGCAGCGATACGGCTTCACCTCATTGTGTGTCAGAATGTGATTCCTCAGGCTTCGTGCATTCACAAAAGTCTGAGTGCAGAACTTGCACTTCAACTCGGCTTCATCCTCTGGTAGGACATCTTGTGATGCCGTATCTGCCTCAGCATTAATTCTGGGTTTTGGCTGATCTGGATTTGACTCAGCATTACAAAAAGCTTCATGCTTTAAACTCAGACTTTGAGATCTGAATCTCTGGCCACAGTGCATGCATCTAAAGGGTTGAACGCCAGTATGTGAAACGATGTGCCTCAATAAATATGATGTGTACTGGAAACGTTTTGAACAATGGGGGCATTTCAACTTGAACATTTTGCTTGAATTTGAGTGGGAAGGCGTTTTTTGGAAAGTCTGGCTCACTTGAGTTGAGTCTGACTCGATATTAGAATTGTCTGCTTTGTCAGCATTGTCTGCTTTGTCAGCATTGTCTGCTTTGTCAGCATTGTCTGATTTGTCAGCATTGTCTGATTGGTCAGCATTGTCTGATTGGTCAGCATTGTCTGATTGGTCAGCAATGTCTGATTGGTCAGCAATGTCTGATTTTTCAGCAATGTCTGATTTGTCAGCAGAGGTCTTTTTGGTCTCGGCACAAATAAACTTATGACGAGAGAGCACATGCACACCGTAGTACTGACCACAATCTTCACACAAACGCAGAGACCTTTTCTTGTGGGCGATGAGGTGTTTTTCTAAACGGATTCGTTTCCAAAACCTCCGAGGACAAATGGTGCAACAGTGCCTTTTATTTTTCAGATTATTAGAATTTGCTTCTACAGGGAGATTGTTTTTTGGATGTGTGCAAGTCTCTGAGTGTATTTTGAGGTATATTGAGCGATAAAACTGTTTTCCACAGGTGCCACAGGAAAAAGGCTTGTCCCCGGTGTGTTTGACCATGTGGCGGGTCAGAGCATGACGAGATGTACATCTTCTCTTGCAGAATGGACACTCGTTTGAAGAGCCTGAAATGTGAGTGAGAGAGTGTTTTCTAAGTATGTGGGCATCCTCAAATGTTTCTTTGCACAAGGAACAATCCAACAGCTTGGGCTTATTATTCCCTTTGACAGTTTCTGAGGATTGTTGTGGCTTCGTTTGAGTTTCCCCCTCAGGGTTCTGTGTCTTGTCTTTACTTTTGTGTGTCTTTAGATGCCTAAGCAGATACACTGGATATGGGAACTGTGCTGGGCACTCTGGGCACTGGAGCATTCCCTTTTTGCTTCTTGGGTGGGAGTTTCGATGTTGGATCAATTCCCCAATTGTAGGTAGAATCATTTTACAGGATGTGCATTGTATCTTCTTCTGGTGAACAACTCTGTGATTAATCAGATGGGCAAGTTTCTTAAATCCCTTTCGACATTCCAGACAGCGGTATGGTCTTTCGCCATGATGACTGCGCTCATGTGTCTTTAGCGAAGACAGATCATCAAAACCTAGTCCACAAAAGCGACAGCTCAGAGTAGGTTTTGGAAATTCTTGTGCCGTGTCTGGCTGACTGCCGCCCTCTTCAGTTATCGCGTCAACTGAAGATGCTGGTTTGGACACGGCAGATTTCCTGTACCTGATTATTTTGCCAGTGCGTTTAAACAACTCATGTTTTTTCATGTGTCTATACTTTCCCGAGGGATGGAAAAAAATAGCAGGGCAATGACTGCATTTGTACTGAATGGTGGGTGCTGTTGGAACTTGGGGTGTCTGCATTTTTGATTCTCCCTCCTTCCCTTGTGTCATCTGCATGGCTTCTTTCGATTGTGGTTTCTGATCTTTGTCCTTCCTGGACTTGTGATGCAATCGTAGCCTCTCCCTTGCTAACCGATTTATAGTTTCTCGCAGGCAAATTAGTTTAATATGTCTATATCGGTTGGATGTTGCTGTGAAGGAAGCTTTGCACAAGGGACAGACATATTTATCACCAACTTTCACCTTTCCTCCACATATCGCATCTCGGACACAGAAACGCAAATGCCGAGCCCTGTTGTAGGAGTACTTGAAATGCCTCGGACAAAGAGGGCATTTATGTAACACATCCATGTCTTTTTTCGAGTGCACGTTGTAGATGTGCCTTTTGGTCTTCTTTGCAGAAGAAAAGCTTCGATAACATAAATTGCAGACATTAGTTTTGGAGATGTCAGTGAGCCTGATGTAACATTGCTTTATGTTCTCGTCTAAAGTGTTTTGGGCCACATCGTTCTGTGTTGGTGTTTCAGTTTTATCAACAGTGGGGCTCTTCTTAGCTGCCATAAGCTGCTTGCACCTACCAGGAACTCTTTTGTGATGATTTAAAGAACTAGACTGTGCAAAGTACAAGCCACATCCAGTGCACCGATATGGTGTTATGCCCGTGTGATCACGCATATGCCTGACATAGTGAAGTATTCTGGAAAATACGAGTCCGCACCTATTGCACTTGTAGGGGCCACAATTTTTCTTCTTCTGTGGGGCGATCTGACTGCACATATGGTCTTCGTTTTTAATCAAATAGACATTACACGCCTTGCAAAACTGATAACTCGGCATAGGGTGGCAACAGTAGTGATGCTCGATTAGATGATCCACACTGTCGGATATGTGTTGGCAAACAGCACAACTGTATGTGTTGCTTATTCCATCTGCTGACTCCATGTTCATTAATATTACAACAGGGTGCAGGAATGGTCTCATCTGTACAGAAGATGTCAGCTGAGGTGCTGGCCGTTCTAACTGGTCCACGGGGCTCTCACCAGGTGTCTTTATAGGCGTTTCTTGAAGGTTATTTGAAACATTGTACGTTTCGACAGCATCACATGAGGACTCATCTCCAGACAGAGGCTCCCCGTACAACAGGCCAGGTTCTGACAGGTCCGACTTTTCAAATGAGTCTTTTGCATCTTTGGAAAAATTTACATGTTCTGTTTGTTGTTGATCCACAAAACCTTCATAAATTGAACAGTGTGGATCTCGGAGGAAGGCTGTATTCTCCTCATGACTTGTCAACTCCTCTTCTGAGAGTGAATTGACATCACTTGCTGCATTTGCCAGTAAACAGGACTTTAAATCACTGAAATCTCTCTCTGTGTTACTGTCAGCTCTGGTAATATTTTTTGGATCTGTATGGGAGGTAGCATTTGAGCTTTCAGATGAAAAGGGAAGCAAATCTATGTTCAAGACATTTGGGCGCAGGGATTCTGAACAATTAACACCATCATCATTGGAAGAAGTGTCTGTGACACTGGGATTAGATTCTAGACCTGAAGGCAAGCTTGGAGCTTCCTTGTCTGTTGAGCTTCCCATGTCCTGATCAGAATGCAAGTTTGTGCCCGACCTATTTTTCTTTAAAAGGACTTTTGAATGACTAACAATATCATCCATAGTGGGCCTAGGGTTTTGACTTAGAGGAGCCTTCTTCTCCGATCGTCTTCCCTTTTCCTTAACTGTGTATGAGTTTGTGCCTGAATTATTTTGCTTTAGTAGGGATTCTTGATGACTTTCAACACATTTACTGTTTTCATCACCAAGATCATTAGAAAACTCAGTGCCTGAAGAGGATGGTTGCAAGCAGGAATCTGCATGAACAAGATCCTGTTCATAATTCTCATTAGCAAAATTCTTCAAAATGCAGTCGTTGATGGCACTGGGGCCAATACAATCCGGATCTTGGGAAAACATTTTTGACTTAGCAGCTCCTTTATCTGTCTGGATATATTCATCTGTACCTGAGCTACGTGATGAGTTCAACAGTACAGGACTAGTCACACATATACTTTTGTGATCACTCATCTCTTCAGAGGATTGATCCCTAGTGTCATCTTGTCTGCAACAATCTACATCTGGAGATAAAGTGGAATTTTCCTCGACTGCTGCACTTGAAAATTCTTCATCGTTCTGTATTTCTTGACTGTTTGTGCCTGCATTGGAGTCGCCTGAATGATCATCACTCATCCCACCAAGACTTTCACATGATTGTTGTTCAGGTAACTGCAAACTGAACTCAATGCTTTCACTTTGCTCATCGTCGTCGTCGTCATTTGAAGAACTTGATTCATTCAGAACAAGTGGGAGAGACATATCCTTCTGGATTGCTTCTTCATGTTCAGTTTCCATTATTTCATCTTCGAAGTTAGTAGAATCGGGAATTATGGATGTTTTTTCGTCAAATAATTCGTCATCCAATGAGCATGATTTTGTCCAAAGGTTTTCTAAGCCCGGACTTTTTTCAAGCTCATTCTCATCCACGACTGACTCTTTATCATCAGTTGAATTTGGATTATTGAATACCTCATCTTGATTGATGTTATCTAAATGATCATCCTTCCTGTAATCCTGTTTACTGTCAAATGTAGTTGGGGCGGTTGATTTTAGAAGCTTATCCCCTTCCTTGTCCACTAAATGCTCACGATTTCCATCTCCAGAACATTTTTTAGTCATGTGGAAGTCTGAATATGTAGCTTCTGTAGTAAGGTCTCCATCCTCATAGACATTTTGTTTTTGATCATGAAATGCATCATTTCCATCATATTCATTTTCAGCAGTCATTACACCAGACGAGGTAGCAGAAGAATGATTGTGTTCCCTGTAACCTTTGACTGAAAATGAACTTGTCTCTGGCATATTAGGGCACAGTCTTTCAGTCTGAGAATTTCTGTTTCCAGTTGCAGAGAAAATGTATTTTGCTGAGTTTTCATTTGAAACAATGTCAGTTTTTGGTCTTGGAAAAAAGTTACTTCGAGTGAACTTGCATGAAGGCCTTGCTTCCCTTGCATCTGTGTCAGAGCAGTTGTTTATAGCAGAGTAGTTCCCACGATATGGCGCTGCCCGCATGTCTCGGTCCTGCTTAGGACGATGAAAATCTGGTGCAAATGATGGATGATAAGATCCCGATGGTGGCAATGGATTTGGAGCAAAATTGGGAGAATTTCTGCTCCTATATCTTTGTGGGTAATCCCGTCCCATTTGTTGTCGATCAGCTTGCCACTGCCTTTCATAGTACCTATTATAAACACAGTCTGTCCTTGGAGTTTCAAAACTGGTATTTCTGCAATAGTTTGCATTGTAGTTTGTGTTTGGTACAGGAATTTCTCCTGAGCCCACAGGACCGGAGAAATTATGATGCCCGATAAAGTTCCCTATATGCTGGGATAGAGGTCTATCTGAGTCCTCCCTCCTCCTCAGGCTTCGAGGATCTGATGAACGAGGTGGAAGGTTTGGAAAGTATGAATCCCAGCCATGAGCCATTATGTAGAGAGACTAGTAGAAATGGAGCTGTGCATCCAATCCTGAAAGCAAACAGAAAACTATCTTTAGTTAAAAAAAAAAAATCTATGACAATCTCTTACACCAAGAAGCATATTTGCTCACCTTTATTTGGCCAGAGAGGCACCATCCCAGGTTATTGGAGCCACATCTGGTTGGAAGTCTGTGTTAAAACACATGAATCATTGTTAAAACTCCATGTCTTTTCAAAGACATAGAATACCGCATGTAAAAAAACATGAAATCTTTATGTCAACCTAACCCTAAATCTTTACCAGTCTTTAGTAACAACCCATCCAGCGCACAAATGCAAAGACATCAAACTATATATGCCCAAAAAATGTAGTTTTGTGTAACAAAACCGAACGGCGCAGCTAAAATCTACCAGTAATTAAAAGCATACCTGCCACTAAGTGCAAACTAATAGCCTGTTGAGTCGAGCTTAAAGGTATCCCCTTACCGAGTTATCATGCAGGAAAAGTCTCATGATTTGTGGAACCATTGAGTGTTCTCAAAACCTTTCTCAAACCTCATTAGTGAACACACATACTGATGATATTGGTTATAGAATCATTTCTAAACTACTGAAGTTTCCAGTGAGCACTATTAGGGCCATATTCCCAGAAAGAGCATCATTATACTACAAACTGGACACAACCAGGTGCTCCCTTCAAGATGACAGCCACTTGGGGAAATAGCAAGATGGCTGCTGTGCAAGGGCGCTCTGCCACAATCATCCCAATTTTAACCCACCATCATTCACACTATGAGCCCCTGACAAACATCGTCTCTGGCAGTATCCTTCACCCAACCAAGACACCTAATTCAAGAACAGTAGTATAGATTCATCACTGTGACAGATGACGCTAAAGGCGAATGCTAATAGTAAGAGTGAGGCGGGCAGTTTCCTTGCTGCTGGTAGCAGCTTTCAAACCACGTTCAAAGTTAAAAATGCGGATTCTGCAGAAAGTATCCGTGGTGCAGACAAAGATTCTAGAGGACCAAGCTGAGAACTTTTATGACATTTGGGGGCAGTTACTGGAGATGCGGAAAGCGGTATAAACCTTTGAAGAGAAGCTAGCTGAGATGCCTATAATGTTAAACAGGAAGTGGCTTACTGTGGCACATGGTTGAAATTTTCCTTGTTAAGGACCAATTAGGTTTGATTGAGAATACTGGTTATCTCCACATCAATAAGTTTGATCCATTTAAATGTATGTGTTTAAAGGCGGTTATATGGGATTATTTTGAGGGTTCTAGAGCCAAACCGTGTTTCAGGAGTTTTCTAGTGCCAAGTTCAACCATGGTCTAATATGACAGGTCCCAATATTATTTCTATCAATTCCAGGGGTCTTAAAGGTATAGTGGATGATCTTCTTTCGGCTTCGCCTTCTGGGGGTATCATCTTATCTATTGGGTGTCCCATATGCCAACCACTGTGATGCGCTCACGTAATGTCAATGTGTGTGCATGTTTCTTGCTAGTTGCCTCTTGTCAGCTGCGCGTGCGCACTTGTAGTGCTTATGTATATAGTGAGCTTCGGTTCATTGTAGCTCCTCTGCTTTCACCGTATACTTTGTAAATGGCTGATAGTCGCAAGGGGCAAGTTTATGAGAAGAAGAGGAAGGCATCAGAAGGAAGAAATAAGACCAGAGTGTATTTGGAAGACTCTTTTACACGATCCCAGAGGAGTGGGAAAAGTAGCTAGGATGGTCTTGGGCATGCACAGTTATTCAAAACAGGCATTTCTTACCTACATTTCAGGGAAATGCATCCACTATACCTTTAATATTCAATACAAGAGCTATGATCTCAGTTCATTTTAAAGAAGAGAAAAATATATTTTACTATAATTCAAGAGTCACATTTATGTTCTACAAATGAGGGCCGTTTGCCAATAAGTTCTATCAAACAATTGGAATCTCTATGGCAGCAACCAAATTTAAAGAAGCCATGGTGATTTGCAAAAGGAACATAAAATCTGCCAAATTGATTCCTTGGCAGATAAAATGGGAAAGGAGGCAATTGCGAAAACAAGTTTTACAGAAATGAAACATATACATTGGTAGCATAAACCGAAGCCAGTTTTATAAACACATCAACTATTTTAAGGTTATCTTGGGAGACCTACAAGCCCATTTCATTGCTGAATGGGGACATTAAGATTTATGCAAAGGTATTGGCTAAGAGATTGCAAAGATATAATACAAAGCACTGTGATCAAACAGGGTTTGTGAGATCAAGATTGGCTGCATTTCCCAAGCCAAGACTGTTACATGTGATGGATAAAACGATGGACAAATATGCCTGACACTTCATTGTCGCTGGATGCCATTAAAGCCTTTGTTCGCTTAGGCCAATGCCTTTGCTTTTGTCCTTCATTTATCAATTTGATTAAAGTGCTCTATAAAACTCCATCTGCTGCAGTCAACTGGTAGGACAACAGGTAGGACTTGTTCTCCATCCTTTCTCACTTCAACGAGCTCAAGACATGGTTGTCCTCTGAGCCCCTTATGGTTTGCTCTGTTGCTAGAACTGTTGCCTCAAAAAATATTACCAAAGAGCTGGCAAATATCTTACCTAATATTTGAGGAATATTCTCTTGTCTTGGTGGTTAAGCATTTCGCATATTAACAACTCAAACTTTTCACACTATTGTTGAACTATTTTTTACATTATGGCATGTTGCGTTATCCTGCTGAAATATGTCCAAGCCATAAGAAAATAGTTTTAAAGAAAGGGTTTACATGGTTTTCAGGCAGGTGGGTATGTGTCAAAGTAATATCCACATGGTAGCTTAAAGCCAAGATTTCTGGGAAAGAACACTGCGCAAGCCACTAAACTGGCTCCACCATCTTGTCTTCTTTGTACAGTGCCTCCTGGTGTGACGTTTCCTAGTCATGTGAATTAAAAGAATGATTCATCAGACTAGGCCTCCTTCCCCTACTGTTACTTGTCATATTCTGATGATTAAGTACTCATATTTTATGTCTGAATACTGACAAGGGTACCCTGGCTGGTCTGTGACTATGCTGCACCATACAGATAAAACTTAAATGCATTGTGTATTCTCAAATCTGTCAAAACAAGCTTTAACTTTTGCAGCAAGTTGATCTTCAGTAACTCATTGTGAATTAGACTACTTGGGTTCATTACTTTTCCTTGGATAGATTTTGATGGATATAGGCTACTGCAGACCAGGAGCATGCCACATGCTCAGCTCCAAATGTCTAACCATAACAATTTGGCCCTTTACCAATATCACTCGAATCCTTCTTGATTTTTCCTACTTGGAGCACATGAACCTTAAGGAGAGAATGATTGCTTGCCATAAAAGATATCCAACCCTCTAACAGCTGCCACATTAATGCTCGTCAGTGGTCAAATTTGAAAGCCATGTGTGGCTGTCCAAGCAGCGATTGGTCCATCATAAGTTACCAATCAAGAGGCAAAGACTAAGATGTCAGCTTTCAATCAAGAGGCAAAGACTAAGACGTCAGCTTTCTAAAACGAAGCCAGCATCAAAAGACCAAGTAAGGCCTTAAGCGAAACTTTGCAGGGCCAATATAGTGCATTATCTGTGTAAGAGATGTCTTGCATCTTAAAATGTTGCATTCTTGAAGGCAAACCACATCAGTGGTTCAGGAATCCCTATTTGTTTTGTTCCATTGTATTTTTTTCACCTGTCTTGTCACAGCACAAGCGGGTTGTCTACATGTGCCAGGACAGCTTAACATCAAAAAAAGGATATTTGGAGCTGGTGTCCAAATTGATTTGACTATCAGGGTTGTATCTGGCATCTACATGGACAGACTACATTAATAGAATGCAAACCTGTGTTTGTATGACCTTCAACCTTTTTGATTCGTCGGTGTGAGTGTGAACCTGTGTGTGTGTGCTAGTTTGTCACCTGGAATTGCAAAGATGTTATAATGACGAGAAGAATAGTAACCCTGAAGCACTCAAGAGCAGCTGGCCGCAACAGGGTAGAGCACCCTCATGCAGGGAGAAACCAGGCACTCCTAGAGAGTAGCCATATCCCCGACACAGACAGGTTGGCAATGAGGCACAGTTGAAACAGCCCCCAGAACAGAGACACGTTGGGAGAAATCCAATGAAACCAAGGCATCATGCCATCCTGGCCGATCAGCGAAAGGGAGGTCAAGGGAGCGGGACCCCCACCAGGCCCAGCTCAGTGCCCACAACCAGCCCAGACCATCCGCGTAAACCATAGGCCACCAGCCATGGTCGCCTCCCACAATGTTGTGGCATGGCCCGAGTCCCCAAACAAATGACACAACACCAGCGTGGTGTCCCTGCACTTAAACCAGCTCCTTTTCCCATCCAGCTGGTTGAAGGTAAGAAACTGGATGTGCGACAAAACCAAGATAGTCTTGCCTTAGCTGTCAAGGGTAGTTGGTCACATTAACACGATTTAGAGCTGCATCACAAAGCTCAAATGACCAGGCTGGGTAATTGTTTTAGTAATTACAGTGCTGTTACTACCTTGTTTGGCAGTTCCAGAGGTGTAGCAGTTCTAGGATTTTATCAAACTCCCATTGCTCCCTTTGTCCTTTTAGAAATGACTTAGACATCCAGAAGGTTAAGTCTGCTATTGCCTTAAAGGTAATTAATTATTTAAACAATCTGCAGACATCAATTTTGTTGTGTATGCCAGTCCACTACCCTGTTGCAGGGTAGTGGACTGCCATTTTATCTGCCAAGTTTTTACACTCTAAAAAAAAGAAGAAAAACAGAAAGATAAAGGTCAACTCACTCGATTCAAATAGAAGTTCAAATTACTCATTAAATAAAGATATGTGCCAGTCTAAGATGACATAAATTACAAGCTTATTGGTGTTGTGTGAGATAACCAAATAGAAGTTCAGCTTTTGCATTGGAAGTAGATGCACATTAGTTATCAAGTAGCTTCTATAATGTAACTGCAATGCTGCCTTAAAGACCTTTGGTAAAAAATGCGTTCTAAGCTGGATCTGAGGTACATTCTTGCCAAGATCACATTCCTAATGCCAGGACTGAGTGGGATGAATTTAACCCAATACTTCTGAGAGAATAAGGGCTGTAGCCACAGAGCCAAGCTGATTTCAAGTGAGGGTGGTGTGAGCATCACTCAGTTATGACTGCCGCTGTCACTGACACTGTGATATAATCACTCACTGGTTCCGTAACACCAACTCTACTAGAGGCTTGTCGTATTCGGCTTTTTAGGGCCAGAGCAACAGAACTGACTGATAGCTGTCATTTATCTCACAACATTCACAGCGGTAGCGCTTTCTAAATGTGACTTGGCCGCCCATACATCCAACATTCCCAGTGGTTTTTTTGCATAAGCAGCAGTAGACTTCAAAGTTGCTGTTTGAAGCGGACATTAACCAAGCCTTAAACTAGTTCTTTTGATGCCAAGTGTTGTTAAATTTTGCCAAATTCCCATGACAACAGCAGCTTCTATTTCCGCACATGGCCCATCAAGTGATATGGACTGACCATTAACACGAAACCCGATTGGCTGACTGCGAGTTTTTAGTTGCAAATACATTCAATAAAGCACAATTCAGTGTCACCAGAGCATTTTATTGTGCATTTGAGGTAGGGTTACATGGGTGTAAGAAAATAAATACCCATTTAAAAAAATAAGACTTGTACATCATGAATGAGTAAATTAAGACTAAAAAGCTTTAACCTTTTTAAGACCATGCAGAAACCCTTAAAAGGGAAAAGCATGCACTCAAGTATAAGTTAACATTCTCCCACTCTATAAACAAGTCTTGCCTCTTTTTAAAACAAACTAGATCTGTAAAACACCAACTATTTGAATAAGTTTTTGTATTAATGCAATTTAGAGTTATAGTTGGTAATCTAAAACGATTACCAACTGGTAAGCTGGGTGTCTAGGTGGTGTCCTGAAAACAACGTGGGCTACATTGATAACTGGCAAACTTTCTGGGGAAAACCTGGTCTGATCCGGAGAGACGGCAACAATCCTACTTTGGATGGTGCAGCTTTTCTTTCTAGGAATCTGGCTGGATTTATTAGTTCTCCTAAATGCTGACAACCCAGGGTCCAGACCAGGAAGCAGAGCCGTACTTTAACACACCTCTCTGCAGCTTCTGTACAATTAAATGTGTTCTATTAAATATAAGGTCTCTCCCTCCAAAGACTTTGTTAGTTAATGAATTGATTTCTGATAATCAGATTGATTTATTTTGTCTCACAGAAACCTGGCTACAAGAGGACTATGTTAGTATAAATGAGTCAACTCCCTCCGATTATTCAAATTTCCACATTCCCAGATCTGTGGGAAGAGGAGGAGGAGTGGCAACCATCTTTCAGTCTGATTTATTAATTAGTCCCAGGCCAACTAATAACTACAGTTCTTTTGAACATTTAACCCTCAGTTTCCCTCATCCAAATTGCAAAGCAATAAAACCTCTTCTGTTTGTTGTTTTGTATTGTTCACAACGCCCTTACTCTCAGTTTTTGGATCAGTTGTCAGACTTCTTATCTGATTTGGTGATAAACACTGACAAGGTTATTATAGTGGGGGATTTCAACATTCATGTTGACACAGAATGTGATAACCTTAGTGTAGCCTTTAAAACTATCCTAGATTCAATTGGTTTTGCTCAAAATGTGCATAAACCGACGCACTCTTGGCTCCATACTTTAGACCTTGTGCTGACATATGGCACTGATTGTGAAGAATTAACAGTATTTCCTCACAACCCTGTCCTATCTGATCATTTTTTAATAACATTTGAGTTTAATCTAACTGACTTCTCCACCCCCAAAAGAGGGTTCCATTATAGTAGATATTTATCGGACAATGCTGCATCAAACTTTAAAGAGTCTGTCCCCCTTTTAATATCGTCAGTATTGCAGAAATACCCTGCAGATAGCAGCAATGTTGTTTCTTCCCATTCACAAATCGATACCTTTGCTAACAGTGTGACTTCGTCATTGCCTTCTGCATTAGACAATGTAGCTCCCTTGAAAAAGAAGGTGATTATTCACAGGAAGCTGGCTCCCTGGTTTAATTCAGAGCTGCGTTCCTTAAAGCACAATGTTAGGAAATTGGAGAGAAAATGGCGCTCTACACACCAAGAGGAATCCTACCTAATCTGGAAAGACAGTCTATTGTTGTATAGAAAGACCCTTCGCAGAGTTAGAGCATCATATCTTTCATCATTAATTGAGGAGAATAAAAATAATCCTAGATTTCTCTTCAGTACAGTGGCCAAACTTACTCAGAGTCACAGCTCCGTTGATCCATCCATTCCCTTAACTCTTAGCAGTAATGACTTTATGGGATTCTTCATAAATAAAATAGATTCCATTAAAAATAAAATAATTGGCATCCTCCCAAACATGATTACCTCGGTGCAGTTGTCTGAACTGTTTAGAAGCAGTAGAGCTTTCTGAGCTATCTAAAATTTTAGCTTCATCTAAACCTTCTACCTGTATGTTAGACCCAATCCCAACCAAGTTGTTTAAAGAGATATTCCCTTTGATCAGTGGCACTATTTTAGACATGATTAATCTATCCTTAGTAAATGGATATGTACCACAGGATTTTAAAGTAGTTGTTATTAAACCTTTACTTAAGATTAGATATAGGTCTGTAGTTTACTAGCTCATCTTGATCCAGAGATGGTTTCTTCTTTTCTTATCTAAAATTCTTGAGAAAGTAGTTGCTAATCAACTTTGTGAACATTTACAAAGTAATGACCTACTTGAGGAGTTTCAGTCAGGCTTCAGAGCTCATGATAGCACTGAAACAGCTCTGGTGAAGGTCACCAATGAAATTCTCATGGCCTCAGATAATGGACATGTGTCTATACTTGTCCTGTTAGATCTCAGTGCTGCATTTGATACAGTTGATCACAATATTCTCCTACAAAGACTTGAGCATACTGTAGGGATTAAGGGGAAAGCATTAGGCTGATTTAAATCTTATATATATATATATATATATATATATATATATATATATATATATATATATGCTTCCGATTGGCAAAATTATCAGACAGCATGGGATTAATTTCCACTGTTATGATGATGACACTCAGCTATATTTATCCATAAATCCTGATGAATCCAATCAATTACTTCAAATGCAGTCATGTCTTGATGACATCAAAAGCTGGATGACTTTAAATTTCCTACACTTAAATTCTGACAAGACAGAAGTTGTAATCTTTGGACCAGAGTCCTCAAAAAATAAAGTTCTTAATCAATCACTTAATCTGGATGGCATTAACTTGGCCTCTGGTAATAAAGTAAAAAATCTTGGTGTTATTTTTGACCAAGACATGTCATTTAAATCCCATATTAAACAGGTTTCCAGAGTTTCCTTTTTTCACCTCAGGAATAGTGCCAAAATTAGAAACATTCTGTCCAGGGGTGATGCTGAAAAACTAGTCCATGCATTTGTTACTTCAAGGCTGGACTATTGTAATTCTTTACTATCAGGAAGTCCACAAAATGCAGTTCAAAGTCTTCAGCTGATCCAAACTGCTCTTCGCTCAGACTGCAGGTCTGCTGGTGGTTCCTAGAGTCTCTAAAAGTAAAATGGGAGGCAGATCCTTTAGCTATCAGGCTCCTCTCCTGTGGAACCAACTCCCAGTTTTGGTCCGTGAGGCAGACACCCTGTCTACTTTTAAGACTAGGCTTAAAACTTTCCTTTTTGACAAAGCTTATAGTTAGAGTGGCTCATGTTACTCTGAGCTACCTCTATAGTTACGCTGCTATAGGCTTAGGCTACTGGAGGACATCAAGGCCTATTTTTCTCACTCTACTGATTTCTACTGTTCTCCAGTCTACTGTTCTCCAGTTTTGCATTGCATTGCATTGAAATGACTGTTGTCATTTCAGCTTTTAACTTTTTGCTCTCTCTCTTTTTTCTTCATAGTAGGTACACCTGGTCTGGCGTTCTGTTAGCTGTGACATTATCCAGGGAAGACAGATCACCCGCTATTACCATCTAATATAGAACAGATTACTGGATCAATGTGTGCTTCTGTGCTTTTTTTTCCTCTCTTGTTGTGTCTCTGCTCTGTCTTCTGTAACCCCCAGTCGGTCAAGGCAGATGACCGTTCCTACTGAGCCCGGTTCTGCTGGAGGTTTTTCCTTCGCGTTAATGGGGAGTTTTTCTTTCCACTGTCGCTTTATTTTTGCTCAGTATGAGGGATTGCTGCAAAGCCATGGACAATGCAGACGAGTCTCCCTGTGGCTCTACACTTCTCCAGGACTGAATGCTGCTTGTCGGGACTTTGATGCAATCAACTGGTTCCCTTATATAGGAAATTTTTCACCAATCTGTATAATCTGACCCAATCTGTATAATATGATTGAATTTGACTTTGTAAAGTGCCTTCAGATGACATGTTTCATGAATTGGCGCTATATAAATAAAATTGAATTGAATTGAATCCTGTTCAGATACACTGGGTGAAATGGTCCTTCCATCCTGACAGTAGTCAATAGATTATTCAGAAAAAGGAGAGAAAAATTCAGATCTCTGTGAGAACTGCAGGCGTGTAGAAACTCTAAACACTCCCTGCTATTCGGACTGAATAGGGTTGTGTTAAAAAAAAAGATAGAAAAAATAAAATCGAATTTCCAATTATTAATCTATTCTTATTAACGCCTAAAGCTCGATTCATATAACTAAAAATCGATTTAAAAAAAAATTCCATTGTGAACTTAAATGTGTGAGCAGACATTACTTGCGCGGGCAAGAGTACGCAGACTCCACGCTGACAGGTATGTGCAAACCTAAATTTTTATGACGATGTATGCGGTGTTGCACTATAAACTGCTCGCCGGTCTGGACAGCTAACTGTTTCATATGTGACACCGAGCTTGATACACTGAGCTGCTCCAAGCAGGCAGTCGCAAGGACGCGCGGAGTCACAGTCCCTCTCACTGTGCGCACTGACAGATGTGCGGTGGGTGCCTGCTGGAAGAGAAACGGCTCTACAGGCTCAACTAGCTAAGCTTATTAAACATTTAACCAACCCGTCCCCCGCTTCGTTCCGCTGGGAAAAAGTGTGGGAATTGTAGGAATTAGTCCCAAGAAATGTAGGCAAGAGGTACGCTCGACTGTAAATGGTCCGTGGAAAGTCTGCGCAGCTCACAGTATGCGCACAGATGCCCGAGTATGTGGAAGCTGTAATACTGTTTTTATCAGTAAAGCACACAAGTCGATTTTAGCTTAACAATGTGTTAGTCTTTTTATTAGTTGTTCTTCTGTCTGAGACCTCAGCAGGACAAAAACAAAACAAAGCGCCATGCTCCACCAAATGGTGGGAAGAATGGAGTCTTCACACTCATAACTACAGTCATGAAATTCAGTTAACAGCCAAAAAATATTTTTAGTACCAGCAATCCAAGTTTAGATTGAATCAATTGTAAATTTTGAGAATCGGTATAAAATAGATTCTTTAAACTTAAATCGATACCCAGCCCTAGCAAGGACAGTCAGAGGACTGGTCCTGCCCATGACCCCCTCTGTCCCTCAAGTTCCGGGGGTATTACTTTATCTAATGGCAATCATTGAGCAGCGCTCACGCAACACCAATGGGCGTGCTCATTCCTTGTTAGTTTCCGCTTGCTGGCTGCACATTCGCACTTCTAATGTTTATGTATCCAGTTAGCTTCAGTGTTAGCCGTTGATCATAGCTCCACTGCTGTCGCCGTATACTTTGAGAAAGGCTGAGTCCCAAGAAGCAAACTGTGCACAAGTTCATGAGAAAAAGAAGAACAAGGTCTCAGTAAAATCGGAATTGGTGGATTTCGGAGATTTTTTCACGGGATCCCTCTCAAGGGTAACACGGTCTTGTGCATGTGCAGTTATTCAAAAAGGGACTGTGGCGTTTCTTACTTTTTCGAGAGATGGCCGACTCTACCTTTAACTGTCAAACAACTACAGATATGAGGACTTTGACAAAAATCAAGATGATGTTTTCTTCATATTTAGTTATTTTCTCATCTTAGGCTTATTTAAACTAAATTCAGAACAGTTGATACATTGGACAATACAATAAAATAAAAAGAAAACAATGTGTCAAAATATTATATACAATTACCTGATGGTCAAGCTTCTCCTGGTATTTTAATCTGCTGGTCTTTATCATCTAAAAATAAAAGAAAGTTTTTCATTAGTGGGCTATCCGTTAACAATACTGGTAAAACTACTGTTTTGTTAGGAAAGTCAATAGATCCTGGTGCTTACAGAGCAAAAGCAGCATGCACTGAGCGTCCTTTGGGAATCGGGGGATAATTCTGAATTTCAAAGTTCTATCATTTTTATGCAGCTTTCAAAATAAGAGAACAATGTTCAATGTGCTATTGTGGTTAGTGTGCTAAAACCAATAAATAAACTACACTTATGACAAAGAAGAATTGAAACATTAAGGAAAACTAAATTCTGATCAGAACAGCTTGGGGGTTGTGAAGAAGCCAATTCCATTATGGCCGTTTGATTACTCTCCATCAAAAGTTGTTTGACAGATATCCTGCATCTACTGACTGTATGAGTCCCTCAGCACACCATGGTCAACATTCAACAAATTCCAACTGCACAACACAACGTTCACAGAGCAAAGAATAGACACTTGCAATTTAAACAAATGGGTTTAACAGCACATTGTCGCTGGTTGTACTTCCTGTCTGAAATCAACTTTAGTCAGCAAGACTGCAGTCTAAAATCAAAGGAAGAATCTGTTATTGTGTCCATGCGTTTAATATAGTCTGTGAAGTACAGTAACATTCTGTAATATATTGTCCAGCCCTAGTGTAAATTGCAGTTGAACAGCGCAAGGCTCTAAAAGCAGCAGAAATGCCACCTGCTTGATATGTACCAGCACCCAGCGGATAGCAGCCTTATTTGGTCTACTTTGAAAATTGCTATGAGCAACATATTTACCTCAAAGACTTTACATTTCATGCCATGCTGATAAAATTCAAGCTGTGGTATGGTCTTGGAAGGAAATAAAATTCCTGGCCGCTTCCTTGGAGATCCAACACATTTCAGCGTGAAGATTTTGCAAACGTATGCACCATTTGCTAATAGATGAAGTGACAGTTTCTTTAGTAAATTCTATTGCAAGGAGATCAAACAGTATTATTGTTAATAAGCCCAGAGGGGTTTAGGAGCAATTTGCGCCCTAAATTACATCCATGATATAAATAGAGTGCAGCTCTATAGCTATAAAGTGTAAATGCAAACTTTTAATATCTGTGTGAAGGTAAGGCATTAAAGAATATTTTTCCAGTGGACCACTATTGCAAATGTCAGTTTGTCTGATTCATAGGGGATTAAACAAAAGGGAAAAAAAGAGAAATAGACAAGAGAAAATAAGATACAAGACTTGAGAGATGGATGGAGGGTCATCTTTTAGTAGGATATACCCCCCAACATACAACCAGAGCTATGATCAGGAGTAGCTGGCTATGGGCCAATGCTGGCTAAACACTCCTCAACTGGAGTTGGTCTGGTTTCTATTAAAGCACATGTGTGTCACAGTGACCCAATCAAAGTCCAGAATTAAAGACTTAAGTTGCTGGCGGCGCAGGGAGCTGCAGCAGCCAAGGTGCTCCGGGCTTTTTTGTATGTTTTTGTGTTTTCATCCGTGTTATCACCACGCTAAGTGCTAATACAATACAGGAGAGAGGAGCTGTTGGAACTGCGACCCAACCTGGGAGTTCACAAACCATACCGACTGTGGAATCAGGACTTTATCCACCCCGATCTGCAACGGACAACAGAGGTTCCACCTTATCCCCTCCCGAAACCCAGGAAACGGGGTAAGTGAAGAAGGTGACGGTGAGGCTGTCGGGCAGGCCTGACTCGGCTAAAAGCTAACCCATATAGACCAACACTTCCGGAGCCTCACACTGTCCAACGTAAGATCCCTTGCCAACAAACGTTACGAGATCCATTGGAGAATCGTTGTGTGCAAGAGAGACAGCTGTGTAGCGATTTTCACAGAATTCTGGTTAGACGGTAGATGAAGCGATAGGATTGGAGGAGCGCACGCTGTACCGGGCCAATCGAACAGTGGATGCTAATAAAAACAAAAGAGGAGGTCTGCCAATTTACATCCACATCTCCTGGTGCACTTTGGCAAAAGTAGTGAGAATCTTCTGCTCACCTGGTCTGGAATACCTTGCAGTTAAGTGCAGACCATTTAGATTGGCTACTGAGCTCAACCTTGTGATCATTATTGCAACCTAGATACAGCCGAGAGCTAACGCTAAGCTAGCTCTTGAGGAACTCTACAGTTTTGTTAGCGGCCAAATGAACAGTAATCCAGAAGCGACACTGATAATTGCTGAGGACTTTAACCATGTTAATTTAAAGGCTGTGCTACCCAAGTTCCATAAATTTATTAAGTTCCCAACCAGAGACAATAATACATTAGAACAAGTTTACTGTAACATCCCAGGAGCATGCAAAGCTGCTGCAGCACCACACTTTCATCCATCAGATCACATCTCTGTGAACCTGATTCCTGCCTACAAGCCACTAATTTGCAGAACCAGACCGGTGATAAAAAAAAAACATTCAGGTTTGGACAAGAGAGGCCTGTTCAGCTCTACAGGACTGTTTTGGAAACACTGACTGGGATGTTTTTAAAGAGGGCGCTGACTTAGACAGCTATGATATGTAGCTGTCTAAGTCAGCTACATATCATTTCCCATTTCCACTTCTGCACTGATGCTGTCCTACCCACAAAGACAATCAGAGCGTTTCCTAACCAGAAACCATGGGTTGACAGCCCGGTGCGGCCCCTGCAGAAGGCCCGGGATGCAGCGTTCAGATCTGGAGACAGACTGGCCTACAGCAGGGCTAGAAGCGAACTTAAGAAAGGCATCCAGAAGGTCAAGCAAAGGTACAAGCAGCGCATCGAGGACCACTTCAGGAGCAACAATCCACGTGACGTGGAGAGGCATCAGAAATATCACGGACTGCAAGCGCAGAAACCAGCGGCTGAGCAATGATCTGGCTCTCCCTGACACCTTAAACCGCTTCTTCACACGCGTCGCCTCTCCAAGCAACAGGGAGCCTGAACATCACACCAAGTGACATCTTCCCTGAAAAAGATAAACACCAACAAGGCCGCAGGTCCAGATATGGTGTCAGCCCAGACGCTTAAATAGTGTGCAGACAAGCTAGCAGGGGTCTTTCTGGACATCTTCAACCTCTCCCTGCAGCTCTCCAAGGTTCCTGTCGGTCTGAACTCCTCTGTTATCGTGCCTGTCTCGAAGACACCAATCATCACCTGCCTCAATGATTATCGTCCCATCACTCTGACCCCCATCATCATGAAGTGCTTTGAGAGGATCCTCCTAAAGTACATCAAGGATGCCATCCATGCTGGCCTGTACACCCTGCAGTTTGCCTACAGGGAGAATCGCTCCACAGAGGACGCTGTCTCGTTAACACTGCACTCAGCTCTGCCTCATTTGCAGCAGCCCAACACCTTTGTTAGGATGCTCTTCATGGACTTCAGCTCAGCATTCAATACTGTGCTCCCAGACATCCAGGCTCTGAAGCTCCACAACATGGGACTATCCACACCTCTCTGCTTCTGGATCAGTGACTTCCTCACCAACAGACCCCAGGTCCGGAGGCATGCACTAACGAAACGTATTTTTTTTTTATTACAGCAAAAACTACTTCTACAAACACTGACTAAAATACTTTGAAGTATGTGGCAGTAATGTGATAAAATGTTGAATAGTTCAAGGAGTGTGAATACTTATCGAAGGCACTATATTTTCTTTAACAAAAAAGCTGCAATGTTGCTTGAGTCAGGACTTCACACATTGTGGCTCTGCAATATAGCTGCAAGGAAGAGTCTCCTCTTAACACAACAGTGCTTGGAGATGGATTGACTGGGACAGCCCTGGGGAGATGTGTGCTTGCATAAAATTGGCACAATGTCTACCCAACTGCTGCAAGAGACAATTCAGAAACACTTTGCCTCCACAGAGAAACACAACTGAAAGGGAAAAAAAGAAGGAAAATACATCCACAGAAGAATATCGTGTGACTACTGGAAAGATTACAAGACTAGTGATGGTCCAAATCTGGTGGGACAGGTTGGGCAGTAACTATCAGAATACTTGCAGGAAAAAGCAAGTGAGTAAAATTACCATGCTACTGTGAGCATGTGTAAGGCATAAGTCCACATTTCGTTGGTTCCTCTTTCTAAGCAACCTTGAAACTCTGTAAAGGGCAATGGAGTGAATGAATGAATTTTCTCATCTATATGCGATGAGAAAATTGCAGGAGGCTGCATGGCTGTTGTTACTAACCCACAGCCAAGGCAGCCTACTGCAAGAGCTCAGAAGACTTGGCAACAGACCGTCTCTCCTCCCCTCCCCCATCTGGTGAATGCGCATGGCTTTGGAATGAGAATTCCCTTAGCAAAGCACTGAAAAGATCTTGCAGACCATTAGGTTTCCGAAACTGACTTGACTCACTAGGATGCCAGGGCTGGGTACAGACGGTAGAACTGAACGGTTGCTTATTTCAAACTACATGTCTCAAAACATAGCCAGCGTCTTGAAGCCAGATAAGTACCTTGTTTCAGCAGTCTTTTTTTTTTTAAACATGGGTTAGGTTCCAGCACTCTAACCTAAATTCCTATCTACACCTAAATATTCTATTAGTAGCAATACAGCAGTTTTACTTTACCAATCAGGCTGAATACCTGAAATAGAAAGTAAGAAAAAGCGAGAAGACTGATAGAAACAATAACTGTATGGCCCTGTAGGGGTGGGGAATGACCGGCAGCCAAAAGTCTTTCTTCTAGGTCATCTGCGTGCCACAGAGACGGGGGATTAAATCCATTTTTTAATCCCTTGATTAACAAGACTCGATTTTCATATTAATTTATAACCTAATTTCAAGAGAAGCAAAAGTGCAGCACCTGGACAGTTTATGCTGAACACATACGATAAACACCAGTGTATTGCTAAGCAAGAAAAACATCCTATAATCTGCGCACTAAAGCAAAAAAAAAAGGTACTAAGATAAGAGCCACACCATATACATGCCGGAGAAAAGGGCTAATTTTGCCTCCTACTGTTAATCGGCGGACCATTAACTCGGAAAATCAAAACTAATTACAAAGTTCAATGTAGTTTTTACTCAAAGTATTTTAAACCATTAATAGTCATTGACATCCAGGAATTTTGTAATATAGAGCAATCAGGGCACAGAAATCACTACTACGAGACCAAAATTGTAATTCTTTACTATCAGGAAGTCCACAAAATGCAATTCAAAGTCTTCAGCTTATCCAAAATGCTGCAGCAAGAGTTCTGATGAAAATCAACAAGAGGGATCATATTTCTCCAATTTTAGCTTCCCTTCATTGGCTTCCTGTTAAATCAAGAATAGAATTTAAAATTCTTCTTCTAACGTATAAAGCCCTTAATAATCAAGCTCCATCATATATCAGAGCTCTGATTACTCCGTATGTTCCTAACAGAGCACTTCGCTCTCAGACTGCAGGTCTGCTGGTGGTTCCTAGAGTCTCTAAAAGTAGAATGGGAGGCAGATCCTTTAGTTATCAGGCTCCTCTCCTGTGGAACCAACTCCCAGTTTTGGTCCGTGAAGCAGACACCCTGTCTACTTTTAAGACTAATCTTAAAACCTTCCTTTTTGACAAAGCTTATAACTAGAGTGGCTCATGTTACTCTGAGCTACCTTTATAGTTTTGCTGCTATAGGCTTAGGCTACTGGAGGACATCAGGGCCTACTTTTCTCACTCTACTGATTTCTACTGTTCTCCAGTCTACTGTTCTCCAGATTTGCATTGCATTACATTGAAATGACTGTTGTCATTTCAGCTTTTAACTTTTTGTTCTCTCTCTTTTTTCTTCATAGTAGGTACACCTTGTCTGACGTTCTGTTGACTGTGAAATCATCCAGGGAGGACAGATCACCGACTATTACCATCTAATGTAGAACAGATTACTAGATCAATGTGTGCTTCTGTGCTTTTTGTCTGTCTTGTTGTGTCTCTGCTCTGTCTTCTGTAACCCCAGTCGGTCGAGGCAGATGACCGTTCATACTGAGCCCGGTTCTGCTAGAGGTTTTTCCTTCCCGCTAACGGGTGTTTTTTCTTTCCACTGTCGCTTCATGCTTGCTCAGTATGAGGGATTGCAGCAAAGCCATGTACAATGCAGACGACCCTCCCTGTGGCTCTACGCTTCTCCAGGAGTGAATGCTGCTTGTCGGGACTTTGATGCAATCAACTGGTTTTCTTATATAGGAACATTTTTGACCAATCTGTATAATCTGACCCAATCTGTATAATATGATTGAACTTTGTAAAGTGCCTTGAGATGACATGTTTCATGAATTGGCGCTATATAAATAAAATTGAATTGAAAAAATTGAATTGAAAATAAAGTCACAGGATGACTAAAAGCAGGCAGTACAGCTCTAACATGAGATGCAAGGACAGCCATTACTAGGAAATCCTAGGTCACTATGCATTTTCTGATGTGTGCCAGCTAGTGTGTGGTATGCTCCAAAGGAGAATAAACAAGTGCAGATATGAACAAGGTGTAACAGAATGTAGCAGAGAAATGGCAGTTTGCTCAGAAGGACTGCCTATGAGTTACTGATTAGTTCCTAGACTCATTTACCCATAAACAAGCACAGCTTTCTGTTCGTTGTCCAGACACCCAATAATTTCTTCCAGATGTGTGGGCATTGAATTTTTAAAGTGTTTTGTTTCGCTAAATAGCACAACAGCCACTATTTTCTTCATTGTGAGCTGAG
Organism: Fundulus diaphanus; assembly: GCA_037039145.1. Classification (NCBI taxonomy): domain Eukaryota; kingdom Metazoa; phylum Chordata; class Actinopteri; order Cyprinodontiformes; family Fundulidae; genus Fundulus; species Fundulus diaphanus. Next base: position 28,500,229 of record CM073130.1, read on the forward strand.
CCACCAATTCAGGTTGTGACGCCTGCCATCCAGCCACCAAAATGTGAGTCTTTAAACGTAGAACATGGCCATCATGCCATTCAGTCAGAGTGGTGACTAGTTAACTAAACAAAAATCAAATGTACGAAATGTTATTGCTTTCTTAGTCAGCTCAAAAACAAAACATGATTTTATTAAAATACTGTTTTATTTTCCCCGTCTTGCTTTACACATTGAACTGGTTGTTTACAACCTTGCAACTCTTATTTTTAAGTTTCAGGGCTAGTTCAGCCAAATTCATAATTCCTCAGACCAAACATTGGTTCTTGAACATACATATTCTCACTTAATTGTGCCATCAATGCATTATTTTATTGGTTACTGTTTTCATTTTTAACTTAATGTTTCTTTTAACACTTTATGTACCATATTAATTTGGTATAGAAGTTTGAAGTATTTTAACTGGAAGTTGAAGTGTTATGTAAATACATTTTTACATTTTGGAAAGAAGTTGTGTGTATTTATTCTGTATGTAGGTCTTGCTGTTTAAGAATGCCACTGTGCAAATTCACGCCATCTATTGTTCAAAAATAACAAACCAGTATAAAGATAGCCAAGTCAAACCAACACCTATTACAACCCCAAAGAAAAGAGCACTGTGGAAATTTACCCTTCCGGGCCCCATACAATGAGCAATGATCACCTCAGAATCAATTTGTTCACAAGCACATAAGACATTGTGGATTCTCTTTGAATGTATACTCCTTATAGAGGACTGCAGCCAAGTTAAAATTACTTTAAAGGGTATCTCACCCCATTGTAATAGCATAATCCTGTCCCCAGACATATTTGAAAAATTCCACCAAAGTAGGAGTAGGAGGGTTGTGTTCAGGTCAAGGGAAAGTAGCAGCAAGCTTAATTTGTCATATTGAATCATGGAGAGTGAGCCGAGTGTTGCTGATAGTTACGTCACAGATAGGTCTTCTGAGGTGGAGGATTTTTCACCCCCTTCGTCACCAGAGGTTGAGGGAGTTTTTGTAGAGCCCAGTAAACCAGAGCCTTATTAGGTTGAGCTACTGGTTAAAGGTGTTGACTTGGCAATGCCTGAAGCCAGTACAGTGCAAGACAGGATGGTCCAGTTCAATATTATATTCACATCCTGCTTTGTAATCCAGGTCATCACCAGCAGCTTTATGCATGCATGATTTATATGCAATGTGTAAACGAAGTGGAGTTGGTCTCCTCTCTGCTCTTACTGCAGGCGGGTTTCAGGACGAACCTCTGAGACAGCATTTGGGGAAGAGGGAAGAGACTTACGGCAGCACTCAGTGCTGCCTCAAGACTACAGAACAATTGGTACTTTCATGTAAAGTCAGCAAAAAACAGAAAAGGCCACTAGATTTGTTGCTACTCACTTTTTTGAAAAGTAAAAAAGTCTCGAGAGGGGTCTGAAAAGTTGCTAAGTAGGTAACAGTGTTCACTTTGGAGGTGGGTACAAGATGCCCCACAATGGCAGTTATTGACGTCAGATTATTCTGGGTGACGTAACAAAAACCTTTAGAAAAACCCATAGAGCCGCAGCTTTAGCTGCCACATTCGAGAGGATGCTTCGAGCTTGGAATATTCTGAAAGACAAGGTACACGTGATAGTGAGAGATAATGCCAGAAACATGGTGAAAGCTATGACGGATGCTGGGTTACCAAATTTGGGATGTATGGCACACACCCTGCAGCTGGCCATTGATGAGGCAGTGCTATCACAGTGTAGCACAAGTGACATTATTGTCAAAGGGAGATGCATTGTGGGGCACTTCAGGCACTCATCATTAGCATATGCAAGACTTCAGAGTGTGCAGAAACATCTCAGCCAGCCCCCCCCAAAATACTACAACAAGATGTCAGCACTAGGTGGAACAGCACCTATTATATGCTCCACAGTCTCCTAGAGCAGAAACGAGGGTTTGGGTTGGGAGTGAAGTTCAAGCTGTTGTACCACTGTGTGGATGGGATAGGAAATGGCATAGAAATTATCTTAATGGAGGAGTTTGTCAGGAATGGTCTGGAGGTAGAAAGTGTGTCCGATAGGGTGATGGGTCTCAAGCTACAAATTGAAGGTGTGATGTTCAATGTTGTGTCTGGTTTTGCTCCACAAGTGGGATGAAAGCTCGAGGAGCTGAAATTCTAGAGTGAGTTAGATGATCCTCAGAAGTGAGAGAATGGTGATTGGCGCATATTTCAATGGACACACTGGAGCTGGAAAAAGTGCTGATAAGGAAGTTATGGGTAGGTTTGGTATCCACAGGAATGCACAAGGACAGTTGGTGACACACTTTACAAAAAGGATGAAAATAGCAGTGAATACTTTCTCACAGAAGAGAAAGGAAAACAGGGTGACTTTCAAGAGTGAAGGTAGGCACAGGTAGAATACATCTTGTGTAGACAAAGTAACGTGAAGGAACTCTGACTGCAAGGTAGTGGTTGGTGTAGCCAAACAGCACACAATGGTAGTGTGCAGAATGACTGATGGTGAGGAAAATGAAGAGGACAAAAGGCAGAGAAGAGGACAAACTGTCGGAAGCTGAAATGGGATGAAAGTTGTGTGGCATTTAGGGAGGAGTTGAGAAAGGCTCAAGAGGTGCTACCAGAAGACTGGACGATTACAGCAACAGCATCAGGGAGACAGGTAAGAGAGTACGTGGTAGTTCTTCTGAAAGTTAAGTTGACAAGGAGTCTTGGTGGTGGAATGAGGAAGTACAGGAGTGTCTTCAGAGAAAGATCAGTTAAGAAGCAGTGGGACACTGTGTGGACTGAAGAGAGTCGCCAGGAGTACAGAGATACAGTGTAAAATGATGGTTAAGGTAGTTAATGCTAAACAGAGGGCATAAAGTGGTCTCACTGACCCATTCATGTCACATCTTCCAACACTCCCGTCTTGTCGCTGGAGCTGCACACCTAACCCAAATAATGAGCTGCTGCTCGATGTTTTAAAGTCTGCTAGCAATGTGGAGAGCAGCCAGAAGAAAACATGCGACCCCCTTTACAGGCAAGATGAATACAAATAACCTGACTCATGCCAGACGTATGTTGCTCCGCCTAGCTCCACTCACATACATCTGGGACATCGCCCATAGAAAGTGATTTCTCCAACCAATTTTATGGTCTGGCCAATCAGGACGCAGGGCTGGAATTTCATAGATGTGACGTAGTGGAGACGCGACCATGACATGAGACTGTTTTGATAGCAATGGCGGCTCGTCGAGGAAGCAAGCGTTAACATTGATGCTGCTATTTCTTCCGTGTTGTCCAATCTACCTAATATTGTTTCATTAAAAGAACATAAGAGAACGGCTCTGAAGGCTTTTGTTGGTGGAAACCATGTTTTCGCCCTTCTCCCGACCGGATTTGGCAAGTTTTGTTTTCCGGGGAGCGTCCGCTTCTGCAGCGGACGTGCCCCGGAGCGGTTAGCGCGAACCATATTAGAAGGCCTTTAGTCCTCAACGCGGTCGGCCCGGGTTCGACTCCGACCAGCGGCGCTTTGCCGCCCGTCTTTCCCCCTCTTCCTGTCAATAAAACGCGTGCCACTAGAGCCGCAAACACATAAAACACTTTTTTTTTTCCTGCGTCGCTCTCATCAGCGTCACGGGTTAGCTTCGGTGTAAGTGGTTGAAATAGCACGTCAATAAAGATGACAGACAGGTGGCTTATCCAATCATATGCAAGAATTTTTATAAGGCCCAGCCTACAATAAAGGCAACTCCTATGGCGGTGTCCCAGATGTATGTGAGTGGAGCTAGGCGGCGCGACATGCGTCTGGCTTGAGTCAGGTTAGAATACAAAGGCATTGTTTGGAGAAACTTATCCTGGCAGACATACCAATGACAGGGTTCTGCCGGTCACTCCCCCTTTGAGTTGCACCACACAGCGCTCCACTGCGTGGTTGTATAAAATACTGAAGCAAGGAAACTACATTTAAAGAGTTTTTAATACTTCAGGTCAACAGTCCAGAGCAAATGTGTAAAAGAGGAGAAGAAACATGTCCAAGCAGGTTGGAACAGGTGAAGTGTCAGGTTCGTTTTGTGATAATACAGTAGCAGCGAGAAGTAAGGGAAAGGTGTACAAGACGGTGGTGAGACCAGCGATGATGTATGGTTTAGAGACAGTGTCAGTCAGGAAGAGATGGGAAGCAGAACTGGAGGCAAAGATAAAAATGTTGAGTGACGAGAATGGAAAGGATCAGGAATGAGTACATCACAGGGACAGTTCATGTTAGATGTTTTGGAGACAAAGCTAGAGAGGCCAGACTGAGATGGCTTGGACAAGGCTGGAACTGCCATGCAGAAGGTCTAGGGGAAGACCAAAGAGGAGATTTATGGATGAAGTTAAAGAGGACATGAAACTAGTTCGTGAGACAGAAGAAAAGGCAGAAGATGGGTTAGATGGAGAGACGTGACTGCTGTGGCAACCCGTGAAAGGGAAAAGCTGAAAGACGAAGATATACATTTTTATTAGGGCTGTCAATCAATTAAAAAAAAATAATCTAATTAATTACATACTCTGTAATTAATTAATCTAAATTAATCGCATATAATTTTTGCTGTGAAAGTATTTAAAATATTTAAATTCAAATATTTCAATGAATAATCAGCATTAGATACATTAAAGTGCTGTTTTCAACAGCAGACAAACTGAACTAAACAGATGCCAATGTCAAACTGAACTCACGTCAACAGGAAACGTCAACTGAAATGATAATAAAAAAGATAACCTGAATTTAACAGACGTCAACATATTCCATATTCCAATCTACTTTTTAGGCTAATTATACATAATTTAGACCTAGTGCTATTTTAACAAACAAGCATTTTATTAGTTGTTATCTCTTATCTGATGTATTTCTGATGTTTGGCACTTTGTTTTACCTCGTGTTAAAGTGCTCTTTAAATAATAATGACATTCATGATGATTATGATCAGAATAAACTTTTGCATCACCTCCCAGAAGCTGGAAAGAAAAGAGACAAAAACATTTTTCACAGCTCACTTAGTAACTCTAATATTTTAGTCTAAATACTTTAGCCTAACTATTTTAGGCTAAAATATTACACTTTTTATTTGTTTTTCTTCAATCCCTCGGTGATGTTTAGTAATTTCTGCCAAAGGCTGCAGCATTTTGATTTAATTCATCTGAATGCAGTATTTGCAAGCCATACTCTGATTGAATGGGAAAAAAACTGTCTGTGATTGGCTTTAACAGCCGAGCGAGTGCACAGCTGGTGTTGAGTGTGAAACGAGCAGGTGTGCGCGAGCAAAGTAGCGCGCGAGCAGAGATGGAACTCACCGCCAGGACAGCGGGTTGAGAAGAGTTTTTCAGACCGTGCCAGACCGGTTCTGAGCATTGAGTTGTTTCACTGCGCGCTTGGATTGGTTCCTGCGCGCTCAAACAGAAGACACAAATATCGCTACACTGTTTGACAGAGTTGAGCGGCAGCGCTGTCTTCTTCTCTGTCTTCATGCGCCTCCCCTGTGACTCTTTGGCGCCCCCCAGGGGAGGCGTGCCTCACCTATTGAAAACCCCTATACGACATCGATTAATCTGCGTTATTTTTTTTAATCCGTTAATTTTTTTTAAATTAATTAATCGAAATTAGCGCGTTATTTTGACAGCCCTAATTTTTATGTCTCTTAAATAAAACTTTTTTTTGAGGAAGCATGTTGCTGCCGTTTACTGGACATTGCTGCTCTTGAAGACCGGATAGCGTGGGGCAGAAACAGGGAGGCGTGGGGGTCCATATTAAGAGAGGTAGAATAATCAACAGGGTTTCCCCAAGCATACTCACCCCCGCCCCCAGCCCTGCCAGGCTAAGCGTCATTTGTTTAATAGCGTACCGCGAGCGAGCTATTTTTAGAAACGTTACGTCACGATGACGTCACATCACGTGGTACGCGGTAGGACAAGCTTGCATAGTCCGCCGCTGTTTCGCTGTAAAAGAGACGTGCGTTAGCCTTGGTTTTACTCGTTTAAACGACTGCTTTTTCCAAAATCTAAGACCATGGTTATTAAACATTGTTGCTATGGAACGTGCAACAGCGACTCGAGGTACGCTGATCGGCCACATATGAAGGATGTTTTCTTCATTACTTTCCCGAAATTCAAGAGTGCCAAGGAGAAATCTGTGCGCTGGGTACACTGGTGCGGTCGGCCTACATATGTAGCAAGCATTTTGTCGGAGAAAAGAGCCCAACCGAAGAACATCCTGACCCAATTCCAGCGACATCAAGTAGTGAACAGGTAAGAGTATTTTGGTGGCCGACATGTTAATAATGAAGCGCCTGCTACCATGATAGCATATAGGCTATCATGGTAAAAAAAAACAAAGCTTACCGTTCGATCGACTCGGCCCGTTTTCCGGTCTTTTTAAGCCCTCGACACTCAAGCCATCGTTTGAGCTGAAGATTGGTGTGTTCTTCGACTGTGCGACCAGTAAACCGTGCGCCTGGGACATGGTCTTGGGAAAGTTTAATGGCTGCAAAGTCGGTCATATTGCTGGTTCTGTTGCTGGTTGCTACGTGCGTTCTCTATCGGTTTGTCCTACCTAAGCAGCAAAAGGGGCGTTGCTCTTGAGACAGTGATGTCACGTGCGCGGTACGCTATTGAAATGCCTCCATGTTTGAGAGCAACAATAAAGTTCCCCCCTAGGAGAATACCTGCCGGTGTAAATAAGCTAACGCGCTAGCTGTTATTAGCTCGAAGCACACTACGTTAACGCAGGCCCCTTTTTCGAGCTGCCTGACACAACCATAGCTCCTTGCAGGCACAAAACCACCTACCGCAGGGATTAGACCATTTTCGGGGGAAACCCTAAATCAACCTTGCATGTAGAAAGAAATTTTGTAATTAAAATACACACAACTCAAATACAGGAGGTTAAAGAGTCAAGCAGAGCACAATGTTAGTATTAATGCTAAGTAGCTGCCCTGTAGTCTTCATGCAGGAGATGTTACTTTCAGAATATACTTCGTTCAAAGTAAGCTCACCACAAATTGGATGAGTTACATAAAAGATCCTTAAGGACAAAACACTTACCATCTGTCATGGAATTCAGTAATGAAGTGGCCGACTCCAATCAACTCTCCCTCCCTCCCACTGCTTACCGCTCAATTCCCGTAAATGGTGTCCATTTGGTAATGGCTTTACTGTGTTTCAGCTTTTCACAACATTGCTTTGGTGTTCGCTGGTACCTTTGAGAAGCCATCATCGGAGTTGCTCTAGTGCTGCAACTCTAGACTAAGCAATCAGTGACCGACAATCTTCTGATGTTGCATTAACAGGTTTATTCGACTCACTTGTAACCCCAGGCAAGCAGGTACCAAAGAGTATTAAGAAATGGTTACTAAGGAAAACCCTAATAACGAATCATGCTGCACTGAGTAGGTACTAGTGGAAAAGGAGCTTTAGTTTACAATGGCGGTGTTCAATTGGTTGGGAGGAAGAGTGGTTTCAGACAATTGAAGCAATCTCCCCATAACTTCCTATTTGTAGTTCTATGTGTTAGCTAATAAAATAATGAGAAGTTTTGGAGATTATGTCAATTAATCTATGTCAAACTTTTGATGGTTATGAGTTCTCAAAGGTATAGTGGACGATCTTTCGGCTTCAAATTCCGGGGGGGATCATCATATCTATTGGTTGTCCCACATGCCAATCATTGTGACGCGCTTACGTAACCCCAATGTGCATGCACATTCCTTGCTGGTTTCTTCTTGCCAGCTGCGCATGTGCACTTCTAGTATTTAGGTATCCAGTTAGCTTCCTCTCATTGTAGCTCCGCTGCTCTCACTGTATACTTTGAAAATGCCGAAGAGTCGCAAGAGGCAAACTGCCTTACAAGTTTATGAGGAGAAGAAGGCAACCTCAGAAGAAGGAAACAAAACCGGAGTGTATTTGGCAGATTTTTTCCACACGATACCCCTGAGGAGCAGAACAGTGGGTAAAACGTTTGTCGCTTGTGCAGTTATTAGAAAAAGAGACATGGGCATTTTTTGCCTACATTTCCGGAAAAATTGTCCATTCTACCTTTAATCCTTCAAGGTCTAACGCCTTTTTGGGGCAAATTTCCGCCTGGACTTTTTTTTATTTAACGGTGGTGTTATAACAACATTTTAAAAAGTTTCAGTCAAGGTGTATACATCCTTTTTTTAGTGGATAAGTTGAATTTTCATAATTAAAAACATTCAAAACTGTGGAATGCTCATAAGAATGTAATAAAAGATATAGAACCAGAAATACAAAGAAGGACTTTAGGCGGAATTTATCCTTTCAAAGTTTTATTGATGAACACACATCAAACACTCTTGAACAAGCTGAAAAACAGCAGAGATATGATCTACATGACCTACTTGAACAAGGTGCAATCTTTTTTTCATTTGTAGTATATCTACAAATATGTTCATCCTCCAAAGGAAAAAAAGGCACTTGTTTTTAAGCAAGTCTCTACCTAATGTTGACGGTAGTCTGAAAAACTGTTCCCATGAGCTATCAGGTACAGGGGGACATCGCAAAAATGCATTTCCATCACAAAACTGCTGCTTGTTGTGCTTGGCCTAACACAGCACACACTTCCTCCTCCCATAGGATGCAGGCTTGCTGGGATCATCCCGGGGAGTACAGGACACTGGCAAATATTCCCCTGACCCCCTGGGCATACCTCTGGCACATCTGGCATATGCCTATTATAAATGAGGGGGGACAAAGTTATCTTGTGCAACTTGCAATACTTCACATATAGCAACTTCACATGCAAAATCCATACAATACCTTACACAGGCCAGTCAAACTAATTCAAAAAAATAAAATAACCTAATTGACTTATAATATTATAGGCACCATTTCTTTTTTAGGTCAAAGGTGTGAAAAAGAAAGCAACAAAGAATCTCTCCAATAAACCGTCAAGTAAAATTTTATCCAAAGAAAAACTACTAGAGTTACATTCTCTCTCCATATAACATTGTATTTATGTGCACAGTGCTTGGATAATCTGTCAGAGGGAAACCAAACTTTCTCTAACAGATAGAAATGAAACGAGAGCATAATGCATCATTGTTTTATCCAAATTTACTGTGAATTTGTATATTTTACTTTGTTATTTATTATCAATTAGGTTACTTACTCTTCATCCAGACATCCAAGGTAATCCAGCTCCTCATCGCTCTAGGACTGGTGCATCATCTTCTGCTTAAGGATGCTTCTGTATTAGTTGACCACCAGGAGCCGTAATGTCATTTCCAGTTCGGCGAATACTTGTGTGAAGTCAAAATCTGTCCAGTAAATATATCACTGTGTGCGCAATTATGCACAATAAACCTTCATAAAGGACCGTTATTTTGCTGATTTGATCTCAGTTATATCCTTTTATAGCGCCATACAAATTCAGCGTGTCCAGTGAAAGCAAGCCAATATCTTGTTGTGTAATACTCTGACATGCATATAGACCAGTTCACGCGTGACGTCACGAGCTACATCCGGGTCACGCTGGTAGGCAAAAACAGTACTGTTCTCGCCTACCACCATGACAAAACGGCTGAATTAGAGCGTACTTTTAGTTAGTTTATTTTTGGAATCTAAACAATGCCTACGACTTGTTGTGCTCCCGGTTGCACACAGAGGCATTCCAAGTCGTCTGATGTACGTTTCTTTCGTTTACCGCAGGATGAAGGAAGAAGAAAGAAATGGATAAGTTCAATGAAAAGGATGCAGGCAGACAATCCCACTCGACTGTGGGAGCCATCATACCACGACAGAATTTGCAGTCTACACTTCATCTCCAGTAAATACAACTTAATTTTGGACTAGTCATTGTTCTACTTAAATTATTATATAAATAAAAAAATAGGATATATACTTAAGTGAAGATGTGGACATTCGTTTCGTAATAATATAAGTACATGTACAATGTATGTAAACCCTCTAGCATGAGTCTGTGAAAAGGATTAATGAGACAAAAACACCAAAATAATCCTTTGTGAACATTGTTTTTTTAACCTACCGGTGGCGGGTCTTCCTCTTTGCTGAGGCACTGTCTGTGTCCGACTCCGCTTTCGTATGTTACACAAACATGTCTGAAGATGTCCCGATATAAAATAATTGTAGCCGTCAAGTGATGTCATGGCTTTCATGCTCTCTCGTGTGTATTGGGCTGGCGTGTTGATAAGGTAGCTGTATATGTCGTCGTACGGAACACATTTCACAGATTCCATCCCTTCAGGCTTTTGCTATATGGACCTGGCAATCTGATACCATCAACCTACTCTGATAATGATCTTGTGACAAGTTATCTAAAGAACAAAAATACGTTGAGGCCTCGTCATTTTCTTTGTTCGCGTCCGCCATTGTGTTCGTCTTTTGCGTACCAGTCCGGCGCGCATGCGCAAAAAACCCGGATCAAAACAATAACAGTGAATTGGTCTATTCTGCGCTCTGATTGGAGAACCATGTGTTGCATCACCAGAGCCTGAAATTTAGTTTTCAAAATGGGGAGAAATTCCCCCTTTAAAGCTTTGCAGTGGGGGGATTTCTACACCTTTTGGGGGGAGGTGGGGTGGGCGAGGATACTTATGATACTTTTGGGAGCGGGTTACCCCTCAGCTGATGTAAGAGTGGATTTACATTTTAACCAGTGGTCCACGTTTGGTTTATCTTACGTTTAGTATTAGAGTTGAATCCTTGTAGGTTGGCTAGCAAAAGAGATAATCCAACATCAGAGAGCGGGCTCGTATCACTACAGAGAGAAATAGAGCGCGTGCAGTGTGTAGCGGAAGTGCTTTTCTTCGTTTTAATTTCTGACTTCGATCCAAATGGTCACGTTACACGACACTGTTATATACGGGAATGTCCCGCATTATATGAACAGATCTGCAGGAATCGGTTATATAATGTGCAACACCTGCAATCCCGCTCTGAATTTCAGGCCCTGCATCACCAAGACGCATGCTACCATTGGACACTAATTTTCACCGGCTCGCCACATGGGTTAAGGAGGGCAAACAACTAGGTTCAAAAGATTCCGTATTGTCACCGTGTGTGTTTATTTCCCATTATAGCTTTCAAAAGATTGCAAATTAAAAACATTAAAAAAAAAAGATTTTAAAGGTTGTATGTACTGGTTGTCTTTCATGGTTCACAGATAAATAATGAGGTGATAAAATGCTATTGTGCAATGATTTGAGGCTTTTTACAGAGATATGCATTTAGATAATCTGAGATAATAGTGTACAAATAGGCAATAACATTACAGTGATGATGGGCTAGTAACAGTGGGGTGATTTATAACGTGTTGCACTGCAGTCTCCCATCAGGGGGCAATAGCCCTCACAGCTCTTGGAAGGAAGCTGTTTCTAAATGCATTTGTTTTGGATTTAATGGTTCTGAAGCGTTTACCTGATGGGAGAGGGGCAAACAGCGCATTGCCAGGGTGTATGGGATCAGTGAAGATGCGTCTGGCCGTTCTTTGGACTCGTTCTGCATAAATTGAGTCCAGATCCCGTAGATGGCATCCCATAATCCCTTGCGCTGTTCTCACCACCCGTGCTAGGTCCTTCCTCTCCTGCACTGTGCAGCTCCCATACCATTCAGTTATGCTGATACATAACGCACTGTCTATAGGTAGCACTATAGAAGTTCTTTAGCAGTTTAGTGGAAAGTCCAGTCCTTTTCAGTTTCCAGAGGAAGAAGAGTCATTGTTGGGCATTCTTTACCAAGTGGGGGGTGTTCTCAGTCCAGGAGAGGTCGGAGGAGATGTCAATGCCCAGGAATCTAATGCTGGCCACACATCTCCACCCCCTACCCCTGTATGTACAGAGGAGCGTGTTCAGTCCTCCTGGACCTCCTGTAATCTATTATTACCTCCTTGGTCTTACTGGTGTTCAGGATCAGGTTGTTCCTGAAGCACCACTGTGTAAGACTGTGGACCTCATCCCTGTATTGGGACTCATCATTGTTGGAGATGAGACCCACTGCAGTGGTGTCTTCGCAAACCTCACCACTGTGTTTGTGGGGTGGACAGCAGAACACTCCTGGGTGAAAAGCGTTCCTGTGTTGAGGAACAGTGGAGCAGATGTGCGTTTCCCTACCCTCACCACCTGGGTCTGTTGGTGAGGAAGTCACTGATCCACCAGCCGAGAGGTGGAGATAATCCATGTTATGGAGTTTCAGAGCCAGCATGTGAGCACGGTGTTGATTGCTGAGCTGAAGTCCATTACCCTGTTTACACTACCCCTTTTTAACCGTGCCGAGACCAGTCAGAGCTCGGTTACCGAGATAACTATCAAGTGTAAATGGAACGCAAACTGAACTGAACCGAGCCAGACATAATCGGACCGTGCTAAATGCAGACAAGTTCCATGTGTGGGCATTGATTATCATGAGGCTGAAGACAAGATCCACTGCTGAGGTGGCTGACACCTTCAATGTGTCACAGTGTCAAGTACAAAGAGTAAGAAAATGTTTTTGACAAGCCCAGGTCCGGCAGACCCCGCAAGACAACTGCTCGGGAGGACAATTTGTTGGCTCGAAAAATCCAAGGCCAGCCTCTTTTCTACTGCTGCAGAGCTCCACCAGTCTGGTCACATCAAGTCCCTGTGTCAACCAGAACAGCTTGTAGAATTCTGTCTCGAAATGGCCACCATGGTTGAATTAGTGCCCAGAAGCCAGCACTAAAAAAAAGGCTATTAAAAAAATTTGTGGGATTTGCCAATTGCCCACAGCCTGCTAAAAGGATGGATGCTAGAAGAGTGGCAGAAGGTGGATTTCTCAGATGAATCTTCGGTTGAATTACATCACAGCCACCGCAAATATTGCAAGAGGCCTACTGAAGCCCGCATGGATCTGAGATTCACCCAGAAAACAGTTAAGTTTGGGGGCAGAAAAATCATTCTCTGTGGTTACTTTCAGTGTGCGAGAGATTTGCAGAGTGGAAGGTAATATCAATAGCCTAAAATATCAAAAAGTATTAGCTACCTCTTACATTCCCAACCACAAAAGGGGTCAAATTTTGCAGCAGGATAGTGCTCCGTCACATACTTCCATTTCTACATTAAAGTTCCTCAAGGCGAAGAAGATCAAGGTGCTCCAGGACTGGCCAGCCAAGTCACCGGACATGATTACTGAGCATGAAAAAGTATGGAAGATCCAACCAAAGAATCTTGAACTCTGGGAGGCATGCAAGACTGCTTTCTTTGCTATTCCTAATGACTTCATCAAGAAATTGTATGAATCATTGTCGAACCACATGGATGTAGTCTTTCAAGCTCATGGAAGTCATACTAGATATTAAATATGGATCTCACATCACCACTAAATTCACTTATGTTATGCAACATATTTTTGTATTTGAAGTAAATTTGTTCAGTTTTCACATTACTCTGTAGACGACAAAACTTTTGTCTTGCCAAAATCAGACCTGTGTTCAATTAAATGATCAATCTTTCATCAGTGAAGCAAACTTATTTTAGGATATTGAACATAATTTGGGAGGGTTTTAGCTTTCATATGAGCCATTTCTAAAACCAATGTATTAATTAAAAGTCAGGGCTGATGCTGAAAAACTAGTCGTTGCATTTGCCATTTCAAGGCTGGACTATTGTAATTCTTTACTATCAGGAAGTCCACAAAATGCAGTTTAAAGCCTTCAGTTAATCCAAAATGGTGCTGCAAGAGTTCTGATGAAAATCAACAAGAGGGATCATATTTCTCGTATTTTAGCCTCCCTCCATTGGCTTCCTGTTAAATCAAGAATAGAATTGAAAATTCTCCTCACGTATAAAGCCCTTAATAATCAAGCTCCATCATATATCAGAGCCCCGTATGTTCCTAACAGAGCACTTCACTCTCATACTGCAGGTCTGTTGGTGGTTCCTAGAGTCTACAAAAGTAGAATGGGAGGCAGATCCTTTAGCTATCAGGTTCCTCTCCTGTGGAACCAACTCCCAGTTTTGGTCCGAGAAACAGACACCCTGTCTACTTTTAAGACTAGGCTTAAAACTTTCCTTTTTGACAAAGCTCATAGTTAGAGTGGCTTAGGTTACCCTGAGCTGTCTCTGTAGGTATGGTATTAAGCATTTAAATTTAAAGTAATACTGATTTAACATTTTAGAGACATAAAAAGACAACAAATAAACATTAAAGTACGGTTTATAGGTTGGGTTCTGCAATGTTATAAGATGAGTATAAAACTCATATTTAGAACCAATCTCTGCTCAAAATGGTGATCTGCACCGCCTAATCTAATTTCAGCAGTTATCAGTTATTGCAGCCGTAAACTGCATAAAATACAGGCAGAGCGGCTCCTTCTGAGTTTACTCTCTGCTCCTGTCAGGATGAGCTGCAGTGCGTTATGAGGCGGAGGGATATTTCAGCGTCACTTAGTTTAGAGCCCAAACAAGCCACTTCACTTTCAGAAACATGCCCAAAAAACTGCAACCCCACAACTCATGAAATCTACAAGCGACTTTAGAAGAAATAAGACCAAAGTCGCATAAAATAATTGGGCTTCGCAACAGTGAACATTCTATCGAAGTGTGTCATATCACTCCGACCCTCTGGTCGGGTAAACAAATGTTACGGCAAATTCTACATTATAAAAAAGAAAAACCTACCGAAAAGTCTCGCTCTCATGTCACCTTGAAGACATTCTTCTTCGAAATGTTGGCTACAGATGACGTGTTTTCTCTCTGGCCAGAAGTTCGATGGCAAGTTGGCAATTCAACAAAAGAGCCCGTGGTGTATCATGAATTGGAAAGGTGAAAAAAAACAAATGTTTTTTTTTCCACTTTTACCGATGTATTGGAACATCCAACTGCCATGCACATGGGCATTGTTGCTTCAACAATAGCTCTCGCGAATTTCAATGGTGAAGTCCTCTGGAAATCCGAAATAATTGTTGTTGTAGAGCGCAGTGCCTTACCGCAACGTTACGTCACAGGATGTGATGCCACAACATTACGTCACAGGATGTGACGTTATTGCCCAAATATGGGCAATAATGGCCGCCCCCATACACAGTAATCGAGACGACAATATATGCTTTTATTTTCTTATTGATTAACGCTAAATTCATTAAATCACCACGAACGTATTATTTTAGGTCTAGCTAATGATCCACTGATTTTTTTCTTGTTGACCGGACTTCTCCTTTAAAATGAAGCGAAATTTTACCCGATGGGGCGCCATTTTTTGTTTTTGCTTTTCTAGACTTACGCCTGGTCACGTCGTACTTGCTTACTTAATGCCGTGTGCGTAACTTGCGTAAAAAACGTGACGTAAGTCGTGCTGCCCGGCTCTGGTGCTGCATGGAATCGATAAGAGAATCGTTAAGCGAGCTGCCAAACGGTGCCATGGAATTGGAACACACGGAACCGGTTCTGAACAGGAACCGGTTTTCGATTCCCATCCCTAGTCAGGTGCTTCTTCAGATTAGAAGTCTTCCCAGGGCTTGCCTTGCACTTGGCGTCACAAATATTGCAGTGTCACAATGATGCGTTTAGATACTGGAAAATGGTACCGTTTGATTTTACATAAAATGGGTACTTTGTAGTACCGACGGAATTGCATAAGTACCTAAAAAAGTACTAAATTCATTACACATCTCTACCACTGTATCTCTCCTGTGCAGCAGCCACCTGGAAAACAGGAATTAAAGACTCACTTTAGAGCTTGATTTATTAAATAGTAAATGGACTTGCACTTATATAGTGCTTTATCAAGTCTGAGAACTCTACAGCGGACACCACAGCGCTTCCATCAAGTCATTTATCCATTCATACACACATTCACACGCTGACAGTGGTGAACTACATTTGTAGCCACAGCTGCCCATGGGCCGATGGACAAAAACGAGGTTGCCAAACGATCAGGGCCACCGGGCCCTCTAACCACCGGTAGCAAGCAAATCGGGTGAAGTGTCTCATCCAAGGATACAATGACAGACGGAGCTGGGGTTTGAACTGGCAAACCCACTGGTAACCAGGTTAAAAGATGGTTGTATTAGGGCTGGACGATAATTCAATAACAATATATATCGATCGATAGACATGTGGCGCGATAGGAAAAAATAGGGTTGATAAAACTTCGATATAGAAACAGTTTTCCTTCCTTCCTTTCAGCCTATCATATTAGTTGATGCTACAGTCACTACTTCCTCTCGACCAATCGTAATCGCGGACCCAGGCACGTCGTCACAAAGCGCCGCCCTCTCATACCACAACACAGAGCCCGTGAATATGTCGCAGCAAGGAGCGGCGGAGGAAACGGTCCCAAAACGGGGTTTTACTAGTTCGCCAGTCTAACAGAAATAAACCACAGTGATTTGTAAAACTTGCAAGGAACCGGTAAAATTAAAGTCTGGTAACGTAACCAACTTGTTTCATCACGTAAGCCACTCAGCCGCTCACACCCGCAGCAGTGCGAGCTGTGTCAGCCCCACGCGACTCCGCGGATATACTGCTGTTGTCTGAAGTTGAAAAACCTGGCTTCAAACAATTACTTGCCACTCTTGATCCGCGATATAAAGTTCCGGGACGCAAGTTTCTCTAACAGCGCTCCCTAAATTGTGCAACTAGTGCAGGGAATCAGTGCGAAATGAGCTGCAATCTGTGTCCTTACACGCCACAACCTCGGACCTCAGCCCTGTGTCAGCCTCTCAATTATGAAACCTGAGAAGTAACTAGTGTACCATTCCCACCTAAATAGGCTATTTTATTTATTTATTTGGTATATTTATTTTGGTCATTTTACTGGTTACTATAGTTTATTCTTTGTCATTATTTAATAACATAACTCAGGTCTCTTAAGTTGTGTGTTCACCAGTCTTGCATAAAGACCATATATCAGATACCATAGGACTGGTTCCGGTTTCAACAGTCAGATGAAGCCCTTAATGTTTTACATTTATTTTTAAATGGGGCTAAATTTTACAAAGCAAATGGTTGACCGACTGTTGTGATTGATACATCAGGATTTTATTTCTCAAGGTAAAGGTGCATAGCAGATAACCAAGATGGAACCTTAGTGAGGCACACATTGTTGCTGTGGCTGCGTAGACAGGAGAAGCATAAACACATAACACTAAAGCTTCCTGTAAATTGAACAGCTACAGTCACACGTCTGAGAATAGACGTGTGACTGTTCTGGTAGTGTGCTGTTGGATTAATGGCAAACCTTAAATCTGCTTCATCTTAGTTCTGACCAGCAATTGGTTTTAGAAGACGCAGCTAAGGCATAGTTTTCCGTGCAGGAGGGACCATCTCCTTCTACAGGCTGCGTGCAAGTCAGAGCAAATCCAAAAGCAGAAGGCCCAAGGGTAAACTTAAACCACTACACCAACTACAGACACAGAATGAGAAAAAAAAATCTACTCCTTCAGTTGGGTAGTATTTTGTACAAATTGTACAGATATAGAAAAAACAGACAAGACGTAACAAACAAAAAAAATCTGTGCCTTGGAAAAGTATACATGTGACAGAACAAAAAGTAAGGCACAATAGACAAGGAAAAGGACACACTGTCAAGTTTTTTTTTTTTAACAAATAAAAATCTGAACAGTGGCAAACATACGGACATTTTTTGCTGGTGAATTTAAAAAATAATAATAAAAGAACGATCTGCACTTATGTTCTTGTAGTCGAACATGTTTTGCTCTTCATCCCAATGGCTTTCTCAATTCAAAGCTAGAGAGGGAGAATTTCCAAGCTTTTAAGCTGTTTGGGATGTGTTGTTCACATCCAGATTGACCCATCAGAGCCGTTGTTAGCCTGGTTCAATAATCGTGTCCACCAACTCCTGGCTCTCTTTGTAATGGCTATTACAAAAAGAGCCATTCTAGTCAAATGCGGTAATTCACACAGGATCTATTGCACTGACAGAGTGACCCCTCCACCGTCATCACTCAGAGATACGGAGTCTATTTCTGATGGAGGACGGAGCACACATGCCTCAAGCTCCAAACACTAGATCAAGCTCAACAGGAAATCAGACACGGGAAAAGTAAAGCGCATCCAGTACTTTTCAAAATAAGAGACATGCAATCCCAATGCACCGTAAACATTATGTCAGAACAGGTGAATGAGGGGCAGATTGTGCTTGGAAAGGGAAAGTAAAATTTTGTTTACAGGCCGCTCTTTATATTCATGGCTGTTACCTCCCATGTGAACTTGCTACCCTCCCATGAACTTGTGTTCCTGCAAGTCCAGTTGCCCGCACCATTGATGGATACATCAACGGATTTTAAGGGCATACAGTGGGGGCTCTGAGATCCCTTGCCTGAACTCTGCATGTTCCCTGGAACGCGAATTCTGTAGACGTCAGCCACACAGTAACCTGCAGATACAGCATTCTTAGGACCGTTTCCTGATTTCTGGGGATTTTAATAATGTGTCCCTGTGCTCCTTTTTCCCCCACCCTCACACAGTATTTTACCTTCCACACCACAGAACGCTGAACTTTTTGTATACCAACACCAAGGAAACATACAGCTAATCAACTTTCCCCCCCTTCGGGGGCTTTGGTCACAACCTGGTTCATCTCCAGCCTGTGTATAAACACCAATACCGACAACAAGCTACGCACAGAGAAGAGATTGCCGGAGGAGACTGAAGAAGCTCTGAGGGTTGTATAGAAAAAGCTCTTTCAAGGAAGAGCCTGAAATCAATTTTAGGTCACAAACCAAACTCCCAGGCAGTAGGAGATTTATGGCGGGTTAATGATTTAAAACTATTCCTCACCAGGTCAATCAGACACTCCCACTTCCCCCCAGCCCAATCTTCCCAGCTGCAACCATCCTCATATTTGTTGACTACTTGCTTTTCTTCCCAGAAATTTGCACCTCTCAACTACAACCCATCTCCACTGCTAGACGAGTCCATCCCACAACCCCCCCCCCCCTCCACACACACACTATTCTGTGCCTTTCATTACTTCAGCTTTGGAGAGAAGCGTGACAGGTCAAGGTGCAAAAGAATGCAGGCACAAATGGTATCATCTCCAGGCTACTTAGGTGCTGCAAAGATAAACTGCAAAGCATCATGGGATATATGCTCAACATGAGCCTGAAACTGGGGAAAGTACAACAGCCGTGGAAGACCCCCTGTGTGGTACCAGTGCCTATCCAAAGGACCTCAGTAGCTACTGGCCGGTAGAAATTACTGTGCATCTGACGAAGACCCTTGAGAGGTTGATCCTCAACCATCTTTGCTACCCAGTGAGGTCTTTGATCCACTACATTTCACCAACTAGCCTGGCATTACAGAGCATGATGCCAGTCATAAACCTTTCCCTTACTTGCAGCTGATACACTGGAGTTTCACCACTGTGGGACAATAAAGGATATTTAATTCTATTCTAATGACATCCCCTAAATGATTTAATGACATAGAACAACCAATAGCAAATAAAACAGTTTCAATTCTTCTGGGAAGGCTTTCACATGGTGTAGAGGAATGTATTTATAAGAATACGGTCTACGTGTTGTTCATGAGTTTTTAGCAAAGCTGTCCCCGACCCTGGTTCCACTATACTGCATGTTTTTGAAGTCTCCCTACTGCTAACTACCCAACTCAAATGTAGTGGCACTTTTCTATGCCCTCTGTCTTGCCAGCACTACTATACTCGTCCCGAGCTCCGCTCCACCGTACCGCTTTTAGTTTTCAACAGACTCGGTAACGCGGTGGCTTTAATACCCACCTCTGTTTTGTGCCCTGCTAGTGTGGCATTAACTGAAGAAATAGTGAGAAACTGCAGAATAAAAACGTAGACCAGGCCTTGCTCTGTGTGCATGGGTGATCCATAATGGCTCCACTTCGCCCCTTGCTCTGCTATGGGAGAAGCCGTAGCACATCAGCTAGCTGTTATTAGCTTGACGCACACTCCGTTCACGCTAGTGATGGGTTGGTCGCGAACAAAACGGCTCTTAGAGCTCTTTGAAATGAACGATGGAGTCGGCTCCTCATCGAGAGCCGTTTTTGTTTCAGTACAGAGCTGCTTGCGTCAGTGAGCGGACAGCGAAGAGCACCTCCTCTCCCCCTCCCTTAGACACGGAGCCGAGCACCTTCCGTCTGTGTGCCTGAGCGTGGTGGGTCTACAGAGTAGACACAGAAGCAACACAGACACAGGCTCTGGGTTAGCACAGAGCAGAAGCAGCAAACATGAGAGGGAAAAGGCGAGGCTACAGCAGAAGAAGGCGGGAACAGAGTTTTCTGAAACCCTGAGTAGAGAAAGACAGAAGAAGGTGTGTGCACACCTTCTATACACTGTAATCATGAGTGTAAGAAAACGGAGCAAAATTTTGACACATTTTAACTATACAAACAGTTCAAGGTCAGAGTGTAGACTGCTAAGTTAAAATTCACTACCAAACAGGGTCTACCAACAACCCACCCAAAAAATTAATTCATGCATCTGTTGGATCTATTTAAGCATCTTTAGTTACTTTAACACGACTGTTTCATGTGCTACCGTGAACTTCAGACGCCCCCTCCGACTTAACACTACAGAGAATCAATGGATTCACCGGATACACTGAAAGCTGTTACATTTTGTCCCAAAGCGTGTATTCTCGAACCGTTCATGGCCGCTGACCGAACAACTGTGTGGTAGAGCAACCGCTACAGCAACCATCTTCCTGCAGGTGAGAGAAGGCTACCGCTGCAGCGTGGAGCGAAGCCCAGCCGCCGCAGCAAGTTTACCCAACCCAAAGCCCACCGAATCAGCACAGCGCAAATACCCAATATCCAGTCTATAAAGGCTCTACGGTGGTTTGGAACAGATCTGCCTCTTCTCCCCCCTCCGCTTCTGCCACACACACACACATCCAAATACTTGTCCAGGGCAGGTAGAGAGAAACGGAGTCTGTGCATTTTAGTTCAGCCCGATCTGTGACCCAGAAGTATATGCCTGTGGATTATTTTATCCCTCAAAATATTCCAAGACATAAAACGATACAAACATTTAGATTTTGTTTTTAATTTATTATGATTTCTTTTTGTTTTTATTCTACCGTTTCTCACAGATTTCATTAGAGTCAATGCCACACAGTAACGCTTAAAAGCAGCAGGGCGCAAGACTGCTGCGGTTTAAAGCCAACCTACAGGCTACAGATACCATCATAGACAAATGTGCAGCCGTTACTACTCTCATTGAGAAGGGGTTTGAGTCTTAGTCCCTACAATATCCTCACAGTACACCTGCATGTCCATGCTAAAATAAATAAGTCATAATAAGAAAATAAATCAAAAACATTAAGCCAAAACCACATGCTATGACAAAGATCAGAAATATATGTGTGGATCATTTTTGTGATGACACCTGTGCAAAAATGCAAAAGAAATAACTATATGGTAATTAGGGCTGGATGATATGTCAAAAATGTATATCCCGATACATTTATTATTTTCTGTCAAAACGATATAATTGCGATAGCGCAAATAAAAGCCTCAGAAAGACTGCAAAGAATGCCCACAGCAGATGCCTGTGCAAACTAATGACAATTATAGTGCCATGTTTATCAAACTCCTCAAATATAACATTTTAGAAATTTGCTTAAATAATAAAACAAAAAATTACATAAAACAGTGGTAGATACAGTAATCATAGACAATGTATATTAAAATATTGGAAATGTCATATCACTTTTATTGAATCAAGTTATATTGAATTATATATTGATAATGAATTATTGTCCACCCCTAATGGTAATAGTTAAAAAAATACACTGTCGATTTGGGTATTAACAGCTCTAGGGTTAATATATAATTACTGACAGTATTTAATTGTCGTTATTAATCTGTATGTAGTGTGACAGATTATTTAATACACAGGAAAGACCTAAGGTTTTCATAGCTCAGTGCTAATATTCCTAATATCCCCAAGAGAAAAATAAAAACAATAACAGGACATAATAACAGCAAAACTAGTAAGGTTAACAAAATAATTTGTGTTTGTAGTGTGCAACTGTTGTATTTACCTTTGTGGAAGATGATTATGATGTAAAATATTAGCTTAATTTTATGTTTTGAAAAGCTATTTAGCAGAAGTTGTTTGAACTGAGTAATTTTCGTCTCCTTTTCATTTTTCTCCAACACCACCTCCTTATTCTGAGACAGACACACCTAAATAAGACTTACTTACCTTCAATAAGCAATGTAATAGCATGCAACTGATTTAAACAGAAATGCATCACACCAGATGATTTAACAGTAAAATTGTAACAAATCTGAGAACGCCCATTAACCACAAATAACTCATTTGGGAAACGACAATCATTCACATCTTTGCAGAGATGGACTTAAAGGTAAGGCTTGATCTGGAAAACATGACAACATCATAGCGTCTCTGGACGTCTTGAAGCGATGCTGTTGCTCTTACCCTGAATGTTATGGTCGGATGCTGTTTTAGCCAGCCTGGATAGGGCACAGCGTACCCAAATGCCAACAATATGACACAACCAGGTCGACAAAACCAGCTTAACCACAGCAGCAGGGAGTTCTGCGACTCCAGCCACGTGTTTGATAATTTTACATTGATGTTAGCCGCTTCCCAGATCAACGCTAGCTCACTGGCTAGCATGCTGCTATCTAGCTTCAACACAGGGCAGCTAAGCGCTTGTTTAGCAGGAGCTCTTACCAGAACGCGGATCCGCGGTGCTCTTCGCCGTGCTGCCGGGTGTCTTTGAGGTTCATCCGCTATAGCTCTTTGTTGTGAAACGACCGGATAACATAGGTTGCATCACAGCTTGGTGGGAATAAAGAGAAACCAGTTGGCCTTTCACACGCGTCTTCCTTCTTGGGAAAAAAACAAGGAACAACGTTCTACCTTTTGTGGTCCGAGAACCGACGTCAGCTCTCTTAACCAGAAACCCTCGCCGGTTTCTTCGGCGCGTCGAGAGGGAATTTAGCACGTATTAGCCGGACTAAGCGGTTAGCTCTGGATGAGACTCCATTATGTGGATTTGCGTATTTACGAACAATGCGCAAAGTCCTTTTGCGTACGTTACACAACCGTCTCCTGACAACCAATGACAAGGTGCGGAGACTCCACGAAGGCCCGCCCCCTAACGCTCTCCCGGCTCGGGACTGGCGCGACTCCCCGCGGACGGGTGCACTGTGGTTCCTTCTTTGCAGAGGCGCGCACACACACACAAGTACACACACAGGTGGTGAAGGTTGCAGTGTGGGTGTCACGGAAATCCTCCTCTGTACCCTTTCATAACCAGTCTGTCCGTATTTTCCCAGCCCCTGCAGTCACAGGAGCCCCAGAAACCAATGGTCGACTTGTGTGGGGCGGTGGGTGGGATTTAAAGGGTTAAGGTGCTCGCAACCATTTTGTGCGCAGGACTTATAAAATGGCGCCTCCACTCCTGGTTCCCGTCTATCTGAAAACCCCTCTGGTGGGGTAGGGCAGTTGCAAGAACTGGATCACAGAAAGAGGTACATTGGAGGGGAAATTCTCTAAAGACCACCCCTGACTTGGATGAAAAGGAAAGGAAAGTATAGGCTACAGCACCATACAGGACACATTTTTTCTTTTATGGTCTCACATTGTGGTTTTTTTTGTTTGTTTTTTACCCCACAAGGTTAAGATAATATGGTGTGACAGATTCTACAGATTCAGGCACATTTAAATGTCTACTTTAGGCTCATGCTTCTGACTCCCTTTTGTCTGATCAAGCCAGAACATGATAAAAGCACACTGAAAGGTGGATAAATAACTGCTGTACTTGTACCTAGTAATTCATACCTTGCAGCTTAAAACTAGAGGACTGGAGCATAATGACTTCCTATCAGTTAATAGTTGGTCTGTGCCCCCAGTTCTGTTAGTACATAAGACCCAGGTTAGAGGCAATTGAAATTCATCTGTAAATGTCCCACAGTCCACCCCTGACGCTCTGTGGTTTTCTTGGTGCTATATTGGTGGGGGGAGGGGCAGCACAGCTTTCCCCTGGAAGGGAGGTACCATGGTACCATCCTTGCAGAAGCACACATGCTCTGCAGCCTTCAGTGACAAAGATTCCATTTGTCATTGAGGGACCTAGCACTCCAGTGTGCGCTTCCATATCCCTCCTCCCTACATTGGTTCAGTAACTGCAGCCACTAGGGGACCAAGACCAACTGCCTCGTCTGTGTAAAAATTTGGCATTTAAAGGGTTAAGTTGCATGCAACCATTTTATGTGCTGGACTTGCCATAAAATGGTGGCTCCCTTCCTAGTACAGGTCCACTTGAAAACCCCTCCAGTGGAGTAGGAATGTGCAAGGAATGGATCACAGGAAAACATTCTGGTAAGGAAAAAAAATCCTAAAGCCTCCTCCTGTCTCTGATGAACAGAACCTATATAGAACCATACCATTCTATTTTTTCACTTAGAGTTACACATGATTTTTAGCCAACAAGGAAAAGATAACTGAGTGATCAATGCTTAATCATCTAATGGATTTAAAATAGCATTTTAGATTTTTTTTGGACAGAGGCAGACCATTTAAGCTACAGTGTTTATTTTTTTCATTTTGTGGGACTAATGGACTTATTTGACCGTCAATGGGATTGAGAGCAAGGGGGAATACATGCAACAAAGGTCCACCAGCCAGAACTGGAACCCAGGGCAGCCACGTCAGGGACTGAGCCCACCGTTCATGGGTTGCGCGCGCTACCCATGTGCCACCACCACACCCCTAAGCCATGGTAATTTGACATGCAGCAAGAAAATGGTCTAGTGATAAAGCACAACTAGGCTTTTAACCTTTCTACTTATTACAGCCACTCCACATACAACAGGTTAAAACTAAAAGTCTGGATAATTAAATTGTTTGTATCTGTGTTATTATTGGGTCCGTGTTTTCTCTTTTTCCACATAGCCGGAATTCATAGTGTTTTTCTAGTCACCCTGACTACTCAAAGTACTTTACCCAGTAGTCTAACGCACAAACAATCATACATACACCAGTCGGTATGCAACTTGGGGTCAAATGCCTTGCCCTGGGTCACATGACAGGAGGAAGCTGGAATCAAACCTACAACCTTCCAAGGCAACTAATCTACCCACTCAGCCACGGTCACCCATATTACATTTTAGTTTTTTTTTTTGTCATGTACAAAAAAAGGACACCGAATTCCACCCACCCCAGCACTCTGTGGTTCTCCCAGCTCCTGACTGGTTTGTGTGAGCCTGACATGTAAGTCCCCCCTGTAAGATACACCATCGTTCCTTCCTTGTAGAAGGCATACAGGCTCTGTGGACTGGTGACAGTGACTCCTCAGTTCCAGAAGGTCCTCTCCAGTTTTCCAGTGCCCCCATGTGCCCATTCCTAACCAATCTGTCTGTATTGCTCCTGTAACTGCAGTCATTGGACGCCACGATTGACTGGCCGGGGTATCTGGCATTTAAAGGGTTAAGTTGCATACACCCATTTTGTCTGCAGGACTTGTAATAAAATGGAGCCTCCGTTCCTAGTGCCAGTCTTTCTGAAAACCACTACAGTGGAATAGGCATGTGAAAAAACAGGATCACTTAGGGGGGGAAAGTACAGTGAAGGAATACAATCTCAAAGCCTGACTCAGAGGAACAGGAACTAGAAGATATGCTTACAATTCTGTAACCATACAGTTCAACCTTTATACCAATAGCCACATCGATGCCTTTGACCAAATAGGGATCAAATACTTGTGCAGTTAAACAATAGATCTTTTGCTTTCCTATGTGTACTTAACACTCTTCTGGTCAAAGGAAGCCATGTAACCCACTGTAATGTGAAATGTTCACCCAGAGAATGACAAATGTCAACTGACAAAGTGGAGCAGACTTGATTAACTGTCTTATATGTACCAACCATTCCACGTTTTTTATGCATAAAAAGTAGCTAATTTGATCACTGAAAAGTTTCACCATTGTTAGTATTTGATCTGTGTTGCCAATGCTATTGATCAACCAGATCCATCTTAAAATAAGAGAAAAAAGACATTGAGGTTTAACTGTAAATATCCTTTTTTTTGTAAAAGTAACAATCATGACACAGATGTGTGAATAGACAAATGGATAAGATTTCGCTCCTTTTTTTTAGTTTAACACCCTAAACTGAGTCTGTATAGAAAAGTCCCTTCCACATGCATCCTTTGCATTACATCACAGAACAACCAAACCAATTCCTCAATAACATTCTTAAACAATATCCTTTGGTATGTCTCATATCAAACTCATTAAAAGTAAATGCTTTGACATCTGGCTCCACTGGATAAAGTTGTCAAAAGATATGCCCTTAAGTATACAGACAAATCAATAAATAAGACAAATGGATAATTGGGATTAAAAAATGTTTAGTGTTATATTCATATATATGCAAAATACCCAAAGCACTAATTGTGGTTTGGAGGCAAGTTGCAATCCTGTTAATCCTTTTCCACCCTTCCACTTCTGGGCAACTACTGAGGAAACTGTTTAAGTAGTTGCCTAGCTTCAAAAGGGGGCTACACGGTGGGATAGTTGGTAGCACTGTTAACTTGCAGTAATAATAATAATAATAATAATAATAATCTTTATTGTCATTGCAACAATTAAATTTGTACTCTGCATTTTACCCAGCAGTGGGTTACCACTGTGTTGAACCCAGGGGGCATTCTGGGGCTAAGGGTCTTGCTCAGGGACCCAGATGGGCAGTCTGTGGGAGTTGAACCCAGAACCTCCAGGTTCATAAACACAATGCTCCAACCACTAACCCACCACCCCCAAAAGGTCCTCGGTTCTCATGCCCATGGCTGCTGGAGAGAGGCACCAGTGACCCTGCTGGGACAATCTTAGGCAATGGGTTAATAATATAAATGAAAAAAATATACAGAGCTGGTGTAAAACCAGTTCAGTTATGACCAACAAAACCAACTGGCAGTTTTTCATTAGCACCTACCCAACACAGCTGTACTTTGTTATTAGGGTTTTCTGTTAGTTACTTGGTACGAGCCCCTTTTTAGTACCTACTTGGCCAGGGTTCCAATTGAGCTAAGTCTTCGCCTGACTCTCCGCAAACAACGAAATAGCACAATTATAACTTCCTGAATGTTACGGGTGCTGCCATTTTGATTTGCTAGAGTCCCTCCTTCAATCCCAGAGAGCAGTAGTACCGTAGATCGTCACTAGGAGGCGAGGAACCATGCTAGGGTGATGTGTAAATGGTCGTCAGAACCAAGCTCGGCATGGTTAACTGATCCAAGCTCGGTCCGAGCTCGGCATGGATCGGTTTAACAAGGGTAGTGTAAATGGGGCTAATGACTTCAGAAGACTGTTTGAGTAGCTGATTGAGTAGGGGGTGGCGTCACTGGTTGTGTCACTTGAACGATCCCCTTGCAGGAAACAGACCCACCATTGGTAAAAACTCACAACAGTGTATGAGTGTATTCTAAGCTTTAGGGAAGATGGAAGCACTAAAATTGACAATAGGGTCCAATGACTACATGCAGACATTTTTGTGCTTGGTGGCTGAGAAAAAGATACAGAGAAACCTACACAAAGCAACCTAAAACGAGGAAGTATTCAAAGAGGTGTCTGGACTGATGACCACTCATCAGTTAACGCCAAAGCAATGCTGGGAGAAGTTAAAAATGTAAACAAGCAATTACTGAACCATCAAGGACCACAATGGCTAGAGAAGTCTCAAAGTGAAAAATGTAAAATGGTTTAATCAAATGGACACCATCTGCAGGAACTGACTGGTAGGGAGTGGAGGGGAGAGGAGAAAGGCCTCAACTCGGCCAACTCTGAATTTAGTGATTGATGGTGTTTTGTGACTAAGCATTTTTTATTTTATGCTCCCCTGTCTCTTCCCCACTTCATTCATGGCTTCAATACTGGCACCAGCTCCGACATAGCCAATGTTTTGCACAATAAGGAAGTTATTTCCTCGCTGTTTTAGGAGAGGTTGCCCTATTTTGCTCATCATGAAGACTCTGCTCAAAAAATAAGGTAAGAAACAGCTTTATTGTCCCACAATAGCAAAATTCAGGAAGATCTTATCTTTAAAAAAAGAACACTTTAAAGAACATCTCATGCTGGATATCCACGCTGATATGGAATGGGTAATGTATTAAGAAAAGGACGCCACATCATTTGAGGGAAATTATCAACCCACAGAGGGCCTAATCCGAAGTCATATAGAGAAAGTGAACAACTGGCAGGCTAGTACAATTTACCGACTTGTCATTGCAGCAACTCAAAATGGGACTCAGTAGGCTGTGTGGCCCCTATATAGTCAGATCATAAGTCTGACAATGTTGGTGCATGCTCCTTATGAGGAGATGATAGATGGTGTCCTTGGGTATCCCCTCAGATCCTGACAAGGGCATAACTGAGCTCCTAGACAATCTGACGTGCAGCCAGGTGGCATTAGATGGACCTAAACATGTCCCAGAGATGCTCTATTGGATTTAGATCAAGCGAATGGCCTGCATATTCTCGCCACATGAGACGAGCAATATTATTCACCAGGAGGAACCTAGGACCCACTGCATCGGTGAAGGATCTTTCATCCCAAAGTCAGGAAGCCATAATTTATCCTGTGCGGGTCTGTCCGTCCCTCCATAGATATACCTCCCCAGACCAACACTGACCCACCACCTAACCGATCATGCTGAACAATTTTACAGACAGCATAATGTTTCTCGCAGCTTCTCCAGAGTCATGTTTGTCACGTGAGCTCAGAGTGAACCTGCTCTCATCTGTGAAAAGAATAGCTTTTCGCATCACTAGAAACGCATCCTTTGTCTTTCTTTGCATCACTTTGCTCCTGAACGTGCCTCTACATAGAGATAACATGTAAATCATTTGTATTCAGTGTGAATGCACCTTAAAGGTATACTATGCAACCGGAATTGATTTTCCAGCGAGGCTCCCCCCAGAGGGCGAAAGTAAAAGTGCACTGTCGTAAATATGCTCAGCTGTTGTACTGGTTTCTCCGTCAAGCCAGGCGCGGTTGTTTTGAGCTTAGCAGACAGGCGAACGCAACGAATACAAAAGTCGAAAAAACGGCAGTAAAAACAATGACTAACACAGTGAAAGTATGAACATGCACAGAGAGAGAGAGAGAAACCATTCCAATGCAGTGTTTCCCCTAGGAATTTGCTTACCGGACGACCGGGCGAGCGGGCGGGCGGGCGGGGGAAAGAGACAAGCTTTGCGCGACCGGCGGAGCGGGGGGAGACAAGCTTTACGCCGATGACCCACGGAGTGGAGCGTGCGGGGGCAAGAGACAAGCTTTGCGCGACCGGCGGAGCGGGGGGAGACAAGCTTTACGCCGATGACCCACGGAGTGGAGCGTGCGGGGGCAAGAGACAAGCTTTGCGCGACTGGCGGTGCGGGGGAGACAAGCTTTGCGCCGATGACCCGCGGAGCGGAGCCAGCGGGCGGGCGGAGCGGAGCCAGCGGGCGGGCGGGCGGAAGAGACAAGCTTTGCGCGACCGGCGGAGCGGGGGAGACAAGCTTTGCGCGCATATCGAGTTATTTTATTTTATTTTTTTTTGGAATGTTGGGAGGCGGTAGCGTGAGGGAAACCCTACAATGTTACTTACAATCGCATCAGCAGAAACGCGAGGTCTGCGTCAGCCTTGCAGCCTTCTTTTTCTTTTAGCTCTCGCCATTCGGGAAAAAGCTTGCCCGATGTTCACCCGTGTACGACTCCTCTCTCTGTGTACAGCCCTTTTCCTCTTTCTTGCCTGCTCCGACATGGGCTTTCGCTGTTTTATCGCCGGTTCCGCCATGATAACTGCACAGATATCGCCACTGCGCTAGCAACAAACATGTTCTCGCCGTAAAGCAAGACCGACTCTCGCGATCTTGCACGAGATTCTGAGCCTGTGGGCGCGGGCCGAGGGCTCCTGCAGTTGCAAGTGCGGTTTTTCCCCCACAGACCAAGGGCGGCCAAGAAAACCTTTGTTCAACCTGAAATGACTCATTTAATCATCCAAAACGGTATGGAACACATTAATTAACTGAAAAATGTTGTATAGTATGCCTTTAAGGGCACACATTCACTGGAAGTCGTATCTTGTCGCTCTGGAGCTTGATGCAGTTTGCTACACAGGAAGCTAAATATTTGTTCAGGCATCTCAGAGCTGTCATGTTACACCAAAAGTTCAGCCTGAGCCTACATTTTCAGCAGCTCTGCAGAAGGTTTGGTCTTGGACTGAGCCTAGAGCGGACAGTGTGGTGGGCGGATCTGCAGCCCATATGGGATTTTGTTTTTGTGTGGGGAACGTCAAGTGTTGCGTGAGTGTGTATAACGTCAGGAAAATGCGTGTCTCACGGTCATTACAAGAGACTTTACAGCTTTGTGTTCTGAATTTCTACAACCACTGCAACAATATCCCACCAACAAGATGCTCGGTTAAACACCCAAACTGATGGTTTGCACCTAAATTACAAACCTGTTACTGGCTACTCACATGCCTTCAACATTTAAAATGCAGAGTGCTAGATTCTATTGCAAGACTAGCTCTTGGGCCATAAAAACACAAACAGCATAAAAAGTGCATCAGAAACATCTAGAATTTGAGGCAAACATGATGTGGAAGATGGTCCATCAGATGAAATGAAGGGACCTTGTGAAATTTGAATGCAGTCCCCATGCATGTTCTCTCGTGGTACTCTCTCCCAGAGTCAAAAATATTCTTGTTCAGTGAGATTTCTATGTGGCCCCTGGAAGTGCGTTAGCATGGTTGTTTGTCCTGTGTGTATGCATGCCATCCTTCCCTGCTTCTATCAGTCTGCCCCAGGGCAGCTGTGGCTACAAACAGCTCAGGGTGTGAATGTGTGCGTGAATGGCTGACTGTAGTGTAAGGCACTTTTGGGGTTGTTGGGACTTGATAAAGTGCTATAGGGAACAGTGGACAGCCATCACAGCGCCCAGGGAGCAATCTGGGGCTAAGGGTCATGCTCAGGGACTCACAGTGGCAGTCTGCGGGGATCATACTGGGTACTTGCAACCTTCTCAGAGTGCAAGCGCACTGCTTTAGCCACCACCAAATGGTAAATGGCTTGTACTTGCATACCGCTTTATGAAGTCCAATGACCCCAAAGCGCTTTACACTACAGTCATTCACCCATTCACACCCTGACAATGCTGACAGAAGTGAGGCTGCCATAACAACGGTGCCACCAGACCCTCTGACCACCGCCAGGAGGCAATGCAAGTGAAGTGTCTTGCGCGAGGACACAACAACTGAGACAGTCAGAGCGGAGGATTGAACCGGCGACCTCCCCAACTCTTGCGCCACCGTCAGCCTATAATAATAATGTATTAAACTCAAAAACACTGGGATTTTTTTTAACCAAAGCCTTGTTTCATATGCAGATAAAGTTACTTTTTTTTTTTTTGGAGATTGGCTCGCTTTTTAAGACAGTAGGCTGACAGGAAGGGGGGTGGAAGAGGGTGAGAGACATGCGGCAAAAGACCGCGGATCGGAATCGAACCTGGGTCGACCGCGTCGAGGACTAAGGCCTCCGTACATGGGTCGCGCTACCCACTGTGCCACCAGCGCGCCCAGATAAAATTACTTTAAATAAAAAGAAAATCTTGTTTGTACTTTTGCAGGCATTTCTCCGTAAAGGAATAAAGCAATGTCTTTGTTTCTTGCTTAGATTTTTGCCAATACCAGCTAAACTGGCTCTACCAACCATCTTTAAATGACACATCAACTTTTGATAAACCAGCAAAGATTTTGTGCAAGTGCATATCAAATGTTGCTATGTTGTGAAAACATTGTACATCTCTTTGACAATATGGGGACAGTTAACCTGGGTTCGGATGCAATTGTCTAGTAATTTCTACAGTACAATCACATACATCAAATTGTTATGCTGGGGCATTTTCCAAGTAAGCACATTTAGAACAAAAGAAGGTGTATCCTAGTTATGGTAAGATAATTGTAAACAAATTTTTATTCAATGGTGTATTCACTGCAGGTGCAGAGGCGAGAAGAGTACATCCAGGGTTCTCGACAGCGTATTTCAGCGTAATGGACTGTTACGCTGAAAGTTGTCAAAGTTACTTTGAAATTAGACCATTGGTCAATACAACACGGATGTTTGAGAATAACATAGAAAAATCTGTAAAGCTCTTGAAAGTGCATCAGCCTCCCGAACAGCATATGGTAGTGCTAGCTGTTAGTAGCTTGATGAACAGCTCCCTTTGAGCTGCACTATGCAACTGGATTAATTTGCTGTGGGAATGCATTCAGAGAAGCAACAAAAGGACACACCAGCATGCACCAGCCCCCCACCATCTGACAGGCACACACCCGTGCCTTGAGCCATCCACCGTTACACTGAAAAAAAAAAAAAAACACTGTTGAGGACCCTGACAGACTAAGTGCAAGGTTCAAAAGTTTAGCTGTTTCTTGCTCACAAAGATCGATTGATTCGTTCAGTTGCCCCTGTTCTTTTCCCCCCCTTTTCCTTCCTTTTGGCAGTACACAGTTTTGGAAATTCTAGTCATATTCATAATTTAGGTGTGTGGAGTGGTAGCCAAGTATATTTTCTAAATTAAATGGAAAGTCACCATTTGTTGCGAGCAGTAACCTTCCAAGAAGATCTTTCGCTGTAGGAGATTTTGTCCTCATAATATCTTTCCAGGGTACATTGGGAGTAGAGCTCCGCTGATATTGTAAATAAAATGCAGTAAATATTACCAAATAAATGTTGAAATTAATCATTGTGATGAAGTAGATATGGGAAAAATAAACAGTCTAAGTTGTTTGGATTTGATCAGTGTAACAGACCTTGGTCACCAATCAAACTTAGAACAATAGATGCACCTTTAAGCTAGATACACTCACTTTGACATGCTCATCCAGTTGCATGTTTCTTTTCACGTAGGTTACGCATTCCCTTACATAGTACTAAAAACAACAACAAAAAAGTCAGATTAAAGACAGCAACCAGGCAGAAGACTTGAACTGATAAAGTACTAGGGTAATTGTTTCCACCATCAACACTCCCAAAGTGCAGATTCTTATTTGTTTTACTGTGGTGATGGACCCCTCACCTGTCTTGTTTTAATCACATTTCAATGTGTGACTATTTTCAGATCTACCAGAAGAGTAGAGGCATGGCTGCCTCATTAGTGCTTGTGATAGATAATAGATAACTGAAGACTTGCCTAAAATCAAATTGTCCTGTTTTCACTACAGCAAGCAGACTCTAGAATGGAAAAATGTTCTGTCACTGGACCAACTCTTAGCTAGTCTAGAGGATAGAACAACCACCAATTAGAAATGTTCAGAACACCATGTTTAAAACCCTTAAAGGGACAGCGTGTAACTAATTTGGGTTTTTATTAGCAAAGATCAAGTACTGCTTTCATAAATACATATTCTGCTAAAGTCTAATAACAATCGCATCATAAATGAAAGCATTCTCATAGCTTAGAATTAATTTTATATAAATACATAGGAGCCTTTAGTAAACCAATGAAAGATGTCATGTTTCGTTGCCATTTTTGGTAACAGTAGTCGAAAGAGGACAAACTTGTTAGCATTATGTGTTTTACCTGTATATGAACACGTCTTGTCAGTGGAGGAGTATAAAACAAGCAAAGACAACAATAGATCATTCTACTTGCCTTTTTCTGTTGAAATGGAGAACCATATACTCTTTGCCCAGCGAAAAGGAAGACAAAGTAACCAATAAAAAGAAAAATAACCAGGAGAAAACAAGAGTCTACATTGGCATAGCTTTTACCAGGAGGAGACAATTCATGAGGGAGTGGGGCTTAAAGACGGATACTGAGGGTGCAGGCTTTCTACGGGACAGGTAAGTTAATTCAATATAACAGTGAAGTTTATTTTGGCATTATGTTAGTAACCAGCAACTACTCTGTCCTCCCGGCAGAAATGACTGATTTGTTTCTTAGCTATCACCTAACGGGACACTTGAACTCGTGTAGGATGTTGACATTGTAACATTTATGACACGCTGCGGCTTTTGTAGTAGCCTAGTTATTACACGCTGAATGGCAAGGCACCAGGGCAGGCTTCTCGGTCATTTGGATTTGATTTAGCGCGCCACTAGATGGAAGTAAATCTTGCACACTGTGGCTTTAAGTTTTGCTATGAATCTACCAATCTGTAAATTAAAATGCATAGGCAGCATACATACTTGCAAGAAAATTACTGTTTTCCTTAAATCACTACACAACTCTGAATCCAGCAGGGAATACTAGCAGGCAGGTTCTCCAGGCAGGGCTGAACCAATGATTCTGCTTTATAAACTGACCTTCCTGAATCTGCTGCATTGACTCTCGCCAATGCTGGACCAGTACAATATTGGTTTCCATGTCTGTTGATGGTAGGTGCCCTGTTGTCCTGATGCTGCTGGACCTCATAGCTGCCTTTGATCCTGTTGATCATACCACTATGTTGGTACCTGTGGTATAGCACTTAAAGGGTTTAATGCTACCTGACAGGTATTTCACAGTTGTGATTAATAACTATCTTCCTCCAGTACTCCTCTGCAATGTAGGGTGCTGCAGAGTTCCATTCCATTTTTTTCACGGCTCTAGTAGCTTGCTTTTTAACACAGTAGGCTGACAGGAAGGGGGGTGAGACATGCGGCAAAGGACCGCGGGTTGGAGTCAAACCCGGGTCAACCGCGTCGAGGACTAAGGACTCTGTACATGGGCCTCGCTACCCAAACAGAGTTCCATTCTTGACCCAATCCTTTTCCTCCTATATCATCTGCCATTTGGGAATGATTATAACTTGGCATCTGTGGAATGTATTAACTTTGATCCGTTTCTTACACTTTTAGGAAGATTTAACATGTTTTTATATGCTTTTAAGATAACTGACAGAAGGTTTCAAAACCGCGCCCGTTGGTATTAAGAATGGAATGTGCAAGACATGTTTCTGAACAGGTTAAGGTCCGCGCCCGTTGGTAAGAAGAATGGAATGTGCAAGACATGTTGTTGGTAAAGCAGGTTCGGGTGCGGTGCACGGCTTGCAGGCGATGACAGGAAGAACCAGTGCAGCGGGCAGCAGAAGCAGAAAGAAGCAACTCCATATAGGGTAGAGGTAGTGTTAAGGTGTAGAACTGATTACGCAACAGTGTGTGTCATTCGCTCATGTAACTGTAAGACCCTCCCCTTTGAAGTGAATAAAAAGAGCCTGCACAAGGAAGACAGCAGAGCTGTTTGCTCGCAGGCGTTGGCTGGTGCAACTTCTCTCTCTTTGCAAAGGCGAACATGAATTCTGTTTCTTGGCTGAGTTTTGTTGCACTCTTTGACTAAGTCCTGCACACGACTCAACGGACCCGGGGAAGCAAGACGGCTTCAACACATCCCTTATCTTTTCAGTTTTGCAGATGATCTTTAGATTTACTCGTCTTTCAAACAAGCTATGCAGTCACATTCAACACTCCCATCCTGATGGTATTTCTGCAGTAAAACTGTGGTTAGAACAAAATTTCCTTTTTGGAAGTGAACAAAATACCAAATACATTTTATCCAATGAGAATTCCACCATGAATTCATCACTCTGAATTTTAAATCTAGTGACCCTGTAAAAAAACCGGGGACAATTTTTGTCAAAGATTTTAAACTCAAACAAGTTGACCCAGTAGTCAAATCAAGCTTTAACGACCTTTGTCTTTTAGCTGGAGCCTTTAGTAAACAGTGTTGACCTTGACAAAGCTATCCATGCTCTAATCAGTTCAAGAATTGATTACTATAATACTCTATGTTGGTGTTTCTCAGTCATCTCTCAACGGGCTTCAATTAGTCCAAAAGGCAGCTGCAAGTCATTCAACTGACAACTCCAGATGTTGGCTTATCACCACCATTTTGTTCTCCCTACACTGGCCGCCCATCTGTTTTATAATGGATTTTAAGTTTGTGTCTAAAGCTCTTGCTGGTCTAGTCCCACCCTCGATTTCTGATTTATTGAGTTGCCCATTGCATTGTAGATCCCTGAAATCAAGGCCCAGTACTTCTGAAGTGTTCCGAGAACTAAATATACACAATGGGCTGACCGGGCCTTCTCAGTTGTGGCACCCATACTCTAGAACCAGCTCCCATAGGTCTTCGTTCAATCACTAACTTGACATTTTTAAATCAATAATACAATGAAATTAAAACCCTGTTATTCAGGAAGACTTTTCATACTCTGTAGCATTTTATTTCCAGATTTCTACCATTTACGTATTTTTACAAGTTTCATTTGACTATTTCCTAAAGTATTTGTCTCATCTGTCCATATGAAACTTAAGCATCAACCTGTTCTTGATCTATGGGGTTTTATCTGATGTTAACCCATCTTTGGCTGCTTAATAGCTTCAAATCTTGTAGGAACACGCAGCACAATGTTCAAGAGTGCGGTTATGGGATTTAAAAAAAACAAACTACGCTGCCATAAGCACATTTGTAAGGTCAGACACTTTAGGCAAAAAGTCCTAGCCTGCATCCTTCACTCTTCATCTCAAGTTGCTCTAGTCATACCAGAAAATACCACATGAATTTAAAAAGTATGTTAAAACAACTACCACTGAAATACAGTACAGCACAATAAAAACCTATTTTCAAAGAATCTGGCTGCAGACCAATGAACTTCTGGTGTACCAAGCTCCCTTATGTAAACCTTTATAAACGTTATGTGGCCTGGTGGGCAATGATGTTTGAATATAAATTTTCCCAAAGAAGTTGGGGAAGCATTAAAAGTGCAGTGGTAGTGGGCTTTACAATAGTAGACCTGCTTTGCAACCAAGCGGGTTTCATTTCATGATGTAATGGCATAATTCAATTTGGAAAGGTGAGCAAATACATTTGGTAATTCAGTGTATATAAACTGAGAAATTTCTTGCAAATCTTTATTTAAAAGCTCCTTCGGCAAAAACGCAAGTGTCAAGGATAAGGTAACTTTATGCCCTCTCCAACTGTTTTGTCAGAGGATCTATGCAGTTAGGCTGAACATTAGTCGGACTGCTTCTTACACCCTGACTCGCTGAGTAAGGTAAGTAACAGGCCTGCATCCGCTGACCTCTACATGGGTAAGGAAGTTTTGCAAGTTTAGGGAGCGATGACGTATGGTTTGTATAACTAAGCAGGAATTATAAGCATAAACAAGACTTAAGACATTTCCAATGTGAAAATTGCAAAGGGTGAGATATACAATAAAAAAAATTAAGCATTTTCTCAACTAACAAGATTGCTACACTGAGCCTGAATACTGTGGGAATACTTAAAATGCAGATTTTGTGTGTAATGCTGACATTGACAAGACCTCCTGCTGTCCTGCAATGCCAGCTATTTTTTGTACACTCAGCTAAGCAAGGTATGGCCACTTGAGATTTCTGAAATGCCAAATGGAGGTTTGAGGTGGCTTGTCTTAGATTTATACAATAACATTTCCTGAAAGAAGCTAATGTATTGTAGCGTCCAACTGGACACGCGACAAATGCCAAGACGTTATTCAATAAAGTTGCCTTTATTGACAAACTTTTGGTACAGAACTTGGTTACTGTCGGCTGTAACTACGCCATCACAACAGTCACACACACAGAGTCTCCCTGCCCCGGTTGTGCTCCTCCCAACGAGAGGTTCACAGACCATGGGAAATCACAGAACTCTAACAGGAACGTTGTAACATGGAACATTATGGCAGGATCGCTACACTGCTCCCCCTTAAGACTCTCGCCCGAGGGGTCACATAAAAAGTCCCTGAGGTGGCCCGGGAGCCTTCTGTCTCCGAGGACGCCGTGATGTGAACGATGGCGGCCAAACCTGCCATCCTGGAGCTACCTGTAGATGAACGGGGGGTGAGTTAAGGGATGGGGAAGAATGCGGGGAGTTAGTATGGGAGCCAGTCATTGAGCCTGGGGGCGTGGCTGTCCTGCTCCTCCGGGAAGGTGTGGAGGGCCCTGGACGCTGATAAGGACGTGCATCACCCCTATATGGGGCCAACCTGTCTCTGTGGAGTACCACCTGTCTACCCCTTGGTGGCACTTGGACCCTATAGACCACCTCACCCACTTCTCCAAAACCTCACAAGGCCCCACCCAGTGTCTGTCTAACTTAGGACATTGGCCCTTCCACTTTGGGCACTACACCCACACCAGGTCCCCAATCATAAAGTCTCTCCCTCCCTCTGGCCCTCATGTCATGGTTTCTTTTCTGCCTCAAGCCTGCTTTCTGCTGCTGGTCACGTGCAAAGGCATGAGCTAACTCCTTTCGGTACTGAAGCCTTCTGGTGTGTTCCGGTCCCGGTGGCACCGCTGGTGCATCTGGGGGTCTTCCAAATGCCATTTCTGCCGGCATCCGCAGCTCTTGCCCCAACATGAGCAGGGAAGGTGTGCACGAGGTGGAATCTTGCACAGCTGATCTGCAGGGCAATAACACGAGAGGGAGATGCTGGTCTCGATGTTCTGCAGGGAGGATGGTGAGCTGTTTTGCCAAGGTTCTGTTGAACCGCTCAATAAGCCCATCACCCTGCGGATGTAGAGGAGTAGTCTGAATCTTTTG
Organism: Fundulus diaphanus; assembly: GCA_037039145.1. Classification (NCBI taxonomy): domain Eukaryota; kingdom Metazoa; phylum Chordata; class Actinopteri; order Cyprinodontiformes; family Fundulidae; genus Fundulus; species Fundulus diaphanus. The sequence continues at coordinate 28,538,731 of CM073130.1, forward strand.
CATGCCCATGCGCTCACACATAGAGGACACACCTGACTCAAAGTTTGAGTCACTGTGAATTACATCAGCTGCTCCCAATCTGGCAAACACGCCTTTCACTAGAGCATCTGCAACAGTCCTTGCCTCCTGGTCTGGTATGGCATATGCCTCCAGCCAGTTTGCAAAATAATCCATGGCAGCTAAAACATAACGGTTGCCCCCATCTGTGCGAGGAAACGGGCCCATCATGTCCACAGTCACCCTCTCCATTGGGGCCCCCACTACCAGCTATTGCAGCTGGGCACAAGACTGTTCCAATGGACCCTTGTGTGCCATGCAGAGGTCACAGTAGTGACAAAAGTCCTCGACATCTCTCCTCATATGGCCCCAGTAGAAACCCTGTGGACACGATGCAGGATTTTTGAGACTCCAAAGTAGCCTGCCCAGCAGTATCATTGGAGGCTTTCAACACCGTTTCTCTCAGGTCTCTGGGGACTACCACCTCTCTTCTCCTTTAACTGGCCCTTTCCAGGCTCTCTGAAGCACTCCATGCTTCACCCGTAGAGCCCCAAACTTTGCAAACAGTCCTTTAGTGGCAGGAGAGCATCCAGCAACCTCGTTCCACTGTGGTTGCTGTGCTGACTCCACCCACCGCAGCACAGGGTGCAAATCAGCAACCTGCTCCTGCTGTGCTCTCCATTCAGGTGAGTCAACAACCTGCATCTCTCTGCAGATGGGTCCTGCTCTATCCTGCCTGGAGCCTTGTTCCTCCACACAGAGCTCTTTCTCCCAGACCTCTCTCTCTCTCTTCACAGTATCTGCAGCCGCTGAGAGCACAGGGGTGTTGGGACAAAGTGTCAGCATTGGCATTGCGAGTCCCAGCCCTGTACTCCACTTGAAACGCGTACAGTGCATGTTTTTTCCAGCCAGATGTTCTTTGCATGTGACACACAGTAGCACCGTTCAGCTTTGTTGAAAGTTTTACTAAAGTATGCCTCCACTTTCTCCCCCTCTGCCCCCACCTGACTCAGCACCGCCCCCATCCCACTTCTGACACCAATATAGCGTCCATATTGAGTCATTATTCAATATAGTTGCCTTTATTGCCAAACTTTTGGTACAGAACTTGGTTATTGTCGGCCGTGACGACACCAACACAACTGTCACACACAAAGTCTCCTTGCCCCAGTCCTGCTCCTCCCAACAAGACATTCACAGACCATGGGAAATCACAGAACTCTAACAGGAATGTTGTAACATGTAACATTACTGCAGGATTGCTACAGTATGCAGCTAGCTTCACTCACTTGTAATGCCAATTAAACAAAACTGGTATAAACTTGCATGCAAACTCTATTTCTCACAATTCAGACAACAACACTGGGGACACAGGAGATATTTATATAGTGCTGCTTCTTGTGTGGTTGCAAAAATTTTTCTTCCACTTTCCATTAATATCACAGAATACAGCTTTATACGCATGGCAATCTTCTCTCTTTACCTCTCTTATTTATCCATCTGTCTCTATCGTGTAAATTTATACATGGTTATATTTTGACGGCTACCTGTCTTTCTTTCTTCCTATGTCTTGATTGAATGAAAATCTCTTTAAAAACTACAATCAGCCAGAGTTTAGAATCCATCCATCGTCTTCCGCTTATCCGGGGTCGGGTCACGGGGGTCGCAGCTTCAGTAGGGAGGCCCAGACGTCCCTCTTCCCAGCCACTTGGGCCAGCTCCTCCGGGGGAATCCCAAGGCTTTCCCAGGCCAGCCGAGAAACAGTCTCTCCAGCATGTCCTGGGTCTTCCTCTGGGTCTCCTCCCGGTGGGACGTGCCCAGAACACCTCACCAGGAGGCATCCTAACCAGTTGCCCGAGCCACCTCAACTGGCTCCTCTCGACGTGGTGGAGCAGCGGCTCTACTCTGAGTCCTCCCCGGATGACTGAGCTCCTCACCCCATCTCTAAGGGAGAGCCCAGACACACTACGGAGAAAACTCATTTCGGCCGCTTGTATCCGGGATCTCATTCTTTCGGTCATGACCCAAAGCTCATGACCATAGATGAGGGTAGGAACGTAGATCGACCGGCCAAAATCAAGAGCTTTGCCTTTTGGCTCAGCTCTCTCTTTACCACAACGGACCGGTACAGCGCCCGCTTCACAGCAGACGCCGCACCAATCCGCCTGTCGATCTCCCGCTCCATCTTCCCCTCATTCGTGAACAAGACCCCAACATACTAAAACTCCTCCACTAGGGGCAGTACATCCTCCCCAACCCAGAGAAGGCACTCTACCCTTTTCAAGCTCAAGACCATGGTCTCGGATTTGGAGGCACTGATCCTCATCTCGGCCGCTTCACACTTGGCTGTGAACCGCTCCAGTGAGAACTGTAGATCACGCCCTGATAAAGCCAATAGGACCACGTCATCCACGAATAGCAGAGACACAATCCTAAGGGCACCAAAACGGATCCCCTTAACACCTTGGCTGTGCTTTGAAATTCTGTCCATAAAAGTTATGAACAGAATCGGTAAAGGGCAACCTTGGCGGAGTCAAACTCTCACTAGAAACAAGTCCAACTTACTGCCGGCAATGCGGACCAGGCTCTGACACCGGTCATACAGAGACCTAACAGCCCTTATTAAAGGGCCCGGTACTCCATACTCCCAGAGTACCCCCCACAGGACCCCCGAGGGACACGGTCGAATGCCTTCTCCAGATCCACAAAGCACATGTAGACTGGTTGGTACATGTGAGTTTAGAATATATTTGAGCAAAACTTTATTAAATTTATTTCAATTGGGGATCTATTTCTGATCCATTCATGTGGTCTATGCAGCAAGAAAAATGTGTTTTCCAAGAATAAAGAAGCCATCTTATGCCATACATGGACTCAGGAATAATGAAGTTTAAACAGATGTAATCATCTTCATATTTGTATTAGGCACATGTTCTTGGCATAATGAAGTCATTGGGGCACCACGTGAAACAAACCAACGGGAAAGAACGCATTTATCCTGTTGAATCCCACGCTCCTGACAAGTGATACAAATATTGTCGGGGCTAACTACTCTGTCATTCAAAAGCATTTCTCTTTAATGAACGGCCCATGTTCTCCCATCAGAACAGACTGACATCTTCACAGCCTGTAGATGCTCAGCGCTCCTGACTCAGTGGGAGTGTTTAGTGCAGGTATCCTAGGAAATTGAGCCCGTTAAAAAAAAACAAAAACAAAAAAAAAGAAATATTTACCAAGGCAGGTAAAAATATGTCACAACTGATGGCGCTCTCACCTGGCGGGAGTGTGACTCTGAGCTGAAAGTAAAGGAGCGACCACTAGTTTAGGAGAATCATTAAAGGCTCCCGCACACTTGATTGTACTGTGCATTGTACGGACTCCCCGCCGACGTTTTAAACTCCATAGTTGAGAACAGTTATTGGCTAACCTGACACAAGCCAGACGCATGTCTCGCTCCGCCTAGCTCCACTCACATACATCTGGGACATCGCCCATTGAAAGTGATTTCACCAACCAAATTTATGGTCTGGCCAATCAGGACGCAGGGCGGGTGTTTCCTGGATGTGACGTAGCGGAGAAGCGACCGTGAGATTCCAACAACAATGGCGGCTCGCATCGAGGAAGCAAGTGTTAGCATTGATGCTGCTATTTCTTCTGTGCTGTCCAATCTACCTGACATTGTTTCATTAAAAGAACATCAGAGAACGGCTCTGAAGGCTTTTGTTGGTGGAAACCATGTTTTCGCCCTTCTCCCGACCGGATTTGGCAAGCGGTTAGCCGCTAACCGTTAGCGCGAACCATATTAGGAGGCCTTTAGTCCTCAACGCGGTCTGCCTGGGATCGACTCTGACCCGCGGCGCTTTGCCGCCTGTCTTTTTTTTTTTTCCCCTGCGTCGCTCTGATCAGCGTCACGGGTTAGCTTCGGTGTGAGTGGTTGAAATAGCACGTCGATAAAGATGACAGACAAGTGGCTTATCCAATCATATGCAAGAATTTTTGATAAGCCCCAGCCTTCAATAAAGGCAATTCCTATGGCGGTGTCCCAGATGTATGTGAGTGGAGCTAGGCGGAGCGAGACATGCGTCTGGCTTGTGTCAGGTTAGTTATTGGCTACATATCTTGTGACAAACTCCTACATTTCCCACAGCAGGCCGCCACCGCACACCTGTCAGTCTGTGGCACAGAGAAGCGTGACGCTGCTCGTGCTTGTTAGTTGCGACTACCCTGGAGCAGTTAGATGTGAAGACTTCTTCCTGCCGAGCAGTTAGTAGTGTAACGTCACGTACACGCTCGCAAAATTGAGCTCTGCACGTACCTGTAGGTACAGGTACGGACTCATGTGTGCGAACCCTCTGCCTGCGGACAAAATCCCCCTTCTTTGGTGCTGCAATCAGTGCTTTAGGCAGGAGAAATGGAGAGCACTGTCCCTGGTTTGGTAGAAAGCCCTCCATATGGACTGTTCCATAACCTGTATTGCACCCACAGATGTCTGATAAGCTCTCGGTACCTTGCAAGGTGTTCCGAGGTAAATATCAAGCTTGGGATAGTGCACCCAATGCAACATTTTTACCAATTATGTTTTTGCCTGTAGTTAATTCTGCAATGCCAACTGTGACTGTAAATGGCCAGAGGTGGCTTGGAGGGGAGCTGGGCTCCCTGCCAATATCATGAAACAGTAATGCAGAAGGGATTGTAGCCCCCCATTTATATGAACCCAACTGAGAAATTAAACACTATAACCACCTTCTTGGAAGGAAAACTCATTTACTGAATGGACCTGCGTTGGATCAGAAGGTAAATGGCTTTTACAATAGTGACACAACACTTTGTTTTGAAAAGAAATTTACTAATAAAGTAACAAATCAGAACAATCCAAACCATTCCTAGTTTACAGTAAAAACTGGCAGTTCCTGGTCGTATCAACATGAAGATACCGTACTCAACCTACACACAACATCATGCAATCACAGAAGACCATTGCAGTTTGCTTAGGCAAATGGTGAACAGTAGCAAAAAATAAAAAAAGATTTGAGTGTTGTAACAACACACAGCATTACTGAAAAAAATGTTGAATTTGCATATTTAGCTTGAGGACCTACACTAACCTATCCAATAGTTAATAAAAGGGGGGCATCTACCCTACTGTCTTTTTGTCTTTTGCCTCTGCATTGGATCCTACTCTAAGGGCCTTTACCAGATCGTATGTTAACAAAACTTAACAGACAACCTCTTTCTAAAAGTGAACTAGCTATATCATTCTTGAAACATCTTCCCGTTACAACAGGTCTTCCCAAATAAATTTCCAATTTGGCCGATCCAACATGGACTTGTCCACGGCTAGCTATTCATCATGCCTGAAAATGACTTGAAAATGTGCCGAGATCAGACGCACAAAAACCTGTTAAATAACTCAAATAAAGGAAGGTGCCATTTGAAAGGTTATATTCTGGATTTTTAAACTTTATTTTAGTATTGGCAACAAAGTCAAAGAATATTGCTAATTGCTAATTTGTCAAAATGATGCTAAGCAAATAAATAATGCTGGAGGACTTGGGAAGCATTGTTAAACCCTTGGCAAAACGTGCCTTTTAGCAACCAATAAGCTAAAACCTGAATGAGTTTGAACTTAGGCCCAAGCTCCTCAGTTCACAACATCTAAAAGATTACTGCAGTCAACTTCTGATGCCCAGAGTAGTTTTCGATAAATGGCGTACCATCATCCATTACACGCATACACACCTACCAGTTTTTTTTAGCATTTCACATGTAGGTTTCCAAAAGCGTGATGCAATTCTGCTTCTACCACTAAACCCAAAGTGATCACGTGTTGTAAAAGCATTAGCCTCCTAAGATGTAATGGACTTGATGGTGAAGAAAAAAGGCTTTGATCATGGCCCAAAGGCTCAACAATTACAATAATCCAATCAATAATGAATAAGTCAGTCGAACACACATGTACTATGAATAACTTAAATGCATAAGAAATAAAATTTACCCATCGTACATATTCTGGTTTTTGCTTTACTCAGTTTTGAAGTTGGTACAGAAAATAGGGACTCAAAGCAAAACTTTAAGCATTAAAGCATTTTATCTTGATTATTTTAATGACAGTCTAATGTTTCAGAATGCTATACTTTCGAAAGAATATATGCATACAGTTAAAAAGGTATTCAAATTCCATGATCTAAGTAAAAAAAACAATGAAAACAACTACCACAATATATGTCACTACAAAATACGGGAAGCCAGCTGACCTGCAATCAAGGTTGAGAGAATACTAGCTTGCTATACATCGTTATACAGGCAAATGAAATAGACTGCCCAACTTCTTGGTTGTGCATTTGATACAAAAGAATTTTGTATACTCTCCACCCACAGCATACTTTTTTACCTATTAGTTAGCTTTTGTTTCCGAGCCATGAGAAGCCTGGTGCTGAAGAAATGTGTCCAAACATGAAAATGTGTCAGTGCACTCAGTGCATTCATAAAGAGCTTCAGAGAAACTTCCTTTCTCATTTTGTTTTTGGTCCATATCATCCTCCTCTATGTCTTCTGGATTATCTTTAAGTGCCTTATCTACACCATTGCCTTTGGCAGGAGATTTATGTCCATCACCATCATCACCTGCTTGTTCAGAGCCACTGTGATTTTTAAGATGAACCTCAAGGGATAAGTTGTTCTTAAACTCAGCTGGACACTTGGGACACTTTGTTGGCTCTTTCTTGTGATAACGCAAATGCCGCTGGTACACACATAAAAGTCCAAATTTCTTTCCACACTCCAGGCATTTGTAGTTAGCTCTGACAAATTTTTCAGTTAGCTCTCCTGAAGTCTGTTTATTTCCAAGGGACTCTTTGGTGTTGTCCTCAGGAGTGTTAGCCCGTTTCTCATCGTCAACCAAATTGGATGAGGGCCCATTTTGTGAATTTGAGTTCAAAAGTTTCAAACCTTCGGTTTTGTGGTACATGATAACATGTCTTCTCAAATCACAGCGCTGTGGAAAATGTCTGCCACAAAATACACAAGTGTGCATTGTGCCCTTATGATATCTCATGTGTCGAGATAAACTACTAGAGTGATTAAAGACTCGATGACAGTGTTTACAAGGATGAAGCTTTCCATTTGGATTAGATCTTCGCCGTCTACTTGGTGGAACAACCCGCTTGAGGGGTTTTTGATGTTCCTGATTCATCTCATCAATTTCTTCCTGAGTTTGATGTGAGACATGGTGCTCCTTTAGAGCCGCTAACTTCTCGAAACGATCCCCGCACAATCCACATCTGTATGGTGTGAAGGTGGGTTGCTTATTTTTTTCATCATCATCTCTTGATATTTTCTGACTTCCATTCTTGACATCACTGGATGGACCGTTGGTGTGGCAGTTTACAAGCTCCTCATCTTCTGAATCCTTGGAAAACTCATCAATTTCAAAATCAGATTCCAACTCCACATCAGGCTCCTGTCCCTTGCAATGATACAAAGAATGTATCTGTAGGTCTGACATCCAGAAAAAAACTAGCTTGCACTTGTTACAAGGATATGCCTTTTCCATCTTTTTATCTTCCTTGCTCTCTGGCTTACCCAAAACCTTGGGCATGGAGTGATTCTCTTTTTGATGAGCATTAAGCGCATCAATTTTAAGGAATCGCTTACCACAGTGACCACAACAACTAATTCTTTCATTGAAGTGGTCTTGAAGGTGTTTCTTAAAGTTGTGTTTATCGTCAAAGATCTGGCAGCACAGAGTGCACCTGAAGCCCCTCTCAGAGTTACCGTATTGCTGGTGACGGAGTAGATTCTGTGGGGTTGTGAACGATCGGTTACATATTTCACAACGGTAACAGTTCTGCCGAGACTCGTCCGAGTTTAAGCCTGGTGGTCTGGGTCTGAATGCGTCTTTGTACGAGGAGGGCTGAGAGTTCAGAATTGTAGAAACGGGCTTAATGGGTGATGGCAAATGTGATGACACTCTTTCAGGAGACCTTGGTGTGGCAGAAGAATTTGAGGAATTAAAAGAGTTCAACTGTGCTAAACCATTTACAATGATCAGCGTACCATTTTCTTGGAGCACATATTCCCGAGGGATTTCAAATCCATTTGATGAACCGTCAAAGGAAAAAGACTCCAAAGGCCCATGAATAGCCATATGGGTCAATACATTTGTGTATTGACTGAATCCATCGCCACATTCCGTGCAGATGAAAGCAATGGCTTCTGCTCCCATCTGTGCTGAAGAAACAGTATTCACAGCCGTCTGTTTATCCATGATAAAACGATTCTGTCCGTGTGCTGATGGCATCACTTTTGAACCCAAATGTGCAGCTAAATTTCTATGCAGACATGGCCAAAGACATCCATGGCAATCAGTGAAGGGTCTTTGTCCCCAAAAAAACGATGAGATGTAGGTCAGCTCCTCCAATCTTTTACTTTGTAGCACCTGTAGAAATGAAACAAATCTGTATGAAAACCATGTTAATAGTTTCACAAAATGTGTAAATATATGTAAAGATGACTCCATTTGATAAAACAAGAAAACTAATGACCATGTGGCTGCACACAGCACTTGGCTAACGTTGATCCCACACTCTCACTTTAGATGACTGAACATGTGGACGCAAGGAACAGGCCTTTTCATAAATCAAATTTGCAAACGGCCCGCCTCAGTGACAGCCATCTTAACTTCTCACAAATCAACCACTTGAAATGACCTCAAAACGATGCATGCTTACAACAACATTTCTATAATTAATGCAATCAAGCTGGAATTGATTACTGGAACAGTTTCCCTTGTCACAAGACAGTTCCACCATACAGGTACAAAATTAAGCCCTTTTATAAACTGCCTCTGCACCAGACTGCAAGAGTCTTCATTTGTTTTTACCTCAATTCTGTTGGACAGCTGCTCCCATAGATGCTCACTGAAAAAAAATCACACTCTTGAGTTAGGAGACCGGCTAACCTACCGGCTGTAAAAACCAACCAGCTGCACTACATAGCTGGGCAGCGCAGAGAATCCAAAGGAACAGGTCGACTTCCAACACCCCAGGCCGTCTTGGTCCTTTCAGAGAAAACAGAAATGACAAGGAGTCTCAGTCCTGGCTTGAAAGGATACTCTGAAAGAGGCTGGGAAGTAACAGCAGTACGGTTAGCTATAAAAGAGCACACAGCATGTGTTGTCCTCTATTTAAATTGATACTTGATACAATTGGCAATACCATGGGAACATATTTTAAAGGTCCAAGTTTATTTCTGGTTAACAGTGAAAAATCTGATTAATTACAATATGACTGACTTCAAATTCTTTCATTAGGGTAAAACCAATAAGTAGGCAAAAATTCTGATCTCATTTACAGAACTATATCATTTAAAAGGGCCACATCCTTGTTTCGCAAAACAGTAGACCAGATATCACTAATAATATCCTGAGAACATTGGACAGTTAATAAAAAAATAAGGCTTCTATACCATCTAATTTAGCACTGAACATTCAGTGTAGGGATGGAGCCGATCCAGTATCGGTTATGGGCTCCAATACCAACGTTTTTTACAGATCGGAAAATTGTGATCCAACCTGGGGACATTTCCGATCCATAAACTGTATCTGTGCTTTAAGGTTTTCTGCTGGAAAGTCTCCAGAGTCTCAGGCAGCTGCTCTGCTAGCTGGCTGCTAACTGTGGAAAGGATTTCCTGAATGTAGCAGAGTTCCTCAGGCTCTCACGATGAGATCCGCTTCCGGTCAAGAAATCCATTCCCACAGTTTGCAGCCAGCTAGCAGAGGTGCTGTACTGAGCCTTGCACCGCGGCTAACCAACTTTTTTGCAATGACCAACTTTAAATCACAACATTCCTGCTGTGTGGAAATATGTTACACTAGAAACATAGCAAAGCAAGACCGAAACTTACAGTCTCATAAAGCCATTGTACTGAGAGGCGAAAGTTATGCCGCAAACTACAACAGATTTAAACATCTGAAAAAAAAAAAAAAAAAAAAAACACTGCGGAGTACAGAGTTGTTTTAGCCAGCATAACGGACTGCGAGCCACGCCAGCTGTCCGCGGACTTCATAGTCGAGCAATTTCCTACATTTCCTGTGACACACTTTCTGCTAGTTTGACAAAGCAGGTGATTTATGTTATTACGTTTAATGAACTAGTTGCGCGCCTAGCGACATCTAGTCTCCACCAGGCAGCCACTACACACCTGCGGCACAGAGAGTGACTAATGCTGAGTAGCTAGTTTGTGCAAATATCAGGTGGACCTCCAGAGGTTTGAGTACACGCTAGTATGTGGAAGCAGGCAGCAGGAATCACCTCTAGAGTCATTCCAAACACAAGGTAAATATGACAACTATCATTATCACGGGGTTACTGTGAATGTTTACACTTAACATTAACAATAAGGGCCCCCCCATTAAATTTTTTTTATTTGAAAGCCAATGATTTGTTGTCAGTATACTTTATTTGTGCTGATCACAAGAAGCAACCCTTTGAATTTTATTTGGAACGTGTAGCTTTAGATAACACGTTTTTTTATAATCCACTTTACATGTGGTTTACATATCTCAAATTGTTACAATTAAGAGGATAAAAAACTAAAGTAAAATTTAAAAAGAATAAAATCAGAAGTGATTAGTTAGGTTAAAGTCTTTTACAGCAAAGAAGTTTACCCTTTATGGAAATCTCTCTGGGATTTCATAAATACAGATGCAAGAGCTCTGGTATCGGAAAAGTATTTGTATTGGCAGATACCCAAATTCTGGTATCGGAATCAGATCGGAAGTGAAAAAAGGTGGATTGGTGCATCCCTAAATCAGTGTAACAATGACAGACTAGCATACGATCAGCAGTTTGTCCCAAAACCACGTATATCCTACATACGATAGTGGACATTTAAATCCTGCACACTGAGCAGCCTTATGGGCTCGACACGGGGAGTGACAAATGGGTGCTATTGGCTTTTATCACCACTGCGGTAGAGATCCAACCCATGGGACCCGACAGTAATAGCTTGTTTCCCAGAAATTTTATTGGTTATGAAATTGGAGGGGTTTTAATATTTTCAAAGCAGTCAGTGACCAACAAGGATGAAGAGTCAGAAGATATTTCTGGATTTGACTGAAACATAAAATACAACCGGATTCATCCTATACTACAGACAAGGAAACAGCACAGAGAATTTTATTTAATTTCCCTTTGAGATAAATAAAGAATTTCTGTATTGAATTGAATCATCATTTTAAGAGTGCCCCTCTCAACTGATCCAGATAAATGGCTGTAGTGCCAAGCGACAACAAAAGTTGAACATTGTTCAACTTTGTCACATTGTAAGCATGCGTGTGCAAGCTCAAAATTTCACACACATGAATTTCGCCGGTTGCTTAGCTGGAGGAGAGCAAGCGATTGTTGCCTCATCGCACAAGTTCCATAGGAAATGAATGGAGAGGGAGAGACGTCGCTCCCGGTATGTTGAGCCCATTAGACTGCTATAGCAGCGAGACCTAGCAGCAGGAGCTCCCACCAGGACAGGCCACACGGAGGAGATGTAGGCAGTGTGATAGGAAACTGAAGCACTGCACCCGGGGAGCGCTAAAGACTAAGCTAAAGGCTAACCCTTGCAGAACGCCACTTCCATCCATCTTGCTCATCAACGATCGTTCCCTGGAGAACAAAGTGGATTACTCAAAACTGGATTTACCAACAAATTGTGAGATGAGGAACTGCTGTGCCATTATTCTAAATGAAACATGGCTAAATTCCTCCATCCCCGATGACGCCATCGCCAATGTTTATGTCACCCCCAGAGGACTAGCACCAAGGAGGCTCTGATTGTGTTCTACCGCTCCATTAGTGATTTGCAAACCACAGATTTAGAGGCTGTTTTCATTGTTGGTGGGGACTTTAATCAAACAGACATGAAGACAGTTCTCCCACATTTCCATCAGCATATGCAACTAGGGGCTTAAATACACTAGTCAGAGCCAACAAAAACAAAGGCTGGTTTATGCTTGATGCACGTATGGTCCATTCGGAAATGAGCAGAGTGGAGATGAAGGTCTGCAGCATTTATGCTCTCTGCGACTTTCCTCCGAAGTAGCACGATTTTCCTAGACTCTACAGTGCAGTGTTTTGCCCCTATCCAAAGCGTACTACACCCCGCTACATGTAAAAGTAGAAAAGACAATTGTTTCTAACATTTAAAGCCTCTTCCTTTCTTTCTGTCCAGGAATTGTTCATTTGTTGATCACGGTGATCTTTATGGACCGAATCATAAAGATGTCTATATTTACGAACTTCCACAAGGAGCACTTGCTTGTTTGCCATGTTTTTTCTGGACGGAACTGTCCGCGTAGCAAGGAGTTTTCCTAGGTGTGCAGAGCGAAAAATTTGGCCCGTTTGGACCTCAGGGATGCGGCAATCATAAACCAGACTTTATGGGCTTGACACAAGAGGAGCCACAAACGACAGTGACAAATGGTTTTCATCGCCACTGCGGTGAAACCCATCACACTGGATGGGACAGCAATGGCAGTGTTTCAAATCTCGTTGCTGTATCGCTTGTTTTCCAGAAGTTTGATTGGTTATGAAATTGGAAGGGTTTAAATATTTTCAAAGCAGTCCGTGACCGACAAGGATGAAGAGTCAAAAGATATTGCTGGAATTCACTGAAATTTGTTTACTCAAAAAATAAAACCACCAACATGGTTCATCCTGTATTACAGACAAGGGAGGTTATTTGATAGCATGCAACAATGACAACAAATCTTTAACTTTGTGTTGCGTCACAAGCCTGCGTGTGCACGTCCATGTGTAGTAGCTCAAAATGTCCCATGCACGAATTACGCAAGTCACTTGGCTCGAGGAGGGCAAGCCATTGTTGCCTCATGTTGAGATTAATGTTTATACTTCATTAATCGATTTATCTTGTTATGATGTAGTAATGTAAGCTTCTGATATAATCATATTACTCACATGATAGCTTAATCATGTCCCCTGTGAAGAAACAGAAGAGACTCTGTTTCTTCCCTTCCCGAAACAAGAAGACTCAGCTACAAGATTATGTGCTGACTGAACGTGATTACTCAGCTGTGTATCTTTGTTGACAACTGAGGCTGTAAACTATCTGTTCCCCACCCCTCAGTACAGCCTCAGTCATTGTAACTAGGGACACGCCCCTTTCTTAATAAAATCGAGGAGAACGTTGAGACCGACAGAGTGGGTAGGAGATTGTAACTGTGCGGTCTCTCCCTACTCTCCTCGAGAACGAAACCAAACTAATTGCCTTTGTGTCTTTCTTTCCCTGTTTATATGATGTTCTAGGTGCTTAGACCTGACATTAACTTGGTCCTTCGAGCCGGATACCAACATACCTGAAGATACTGGTGGACGCGGGTGAAATCCAGAAAGACTGTGGCCACAGCAGGACTGAAGAGTCCTTCAGACCCTTTAACGGGACTGGGTTCCCCCCCCCCCCCGTCCCCTAGGATTCTGAAGGTTGACGGTGATCCGAAGGATTAAGGCACAAAGGAGGACGACGGAGTCCTATAAATTCCGTAAGTAGGTTTTTTATTGAAACAAAAACCTGATTGAAAAAGGAAACAAAATAGATTGAAACAAGATAGAGCTAGGGTTTCATTAAAAACAAAAAACCTGAGTGAAAAAGAAAAAATAGAGTAAAATAAGTTCCTACCAGGGGAGCAGGCCCCCGGAACTGTCTGTAGTCCCGTTAAAGGGTAAAAGTAGGATATTTTACGTCTATAAAAGAAAAAGACCTGAGGAATTCTAGACTCTGCTTGGGCAATAATATAGAAGCTAAATAACTCCTACCAGGGGAGCAGGCCCCCGGAACTGTCTGTAGTAAAAGTAGGATATTTTTCGTCTATAAAAGAAGTGGAACTAGTTCGCCTACCAAGGGAGCAGGCCCCCGGAACTGTCTGTGGTAAATGTAGGATATTTGTCATCTCAATTAAATAGGCCTTAAAGTGTGACTGAGAGTGTGATTGGGAACAATATAACCACTAAGTTCTATTTGCTCCATACTAAAACAGCAGGAAAAGTACAATACGACTTTTGTGGATGCAAAGGCAAGAATTTCTCACCTGAAAAGGTTGAAGCAGAAATTACCACAATAGTTTTTTAGTATTGTCCTGCTGAAAAACAAACCCCAGTGTTTAGAATACCCTAGGTATTAACACACTGGACCAAAATGATTAAAAATGGGAAAAAACTCAAGCAAAATAAGAGAAGGATTAACCAGCAGTGACTGGAAATTTGTACAAAGTAAAGATCCTGGCAAAAATAAACATTTAAATAGGTGGATTGAGAAATATGGATTTCAGGGACACCTCAATTCCCAAAAAATTGCAGAATTAAAAGACAAAATAACAAAAAGGTGCAAAAATGATAAAAACAAAATTCCAAAAGAAAGATGGGAGGATTTAGAATGGTAGGAAAAAGTAGCAAAATCCAGAGAAAAGGGGCAAAGAAATAAGAAAAAGGGGAAAGGGAGAACAATGTTTTGTAGGCAGGAGGATAATGAAACAGGGCCTGTAGACCAAGGTCATGTTAAAATAAAAATAAAAATAGGAAGAACCAAACAAAAAACAGATGGAAGTTTGATGAATACAGAGTAAGGATGACCACTGTGTTCAAAATACATTCAGGTCTGAATGAGGAACAAAACGCCCAAAGTCCCTATCAGCAGCAGTTAAAGAACGCTCTGCATGCAGGTTCAAGTAACACAATACAACAGTGGGTAAATCAACATTACATAGGCATGGCGTCTGGTAAACCAGAAGATTACATTTATCATGCACTCCATGCAGAAAAAGTAATTAAAGATAAAGAACGACAAAAAACTAAAACACCTTCCTCTCAGAAGAAGTGTTTTATCAAGGCCATAGAGCCCATCACAATAACAGAGGAGGGAGAAGAAGATTCCACGGTTGTCCTAAATTACAACTAGTAATTTAGGACGACCGTAATTTTAGTCATGTTTAGGAGCAGACCCACATCCAGAGTTCTCACCAGCGCATTTCAGTGTAATGGGTCTTTATATTGAAAGTTGTCGAAATTACGCTGAAATTAATTACACTCAGTACGACACGAATGTTTGAGAGCAACATAGAAAGGTCAGTAAACCTCTTGACCTCAGCAAACTTATAAACCTTATGCTATTAGTGTTAGAATAACATAAGCTAGTGCTAGCTGTTACTAGGAAAAGGCTTGAGTTTGTGCTGAAAATGTGGACACAGCTCT
Source organism: Fundulus diaphanus (assembly GCA_037039145.1). Classification (NCBI taxonomy): domain Eukaryota; kingdom Metazoa; phylum Chordata; class Actinopteri; order Cyprinodontiformes; family Fundulidae; genus Fundulus; species Fundulus diaphanus. The sequence continues at coordinate 28,553,982 of CM073130.1, forward strand.
TGCTTTGAGTATACAAGAACTGTATGGCCCTTAAAAGCCACCCAGATACCCCATACTCCCTTTCAAAGGGGGGGGGGGAAAGTTCTTAGTCATGAACCTTTGCCACTTCAACAAAACACATGGAACCTGGAGAAGTATACTGCCATGACCCCATCAGCAATTCTGCAAGGATCAAACTGGTCTACGGTTCCACATCCAGAATGAAAGCCACATCTCTTCTCCTGGATCCAAGGTTCAACATACAGTTGGAGCCTCCTCTCCCAAGCAAGCTTTCCACCAGGAGGAGTGTGATCCCTCCATAATAGGGAGACACCCTCCAGTCCCATTTCTTATAGAAATGTGGACCACCACTTCAATCACGTTAAAGAGGTGTGTCAACCATGACAACCCTACAATGTCCAGATCAGTGTTTCCCCTACCATTTTACAACAGGGGTGCCCTTGTAGCATGTCTACTCCTATGAATGTTCCCCAAATTCATGAATGGATTTAATACAACCCTCTCTTGAATAAAGTACTCTGAACAATCAGCTTCTCTAGTAATTACCTTTTGTGGCTTACGGCCTATCTGGAGGGAGTGAATTATGTTTACATGGATATAAGTAATCACACATAAAGAAACTCATATTCAAAATCAGAATAAAGGGATGATCGGAATAAAAATGTGTCATGTAAACACGCCAGTCAGAATATTGTGATTGGATTAAGCTCAGTGTGAATGAAATTGCATTCCTAATGAGACCGGTGGTTTATGCCGATCCTTAATCCAAACCACCATCAATCTAAAAACTTGTTCCAGAATGGCAAATGGTGCAGGGCCATTCTGGGGGTTCAAAAGAGACAGAACATACACACTTCTGTATGTTTGTATATGTACTTGTTTTTCCTTTTCTGTGTTTGTTTGTACACTCACTGGCCACTTTATGGAGGTACACCTGTCCAACTGCTCGTTAAAGCAAATGTCTAATCAGCCAACCACATGGCAGAAACTCAATGCATTTAGGCATGTAGACATGGTCAAAACCACTCGTTACAACCAAGCTATGCAGAAGAGCATCTCTGAACGCACAACACGTCAAACCTTGAGGCGGATGGGTTACAGCAGCAGAAGACCACACTGGGTGCCACTCCTGTCAGCTAAGAACAGGAAACTGAGGCTACAATTCGCACATGTTCACCAAAACTGGACAATAGAAGATTGGAAAAACGGTGCCTGGTCTGATGAGTCTCAATATCTGCTGCGACATTTGGATGGTAGGGTCAAAATTTGGCGTCATCAACCTGAAAGCATAGATCCACCCTGCCTTGTATCAATGGTTCAGGCTGATGGTGGTGGTATAATAGTGTGGGGGATATTTTCTTGGCATATTTTTGGCCCCTTAGTACCAATTGAGCATCGTGTCAATGCCACAGCCTAACAGTGTTGTTGCTGACCATGTCCATCCCTTTATGACGACAGAGTACCCATCTTCTGATGGCTACTTCCAGCAGGATAACGCGCAATGTCATAAAGCATGAATCATCTCAGACTGGTTTCTTGAACATGACAATGAGTTAACCGTACTCAAATGGCCTCACACAGCTCCTTTTGGGGAAAACAAAATACACAAAACACTCAGTCGGAGGTATGATGAAACCTGCAATTATGCAGGTTTCATTGTATTGCACGCACATTAACCGAGGTATGCCGTTTCTGATGGGTATGGTGAGTCGTCAGAACACTGGTATAACTTTACCTAGAAACACCTGTCTGATTATGTTTTTATAGTGTTGGTTTGTGTAAGATACTTCTAGGAGGCATTTTGGTTGTTTTACGAAAGAAGAATCTGAGAAAAAAATAAGATACTAACAGCACAATAAGATACTAACAGCTAATTTGCATTAATTTCCTATAGGGATTTAATGCAAATTAGCATCATGCTAACAATTGTGTGTGGATATGTGTAGTTTATTGTAATGCAGGTTTCTCGACATATATTAAAAAGGTAGAGTTGGCTACTTTTTCCAAAATGAAAGTATGCCCCTTTTTGAATAACTGCGCATGCGCAAGACCATCTTACCTGCTCTTCCACTCCTGCATGAAAAGAAATCCCAAATCCACTCAGGTCTTACTTCTTTCTACTGAGGCCTTCCTCTTCCTCGTAAATTTGTACATGGTTTGCTCCTTCTTACTCTCAGCCATTTTCAAATTGCATGGTGAGAGCAGCGGAGCTACATTGAACAGCTAACACCGAAGCTAACTGGGCATATAAACAGTAGAACACACGCACAGCCAGCAAGCGGAAAGCAAGGAACGTGCACGTCAGAATGATTGGCATGTGGGGCTACCAATGCATAAGTCAATACCCACAGAACTTTAGGGACAGAGGGGGGTGAGGGCAGGACCAATCCTCTGACCGATCACTGGCACGAATGCCATTTATAGGGTAGTTCACGCGTGACGTCACGCGTGATGTCAGCGCTAAATCCGCGTCCGCGGGGTAGGCAAAAAGCACAGCTGCTCTCGTCTACTACATGACAAAACGGGTGATTTAGAGCATACTTTTAGTTAGTTTATTTTTGGAATCTAAACAATGCCTACGACATGTTGTGCTCCCGGTTGCACAGAGAGGCATTCCAAATCGTTGGATGTACGTTTCTGTCGTTTACCGAAGAAAGAAATGGATATTTTCAAAAGAGCGCAGGCAGACACTACCAATGGACTGGGGGAGACATCAGACTACGATAGAATTTGCAGCCTACACTTCATCTCCGGTAAATACAACTTAATTCTGCTCTAGTCATTGTTCTACTTAAATAGCGGCGGAGGGGAGGTGGCGATCGCTACAGGGGCCGGAGAAGCCGCTTCTGCTGCTGCTACAGCAGCCGCTTCTGCTACCGCTTCTACCAGCAGAAGCGGCTTCTCTGGCTGCCTGGAGCAGCAGCCGCTCTGTGTTTACGCTGCAATGTCGCCGACACCCCCACCCATTTTAACAAGACAAAAACACCAAAATAATCTGTAGTGAACATTTTTTTTTAACCTACCGGGCGGGTCCAGTGGTTTCATGCTTCCATGCTCTCTTGTCTGTACTGGCCTGGGTCCAATGTAATTCTCCCTGCGCGGTGGGAGACTCGTTTTGAGGAAACTATGGTTGCAGCTCACTGTCTGCCTTGCTGTGGTTACAGAGAGGTGTCTGTTTTGTAGAATAAATCATCCGCCGATGAGTTATTGATCCGGAAAAGCCGAATCTGTGAATATCTTTCTAACTTTACCGAAGTATAAGGCAGCTGTATGTCGCGGTACGGACACTTGGCCAGCATTTCACAGACTGGCTCCGTCCCTTCAGGCTTTTGCTGTGTGGATCTGGCAACCTGATACCATCAACCATCAACTTACTCTTAAAACGATCTTGTAATACGCGATCTAAAGAAGAAAAATACGTGGAGAACTCGTCAGTTTCGCTGTTTGCGTCTGCCATTGTGTTCGCCTTTTGCCTACCAATCCGGCGCGCATGCGCGAAAAACCCGCATCAAAACAATAACAATGAACTACCCTATTGGTCACAGTTTTTACAAGTAGGGTATAGCTGCAGCTCTCACGTAAATATGCCTTCCCCTGTCCCCTAACCCTAAAGTCAGTGGGTGTGTTGCATGTATGTGGGCATGTTGTGTTGGAGAGGGGTTGCGTTTTACAGTCTCCACAGCTGCAATTATCTGTTACTGTTTTTTACAGTCCTGCATTATGTATTCCTTCGGAATACATAATGCATTGACTACTGTCAGGATGGAAGGACCATTTCACCCAGTAAAACAAAAAGTGTTTCTGAACAGAATTACCAACTATAGCTTTAATGCCAATTGTGAAGTTGTTTATGTGACGTATTACAACAACATGTATACCTTAAATATAGGATTTGATATAAAAGTAAAGTGATAAGGTTTTGAATGCAACAGTTTTACTTTGCTAGGTGGGGGGTGGGGGATGGCTGAGCTCACCTGGGGTTGCTTGCTAGGTTAGGGGCAGGTGAACCGCTTGTTTTCCAGACACCGACAAAATAATTTTTTAGCACTTTAACAATACTTTATTCAAAATTTCTCAGACAATGATTTTTTTTTTAACTGTAAGCCACCATCAACATCATCAAAATTACAACAAATAATGGCTTGAAATATTTTACTCCAGCGTTAATCTATGCATTTTACTTTCTAGAACAAAAATATCAAACTTTACATGTCATTCTAATATTTATAGTGTGTAGAGAGGGTATGAGAAAAGATTGCTTTGTTGACTAAGACCACAACAGCTTTAGTTTTTAAAAACACCAACCAGGCAGGATTTTTTTCCACTTCCAAAAAAAAAAAAAAAAGGTGTTCATCCAGAAGTTGTGCTGCTCACATCTCTTCTTCATTGTTGCTCATGTCAGTCATGTCACCCCCTTTTTCCCCTGGGAAAATTTATAAAACAAATGTTATATGTAGACTACAAACACAGACATACAAATGTGTACAAGTTATATATACACACAAACATAATAATCAAAAAATTCTATACAGAAACAAAGATCAGAGTTTCCTTTACATGTGATTGTGGTGCACTGTCCCTGCTATACATCTCCCATATTTACGCACTTATAAAAACCCAAATCAGACTTGGAAATTAATCAAAATATCATTAAATGTTTAATAAGGATGGGTACTGAAACCCAGTATTCTAACGGCCCCAGGGCCGCGTCGGCCAGACTTTGTGGACCAACAAGCCTCTGTCTTATCGGTCCTCCTAATGGTTTTAGGGACTCTGTACTCTGTAGCGTTCCGTGCTGCGCCACGCCTTGCCACAGACTGCTCATACCATCAGTGGCACTGATATCTGCGGACATATGTCCGCAGAAGTATGTGGGGCTTAAGGTCGTATTCGACATTTGAGGGAGACTCAAACTGAAACGTTTTAATACGAATTCCCTCCCCCTTAAGATATACATCTGCAGAGAGGACAGTTGGGAGGGGCAGTGGGGGTAATGTTCTGCTCTCACTTCTTGGCCTCGCTATGTCATCCAACATAAAGGTGCTCGCTCAATGATAAAGGTACAATGGCAGAGCGAACAACAAGGTCCAATGTTTGGTTTTAACTTCTCAAAAATAGCTGTTGACAACGCACACTGCCATTACTGCAATAACAGCTTTGTTTGCAAAGGTGGGAAGACAAGTAGTTTGATAAAACAGCTCACAAAAGTGCACCACATACAAACAGAAAGATGCAGTGTTCCACCGCCACAGTGCTACAACAAGCTCCGCCTCTGAATCAGACACAGCAGGCATGTATGCATGTACGTACGTAAATCAAACATGAAGCATTGACATACATTTGCATTAATTCTTTCAATGAATATATGTACGATGTTTTAATTGTGATGTTTAAAACAAACAAGAAATGTATGTGTTATTTGCACATTTAATATGGGGCAGTTGACCGAAAGGTCAACGGCTTCTATTTTAAACAGCGAAGTTTCGTTAGTAATATATAGAAATATACAACATACTTTTTATTTAAGTTAATTTTCAAAGCCGATAAATCCTTAACGACACCCATCCCCGACGTTAAAAGTAACTTTTTTGAAAAACCAACACTGTCGGCTCCTGCCTGTATGGCTGCAAAGTTGGCTACTGTGTGGTGTGCTGCTTCTGAGGCAGTGTTGCCAACTTAGCGACTTTTTTGAAGCAACTAGGAAAACTTTTTTGTGACGTTTTCTGAGTTATTGGCGACTTCCCGTGAAAGCAGCAAACGTTCTGTCGTTACTGTCTTGAGGTAGCAGTGAGTGCTGCTGTTCGTCGCTCCCCACTTCCCCCAAGCGCTGTCTCACACAGACAGCTGCAGCCATCTTGTCCTGAAAGCCCCACATGCAGTCAGAGGACAGACAGCAGACCTGCTCCAATCTTTTTTTGCATTGCAAATGAATTTTTCATGCGTAAAACTACCGGTTATCTTGCCCTGAATTACAAAGCGGCAAAAGTATTTTTACGTAAATGTAGTTTTTTTTCCTCTGAAATGTATAACTAAAATAACTCCCTGAATTTGATTCACACAGCTTCAATCACTTATTCACCTCATTCACATTGTGATTGTGATAACTGTCTTTTTGGTCTAATTTGTTTTATGTAGTGGGAATTTAGACAATGTATAAAAAAACAAAAAAAATTTCATAGTTATGTTTTAAGTTCTAAACATTTTAACAGTGATTTTAAGCACTTTGTCTTGCCAAAAGCTCACCTTTCATACTGCCTATTTACATGAATTAATATAAAAATTAGGCAATGGCATCATCTAGCAACTTCTAGGACAGCCAATGGCGACTTTCCTTGCTGAGGAACGGAGGGGCTGTTGTCCCAGCATAAACATGTCGACACACAAACATTACTTTATATGCACACATAAATAATTGTCGTTTTATTTAGAGACGTACACACAAGACAAATGTAGGCAAACCTTCAATATAGTATAAAATAGCCACATACCCACACACTGCTCATCTGAATGGAGTTGCTGGCTGGTCTGTTGAAGGAGCTTCTAGGGGCGTTGGGGCACTCGGATTAGCCAGCTTCGAAGCTGAAGGATGGATGAAGATGGGTCGTTTGTGTCGGCCTTCGGCTCCTATAGTTGAGGAGAGGGATCGTTTATCAGAACACAGACCAGTTGAATAAAGTGCACAATAATCCAGGAATTGAAAGCAAAGCGCTATCGCCACTAAGCGAGCTAGCTCTTTTGCCCTCTTTAATCATCTTAAGCTAGCAGGTATTGACTGGTATCAACTGTTACTGTTGTATGGTCCAATGCGAGCAAAGTAAAATAAAACCTCACCTTTACAGATGTCCTCCAACAGCAAGATTGTGGCTACAATGTGCGGAGAAATCCATGGCTTGTCGTCGTCTCCACTACCTCGGCAAATGACCTTTCATTTTTAGTTGCTCCATCAAGTTGCTGCTGAATATTGCAGTCTTTGATGCACAGAAAAGCCTGCACCTCATTGAAACAAGGATTACACTTGCCGGTTGCTTGTGATTAGGGCTGGACGATTATTCAATAACCATATTTATCGATCGACAGACGTATATCGACGATAGAAAAAAGGGTCAGTAAATAGTTAAATAGAAGAACAGTTTTCCTTCCTTTTGCATTCTAGCCATGTAGGTTAATATTACAGTCGTTACATCCTCCCAACCAATCACAACGCAGACCCAGGAACTAAGCTCCGCCCCCCTCAAAAAGTTCAGAGCGCGTGTTCTTTTTTTCTTTTTTAGATGCTTGCAGTTTTGGTAAAAAGTTGGTTGAATAAAGGATTGAGTTTGAATTCACAGTTTTTTATTTAATTTAATTTTACATGTTTGCAACAGCATAAAATGGCCGGGGCTGCACTTAAAATATATGTTTTGAATTTGTTGATAATTATTGATATCGATCAATATGATTTCTGTTTTATCGATATGCTTTTTTTCTAAATCGTCCAGCCCTGCTTGTGATGATTCCGGCGTTTTGTTGCTTTATTGCTTGATCCTGCTGACCACGCCCATGGCCAATCAGTGAACAGTAATCTGTTCACATCACATAGTAGCCCAACCATCTCCTGAGCAGGTGCGAAAAAAAGCCAGTCTGGTACGAAAAAAAAACCGAAGAAAAAAAAAAAAGAAAAAAAAAACTGGTTGAAATGTACGCAAAGCAGATTAGAGCCCGTGGAAAAGGGGCATAACTGGTTTGTCCCAAAAAGCTCTGACATGACCCAACATGACTAATTGTTCCCATGTAAGCTGCAGTAATCAGACCAACGTTAACTTGTGGCTTGAACAGACGTGTTAAAAATGCACACAAACGGAAACAAAACTGTTCCTGCAATCTGGGGAATTTTTGTATCATGACGGAGTAAAAAAAAGTTTAGTGCAACAAGAGGTATTTACCAGTAATGTATTGGTATGGTATTAAATTACCAGTAATATAGCCTATGTTTTGATCACCTAAAAGTCCGTATCTTGACCATATCTGATAAGAAATCGCATATTTTACTTTGTTAGCTTGTCACAACTACATCATCCACGCCGCTTTATTTTCGACGACTCTTATTTTGGGATACTTCCGGAAGTGAACTTTGACACAGGATGTTTTCCTGATTATTCCCTGCCAAACAGGAGCATATTAGGTATCTGAAATTAGAAATTTTAGGCATCACGTAGCGTAAATACGCGCGTTTTTACGCACGTATTATGCTTATAGTGTACATTTATTAGATGAATAAAATGAAAAGCCAACCTAAGCGTAGGACGCGTGTATGCTACGCGTCCGGTGTGTTTCCTCTTTAAAGGCATACTATGCAACATTTTTCAGTTAATTAATGTGTTCCATACCGTTTTGGATGATTAAATGAGTCATTTCAGGTTGAACAAAGGTTTTCTTGGGCGCCCTGGTGGTCTGTGGGGGAAATACCGCACTTGCAACTGCAGGAGCCCTCGGCCCGCGCCCACAGGCTCAGAATCTCGTGCAAGATCGCGAGAGTCGGTCTTGCTTTGGCTTGACGGATAAACCAGGAGAACAGCTGAGCATATTTACGACAGTGCACTTTTACTTTTGCCCTCTGGGGGAGCCTCGCTGGAAAATCAATCCCGGTTGCATAGTATACCTTTAACAGCGCTCTCTCCTGAGAGGGTGAGCTATCCGTCTCTGCCGGCAGGACAGAGTAGTTGGTTTTAACCCGTAATTCTCTGATATCGATTGAGCGTAGCAGCTTCGTTGCTAACAGAAGTCGTACTTAGACATTTTAACAGATTTTTGAGAACATTGTACCACATAAAAACTGGTCAGTAAGCACAACTGTAATGATATATAAAGGTGCACCAGATTATAAGGCGCACCATCAATCTTTGAGAGAATTTAAGGATTTTAAATGCGCTTTATAGTACGAAAAATATAATACCATGACGAATCAAGGTGAATGTGGTAACTAAATAACAACCGAGTCAATAGCAAAACGGGATCAATCTAGATTTTAGAAATAACAATTAACGCCTGTTGTCATCAATTTTGCTAGTAAAAACGACTCAAAGTCTTCTGGAGAGAAGTGTTGAGAGCACAAATGTGGGTCCTTTGGATGCTGTGTTCTTCCAATGGTGCTCTTTTTTTTTCCATGTGAAGTGAAGAGTCACCTCACTTTTTCTGTTTTTTTTCTTCTTCCTGTTTTGAAATTACAGCCAACAGTGACATCGTGTTGCATTGTCTAAATTTACACCAGTCAAATGCAATATGATAAAAATCAACTTGGGTAATGTCAACCTTCCTGTGTTAGCTCTGTAGGTTCCAGTCCAGTAGGACCTAACCGCGTCATCAACCCAGCATGCATTACGCAGGTGAAAAAATGGAAACCTCCATGGGTGAAAAATCTAACAATATATCATTTTTTAAATAATTACAAGTTTTTACGTATCACAAAGAAGATAAAAAAAATTACAGCATATCTAGGCCAACGTGTTCAACGAATCACGGATCCCTTTAAAAAGTCAAATACAAAATTAATGAGCTCTCAGCAATTTGAAAGGATACAAAAGGCCAAATATACATTCAAATCACATTAAGATTTGTACCTGTCCTTTCTAAATTAAAATAGATAAAGAGGTTGCTAGACATAACAGCATATTTATTCAGAATATCTTTGAAAGATGATGGTGTAGAAATGATTATTTTATCTGATTAAAAAAAAGAGAAAACGTGTCTTCTCAAGCTAAATTCCATTTACTCTTCAAGAGTTACTTTGTTTACATGTCCAAATACCCCTCCATGCAAAGTATCATGGGTTATTGGAATAAGGTGTATTATTAATTGTTGGACTGTACTGATTATTATTATTATTATTATTATTGTAAAACTACACAGTAACCATTTCTAATCCTACTGACTACTCTTTAACCATTTCAATTAAAGTACCTCCTGTCAAATGTGTATAGTCCCTCACAACAGTATGCAGAGTGTGTTATTCTATCACCTGGATACAGCATATGATTTTTCTAGTCAGATGCTACACATTAAAAACCCGGTAAATGATCTGCAACATTATTTTTTATTTTTTTTTTTTTGCTTTAGGTTTAAGTAACAAGCAGTACGGCTATCTGGAGAGTCAAGGATGAGGTTACATTTAGCCTTTTTGTATCCTAACCTGTGTTTAAAGTAAATATAAAGGGGCTCCAAACAAACTAAATTTAAATGCATACACCCACAACTGTCAGATACACAAATGCATTCAGATGTCTTTATTCAGAAAGTAACGCAACGACAAATGTAACTGGTTCCTAAACGTGTATGATGGAGGTTTTCGTTATCAAGCACACAGAAGGTATACAACCAAACACGTGTCCAGTATTTTAGAGCCAGCGAGGCATTGGCGGGATTTCTTAACAGTTATCAAAAACAAAACTCTACTATATAGGATATTTTCAAAGCAGATATTCCGTCCTATCTACCCCATTGTTGCTAGCCGAAACATGTACACATTGTTGCATGCCAACACGCTCAACGTTTACTTCTTTAAGCTAACCCTATTGCATTATGATACAAGAAGGCCCAGTCAGTAGCTAATATCAGCTAGGTACAGCGTAAATCTAGAACGAGTTGCAATGATTTACGTACTGCATTCGAGCAACTAAGTTGTTCGCTTCGCGAGCTTATTGTGGTCGGAGTGGTTACCTTTAGCTGCTGCTAGCTAGCTAACGCTAACACCTCAATTGTGAGAACATCCGGGAATTTTATTTGTTAACAGTCAGACAGTTAGGTTGACGAAAACCAATTTCAACAATTTGTTGTGCAGCGACTTACCGTGAAATCCCGTACATCTCAGAACACGACCACAAATAGTGTGTAACACCCAGCTAAAAGCCGACGTGAAATTGTAGCCTGCTAGCTAAAACAGGCCGGGTGGCTCGCTTCCGTCTTCTTCTTCTGTTTCCATTTTCTCGCAGTGCAGCAAGCGACCACAGGCTTTGCTGCCACCTTGCGCTTCTAAGGGGATCTAAAGGGACGTTCTATACCTTCTTTTTTATCCTTGAATAAATCTCCTGTCTGTGACGGCAGACTTTTATAAACATGTTTGGGTTGCTCGAAGAGAACCCTTTAATCTAATGGCGACAGAAGCCATAAAGAATTGTTCCCTTCCAATCACAATGAAGCAGGGCATTATAACACTGATCCCCAAACCCGGTAAAGACCCTACTATTTTAGACAATTTAATACACATTACATTATTGAACATTGATTAAAAAAATCCCTTTGGTTGCTGCAAAACGATAAAAACAAACATAGATCAAATTATTAGTGACATACAATCAGGTTTTATGAAGGAAAGGTCTATTCATATAACATTTGCCTTATACAGGAGATTCTTGATTACAATTATCTTACAGAAGATGACGACGGCAGACTTTTACAAGGTTTTTGACTCCATCGAGCACCCCTTTAAATTTCATAACTTGAAGTTGTTTTCTTTTGGAACTCTCTTTCAGAATATCGTAGGATGTTTATATGAAAATACAACCTCTGCAGTCACACTGCTATGAAGAACTTCTACTCAGATCTGTATAAAACGTGGTAGGTTTTCCTATATCCCCTTTTCTTTTTTTTATAGCTGCTGAGATGGTTACTATTTTTATTAAACACTCTAATATTGTGGGCTGCACAGTAACGCAGTGGGTAGCACTGTTGCCATGCAGCAAGAAGGTCCTGGGTCTTTCTGCATGTTCTCCCTGTGCATGCGTGGGTTCTCTCCGGGTACTGTGAGGTTAATTGTCCTCTCTAAATTCTCCTTAGGTGTGAATGTGCGTGAGAATGGTTGTTTGTCCTATTTGTCTTTGTGTTGCCCTGCGATAGACTGGCGACCTGTCCAGGGTGTACCCCGACTCTCGCCCATTGACAGCTGGAGATAGGCACCAGCACCCCTCGTGACCCCACAAGGGATAAGCATGTCGGAAAATGGATTTATATCAATTCTATCAAATACAATGAAGTCATAAACTGCACATCAGTAACTTAATTCAAAAACTATTTGGTATTGAAACAAAAAATTGATTGGTTATTCCATAAAATCCCTTTTCTTAAAATCAACGTCATCTACGGTCTGATTGGACAACCGCGAAAGTGACTTTAAACACTATCATTCTGGTTAAGTTCTTCATTCACAAAGCTAAATACCTTAAAATCCAACCTAATTTATATATCTTTAAAATAGCTTTGTGTTATACTTCAAGGCTCTAAGTAGAATGCATAATAAAAATGCCCCCAGTCTTCTTGCTTTAATTGAAAAATAGGACTTACAATTTCAACCGTAGCCCTTTCTTTTGCCCTTTAATTTTTTTTTAATTTTTGTTAGTGTTGCACTTGTATCGTGCACTTAGGATCCATTACTTTTGCACTCTAAACCTCAGGGTCTTGTACTGTGCCTTTTTGTTTGTACATGATCAATTAATCTCTGTATGTTTTTTCTCTGAAACAAAAAAAATTGGCGGGTTGCAACAAACGAAAGACGTACATTACCGCCACCACCTGGTAAGGAGTGTGGATTGGAACGAAGCTAAAAAACTAATTTTATCAAATAAACTGTCTAAAATCTGTTTAAAATAGTCTGTCAAACCCTGGGTACCATCAAATGTTGACCTTCTCTGTAATAATTCAACAGAATTTAACCTTTTGTCATTTTAGAAAGACTGGTGACTGAATTCTTTCATTTCTGTATTTCTGACAGTACAACAAAATATGATCTATAGTTTCATATTCACCACAATAATCACATTTACCTGTATTATGTTTCCACACTATGACTAAGGTACTGTTTAATCCTGTATGTCCAATTCTGAGAAAGCTTCTTCCCTTCTGTATCAGCGCTCCTCATTTCCAGCTGTCCTCTGCTGAATTCTATAAAAACCATCTGCCTTTTCTTGTTCTTGCCATCTTTCCCTCATTCTCTACTTCTTGATGCTTTTTAATTATATAGCTACCTTAAATCTTTTTAGCTTCTTATACGAAATTGTGTAATAAAGACCTCACCACTTTTTGAATAACACTTTTATTATTTTAATATTCAGATTTTTTCTGTCCATTTTATAGGCCTGAGCATCACTTCCATTTTGATTTTAATGTTTTTAAAGCAAATCATTATTGAGGCATCATTTATTTTCCCCACTTTCTTTTTTTTTTCTAGATTTTTTTCCAAAATCCATTACTTTAATTTCAACTATAGAATTTACATTTTTTGGAATATTATAGAATATATTTTAAAAGTATGTGTGTAAAATGCCTTGCAAATAAAACTGTGGACATCCCTTTGTGACCACCATGAATCAATCCTTATGGCTACTTCCACAAAGATAAACACCATGTTCCAAAGCTATGACTATGGCAATATATTCACTGCACCAAATTATCAAAGTGGCGATGACAGTAAATAAAAAAGTTAAAAGATACCGCAGCCCAACCATTATGGGATGAGCATATTTACATGGTTAAACAATCCCATCTGGTGGTCAAAGAGCATGACCAAACAAAATCTTCACAACCTACACCGCTCACTCGAAGTAAGAAAACTGAAAAATTCAAGGGGTAACACATCCATCTAACATTCATCCTTCTTGCTGTTTAATGCCAAAAGTTTAAGTTTTACATCTTAAAACTAAGCTGCCTTTTCAATATCCTATTAGCTGATAGAAAAGGAAAGCCTGTATATAGATAGGGCTTTTCCTGTCAACAGTTTCACAACTCTAGTGTTTTCTACATAAGCTTCCTTCCCTGTACACATACTGCTACCCTCTGAGAGATACATTGCTAAGAAATTACAACTCACACGCATGATGTTTTTAAATTAAGGTTGGGCAAGTATTTGTAAACCATATTTCAGTAACAAGTCAATTCAAAGTGCTGTACATGAACATAAGAAAAAAAAAGTAAAACATACTGAGGAAAGTCCATTGCAGTGGAATAGCAGCAGCAGGTCAAGATAAGGACTACAAACTTAATCTAATGATGTATTAAGCGGGTCAGAAAATGGATGGATTAAAATTTAAAGGCAGCCCTAAGCAAATAGGTTTTAGCCTTGATTTAAAGGAACTCAGGGTTTCAGCACTTTTACAGTCTTCTGACAATTTGTTCCAGATAAATAGAGCGTAAGAACTAAATGCTGCTACTCCATGTTTGGTTCTGAGCCAGAAGACCTGAGTGGTCTGAAGGGTGTATTCTCTGATAACAAGTCTGTGATGTATTTTGGTGTTAAACCATACAGTGATTTACAGACTAACAGAAGTATTTTAAAGTCTGTTCTCTAATATACAGGGAGCCATTGTAAGGACTTCAGAACTGGAGTTATGTGCTCTACTTTCTTAGTGTTAATGAGGAGTCAGCAACGATCTTGATCAACTGCAGCTGTCTGATAGACTTCTTTGGCAGACCTGTGAAGAAACCGTTGCAGTAATCAGTTCAACTAAAGATAAAAACATAGGTTAGTTTTTCAAGATCCTGTTGAGACATTAGTCCTTTAATCCTGGAAATGTTATTTTATGTTGTGTTCTATTACTTTAGTTTTGTTTTTATTAAACTGAAGAAAATTTTGACACATCCATGCATTGATTTATTCTATGTATTTACTGCTTGAATGGGTTCATAGTCACCTGGTGACATGGTGATTTAGAGCTGTGTGTCGTCTGCATAGTTATGGTAACGTGTGTTATTGTTTTTATGATCTGAACTAGAGGGAACCTCACATGTGATTTTTGTTAATTCTGATATAAAGTTACCTACTAACATAAAAAATGTCCCTGTCCTTTAAGTACGATTTAAACCAGCAAAGAGCTGCACAAGAAAGGCCAAGCCAGTTTTCCAGACACTCTAACAGAATGGAGTGATCAATTGTGTCGATTGGTGCACTCGGGTCCAATAATACCAGCACTGTGGTTCTTCCACAGTCTGCACTTATGTGGATGTCACTAAACACCTTGACGTGGGCGGTCTCTGTACTGTGGTAAGTTATATCTATAATGTCTCTCTTTGTAGATGTCGTAGTGAACCTGGAGGCTAGTCTTTCTCCACCTGCGATCAGCTTTTCAATGCTCCCTTTTTTCACATCTAACTGCTGGAGCTCTTCTCCACAGAGATTTATTCTTCCCAGAAACAATCCTCACTTTAATCGGAGCAATGCAGTCAATGATGTCTGAAACTTTACACTGAAAGTTATCTACTGGTTCATCTACTGAGTTACCGGGCAAAGAGCAAGTAGAAGAGCAAGCTTGGTTAAAGGTTTCAGTGGCATCGTCCTTAAACATATGTTTTCTTATGATGTCCCTTTGGCTAAATGAGTCACTGCAAATGATGCTTTCAAAGGGAACAGAAAAGTGATCAGATAGGGCGACATCAGTTAGATTGACCTTGGAAATGTTTAGACCCTCAGTGATGATCAAGTCTAAAATATATCCCTGCCAGGGACACAAAGTTTGTGTGTTGGTTGTTTGACATTTTTAAATTTCTAATTTTGTCACATAGTTCTTTTTCACTTCTGTCTTCAGGGTTGTCAAAGTGAATGTCGAAGTCTCCCACAGTAATTAAACACTCGTATTTAACACTTATCATGGACAGGGGGTCATTAAAATAATTTAAAAAGTTTGATTTAGACGTAGGAGCCCTGCAAACGTTCAAGTCCAGTGTCAAAATATTTGGCTATTTACCTAGAGAGACAAATATTTAAAAGAGTCACATTTTCCCAGAAACACTTTTTTTCCACTTTAGTGAATCACTAAACAAGGTGGCAGCTCCTCCACCTTTCCTTTGCTGTCTGCTCTCACAAAGAAAACTTTAGTGGGGAGAGGTCGACTCAGAATAGGTGGCTCATTAAATTAATGTAACCATGTTTCTGTTAAAAACATAACATCAAGATGATGGTCGGTAATTAAGTCGTTGATTGACAGTGATTTAATTGACAGATCTAATGTTTAATAAAGTCAGTTCATATGACTTAGTGGTTGATATTGTCCCTATGGCGGGGTTTATCTGACAGTTTATGGCTTTTAAGTATGATTGTTTATTACTGTTTGTTATCCATTTAGCTACTTTCTTTCTGCCACATATAATCAAAGATATTGTACAGCTATCTCCCATCAGGGGACCAAACGTTTCATGGAAATTAAAATTTCTGATAGAGTTACCACTGGAGCACAGTGAGTATCACAGTGAATTGATTTGAAAGTCCTGAGCACAGGCATGTTCATCATCCTTGATATATGTAAAAGATAGGTTAGATTTATCTGAGGTGTTAGTTGTATCCCAATCTTTTGTTGGGGTTACCAGAGTGTCCTTTTTTTTCCTGTTGAGACCCGGGGTGAATCCTCCTGTAGTAGTGGTGAAGTCTCTTTCTGGGTCATCTTTCCAGCTATCTTTATCTTGGCATCTCTGGACTGTACTGGGCTTATCATCTGTTTGTACACTTGCTGTATATTGTTTAAAGACAAAAGCTGGTTCACAGCTGGTATGGTTCACAGAATAGAACATGTTGGAAATTAGGAGTTTTGCACCTGACCTATTTAGAGAGAAACTGTCTCTGTAGAAAAGTTATATTTTCTCCCAGAAAATAATTAAGTTTTCAGTGAAGGTCACTGATGTTTATTGCCAGCTGTGATGCATTAGAAGTCTTGCAAAAAAATCTCATCCCCACAATAAATGGTCATGAGAGGTCCGCTAAGAAACACCTTGATATTGAGACTTTCAACTATAGTTAGCAGAGGAATGTATCCTACTTCAGTACTTGTGATTTTTTATTGACAACGCCATCCAAGGCTCCAGTGTGTACTATGATTCCTTTTCAGTGTTGGGAGCTCTTTCATGATCTCTCGAATGCTCTCTGAGATATCAGACACCTGGTTACAGTCATAGATCATCACTTTTGTGTTTTTATTGTTACAGAAGTGCTTAATACCATTTACAGCTTGTTATTGGATTATTATCCTAAAGTCACTATGACCTGACACCACTTCAGACATGTGAGCACTGGAGACACGACAACGGCACATCAGCTCAAGTCAATGTTGGCGTATTCGCTGTGCGGGATAATGAATAGGATATGACTGTCTTTGTTTTGTCTCACGGCAAGGCTGCTGTCAGGTATTAGTGAGAGGCGAGAGCAGAGGAGAGTCAGAGACAGGGCATTCATCTATGTAATCTCTGCTCTGTTTCTCAATAAAGTGCTGGAACTTGACCACTTCACCGTTTTCTTATTCAATAAGTCTGGGAAGTCAGTTATTGTTTGATTTTCCTACCACACAGCTGCATTGGATGATATTAAGGTTTGTGGCCTCAAGGCTTGCTCTTTCTCTGGCAGCTTAGGAAAATACCGTTTAGAATGAAGACCGTTGTCATACCTTTGATTGTTGTCAGGAGATGGACTATTTTCCTGTGTGTCATGTCGAAGTGGAGCAAATCTGTTTTGTAAGTGGAGCTCAACATTTCCAGCTGGTTCCCTCCTATCATTTGTTGTGTCTCCTTTTGTTTCATTCCTCCTTGTCCCCTTTTCTTTAGGGTAGCAGGGCCCTTCTCTGTAATGCCGGCTCGTTCTCCTAATCTAAGTATGGAGTTCTGCTTGTAAGATGTCTTCCTTGATCTCTTGGCCTTGCTCCCAAAGAGTTTCTAGGCGGATCTGCAGGGAGGTTTACTCTCATTTCCATTGGTGATCAATTTGTTGACTGAGTTGCTGAGCTGGCTGTCACAGTTTGGAATCACGGGCAGAGTTGTATCATTCCCATATCCAACATTTTCCTCCACATTCACCTCAAGTCATGGATTATTATTTTCATAAAAGCTATTTTCTGAAGAAACTTGTCAAAGTTTTCTGTGGTGAATCTTGTGTTGATAAAATGCCATTGGGTGGTTCGTCTCCAAATTCACTTAATGTCGAATTTTTCTATAACTGTCTTTTCTCTGAGAAGTTTGTCTAACTCCTCTGGGGTGTAAAGAGGCATGTTGTAGAGATTAGCTGATGTCGACTGGTCCTTTTCTTTGATGCAATTTGAATAACATTAAAAAGTAAATTTGTCTATATGGGGAAAACAATTCAAAAATAAATAAATCCTTGAGATTTACCGACCTAAAGAGTTTAATCCAACTTTTCTGTAGTTTTGGCTAAGAGATAAAAAGTTAAGAGCAAAAGAATGCAAACAAAAAGGAAGCAGAGGAAAGAGCGTCTGAGTAGGTGGAGAGAAGGAAGCGGTAGTGACATAATAAAAAGGGATACAGTATAAAAAATCCAAACCTACATGATCCTGTGTGACAAAGGGATTGCCCCCTAAAACTTAATAAGTGGTTGGGCAATCCTTAGCAGCAATAACTACAATCAAGCATTTGAGATACTTCCAATGAGTCTTTTAGAGCGATGTGGGGAACTCATCTTTTTAGAATAGTTAGAATCCATATTGGATGGTTTTCCAGTAGGAAAGGAAAGCTTTGGGTCATTGTCCTACTGCAAAACTCAAGTTAGTTTCAGCTTGAGGTCTATGAACAGATGGCCAGACGGATATTTTGATACATTGCAGAATTCATGGGTCCATTTATCACAGCAAATCTTCCGGGACCAGCAGCAGCAAAACAGCTCCAGACCATCACACTTCCACCACTGTATTTTACTGTTGCTATGATGCTCTTTTTCTGAAATTCACTTTTACTTTTACTCCAGATGTAATATGGCACGCACCTTCCAAAAAGTTCAGTTTTTGTCTCGTCAGTCCACAAAATGTTTTCCCAAAATTCTTGGCGATTATCAAAAATGCGTTCTGCAAAAATTGAAACGAACCTTAATGTTGTTTTTGCTCAGCAGTGGTTTTCGTCTTGGACCTATATTATATATTTTGGTGTACTCCGCTTTGTCAGGCAGACCCTATTTAAGTGATTTCTTGATTGAGAACAGGTGTGACAGTAATCAGGTCTAAGTGTGGCTAGAGGTGAACCCAGGTGTGACAGTTACTTTATATTTTAACAGGGGACACAATCACTTTGACACAGAGCCATGTAGGTTTGAATTATGTTTCCTTAACAATAAAAACCTTCATTTTAAAAACTGCCTTTTGTGTTTAGCAGTGTTGTCTTTTAATAATGTTTAAATTTACTTGTTACTAAGTGTAACAAACATGCGAAACCATATGAAATCAGGAAGGGAGCGAACACTTTTTCACACCACTGTACATATTGTAACATGTTTGATAATTTTATGGAAGTGACAAACAAACCAAGTTCCAAGTGAAAGGACAAAACAAGCCTTGAAACCCAACACTTGTCTTTTTGTGCATTTATTGGTAGACCTTGCGGGACAAAGGTTACAGGATCATCAGAAATGACGACATTAAAAGAGCTAAATAGAAAAGTATGAAAATAAAACGTTACTAGATCTTGCAATCTAGAATGTGTTCTTCATACGTATTGTGAATACATGTCCAATTCTTCAGAACTAAATGTAAGGGTCAGGGTACAAATAAAATTAAATTCTTTGTACATATTTCAGCTGACAGGATTGTGTATTGGGTTATTACAGTACAAAGGGATGAATACAAAAGCATGCAACATGTTCCATATCTTTTTCTTTAATGAAAAAGTATTTTGGTAAGACTATTTCATCTACTTTTTACTTTATACTATTATGGTACTTTGTGTCATTAATATCCATATACAATACATTACAATACATTACATCAAAAACTAAAATACAGCACAAGCTAAAATACAATGAATACATAAATAAAAATGTTCAGATAATGGAGCTAAAATTAACAGTTTTGTCTCTTGGAAATTGTATGGTAAGACGGCTTAGGTCAAACTTTGTTATCATTGTGAATTATCAATAGCCACTTTCACAAATCACTTTATAATTTGTTTTATTTAATTTATTTATTTTTTGATAGTAAGAGCGAACCAGGAAATTATTCAGGAAATGGCTCTTTAATTCCTCTTGTTTTATCAAACATAAATGTGCTGACAGCAACAAAACAGCACCCATTTAAGCTATTTCTAAAAGCTGTTGCACAATGGTCAGGAACATATATTTATGTCATTACAGTACGATATACCGATATAGAAATACATCAGAAGGAAAATGCAGAATTGATTTACTCTTTGCAGTTAAGATGTTTAAAAAAATCACTACTGCTTCTACACTGCAGTGCCCTGATCAGACTTGTTGTTCTCGCTGGTGCAGACAGACTTTGTGCAAGTTTTAGTATCGTCTTCATGAAATGCGGTCTCCAACACCTTCAGGATGGAATTGCAGACTTTATCCTTGAATTCTTGGCCTATGAATACATACAGGATGGGGTTCAGGCAGCTGTTAACAAAGGCTAGGCTTGTGGCGAACGGTATCCCGATGGTGATGACATGTAACAGTGCATTGCCTTGGTTGTTGGGATGGAACCTTAGCAATTCAATTATACTGAAGATGTGAAAGGGAACCCAGCACAGGAAAAACGTGATAATGATGGCAGCAATTATCTTAAAAGAGCGGCTTGATTGTTTGGCCAATATAGGGTTGCTCCTGAGGCGGTGGATGATGATGCTGTAACAGGTGATGATTACACTGTAGGGGACGATGAACCCCATGAGTAAACGGGTGATGAGCAAGGCTCGATGGCGAAAATGGACCAACTGAATCACAGATGGATTGCTGTAGTTATTAGAGAGAGCTAAATTATTGTAGCAGATAATATTGCCTTCGTCTTCTTCAGTATCTCTGAAGACAAAATACGGAAGGCTGAGAGATAAAGCTAACGCCCAAACAGACAGACAGATATAGGAAGCCTTCCTTACACTCCTATGAACCTGAGCCCAGATGGGCCACACTACTGACACAAACCTGTCAATACTGATCGCCACAAGGGTGTAGACGCTGGCGAACAAGTTCAGAAAGTTTACTGTGCTGTTCAGCTTGCACATGAATTTCCCAAACACCCAGTTGTAATTCAAAGCCTGGTAAGTGATGGCAAAGGGAAGGAAGGCCGTAAAGAGGAAGTCAGCCACAGCAAGGTTGAGAAACCAAACTGTGTTAACGGTCTTCTTCATCCTGAAGCCTGTCACCCAGATAACAGCCCCGTTCCCAAGCATGCCGAGGACACAGGCCACGCCGTAAACACAAAGTGACATGATGTGTAGAGAATATTTCAGTTTGGCTAAGTTGTCTGCGGAGGGGATGGGATTTACAGTGGTGTTTTGATGGATGGAGGTGTTTGTTTCCATGGCTGTCGTGATACCTGCAGGACAACATGAGGACACAATGAGCTCTGGTACATTATAAAGCGGATTCATTACTCTTAATAATTCTGTAATGTATTGTTTAAAGTACATAACCTTTAACACTAGAAGATGGGCTCAAATGAAATAGGATAAGAGCTTTTAGAGATGCACTGATCAAAAAAAAAAAAAAAAAGAGATGCACTGATCAGAGATTTGAGGCTTACTTCCAATGTTTGGGTTTGGTAAAGCTTTTACCTTCTAAACTGGTTTCAGACAAATCAGATTATCATTTCAGAACAACAATGTAACAGAAAGTAAACACTTTTTTAATATTTATTTTAGGAGTCGAAACAGGTTGCTGTAAAATATGGGGTTTACAGCAACCTGTAGACCCCATATTTAACCACTGTCCTTGCTTTTCATTTTATTGATTAATGCTGTTAGCCGATAAAATGCCAAGAGAAAGAAAAAAGTACACACATGCACACAGGGAGAACATGCAAACTCCACACGGAAAAGACCCCAGCCTGAAGATCATATGATAGAAGAAAGACCAAATGTAACATTTTCTATTCCGGAAAAAGCGTCTCTCCTTTGAAATAGTTTAGCCACTTTTCGGATAACAGTGTTTAAATCTCAACTGATTTTAATATGTGCATTTGTCTGCAGAATTGAGGATAATAAATATAACTGATTTTTCTAAAATAGGAAACTAGTTGATATTTGCTTTTTTTAAATTGAGCAACATACCTTTTATGAAACCTCTCTTGTCTGATGCTGGTAAGTCCGTGGCTAAGTTCCCCTAAGAAAGCACAAACCAGTGCATAGGAATATATCTGTGGTTGATATTGCCACCGCCCACATTAAGGCGGACCCAAAGGCCAGGCAAAATATTCTGTTAAATACTTTTTAACTATCCTTGAAAAACATGGTTATGATGAAAGGGTAGAACAATGAAAGTTTTGCCTTATTTTTATGCTTTAAGGTGAAATCTGAGGTGAACTGCCTTTTAAAAGTCCCTGCGGATCTAAGCTTGACTAATGCTGTTGAATTAGGAAACACATGTGGACAATTGCCGAAGATATCTCAACAGCACAAACTTTAAGATGATAACACCAAGTAAGAACGACAGGATAGACTTTTTTATTTCATATACATTTACATCATTATTTAAGCATTACACAAACAGCAGACATCAATTTGCTAAAGACCTTCTTAAAAGATTAGCACCACATTGCAAATTTAATTTACAATGGGGATTTCTTGATAGCAACACTCTATTGTCTGCCTTTGACTTGAAAATAGGATTTCTGTGCCTTTTTCTGACATTAAAGCTTATTTGCTTGCATTGTAACTCCTGATCTAGGGCTACATCTGTGGAGATGTTTATGTTAAGTCAGAAGCAGAAGATATAGAGGTAACAAGAGATTGTCCGATACAGGTTTTTTTTTTAAGACCGTTCCCGATTATTCTAACATCAGTCTAACCGATTCCAACATGCCCATTTTTTGGTGCCGATTCTTGAGGCCGATATAGTTTTTTCTTCCTTCATTTACATGGTAAAAATGGCAATGATAACAAATATTACACAAGTATCAAAACTTGATATTAAATCCGCTAATATTAACAATCAGCTTCAGACAAGGTAAACAGAAAAAACATGCATCACGACTCTTATGTCAGCGCATTATTTGTACTTAATGAACGTGTCACTGTGAGAAAAGAGCTTATTTATTTCAATGGTTAGAAGGAGGAGAAAAAACATGACACCACTGCTGCAGTGTATGGACACTTTATTACAAGTTAGATGCTGGACGCGTAGTGATTGTTAATTATTTTTATGTGGATGCATAATTCTCCATGGGAGCAAACACACACACAGCAGTGGCGGCTCACTAGCTGGTGATCAGATCTGGGTTTTTAGATACAGAAACAGACACACACACCACTGTTTCCTCCTGCTCACAGTGAGAAAGCGACAGACTGTCAAAGGCCAGATGCAGCTAAATTAGACAGTTAAAATTACATTAAAAGTTGGAAACGTACCTTTGTTGTTGTTGACACCCAGTCTTGCAACATTACCAGCTGCTCTCTGCCAGGGATGGAGTGGCAATGTATGCGCCTCCATGTGATGTCAAGGCATGGCTGCTGAATACACTAATGAATCGGTATCGGTTGATACGCACAGTCATATCGGTTGATACGCACAGTCATATCGGTTGATACAGATACAGGAAAAAAAATCGTAATAATCAGCCGAATATATTGGGCTGTGCAAACAGTTGTAAAATATTTTTTCTTCACACAGATTAAGTGACTCAAACTTGACTTTGAGGGTGGATTTGAGTATGAACGACCGCACGTGTTTGCACGTCATTGATTGGCCAGATGTTAGTCCACTTTCACCCACTGAGTGCTAAAGCCAACCTACATACCCCACTTTGAAATCTTACCCTGAACATGTCAATTGAACTGATCATCCATCCTACTTTCACGGCAGGGGTATCCTTGACGTATTACTCACCACAAAATCTACTTTTTTTGCAGACTAACTGTATAAATAGGGTCTAAGGGTGATTTTTTTTAATGTTACGGTACATTTTTAAAAACATTTTTATGTGAACTTGATTAGTTCTGCAATATTTGTCTTAAAACTGCTTTAGTGCTGCCCTCTTAGGGTTTAACAGGGGCTAATGCAGTTGAATTTTCCTATTGATTCAAAACGGTACAAGCTTTTGTCATCATGGCCCAGCGTTCGGGTATAAAAGTTTTATATCCGTCGCCCCTGTGGAAAGTTCGACTCAGGAGTTGAAAAAGCATTGGGAGGATTGATCAATAGTGTATTAAATAAACCAATAACAAGCAAATGGTGAGAAAATAGTGAGAACACAAAGACAAATATAAACCATAACCTAACACCTAAGGATTAGACAGTCGATGACGCATCATGTCTTTGCTGTCATGAGTCGGTCTCCCTAAAAATAAAATATAGGACAGTATGAGTCAAAGTCGACATCCTGGTCACAAATTAGGAACTCACACAGACACACACAGATTTTCTGTAATACACCCAAAGACAGCTGGGCAAATAGTCAAACTGTTTCAATATAACTTTTTATTTTTTGTCGTCTGGGGCTGTTTGAGTGACAAATTATCTGTTCAATCCTCTACTGTGACATGTACTCTGCATTGAAAGCGAAATATGGGAATAAAATTGATTAAAATAGAAAATATCTTCACATTTGTTAAGTGCAACTATCTATGCAACCAATTCTGAAAGCACAGGTGGCCTTTGTGAGAAAGGCTATGAGCTAAGTTATTTTTTGTCATGTTCAAAAAGAAGATAAAACTGTGGTAACCACACCTTTTGTTGTTTTAAAATATATGCATTATATATTTGTGAATCTGCGATAGACCGCCAACCTGTCCAGGGTGTACCCTGCCTCTTGCCCATTGACAGCTGGATATAGGCACCAGGCACCAGCACCCCTTGCGACCCCACAAGGGATTAGCGTGATGGAAAATGGATGAATATTTATGAATAAAAGATCATTCATAGAGCAATACACTTTGCTCCAATTTGTGCACATGTTTTATCTATGCTCTTTGTCGTACTCCAGTGGATTCCTAATGCAGATACAAGCAATTTGCACCAGTTTTTGCAACAAATCAAGTTGGTTGTCTCATCAGCCACAACCAACTGGCTTAAAGCATTTTAAGCCAGTTGGTTAAAGCATACAACTGCTGATGGAGAAGTGGTCAAAAAGAAAAACCTTTTCTCATGGTGGGAATCATTTTCACAAAATGATTGAAGCATTCCTTGTGTAACGCTTCAATCACATCTTCTTTAGAGTTCATTTATTTAGGTGCTGTTTATTAAACCTATGCATATGAAGCATGATCTGTTGTGGCTCCACAAACAAGGCTTCTACTCTGACTGAGAAAATAGCATCAACAAAATTTGCGAAATTTCCTTTAAGTCATTTGCAAAACCTTCGGGCACACCTCAGAGGATCAGTTCTATCTTCTGTGTCTTGCTCGCTGTATTTTTAAAATGTATTATATACAAAAAGTGCTGGATTTTTTTCAGAATGTACAGAATGAATGTAAAAATTGGCAGAAGATTTCCTTTAATTGCATGCACAGTACCTTATTTAAATATGAACAATCTCCATCAGGCCAGATAGATGTGTGCTTGGAAGAAATATATCTTCCATTTAGTGCCATTTGGGAATTAGCCACTTAAACACAATGTTAGCTAACCCTGAGTTGAAAGCTTTCTGTTATTGCTCACATTTTTTGAGATTCAGCGCCTTTCAGAAGTATTCATATTCCTTGTACGTTTCCTTTTTGTTCTGATAAAAACAGCAACTATGTAGGTTATGGAAATGTTTTGTTTTTGACCAACACAAATTAGAGAATATTTGTGAAATACATGGAAAAAGATGAATGTATATATATATATATATATATATATATATATATATATATATATATATATATATATATATACTGTATATGGAAACTAAGGCTTCGAAATATCAGTATGTATACCATCAAGCCACATAAGGTCTTTCACTTAGTGAATTGAGTTACTAAAATAAATACACTGTTCAATTAACATTCTGATTTATTGAATGGGTATGTATAAGACTTAACAAATGTAATGTAAAAAGCTAAAACAGTAACGTGGTAAAACAGTGCCATTAACCATCTGAAGTCAGCATGAAAGACGGCCTTCTCTTTGCTCTGAATATTGACCATTTAAGTGAGATGGCTGGTATCCTGGAAAAAAGTGCATTCTTGATGTAACTGGAAACTGCACAGGAGGAAATGATGACTGTAGAAACAACCTTAAATATGAAATGTTCTGCTCAAAAGATGTGATCTTCTGATACTAACGAGGCCAACTGATCTTAGGAGGAAGTGGAGGATGGTCAAGGCCTTGTGTTGAAATAGTTGCAAATTATTTAAAGATAGTAGAAGGTGGAAATCGGAGAAAAAAACAAAACACATTTATTGCATCAGATGGAGAAGCTTCTGCTGTCTGTGTGATTAAACAGTCCACCAAAATAAGACAAATCAAAATCAAGACTTTGGACACAGACTTAGACATGCCACATGACTGCCTCACATTTTTGCTGTGGCAAACAGTAAACGACACCAGGGAAAGTCGACATCCTGCAAAATGCTTTAAGATAACCTAATAATATCTTATCACATTTATACAATATACATATTTTTCATGCTACGACAAATAAGCAACAACTGAGCACTCAGAGGATTTAGATCAGTCATTGAACACTCAGGAGACATGGTTGTGAAGAAAGGAATTTTCTAAATTTGTTCTGGTATAATAAAAACAGCATTGGAACAACAATGTCTATAGTAACCTTCAGGACTTACAGCAACACTATCCAAAAGCTGTGGAACAAAAAAATCTGTTACATTTGTCTATTTTGCGTATTTGCATAACTATTCTTATTTAAAGCACATGCCTGAGTCACTCGGAACTTAAAGGCATCATCAAGGTTTATATTTTATTTCACTAAAAAATGATTAATCACAATAAAAAATACAGCTTGGTGATGAGGTTTTACTAAATACTACGTATTTGAACAAGCATATTGAAGAAAAAAATGGCAAAATCTGTTTAGCTATGTTTGGGCTGATGCCTAGCAGAGGGCGGCAGTAGTGAACACTGTGTCCACAGAGATCGTCAAGCATTCTAATAGGACTGAATGGGTTAACAGAATTAAAAGGTTTATTTCATAGAATCATTATAAAAATACTGAATTACAAAACAAAAACACTGAGGTAAAATACATATATTTTAACAAAAGGTAACCGTTTTCGGGCTGCACAGTGGCGCAGTGGGTAGCACTGTTTCCTTGCAGCAAGGATGGGTTCAAATCCAACCCTGGGTCTTTCTGCATGGAGTTTGCATGTTCTCCCTGGGCATGCGTGGGTTCTCTCCGGGTACTCCGGCTTCCTCCCATAGTCCAAAAACATGGCTGTTAGGTTAATGCGGTACCGCGCACGTGACGTCACGGCCTTAAGAGTAACGCCCCTTTTGCCGCACCGGTAGGGCAAACAGTCGTAGAACGCACATACAAACCAGCCATTACAAGCGCAACAGAACCAGCGATATGACCGACTTTGCAGCCATTAAACTTACCCAAGACGATGTCCCAGGCGCACGGTTTACTGGTCGCACTGTGGAAGAGCACACCAACCTTCAGCTGAAACGGTGGCTTGAGTGTCGAGGGCTCAAAAAAACCGGAAGACGGGCCGAGTTGATTCAACGGTAAGCTTTGTTTTTTTCCCTGCTCGGCGTTCATGCCTTTGTTATGATTTCCACCGTGCTCCGTTCACGTCGGCCTTTTTTGTTAGTTTGCAATCAACGTCCAGGAATCTGTATATCTATGGTCAACTTAGGGGCCTAAGTCAATATCGCGCGTCAGGATAGACACGCAGACATAACAAAAGTGTAACAAAGGATAGCTCGTTTCGTCGTTAGCTCTTCGACGCCTGAGCAGATTTAAGCTTCAGTAAAACACCAAAATACTCTCACCTGTTCACTGCTTGATGTCGCTGGAATTGGGTCAGGATGTTCTTCAGTTGGGCCCTTTCCACCGACAAAATGCTTGCTACATATGTAGGTGAATTTGGTAACTTTTTCCGGGTTGAAATGTTGTGTAGGCCGCCCGCACAAGTGTACCCAACGCACACACTTCTCCTTGGCACTCTTGAGTTTCGGGAAATTAATGAAGAAAACATCCTTCATATGCGGTCGATGAGCGTACCTCGAGTCGCTGTTGCACGTCCCATAGCAACAATGTTTATAAACCATGGTCTTAGATGTTGAAAAAAGCAGTCATTTAAACGAGTAAAACCTAGGCTAACGCACGTCTCTTCCACAGCAAAACAGCGGCGCGTTTGGGAGTTTGCCCTACTGCGTACCACGTGATGTGACGTCATCGTGACGTTGTGTTTCTAAAAATAGCTCGCGCGCGGTACCCCATTGGCTTCTCTAAATTGTCTTAAGGTGTGTGTGTGTGAATGGTTGTTTGTCCTGTCTGTCTCTGTGTTGCCCTGCGACAGACTGGCGACCTGTCCAGGGTGTACCCCGCCTCTCGCCCAGTGAACGCCTGGAGAAAGGCACCAGCAACCCCCGTGACCCCATAAGGGATTAAGCGGGTCAGAAAATGGATGGATGGATGGTAACCGTTTTCCCTATATGTGGCTGAAGGCACTGACAGATATTTGATTTTTCAAAAGTACAAAGCTGTAAATAAGTCTCCTAAGAATTAACTAGCTTTAAAAAAAACATATTCACAGAAGTCGTGGGTGCATTCAAAAAAGCACAGTCAGCAGAAAATAGACCATTTTGTATTACTATAGTGACACAATAACAATAAGATTTGCAACTTTTTAAAAGCTTATACTTTCTCATATTTGAAATATAATCCCTAACCCTAGGTAGTTCAACTTTCATAAGTATGTAAGAATACAAACAAAAGCAAAACCAATACTCTTTATAGATAATGAAATAAATAAACAGGGATGATCATCAGTGCTTTCCTTCTCTTTTTCTTACCCTGAAGGTTTCATAATCCCCACAGTAATAAGGTAGTTTCCTGACTAGTGCTGTTACTATTTAGTTACCCAGTTTCCCAAAAATAATAGAGTCATTCTCAACTCCCCACCAATCAAAAGGTATCCTGTTTTTTCAATGTTGATGTTTAGCTGCATAAAACACATCATTATGCATCGAAGGAAAGTTAGCTCAGGTTTGTCCACAGTACATGCATTTTCGATTTATTTTGCTTTGATAACGCAGGGTTGGGGCGTCCATGTTATGCATAGAACGGATAGTAGTAATAGTATTGCGCTTTAAAAGGCTTATTTAAGCAAAGAAAAGGAGAGTGGTAATAGCAGGCTAGAGTCTAGGGTGATGGCAGGCAGACAGTCCAAAGGGCGAAACAGGAAGCCAAAATATAAAAGTCCAGGATCGTGACCAGAATCGAAAGCCGATGAGGTATCCAGTGTGGGGAGGTGTGGAATGTATTAACTTTGATCCGTTTCTTACACTTTTATGAAGGTTTAACATGTGTTTATATGCTTTAATATGCTTTTAAGATAGCTGGCAGAAAGCTTCAAAACCGGGCCTGTTGGTAAGAGAATTTGGAATTCTTGGAATTGCAAGATGGGTTTCTGTCTTGCACAACCTTTTGTTGGTAGCACAAGGTTCGGGGTTGTGGTCAGCGGCTTGCAGGCGATGACCGGAAGAACCAGTGTAGTGTAGCAGCCTGCAAGCAATGACCGGAAGAACCAGAACAAGACAGCCAAAGAAGCAACCCCATATAGGGTAGAAGTATTGTTAAGGTGTGTCATTCGCTCATGTAACTCTGTGAGACCCTCCCCTTTGAAGTTAATAAAAAGAGCCTGCACAAGGAAGAGGACAGAGTTGTTGCTCGCAGGTGTTGGCTGGTGTAACTTCTCTCCTTTTGCAAAGGTGAAACTTCAATTCTGTTTCCTTGGCTAAGTTTTTGTTGCACTCTTAAGTCCTGCACATGACTCAACGGACCCGGGGAAGCAAGCGGCTTCAACACAGGCAAGCAGAGAATCCACACAAGAAAACAGGTCAGGCAGGCGGCGCACACAAGCACTGGTGTGCAGCTCACACATATGATCTGGCAGAGAATGGCTGCAAAAGGCCAGCATTTAAAGGTGTACTAACAGGTGGAACCACTGGAGGTCCAAGGTGAAGTTTATTTCAATTAATGGAAGGGAGCAGCACAGAGTATAGTAAATAGCCAGCCAGCCCCCCCCCCCAAAACAAACCAAAACCGATGACTAAAGTGCATGACAGTCCAGGGTGTATTTAAGTCAACGTTTTTAAAAGAAAAGCATTTCTCTGGATAACAGGACAATAAATAATGAAAAAATAAAACAAAATGTTGCTTCTACTAATTATTAATTTTAACATGTCTTATTGTTTTCTTAATGAATCCTCACACTTGATGGTAGATTGACTGAAAGGGTTTCCTTGGCATAGTGACTGATGAAAAGCTCATATTTAATGTACATATCACAAATCTAGTCAAGAAACCTGAATCAAAACTTGGTTTTTAGTTTAGAAATTAATCATGTTTTACATGCGTGTGGAAACCACCTTTCTGTTACAGGTTATGGTGGTAATCTTTACAGCCATCCAGTATCTTCTACTTTAAAAACACTTGATACGGTTTATCATGCTTCCGGTTCCTTTCAAATGCAAACTAATCTCAAACTCACCACAGCATTCGTTATGATTTGGTAGGCTGAATATCATTAAGTCCTTGTAAGCATTGCAACAGTCTCTGTTTGTCTTTAAAGCTTTTAGAAAGACCGATCAACCTAACAGTCACGTTTTTTGGACTATGGGAGAAAGCCAGAGCACCCAGAGAGACTCCATGCCTGTACATGCACTGAGTTTGCATGTGCAGGTGTGAGACTGCAGGATTTGAACCCAAGACCTTGTTGCTATGACGCAACAGTGCTACAGGGCTCTGTTCAGCCCTCCCACTAAACTCAGCGTTCTTTAACGTGAATTAAAAAGGCTGAAGTCAATTCATAGTATATTTTTTGTTTTACCTACAATGAAATTAACAAAGTAGTCTGATTGTTGATGAAATGAGTTATGCTGGTCTTTATAGTTTCTTTTGATCACAACAGACTCGATAAGTGTTTACAAACACATGTGTGTGTATTTTTTTGTATCCTTGTAGCTATTTATGTGAGATTTTATAATTTTATCAGACAAAATAATGTCTAAATTGATCTTATTTTGTAACGTTCCCCCAGAGACTCCTTTGTTTGCTTGCTGATTTTTTACCTGACTAAATAGCCCCACCTAGAGGTGTTAACAGGTCTTTAAGTTTGCTTTGGGATCAGTTCCTTCGTATGATAGGTGCGGTGCATGTAATCAACTAGCTACATAGATCAAGTCAGTAACAATGCATCAGTAATTCACAGATTTTCCACTCAAGTGGTGATGAATCATCATCACTTACTTGACGTAATCAGCAAAACTACGTTTAGCCCCAGTACACAAGTGCTGGAAAAAAAAAATGACAATGTTGACATCTGAATCAACTTTTTATGCAGAGGTCTGCAATGTTTATTATGCTACAAATACCACAGTAACAAAGTTTTTTATTGCCAATGCATCCAATACATCCTATACATACAAGTATGGGGCAAATCTACAATCTGAAAATTTAAGCATCCACCCAACAGCATTATATATTTTTAATGTGTTTTAGGAAAGGTGATAAAGTATTTACTGTAGCATGTAATAGGTTTTACACCAACAATTAGCTGAATTTGTGTCTAAGAGACTAGGTATGATATAACATGAATGGCGGCTGAAATTTACTCTTTTACAGAAAAATACGATTCAGGTAAAATGTTAATATTACTTTGCTGACCTGAACTGTAGTAAAAACTGAATGTAACTGCACACTTTGTTCTAGTTTACAGGTGATGTGGACCCACACTTGACCATTATAGGCAGTATCATGTGCAAAGTACCAAGTTTCTGTTCTCCAATTCCAAAAAGAAGAGGAAGTTGGTAAAAAAAAACTTGCCGTTTTTCTTTGGTTGAGCAAAATGTTGCATACATTTGGTTCTTTTTTTCAGATTTTACGGCCCAACATCTTTCACAGTAGGAAATTGCATGAAGTTTGATGAAGTTTGCAACATAAAATTAAACTAGACAAGGAGTGGAGATTACATTCTGAGACGTTGCGAAATAATATTAAAAGCAAAGTAGAAGAAATGGTTGGGAAATAAAAAGCTTTTTCATATATACAGTAGCATTTACATTGTACAGGTAAAGTGTTCGTGAAAGCCTCACACATCAGCGTCAGAGACCGACTTGTCTTTGCTCCGAATAGTGACCATTGAGTTTGTGTAGGTGTAAGAGCGGGACACCTCCTCCTGGAAGGCGTTCTCCAGCACCTTCAGGATGGATTTGCGGACTTTATCCTTGAAGTCCTGACCCATGAACACGTACAGCAGTGGGTTCAGGCAGCTGTTGAGAAAGGCCAGGCTCGTGGCGATCGGGCTTCCGATTATGAGGATGTGGCTCATCGTCACGCTTGAGTGATTTCTCATGTGGCTCACCATCTCAATCAGACCCAGAATGTGATAGGGAGCCCAGCACAGGAAAAACGTGACGATGATGGCAGCAATTATCTTGAAAGGACGACTTGACTGGCTGGCCAGCGTGCGGTTTCGTCTGAGGTGGTGGATTATGATGCCGTAGCAGGAGACGATGATGGCGAAGGGGATGACGAAGCCTAGGAGAAAGCGTGTAATGGTCATGGCCTTGTGGCGGAAAAGTTTCAACGCAGCCATGGATTGACTTTTACTGTCGTCAGACAGAGCAAAGTTGTTGAAGCAGGTGATGATCTTCTTATCCTCGTACGACGGCCCCGTGTCCCTGAAGACAAAATATGGAGAGCTGAGGATTAAAGCCAACGCCCAAACGCACAGACTGATGCAGGAGGCTTTCCGTGTGTTCCTGTGGTTCTGAGCCCAGACGGGCCACACAACAGACACGCATCTGTCCACGCTGATCACCACCAGAATGTAGACGCTGGCAAACAGGTTCAGGAAGCTGATGGTGGTGTTCAGCTTGCACATGAACTTGCCAAACGGCCAGTGGAAGTCCATGGCTGTGTACGTCACGCTCAGAGGCAGGAATGCCGTGAAGAGGAAGTCAGCCATGGCCAGGTTAAGGAACCAAACTGTGTTGACCGTTTTCTTCATCTTGAAGCCGGTCACCCAGATAACCACTCCATTCCCGAGCACGCCCAGCACGAAGGCCAGAGAGTAGACGATGAGGGACATGATGGTGAGGGACTGCCTCAGCTTAGTGGGCTCATCTTTGTAGCTATGATCATCCTTGTATTCGTAATCGCCATACAAGGAGTCATTGTATTCTGTGTCATTGCTGTAATAGTAAAAAGCAGTCGCCATATCTGCCATTGTTGAAAAACCTGCAAGCAATGACAAAATGTTAGAACGATTTGAAGGAACAAACTAAAAAGCCTCTAACTTTCATGTCTCTGGCAGATTCAGATTCAAAGTATTTTCTTCTTTACCAACATGACTAGTCTGATTTGATGTAAAGTAAACGTACAATTATTTATGTTTACATTCAGATTAATCAAAATAAATTTTTATTCTGTTAAGGTGGCAGCCCAGGGAGGGGCTGCCACCTTACCGTGGTGGAGGGGTTTGAGTGTCCCAATGATCCTAGGAGCTATGCTGTCAGGGGCTTTATGCCCCTAGTAGGGTCACCCAAGGCAGACAGGTCCTAGGTAAGGGACCAGACAAAGAGCAGCCCAAAACCCCCTTATGATGAGTACGATTAATGGACGTCGTGTTCCCTCGCCCGGACGCGGGTCACCGGGGCCCCACTCTGGAGCCAGGTCTGGAGGTGGGGCACGTTGGCGAGCGCCTGGTGGCCGGGCTTTTGCCCATGGAGCCCGGCCGGGCTCAGCCCGAAGAGGAAACATGGGTCCCCCTTCCAATGGGCTCACCACCTGTCGGAGGGGCCAAAGGGGTCGGGTGCATTGTACAACGGGTGGCAGTCGAGGGCGGGGACCTTGGCGTTCTGATCCTCGGCTGCAGAAGCTGGCTCTTGGGACGTGGAATGTCACCTCTCTGGTGGGGAAGGAACCTGAGCTAGTGCGCGAGGTTGAGAGGTTCCGACTAGAGATAGTCAGACTCACCTTGACGCATGGCTCTGACTCTGGAACCAGTCTCCTTGAGAGGGGTTGGACATTCTTCCACTCTGGAGTTGCCCCTGGTGAGAGGCGCCGAGCTGGGGTGGGCATACTTGTTGCCACCCATCTCGGTGCCTGTATGTTGGGGTTTACCCCAGTGAACGAGAGGGTGGCCTCCCTCCGCATACGTGTGGGGGGACGGACTCTGACTGTTTGTGCGTATGCACCAAACAGCAGCTCGGATACCCACCCTTTTTGGAGTCCTTGGAGGGGGTACTGGAGATCGCCCCTCCTAGGGACTCCCTCGTTCTTCTGGGGGACTTCAACGCTCACGTGGGCAATGACAGTGGGACCTGGAGAAGCGTGGTTGGGAGGAATGGCCCACCTGATCTGAACTCGAGTGGTATTCTGTTGTTGGACTTCTGTGCTCGTCATGGATTGTCCATCACAAACACCATGTTCGAGCATAAGGGTGTCCATATGTGCTCTTGGCACCAGGACACCCTAGGCCGTAGTTCAATGATCGACTTTGTTGTCGTTTCATCTGACCTGCGGCCGCATGTCTTGGAAACTTGGGTGAAGAGAGGGGCGGAGCTCTCCACTGACCACTACCTGGTGGTGAGTTGGCTCCGATGGTGGGGGAGGAAGCCGGTCAGACCTGGCAGGCCCAAACGTATTGTGAGGGTTTGCTGGGAACATCTGGTGGAGTCCCCCATTAGACGTAGCTTTAACTCCCACCTCCGGGAGAGTTTTGAACATGTCCCGAGGGAGGCGGGGGAGATTGAGTCAGAGTGGACCATGTTCTGCGCCTCTATTGTTGAGGCGGCTAGTCGGAGCTGCAGCCGCAAGGTTGTCGGTGCATGTCGCGGCGGCAACCCTCGAACACGCTGGTGGACACCAGCGGTGAGGGAAGCCGTCAAGCTGAAGAAGGAGTCCTATCGGGCTTTATTGGCCTGTGGGACTCTGGAAACAGCTGATGTGTACCGGCAGTCAAAGCGGCAGGCAACTCGGCTGGTTGCCGAGGCAAAAACTCGGGCGTGGGAAGAGTTCGGAGAGGCCATGGAGAAAGACTTCCATACGGCTTCGAAACGATTCTGGTCCACTATCCGGCGTCTCAGGAGGGGGAAACAGTGCAGTACCAACACTGTTTATAGTGGAGGTGGTGTGCTGCTGACCTCGACTCAGGACATCGTGCGTTGGTGGGCGGAATACTTCGAAGACCTCCTTAATCCCATCAACACGTCTTCCATTGCGGAAGCAGAGCCTGGGGACACTTGGTCGGGTTCTCCCATCTCTGGTGCTGAGGTCGCCGAGGTTGTTAAAAAGCTCCTCGGTGGCAAGGCTCCGGGGGTGGATGAGATTCGCCCTGAGTACCTTAAGGCTCTGGATGTTGTGGGACTGTGTTGGTTAACGCGGCTCTGCAGCATTGCGTGGACATCAGGGGCAGTTCCCCTGGATTGGCAGACTGGGGTGGTGGTCCCCCTATTTAAAAGGGGGACCGGAGGGTGTGTTCCAATTACAGAGGAATCACACTCTTAAGCCTCCCTGGTAAGGTCTATTCCGGGGTTCTGGAAAGGAGGGTCCGTCGGATAGTCGAACAACGAATCTCAGATTCAGGAAGAGCAGTGTGGTTTTCGTCCTGGCCGTGGAACACTGGATCAGCTCTACACCATCAGCAGGATCCTGGAGGGGGCATGGGAGTTTGCCCAACCAGTCTACATGTGTTTTGTGGATCTGGAGAAGGCATTCACCCGTGTCCCTCGGGGGGTCAGAGTCTGCCGACAGTAAGTTGGACTCGTTTCCGGTGAGGGTTGGACTCCGCCAAGGTTGCCCTTTGTCACCGATTCTGTTCATAACTTTTATGGACAGAATTTCTAGGTGCAGCCAAGGTGTTATCCGTTTTGGTGGCCTTAGGATTGCGTCTCTGCTATTCGTGGATGACGTGGTCCTATTGGCTTCATCAGGGCGTGATCTACAGCTCTCACTAGAGCGGTTCGCAGCTAAGTATGAAGTGGCCGGGATGAAAATCAGTGCCTCCAAATCCGAGACCATGGTCTTGAGCCGGAAAAGGGTAGAGTGCCTTTCTCTGGGTTGGGGAGGATGTGCTGCCCCTAGTGGAGGAGTTCAAGTATCTTGGGGTCTTGTTCACGAATGAGGGGAAGATGGAGCGGGAGATCGACAGGCGGATTGGTGCGGCGTCTGTTGTGAAGCGGGCGCTGTACCGATCCGTTGTGGTGAAGAGAGAGCTGAGCCAAAAGGCGAAGCTCTCGATTTACCGGCCGATCTACGTTCCTACCCTCATCTATGGTCATGAGCTTTGGGTCGTGACCGAAAGAACGAGATCCCGGATACAAGTGGCCGAAATGAGTTTTCTCCGTAGTGTGTCTGGGCTCTCCCTTAGAGATAGGGTGAGGAGCTCAGTCATCCGGGGAGGACTCAGAGTAGAGCCGCTGGTCCTCCACGTCGAGAGGAGCCAGTTGAGGTGGCTCGGGCATCTGGTTAGGATGCCTCCTGGACGCCTCCCTGGTGAGGTGTTCCGGGCACGTCCCACCGGGAGGAGGCCCAGAGGGAGACCCAGGACACGCTGGAGGGACTATGTCTCTCGGCTGGCCTGGGAACGCCTTGGGATTCCCCCAGAGGAGCTGGCCCAAGTGGTTGGGGAGAGGGGCGTCTGGGCCTCCCTACTGAAGCTGCTACCCCCGCGACCCAACCCCGGATAAGCGGAAGACGATGGATGGATGGATGGATTTTTATTCTGACAGGATGGAGATTGTAATCAACTGGTTTTACCATAACACATTGATTATTAATTATAATTATAAATTAAAGCTATATTAAAGCAGCATAGTGCTAGTTCCAGTGTTTTAGCAGACGTCTTCCCCCTCTGGCGACAAGTTGAAATGACACCTGTGTTTTGCACGTGTGTGGGAGAAGGTCTGTTACTTAGAGGCGTAAAATGTCTTCTGAGGTACGAAAGCTTCAATGCATCAATTACGGTGGAGACTCAACAAAGTACCCAGTAAACGAGACCGCGCAGC
Source organism: Fundulus diaphanus (assembly GCA_037039145.1). NCBI lineage: Eukaryota > Metazoa > Chordata > Actinopteri > Cyprinodontiformes > Fundulidae > Fundulus > Fundulus diaphanus. The sequence goes on from CM073130.1 coordinate 28,591,039, forward strand.
GCATCACGTCCTAAATCACTCTCTGATGAACTGACTAATCCAACCTATAGAGGCAACTGCGGTAAAGAGAGATTAACTTACATGTTGGGTAATTGTAGGGGAATGTTTGGGAAAGAAAATAAATAATATTTAAGGTGCACAATGCACCTTTAAGTTTCTTTAAAATAACCCTATTACATTTTTCTGTCTAAAAAAGAAGCAGTTTAGTCAATGACTAAACCTGTACTAAAACTGAAATTTATTTTATTTTAAACTTTGAAATAAGAAAGAAAAAGGTGTCAAGATTGGGGAGGCGAGGACCTAGGCGACAACGAGGCAGGCACATGGGGTTAAACAAAATATATTTTAATGAAACTAAACTTACAAGTCTGAAGCAGAACACAGAAACGCAGGAGGACCAGAATGACCCGACCACAGGAAAAACAAACAGAGGAACTTAAATACAGGTGCTAATCAGGGGATTAACAGGTGAGGCCAATAAACAGAAACAAGTCACCAGCTCAGAGGATCCTGACATTACCCCCCTCTTAAGAGCGGATTTCAGACGCCCACCAATGTCCAGTCCAAAAAAGAAAATCCAGCCAGAGCGGGCGGAGAGGGCCTTCGGAAGGACGTAAAAAAAAAAAAGACGACACCAAGAACTCGCTCGACTTCAGAGCCAGAGGCGGACGTCGAGGTGGGAGACCCCGGTGGCGGAAACGCAGAGTCAGCGGCGGGCGCTGCTGCGGGAGACCCCGGAGACAAAGCTGCAGCACAGCCAGCCGCCAAAACCCTAGAGACCAGCGGCAGGACATGTGAGCACTGGAAAGAGCGGAGGCCTCGGACGGCGACTTGGGTGCGGAGGAGACCTCGGACGGCTCGGGTGCGCTGGACAGCAGCGCGGTAGGGTGATTCTGCCGGCGGGTGAGGACAGCAACCGTCAGCTGACCGATCCGGCCCGACAGCCCTCGCAGCAGATCCTGGTTGGTCTGAACTGCTTCCCCAAGCGACCAAAGCTGCTCATGATGGGAGGAGAGCGTCCTCCCGATTAAGTCCCAAGGATCGGGCTGGCCAGAGCGGTGGCAGACAGGAGGAGCCCTGGAGCGGCTAGGAGACAGATGCATCAGAGGCTGCCTCCAGAGCTGATTACACAGCCCGATTCCTTTCAGCCCCATTGCCTGGCCCTCTCTTGGTCGGGTCATTTCTGTCAAGATTGGGGAGGCGAGGACCTAGGCGGCAACGAGGCAGGCACATGGGGTTAAACAAAATATATTTTAATGAAACTAAACTTACAAGTCTCTCGGGAGCACAGCAGACTGAAGCAGAACACAGAAACGCAGGAGGACCAGAATGACCCGACCACGGGAAAAACAAACAGAAGAACTTAAATACAGGTGCTAATCAGGGGATCAACAGGTGAGGCCAATAAACAGAAACAAGTCCACAGCTCAGAGGATCCTGACAAAAGGAAGCTGCAATGGTGAAGAAACTCGTCTGTTATGTGGTTGAAGCTAGGCTAGTTGTTGCTGTGCTTTGAACCAGGAAATCTCAAACGCAGTCGGCATTTAGAGCAACCTCCAGTGGCCTTAGGAAGAAATGACCAACAGACATGTCAGTGATATTCAGATTACCAGAACATCCTGATGAAAAGTGAGGTGCTTGACAAATAGTGGTATAAATAGTATTTGCCCCCTTTATAAATATCTTCTGTTTGTACTTTACTTTTACACTATAATGTTTCAGATGATTAAACAAACTTTAAGTTTAAAGGTACCATGAGTACAAAGTTCAGTTTTCAAATTATGATTTCACTGAACCTATCCAAATATAACTAGTCCCTATGTGTCTTACACATAGACATATAGGGATCCCCCCCCTCACTCCATCTCCAACAGAAATGGCTGAATGGGGTGAAATGCTCTGCAACCTGGAGCGTGTGTTTTAAAAGACCACACCAAAACGAGTTGCTCTCAGACACAGCTCAAAACAGGGGAAAAAGAGGAGCCTGTAGAGCTAAAGTAATGAGGAATTCAGACCAAAGCATTGCAGTTTGACTTTATATAGACCACAACTGAATGATTTTATTGAGAAAAGCAAGGCATTAAAAAGCATGATATGTCCTCTTTAAACAAGATCTGTCTGACAAAATGACATAGGCCACAAAATCTCAAAAGCAAAACATCAAGCCAGTTTAAATAGCTTCCAGAACCAGTGAGGTACAAAATCATTTAAACCATCATGGAAAGAGTTAAAAGCCATGTCTGTATAAAGCTTTGGGACTCCAGAGTACCACAGTGAGAGAAATGGAAAAGTGTGGAACCTTTCCATGAATAAAAACCTACCAAAATTACTCCAACAGCACCATGAAGACTAATTTTGGAGGTAACAAAAATACTGAGAACAGCGTCTAAAGCACTATAAGCCTGACTTGGCTCAGTTAAGGTCATTGCTCATTATTCAACAATAATAGTGTGGTCAAAATGGAAATCATACAGTTACCAAGCGAAAACTACCATTCACCATACGACAACGCCACTTTTTCTCATATTCAAAGAAAAACGTCTTAAAATATTCTGAGGACTGTGTGTGTCATGTTTTGTGTGAAGCAAAACTAATTCAGTGTTTTAGAAAAACAAAATATAATAGACAACCAAACACGGTGTTAGTGTGATATCTTGGGGCTGCTTTCTAGTTTCAGAACCTGGATGTCCTGCTGTAACTGATGACACCTAAACTTCGTTCAGCAAAAAGTGATGAGCAGGCAATTTATTGAAAACAACTATTTAAATCAAATAGCTGTTCATCAGTAGATCAAAAGTTTAAGACCACGCCTTTAAAAGCCAAATGCTGTACAAAGATTTGGATTCCATGTCATTTCCTGTCAAGTAATCATACTGTGACGACCTCTTGATGGCAAAGGCAACAAAGCTCACCGTCTTTGAACGTGGTAGGATTGTTGAACTGCATAAACGAGGCCTCTCACAACATGCCATTGCTGCTGAGGTTGGACGCCGTAAGAGTCATTTTGCATTTCTTAAAAGATCCTCAGGGTTATGGAACAAAAAAAAAAACAATTAGTAAACCCCAAGAAATCTCATGGCTGCCCGTCAAAACACGGGACGATCCCCGTCCCAGATTAAGGCCATTACTGCTGTCCAATAACCATCAGATGACATCTGGGAAGGAAGGGCTTCAAAAACAAGAAACGTCTTCAAAAGCCACGTCTCCTTCAACGCTACAAAGTTGCCCGTTTGGACTTTGCAAGGGAGCACCACACTTGGGACATTCAAAGGTGGAAGAAAGTTTTATTCTCTGACAAGAAAAAAAATACCCTTGATGGTGCTAATGGCTTCCAACATTACTGGCATGATAAAGAGATCCCACCTGAGATGTTTTCAACGTGGTGCAATTGAGGGGCCGATGTTATGATCTGGGGTGCTTTTTCCTTCAATGGAACAATGGAGCTCCAGGTTGTGCAGGGGCTTCAAACAGCAGCTGGCTATGTGGAGATGTTGCAGCGGGCATCCCTCATGACTGAGGGCTCTCATCTGTGTGGTAATTACTGGGTTTTTCAGCAGGACAATGGTATAATTTACAATGCCCATCTGAGAAAGACTTCTAGGAGAATAGCATCACTCTTTTGGACCATCCTGTGAGTTTCTTAATCCAGTTGGGAACATTTAGGGATGGATGGGAAGGGAGGTTTACAAAAATGGACATCAGTTCCAGAAAGTGAATGCCCTTTGTGAAGCCATCTTCACCACTCGGAGCAACATTCTCACTAACCTTTTGCAAACACCTGCATCAAGTGTGCCAAAATAAATTTTTGAGATCAACAATAATGGTCGATCTACTCATTACCGAGTCAGTTTTTGACACTCTAATTTCTGTTTTAGAGATTTTTTAAAAATTGTACGTGGTCATAAACGTTTGATCAGCTGATAAACAGCCTACTTATAAATAATAAATTGCTTTTGGTCTCTTGTTCCCATTTCTTCTTTTTGCATTTGGAAGCTCTACTTAGAACCTTCTTAGGATCCAACAGTGCAAAATGTAAATCATTTAATTTTTTTTAACTGGTCTTAAGATTTTGATCAGGGGTGTATTAGATTACTCAGAAGTAATATTCTTCTAACTTTATAAATAACTCACAACCAGAGCCAGATTAACACTTCACGGTACCCTGGGCCACAACATTCAAGGGCCCCATCATCACAACCCCAAGATCACCATAATCTGGCAAAGCACAGAATAGATTACCGTAATAAACAGTAAATATACTCAATGCTTCAAATTCTGTCATCAGGTGTATTTTGATGCACAAAATAAATGCTCATAGAACTACAAATGCACTACATATCCTCTTGTCAAGGACACTCGTATATGATGCTATGAAAACAAAACACTAGTGGCGTCTCTGCCATGATACGTTAAGTGAGGAACAATAACTCAACACCTATTAGCAGCAACTGATTTTTCTGTGACTAATACAACCTGACTTTGATCAATTTTAAATGAAACAGATACAATAGCATAAACCAACACACTAGAAATGCCATTTAATATAGGCTAAATATGATTAAATGTTTACACATAAAACTACAAATAAAGGCTCACTCATAATGTTAATTTATTGAACAGAAAAGATTCACATCGATCCTTCAATGAGCTAGCAAGGACAACCAACACTAGATGGTTGCACACTATGCGACAGAGCGTAAATGTAACGTGTGCATTTCTAGTATTTTGATTGGACAATCTGAGCTTGGGGCTGTATAATTTGTGCCCCACAGATGGCTACTGAGAACGTGTTGGGCATGCGTACTGTGATTTCAGATATTCGTTATTTAAACAAATGTTGGTGGGTTGGCCACAATTTCTGTAACCTGACTTTTGCCAGATGGATTTCGTTCCGTTGCAAAATCCATCTGGCGAGAGTCAGATTACAATTTCTGGGCGCCTCAAGAGGATTTAGCCTACTGAGCTTGTCAGTATTCTGGCAGACTTAGATATATAAACACAAATGTTTATAAGAGAATTTTATTGGTAAGGGAATCGGTCATTTTACAATATTACTCATGCCCCTCTGATTATCGCCAACATAGAGCTCCACAGTGACATCTGGTGGGACCCGGCCTTAACTGGCCCCAAAAGCAGAGACGCCACAGCAAAACACATCAGCATCAGTATCATCTGGTAAAATTGACCCACTTCGATGACAGTAAATGGTCTCCATTTTCACAAAAATAAATAAACAATCCCTTTCAAACCACGGAAACTGACATAATCAAACAGAAACTTTAAAGGAAGTTAAGAATTTACGCATTTTCAATAGATACTTTACATTTTCAATGTTTCTGATTTCCTTCCCATTCTTTAAAAAATTCGTTTGGCTCCCACTTAGCTTCTTCATCTCTGAATTTTCTGAGGTGTTGTGGCGCTTGACTTCACACAACAAACTAAGTGCACGTTGATTGGCGTCACCTTTGACCCGCCCAATATGGACAGACGGACCAATGAAGAGAGGGTCTCTGAACTCACGTTCACAGTGCAAAGCAGCGTCTCTCTCAGCGCAGTCTGTGCAACGCAAGGACTCAACTAGACTGCTTAACATGAAGTGGGAGATAACCAGATATTTTGCTTGTGCCCTCACTGCCCTGGGCCCTTTAGAGACTGTTGGCCCCTGGGCCAATTGCCCAGCTGCCCATGTGGTTAATCTGGCCAAGCTCCCAACTCATCTAGTTTTAGTGTATGGGAGAATTTTGTTTCCGCTTGCTGGAGGCTCGCAGCCGCTCTGTAAGGGCATATCTTGACCCGAAATTAAAAATATTCTCAAAACTTTCTTCCCGCAACACTGGAAATTTAAAGGGTTTAAAACGCTTTGAGCGGAACAAAGCATCAGTCACTCCGTTGTTGCGTTCAAAAGCTGGTTCAAAGCGAGAGTAAAAGGGGAACTGATCCTGATGAGCAGAAGCTTCTGTTCTCCGCCGCTGCCGCACTGCAATCAGGGTTCCCACGGATAACGGCTCTGTGGGCTTTATGAGCACTCACAGTTAATGCTTCATCATTCTAGGTAAACGCTAAAACTCAGTCTGCAAGAATAGTCTTTTTTCTTGTTAAATAAAAAAAGTAATCTGACACATTCCATCTATTTATCCAATCTTTTAATTGAGATAATGTATTTTAATTGACCTTCCTGTTTTTAATCTAAAACAAACAAAAAACAAAAACCAGTTTTAAGCTTCCTACCTTGTCTTGTCCAGATCACTCAGATGTGTTCAGCTTCCCAGACAGCTCTGACTGGCTGCTTAAGGGGAAACGAGGAGCTCAGGTCTATGACACCCCTAAAGTGTTTGACATCACATCAGGGCGGGATGTCTCGCAGCAGGCAGCCTCACCATCTGGTGAGCAGAGAAACTCTTGCAATGTGCGCTCTGAGTGCTTACACTTTGCAAAAGTGCATCTGTGAAGTTTCTTTTTTAAAAGAAGCCCACATCACAGATACCCCAATCAACGAAGCCTTTTTATTTTATCATATTGTTGTATTTTATACTTTATGAAGTGGAAGGAAAAAGAAACCAAGTTCATTATTTAGGTTTAGAAATGAAAATCTAGTAAAAAACTAAAACTGTGGCGTTTATTTGTGTCCATCCCCCCTGAGTCAATGTTTTGCTTAATCACCCACTGCTGCAGTTAAACTTGCATCTCAATTACTAAAATTCCACCCAAATGTTTATTTATTATCAAGATTCAGTTCAAAAAGTCAAACTCATTTATCATATAAATCTATGTAAAATAGGCCTATTTCAAATGTGTATTATTTTCTCTTCTTTACACTTTACAATTATGGCTGTAATGGAAAACAAAATTCAGTTTCTCAGAAAATTACCAATCATACAAATAAAAAACACTTATAATATGGACTTTCATGTAGTGGCTTATACAGTCACAATGAAGCCTTGACAGCCACAAAAAATTATTAACAGAAGCTGGCTATTCACAGCTAGCTGAATCCTTTATGGAAAACTGAGTGGAAGGAAAAACTGTGGTTGAAAAAGGTGCACAAGCAGCAGGGATAGTCACAGCCTTGAGAGAATTGGGATGTGAAGCTTTTCCAAGAATGTGTAGGAGATTTATGAGGCGTGAATTGCTCCTGAAGTCAGAGCTTTTGTATCAAAAACATTGGCTACAACTGTCCTTGTGTTAAGCTACTACATAAATAGTAGTGTCTCATCTAAGCTAATGTAAGTAGAAAAGGACAGAAGTAATGCTCAACAGAGCAAAGTATGCATTTTAGTTGAAAGTCAAATACTCCAATATGAAGCTTCCCAAATCAGTGATGTTTTAATTAGTTATGTTATCTGCTAGTGTGCAATCCAAAGTCAGGACAGCCACCTACCAGGGAATTTTGGAGATACTGATTTCATCTTCTTGGAGGACTTGATCCCTGCCCACAGTGCCAACAGGGGACACCAGACCCAACGATGCAGACGAGCTGAAGGCATCCATCAAAGCAACCAGGGTTTCTTTAACACCTCAGCAGATTCACAGGCTAATGGCCTCCATGTCACGATGCACTGATGCAGTAATTTATGCAAAAGAAGCTCCAACTAAGTAAATACAGTAAAGCAGTAGATTAACTTTGCTTCAATTGAATTCAATGAAATTTTATTTAAGTCTAGAAGAGCAGCATTCACTCCTCCTGAACGAGCGCACAGCCACAGTGGAGAATCGTCTGCATTGTCGATGGCTTTGCAGCAATCCCTCATACTGAGCATACATGTATTGACTGTGGAGAGGAGAACTCCCCTTTAATAGGAAGAAAAAACCTCCAGCAGAACCAGGCTCAGTGTCAACGGCCATCTGCCTTGAACGACTGGGGGTTAGAGAAGACAGAGCGGAGACACAAAAAAGAAAAGAAGCACACATTGATCCAGCATTATATCTATGTTAGAGGGTAATGGGAGATGATCTGCCCCCCTGGATGATGTCACAGCTAACAGAACGCCAAACCGTACCAAGAAGAGAAAAAAACGACAGAGAGAACACAACTTTAAACGTTGAAATAACAACAAATAATGCAAACTGGAGAACAGTAGGAGAACTCAACAGAGTATGAAAAATAGATCTTGATGTCCTCCAGCAGCTTAAGCCTATTGCAGCATAACTACAGAGATGGCTCAGGATAACCCAAGCCACTCTAACTAGAAGCTTTATCAAAAAGGAAAGTTTTAAGTCTGGTCTTAAAAGTAGACACGGTGTCTGCCTCACGGACTAAAACTGGAAGTTGGTTCCAAACGAGATTAACCTGTGCCTGTATTCACAAAGATTCTCAGAGTCCTCTCAGTGAGCTTCTATCTTAGTCTAAAAATGTCTACCAAGGAGTTTTAGCTTAAAAGTGATTCAGATTGCTGCTGAGAGTGACTCTTAGTAACACCAGGCATACACTGTATGATATTTTCAATAGTTGTACTCAGGTACAGCTCAGAGTGTACGACGAAACCACAGGGTTTAAAAGTTCACAGCTAACGATATCTTTTCTTACACTGTACGGCCTGATGCTCTGAGGAGATCTGACTGCTCACACTGTACATCCAAAAACCACACGTCGGACTAGACCCCGTAGAGAGATGCCGCTTGTCAGACTCGTCTATTCGGAAGCCAAATATAAACAGTAGAAGGAGAAAAAGACGGAAGTGTCAATGTTCACTGTTAAATATTAGGCTCACTAGAACGAAACATGCTGCCTTGGCAATTGTACGAGTTGCTCCTGCGTAGTTTGACTCCATGTCACACGTACCGCCGTCATGCTTCTCTCCGCTGCTATGTTTTCGTTTGAGAAGACGAAGAAGAATTCCCTTGTTTGCACATGCTCAGCATGCGAGGTTGGGAGAAATCGGCTCGTGGACGCTCGTAGCTCTGCTTCAATAGCAGGATGCGCTCACGATGACTCACGAGGGCCGACTGGATTTCAAACATGTTTGATTTTCATCTGACCGTACGATCCCTGATTGGGAGGTGGTCGTGAGAGGCTAATCGCCCCTCGTTACCCCCTGTATACTACACGACGCAGGACGCACGATTAAGCTGAAACTTGGCCCGATCCACTGAAGAATCAGCCCAAAACGGGCAAAAAGCCGCACAGTGTATGCCCAGCTTTATCTAAGTGAGGTGTGGTTGACTCCGTTGCTAGATGTGATGCTGTCTTTCAAGAGCTGTGATTGGTTGATACCAATGCGCTCCCAGTGATCAAAGGCAAGGGTGGAGCTAAAGGAATCTGAACCCCCCCCCCACCTCAGATAATAGATATGTCACAATTAGGGCTGGGCAAGTTAACGCGTTAATTTCGCGTTAATTCATTAGATTATTAATGGCGATATTTACTTTAACGCGCATTAACGCATGTTGCTCACATGCTTTTATTTTGTGAAGGTCTGTTTGAATCAGGACAGTAGGTGGCGATAATGCGCCAATAACCTCACTGTCAGCCCAGTCTCGGATTCAAAGAGGAAGAAAGGTGCTGGCCGGAAAAAAACAAAGCCGACATGTGGAAGGCGGTGTTTCCCGCAGGAATTTGCTTAGGCGAGGCGGTGAGTTGGCGGCCGGAACAAGTTTTGTGCGGAGCAGAGCGGGGTCTGCATCGACGCCGTCGGTGAAGTCGCTTATCGCTTCAAAGTATCCATGTGTTTTTGCCTGTTTTTTCCTTGCCATTCACTATATGCACGCGAGAAAGCAACAACAAAAAACCGCGTGTTAACGTCAAATAAACATGCAAGCATATCGAGTTAGCAAGCATTTCAGTTTAAACTTCTTCCAGCAACAAATATGACAGAAACAAGTTAGTTGTAACCACTGCCAAGTTATAATTTGGTATTGAACATAAAATGGTAATGCTGCTCCCTGCGGTTACCTCAGAAATTGCCTGTTTTTGGTAGATTTTTTCCCCATAAAGAGAATTCCCTGTCAGTGGCAATAACCTTTAATTTATTATTATTGCTATTTTTTGTTTTACATGTTTAAGTTGAGCTTTACACTAAATATGTGTTACTGATAAGTGCTACAAATGGTACAACACCTTTGTTCATATGTCAGCAGAACATTAAAATAAAAGTGCTCTTTACATTACTTTTGAATTCATTCTTGGAGTTTGTAAATACAATGTGATTAATCATGATTAATCAGGCAAATTATGCGATTAATCGCGATTAAATATTTTAATCGTTGCCCAGCCCTAGTCACAATACAAGGTCACTCCTGCACAGTAGTTGGCGCCAATTTAAAACTAATGGAATCCAACCAACTAGAGGAAGAACTTTACGTTATATAAAAGTAAATTAGAGAATTAACAATCAAAAACTGAATTGCAGAAAAGATGAGATGTGTAAGAATCATAGTTTTATATAATTAAAAAGGCAGGAAACAAAGGAAAGATTTGAGGCTGATTATAACTATACTTCATTATACTTTTAAAATACAAAAGTATGACACAGGGAACTTCCTGTGTCATACTCTCCACTGTGGAGAGGATGAAACAGTAGAACTTGTTATATTGGTATGTCTGAAATATAAACATGAAAGAGGCTAAAATTTGGCTAAAATTTGAAAAGATTAAATTCAAGTTTAACATAATACAACCGTAAATTAACTTACAGAGAAACAAAAATTAACAACCATATTAACAAACATATAAATTAATATAAATAGGATTTATAGAATTCGATTTTTCTAGTATGTGTATATACATCTATATTGAGGGAAATTTGGTTTGATCACATATATCTGTTTTGATAAAATATAATTTTAATCTTTTATATTTTGATCAAATATTTTTTTTCGTTTTGATCACACATTTTGATTGAAATTACTTTTTGTTTGATTGAATAATAAAAAAACAAATTTCCCTTCATACATACACACACACTTGAGATACGAAACCATCAAGAACCACACTCCAATCAGATGGTTTCAGTAATGCAAACCCACAGTTTTTTTTTTGCCAACGTCTAACAACTAGAGGAGCCAGAAAGAAGGGAGTCTAAAAGGAACATTAGGAACAGAGTGGGAAAGAGAGGAAATCAGGATTATAAATAAATCAGGATTATAAATAAATCAGGATTATAAATAAAGCATTATTGTGATTTTTACAAAGTACAAAACTAATATATATAGTACACATTCATATACAGTAGGTGGCGGTATGCACCACTAATTGTTTGTTATCTGAATAAGAACAGTGATTATGCAGTGTTTCTAAAATTGAATATGTCAAAGATATGGGCGCATAGCTGCTGACTGAAAAGAAAACCAGAGGTGTCCAAGTGTGGTGCTGAAAGCACCTTATTTACATCCTCATCATTATTTTTATTTGTTTATTTATTTTATAGTTTTATTGTATAGTTTAACTCGCCAGTCAATTTACTAGTTTATATGTTTGACATTAATGCGCGTTCACCTATCGGTATTTTACTGGGATTGGCTGCTTGTATGAAGCGATTTGAAAAAACGACCGGCATTAAATAGAAGAAAAAAACGGTAGAAAATAACGAACTGGACAGCATCGCTGCCCCGCGCACACCTCGCAGCTCTTGAAGAGAAGAGAGTAGTGTTGAAGAGTAAACTGGTCCTTGGATCACGGCGCAAATACTTTGAAGTGTATGCGTCTTTTTCTCAGCGCGTCTTGGTGCTTTTACGCACCAGCCTGATGAGAAGCGCTTCCTGCAGTGATCAAAAGCGAGGAGATGGCATCACAAGCGGACTTCTAGATGACCATTTACTGACATTATCATGCAATACAGAAAATACGCTAACCACCTTTTTACCATACATACATTCTTTGTAAATTTCTCCACTTTTTATTCATTGTTAACCTTTCCTGCGTCCATCCCCTGACCGTAATCGGGAAGTTGTTATCTTCTTCGGGGTTAACTCCCACACTTGTGCAGTTCTGAGTGAGTAACGACAAAAACAACAATAACCCCCCCCCCCCCCCCCAAAAAAAAAAAACCAAACAAACAAAAAAAACAACAACACTGTCACTGGGACATGGAGGTACCCAAGAGATGTGGCTGAACCCAGTCGCCGTCTCTCTCTTTGCCACTCACACTGCCACTTATCTGCTCTGTAGCCTACGCTCTTGCAAGCACACAGCGCCCCCCTCTGTCTGGACGAGTGTTGTTAACACAGTGAACACACTAAAGCTCTCTATCATATAGCCTACCACAGGGCACGTCCTGCAACACCATGCTACACATATTCAATATTTTTTCCCATATTTTATTTATCCTCAACAGAATTACGTTACTAGAGCTGCGTCTTAAACCTGACAAAACTGAAATTTATTAATTTCCTTCTATGGGGATTATAAACTTTATGTTATCTACATATCAATAATTGTATGATTGTTAAAAAAAAGTGTGTGTGCTCAGCCAAACAGCTCTCTCTGTTTCTACCATCCTCCCTGCTTACGACACTTAGGCTCACTAAAACTCCTCCTCACTGCTCCTAACATTTTTTTTCACTTTAGGAGCTCTCTTGAGGACTAAGATGCTTTGTGAATAAGTTTTATCTAACTGAAGCAAAATTCTAAGTCCTAAAATGAAATCACTAAGAATATGGGCTCCCATTCTACTTTTAGAGACTCTAGGAACCACCAGCAGACCTGCAGTCTGAGAGCGAAGTGCTCTGTTGGGAACATACAGGGTAATGAGATCTTTGATGTATGATGGAACTCAGTGTTGGGCAAGCTACTTGTCCAGTGTAGTGAGCTAAGCTATCAGCTACTCAACAATAAATTAAGCTTCACTACACAAAAGCTACCACCTATAGAAATATAGCAAGCTAAGTTACACAAATGTGTTAAAAGTAGCTTAACTACATCAGAAGCTACTTAACGTTGTACCAACCTAATGTCAGATCAATTCAAAATGAGTCTGATACACTGGTTAAAACATTTATTAAAGATCAGCCAATGACCTAACACAGTGTAGACATTGCTTTATGAGCAGCATAATAAAATACAAACTGAAGTAATTACTGCTAGAAATAAAACAAAAAGGTTATTGGCCTAGTACGTGCGGTGGCGTTAATAACGTTTGGTGGCGTTTTTTGCATATTATATTATCAGGAGGTTGTCTTTTATGTGCTCAGCCACTAGATTTAAAGGTGTTTTACCCAATAAGAACACTGCAGCACCACACACAACCAGGAGGTCCCTGATCGTTGGGGAAAGGCAGAAAGAAGATGCACCATAAGCTTTTTCATATTTCTTTTGTCATTTTAAACATGAAACTACCAAAGCACAAGCCAAGTAGTAGAACTAAATGTTGAAAAGAAATTAAAAGCTAAATAAAATAAACCAGGTCACTTAATAAAGCTGCATTTCCTGTATGCTTTGTATTTATATTCACATGATAATATTTTCAGAATTAATAATAACATATCTGTTAAAGATTTCATTTATCTTCTGCACCAAGGGCATAAGTAGGGAGAACAAGCAGAGTGAGTTTTGTGTAATATCAGACTTTATTATTGAACTAAGCAGGATTTAGACAGGATCAGAAAGGAAGGTGCATCTTCTTTCTGCCTTTCCCCAACGATCGGGGACCTCCTAGTTGTGTCTGGTGCTGCAGTGTTCTTATTGGGTAAAACACCTTTAAATCTAGTGGCTGAGCACATAAAAGACAACCTCCTGATAATATAATATGCAAAAAACGCCACCAAACGTTATTAACGCCACCGCACGTATTTTACGCGAGCGCGCGTTTTTTACGTCACCGCGCGTTCTGGCTGGAAACGCGCGGTGACTAAAAAACGCGCGCTCGCGTAAAATACGGGTTGGAACTGCACGTTATTGTAAGGGCGAGTATTTGCCTAATCGGCTTGCCATAAGTTCCACTGCCGTATTCATGCGCATGTTTCGATAGATACAGACAGGAGAGGCAAAGTAGAAGCTCGCGCATGAACATGTCCAACCAACAACTCAGATGGATTGTTCACTCTGAATGTTGTTTAAAAAATAGCAAACCTGGTTTCATTTCTTAGTTATGTCCTGGATTTTGTAGTGTTTGCGGACGCTACGTCGCTACTTGATCAAAAAAATAACGTCACTACAGGGAAGTTACTTGATTCATAAAGCAGCGACGCTACGGTCAAGCTACTGGAAAATGTAGTTTAACTAATAGCTTCGCTACATGTAGCGGCGCTACTGCCCATCACTGATGGAACTTGATTGTTAAGGGCTTTATATGTGAGAAGGAGAATTTTTAATTATATTATTGATTTAACAGGAAGCCAATAAAGGAAAGATAAAATTGGAGAAATATTATCTCTTTTTAATTTTCATCAGAACACTTGTTGCAGTGTTTTGGATCAGCTAAAGGCGTTGAACTGCATAAATAGACATACATTTCAGTAAGTTGATAATTTTATGGTAGAAATCTTTTTTTTTTAACTTTTCTTATGCAGCAATAGTTCTCCAAGAAACTTAAAGGAACTCAGAGAAACTTTATGTTGGGTCTACATGAGCTGAAATGCATGACTAACAGTTGTCCTGTCAATGGATTCTCCCACCTGAGCTGTGGCAATCTGCACCTCCTCCAGAGTAACCATTGTCTGTTAAACATCTCCACAACTGACCTATCGGTTGTGTGCCTTGTTGTTCATGAAGTTGTTTGTTCAGTAATGTTCTCTTACAAACCCGAGAGGTTTTGTTAGAGATCAAGCGGACTCTACCATTTGAGTGATGTCAGAAGGCAGTGAGTTGGATTGAATGGGTATCAGAGGAAAGGAGGCCTGATACAAATGCAAGCCACACTTTTTGGATTTCTATTTGTAAAAAATTTAAAAACCTCCGTTCTTTTGGTTCCCTTTGTTTAGTGTGTTATTCTGTCACATAAAATCCTAATAAAATACATAGATGTTTATACTTGTAACCTCATAAAATGCGTAGCATTTCATGCATACAAAGACACGCCAGGAGCTAACAAGGTGTATTAAGAGCCTGTAACTAATCAATGCCATCAGTCTCTATCTTCAGCTTCATTACTCTGGTTAAAGTGTAGTTATTTTCTTTGGATGCCCTCAGATGCTACATTGTTGTCCTTTGGGAAACTCCCAAACAGAGCGTAAACAAACTGCTTCAGTTAATGCATTGTCGAGATGACTACCTGAAGAGAGGGAAGATGTGACTTCTCATCCGCCCACCGATGATACTGCAGTGCAATGTGCTTGTCACTGCACGGGCTGAGCTCATGTTTTGTCTTCATTCATTTCCGTGTGTTGACATCTCCTGAGAACACACATTTTTGATCTCCCGTCTTTTCACCCTTTTTTCACTCTTATCACTTAGCTGAGTTTGTTGATTCTGCCACGACATTGACACAAAGCAGATTTTGGCAGTAAACTTTTACCCACTATTCTGTTTCTCAGCATAAAAAAAACAACTTTCAATAGAAATAAAATCTTGGAAATCAACAATGAGACACAGAACTGTAATACCTGGAGAGTATTTTGAGACCCGATAATTCAACTGATACAGTGTGTTGTTTAAACAAATGTTTAAAAGAGTTTGTTGATAATAAACTGGTGTTGCTAGAACAGGAACTGACAGGAGCTCGTACGAGAAACGGCGTGGGGAGAAGAGCAGGGTTAGTGGCTGAGAACAACTCAGTGGTGGTGACAATGCACTGAATGAAAACATCTAACCTTCTCAGATGGTGAGAGGTTGCACTGGCTCTCAGAGGTGTCAAGTAACTAAGTAAGAATACTTTTTTACCTTACTTAAATAGAAATTATGGTTATTTGTACTTTAGTGGAGTAATTATTTTTAGTCTACTTTTTACTACTTATATTGCCAAGCAATTATCTGTGCTTTCTACTCCTTACATTTTGAAAATAGTTGCATTACTTCCATTTTATTTCAGCTTGTTTTCATTCTGCCTTGTCAATAAAAAACAATAAACTATTCAGATAAATAGCGCTAAACGTGTGATTTTGATTGTGGTTGGAGACAGTAGTGCACCAAATTGTTTGCCAAATGCCCCAACAAAAACCTAAGAAGAACAAAACGTAGAAGAAGAACATTGCATTTTAAGAACTTTTTGCACCAATACTTATAAGCAACCAGACATCAGATTTTCGGCACCATGAAACCCATGTTGATGCTCAGTATTGCACCTAAATGGACCTTTAATTTATTTGCATTGTACTAAATGGTTCGTTTTTAATGGACATATATGTGGGTGAAACAGCCAATTCAAATTTCCAATTTGTGTCAATATTAACATTATACTATACAATTATTGTTATGGGGGGATTACGTCTACTTTAATGCTTCAAGTAGTTTTATATCCGGTACTTTTATACTTTTACATAATGTGTAAAAGATTTGAGTTGATACTTCTACTTCTGCAGAAGTATTTTTAAACCTTGTTATGAAATTTGGCACCCGATGCTGCCTCTGAGGCTGGCTTTATCTCAAACTCTCCTGGATGTTATGCAAACAAGACACTCTACACCCCACCCGCAATGGAGTGTTGTTTTATTATGTAGTGATATAATTTTATTTTAATTTTCATCTCTAGTTGACAGTTTTTTTTTGAAGATGGGGGTATGCTATTGATAAATGCGTTATGGTTAAAAACTACACAGAGATGCAGATATACGTACTTATAAATACAACTACATGAGGACAGACATTCCAACTGAGCTGTTTCATATTTTCATGTAAAAAAAATTGCAAAATTCAACTTCGGAGGTTCTTTATTAAGGGTATCTCCTTTGGGAGAAATTAGTCTTGCACAGGGTATAGCTGCTGTACAAGCACAGTCAACATGTTAGGATTGCTAAAGTGCTAAAAATAATATTCGCATGAAATACAAAAAAAGTTTTAATGTAGTATTGGGCGAACTGCCAGAATTGCCAGTGCAGAGGTGCTTAGTCTGTGGAAGGTCGACGTGGCAAAGTGACAAAGGCAGTAGGAATTTGAACTTGTAGATTGCGTAAACTGTACATAGAATGTAATGGCATGGTTTCCACATCAGGGGGAAATGGTGAAAATTAAATGAAGTGGATGATTTCAAGATCTTCAAGAATTAAAAAAGCAATTAGGAAAAGACAAGAAAAAATTAGAAGCTGGCAAGAAGAGAGTGTGACAAGAGCCAAAGCTAGCAAAAGGACAAAAACAAACCCAAGCCAGAGTAAATGGGATCAAGAAGAACAAATTATGGGAGAAGAGCGGGAAGGAGTGGTTGAATTCCAGCAAGACGGTGGACACATTCATCAGAAAAAGTGGACAAAGCAATTGTGGAAGAAATAGGAATAAATAAAATGGCAAGAGACATAGTAACAGAAGAGTGCTAATACATGCAGTCAGCAACAGGAGAAAATAATCAAAATAAAAACTGTCACTGGGGGAAGGATTGAAGCATATATTCCAGGCTCATTAGCAAGGCATGGAGTCATTTCGGGAGTACCACTGGATATGAGCATGTAGGAAGAGAGAGTACATTCCTAAACCCCTCAGGTGCAATGTGTGTCAAAGAATGGGACACATTGTAAAGGAATGTAAAGAAAAAATAAGATATACAAGATGTGGAGATCCACATGGCGATAAAGATGCCAAAATCAAATGCAACTGTGGATGAGAGGTCAGTGCAGTGTCTGGTTGATGCCCAATACAGCGGGAAGCCAGAGAAGCTCAAAGCATCAAAATAATAGAGAGAATATGTTCAAGCACTGAAGAGGGTGAGAAAGTAAACCCAAAATAAAGAAAGTCTATAGAAGAAGGTCTAAAAGATACAACTCAGAACGCAAAGAACTTCCAGACCTTCCAGTTGCCGCCAACAAATGCCCATACATGTACACATAAATGTCAAATGAAAATACAATGATGGTAATTAAAGAAAACGTTGTAGCATTTATGTATGATAAAGTAAACGTTACATTACAAATGAAGAAGACAAGTAATAAAGGCAATAGTGACAGCAGCAGGGAGGTTCTGGCACATGAAAGAAATCCAAGCAGGTCAAATCCAAAACTGATACAACAAAAAAAGTCCAAGAAAAGGATCAAAGCGTTACTAATGGTTCTACATATTATTCGGTGGAATGCCAGAGGTTTAATAGCCAAGTGACACAAACTAAGACAATACAGTTGTGAACTAGAAATAGTACCAGATATAATATATGTGTGGAAATATGACTAAAACCTTAGTTCGATTTCAGCACAGAAAGACAGGTCAGAAGTAATGGTGGTGGAGGAGGATGTACCACTTTCATTAAAGATGGACTGGCCTACAGAAAAATAGCACAAAACCCAAAGAACTTACATGAAATAATATAGAAATATTTAATTTAAAGAAATTAGGATATATTTATATAATAAACTTTTTAAATCCATGTAACAATCTTGATAGTGAAATGTTCAAGGAAATAGCAGGGAAACCACTTAGTAGAGAAATATGATGTGGATATTTTAAGGCTCATGGCCTTTGGGGCATCAGGCAGACCGACATTAATGACAATATAACAGAAGAATTGATGGATGAAAGATCATTAGTTGGCCTTAGCAAAGGACAGGGTGCAAGATTTAGTATAAATAAAGATACTGTTTCATGTCTTGAAATGGGAAGTTAGATGGGACTCTACACCAGGGAGCGATCATTTTCCGGTGAGTACAACAATATAACAATATATTTGGACAAGAGAGATCTATGGAGAGAAATTTCTTCCAATATTATTGCAAATCCATTTTTCAAAAATGGCAATTTGAAAACACGTTTCAAAAATGGAACTTTTAAAGCAAACAAAAAGGTTTTAAAGTTAATTACAATATGTATATTAAAGTTAGACCAACAGTTTTGCACTTAGGTTTTTTTTTCAGATTTTGCTTGTTAAAATTGTTTCTCAGATTTTATTTTTTCAAAATGAATTTTTCTAATGTTTTTTCTTTGCAGAACGAGTTTTACAAATTGCAATCTTTTCAAATTGTGTTTTACCAATTACATTCTCTACACTTCAGGGGGCTGGGCTTCCTCTGTACTGTGGAATTAGGACACAAATCCATTGGTCTGTGTGTGGCAAGTGTAAGCGTTTTTATTGGTCAGCAAAACTTGGATGCAAAGTTAAGACGTGCTTCTTATGATCTGTGCTCGCCTGACGCCTGCATAAACAACACAGGATGATGAAGGGAAGAGAAACAGTCCAATAAATTAAGAGTAACAGATAAAGTTAAAAATACTCTTGGAGAGATTTAGGATTAATATTGAATATCTCATGAATTATTCTGATAACGTGCTGTGAGAGATAGAGACGCAAAGTGCTTGAAAAATAGGCCGTACAAAACAAGTTAGACCCTGTTCCAAAGGTTCGCTTATGTCAAAATCTCTAGGATTGGTGGGATTGACCCACATGAGTATAACTGAACAAAGGATTTACAGGACCTGCTGCTGCCCACTGCCATTCTCAGAAGCTGAGCTTGATTTCTACCTCGTCAATGGAGTTAGTTTTCAAACCAGCGAAGAATTCAGAAATGTTAAGTCTTCAAGGGTTCTCCAGGTTTTCAGGATCTCCAGATTTTTTGTCTTCAAGAGAAAAATGTCATCATCTCAGAGATATGTAAACAGCACACTTTAACCTCACAGTGCTCGTCCTCTGCTCCGGTGTCTCCCAGAAAAATTAGTTTGAAACTGTTTTAAACCTGGCTTCCATTCTGCATTTATGTTGGAAATATTTAGGGGCTTATCGGTGAACCTATATATAAAGCATGGGTTTTCTCAATCCATTTGTCTAGCTCTCCCTCACCATACATAGGTGAACTCAGTTTATAGTGTGTTTTATGTAATTATTGTAACTTTCATCTGAATTCAAGACAGTTTTATTCCTGCTGTGACCACTGATAAAAGCGAAACCAACCAAATCCTATCTTACCTGGTTCAGTTTGAACAAAAACACTAAGTTATTTTTGTCTGTGCTAATTAAAAATCTAGCTCAGCTTCTGCGAATGGTGCTCAGTTATGCTGATGTGTATCAACGTAACCGTCACTAGAGATTTTGAGATAAGAGAACCTTTGGAACAGGGTCTAACTCGTTTTGTACTACCTATTTTTCAAGCACTTTGTGTCTCTATCTCTCGCAGCACGTTATCAGAAACAGCAATGTAAACAAAAGCCGCTGCCCCGGAAAATGACGATTGCATCTCACTGATTATTTTAGTAAGTACAGTAGGCTACACAAGAAGACACGGACAGACTCCAACTTCAACTTTCTGAATAAAAAAAGATGAATTATCTCTCTGTCTCTTCTCACTCAAAGAACAAATGACAGATTGTTTCTTATTTATTTTTGTAGAATTCATGAGACTGTTTAATATTAATCCTAAATCTCTCCAATAGTATTTTAACTTAATATATCTGTGTCTCCACAGAGATACATATTAATGAGTTGGTGCTTTAACAGAGCTAACAGGCAGAAATGTAGAATCAACTGTGAGAAGAAAGGTTACATGATAACGCTGGAAGAAACCACAGAAGAATGTAACAATCAGGCAACAGAACATATTTACTGCCACAAACTCTAGCACACCATAAACAAGGTAAAAGGTAAAAAAAAAGGAGTCCTTGGTGGAATGATGAATGTAAAAGAGTGGGCAAGGAACGTAACAAGGCACTTAAAACATTAATAACAAAATATATCAGAATTGAAAACCTTCTAGACTATAAAAGGAAAAAAGAAGTGGAAAAGGGCAAGCTAATCAATGAAAACCCCCTCAAAACAAAAACATGGAGATAATGTTGTTCCTCAAAAGGCTCAGAAATAAAACTTCAACATTTTTGGTCACTGAGGACTGGGATATACTAGTGCTAGCTCGACATCAGGAGATATTAAATCTTTGTTTAATATTACTATTAAACAAAGATAAAGTAGATCTGCTAGGTAAGGCTTTTGCTGCAGTTTACAGTGGTAAATGTCTTGCAAATATGCACAGTCAGCAGAAGGTTCAGAAACTCAAAGAACATAAAATCATGGGGGAAAGTGAAAAAGTTATATGTCAACACTAGTTATGGATATTACCACGAAAGAACTTAAAACTATACTGAAAGGAACAGGAAACTCAGCTCCAGGGGATGATCAACTATGCTATGTTTCAACAGTTTCCAGAAGCAAGATTAAATGTAACATTAAAACCGTTTAATCAAATATGGAAAAATGGTTAAAGTCATAATAGTTGTAAAAGTGGGAGAAATATTGCCATTTAATACACCAGGGAAGGTCCTACTAACCCTGTGAAGGCCAAAACCATGGCCACACCTCAAAGTTGGTAACTATTATGCACCTTCATTTATTTACAGACCTTAATTTGTAATACGATTATTGACTGGTTTAAATGCAATTGTTCTATTTTTAAACACTCAAATTTAGTTCACTTATGTATTTTTACCCACTCAAATCCAGTGGTTTGTGACCATTATTAAATCTTGTTTCTTTTACCAGTCTTACCCTCCATGATGCCTGCGAGTTTGCCCTGACAGAGGTGGCAGGCAGAGCTCAGAGTGCCTAAAGGAGGGCTAAATGGACTGCACCACCAGATCCTGCTGGAGAGGGGGGATTTATATTTACTTATGTGAAGTTTGCTGTGTGATCAGATCCTTCATATGATGGATGACGTGCATCAACTAGCTACACAAATCAATTTCAATAACAACGCAACAGTAATTTACACTTCTTTGACTGCATTGAACTTATGAAAAGCTCCTGTTATGTACCGTCACTCGACCTCAAGAAAGGGTATTATTTTCATTAATATTATCCTCATTAGCTTATACAGCTAATGATTGTAGTGACATGGAGCTAAACCAGGGACAGCAGGTAGATGATGAGGTGGCCCATAAAAGAGCCTTCAATTTAGCCCCGCCTCCGACGGCAAAACGGTGCCAGCTTGAAGTGACATCGTAGCTGAAGGAACTCTGCAGTGACAATGAAAACGTCTGTAATTGCAAAAAACTGCAGCATAAAATGAGAATATCATCATGTTTTTACTTTCTAACAATGTGTTTCTTTTCAATCTCTAATTTTTCAATGCCAAATCTCTATTTCGATGTCATTGCAAGTGATTTTTCAATGTTTCATTTTACAATGTTTCATTTTACAAAGCCACATTTCTTTTCAATATCACTGCAAACTGTCACTGTTTTAGCTCCATAAAAAAACTTGCTGTTTTTCTTTGTTTGAGCAAAGGCTTGCATACATTTGGTTCTTTTTTTCAGATTTTGCAGCCCAACATCTTTCACAGTAGGAAATTGCATGAAGTGTGATTCGGCCTAAATGGTTAAATTCATTCTTTGCAACTTAAAATTAAACTAGACAAGTAGTGGAGATTACATTCTGAGACGTTGTAAAACAATATTAAAAGCAAAGTAGAAGAAATGGTTGGGAAATAAAAAGCTTTTTCATATATACAGTAGCATTTACATTGTACAGGTAAAGTGTTCGTGAAAGCCTCACACATCAGCGTCAGAGACCGACTTGTCTTTGCTCCGAATAGTGACCATTGAGTTTGTGTAGGTGTAAGAGCGGGACACCTCCTCCTGGAAGGCGTTCTCCAGCACCTTCAGGATGGATTTGCGGACTTTATCCTTGAAGTCCTGACCCATGAACACGTACAGCAGTGGGTTCAGGCAGCTGTTGAGAAAGGCCAGGCTCGTGGCGATCGGGCTTCCGATTATGAGGATGTGGCTCATCGTCACGCTTGAGTGATTTCTCATGTGGTTCACCATCTCAATCAGACCCAGAATGTGATAGGGAGCCCAGCACAGGAAAAACGTGACGATGATGGCAGCAATTATCTTGAAAGGACGACTTGACTGGCTGGCCAGCGTGCGGTTTCGTCTGAGGTGGTGGATTATGATGGCGTAGCAGGAGACGATGATGGTGAAGGGGATGACGAAGCCTAGGAGAAAGCGTGTAATGGTCATGGCCTTGTGGCGGAAAAGTTGCAGCGCAGCCATGGATTGACTTTCACTGTCGTCAGACAGAGCAAAGTTGTTGAAGCAGTTGATGATCTTCTCATCCTCGTACGACGGCCCCGTGTCCCTGAAGACAAAGTATGGAGTGCTGAGGATTAAAGCCAACGCCCAAACGCACAGACTGATGCAGGAGGCTTTCCGTGTGTTCCTGTGGTTCTGAGCCCAGACGGGCCACACAACAGACACGCATCTGTCCACGCTGATCACCACCAGAATGTAGACGCTGGCAAACAGGTTCAGGAAGCTGATGGTGGTGTTCAGCTTGCACATGAACTTGCCAAACGGCCAGTGGAAGTCCATGGCTGTGTACGTCACGCTCAGAGGCAGGAATGCCGTGAAGAGGAAGTCAGCCATGGCCAGGTTAAGGAACCAAACTGTGTTGACCGTTTTCTTCATCTTGAAGCCGGTCACCCAGATAACCACTCCATTCCCGAGCACGCCCAGCACGAAGGCCAGAGAGTAGACGATGAGGGACATGATGTTGAGGGACTGCCTCAGCTTAGTGGGCTCATCTTTGTAGCTATGATCATCCCTATATTCGTAATCGCCGTACAAGGAGTCATTGTTGGTTATATCTGTGTCATTGCTGTAATAGTAAGAAGCAGTTATTATATCCATCATTGTTGAAGAACCTGCAAGAAATGACAAGATGTTAGGTATTGGTCTTAAGAAATTAAGGAAAAAACAACAGAACGATTTAAAGGAACAAACTAAAAAGCCTCTAACTTTCATGCCTCTGGCAGATTCAGATTCAAAGAATTTTTTAACAGGAAGGGCACTGGGCATGAAGTGCTTTCTTTAGATTTAAAGAGACCGCACCAAAACGAGTTGACGATTTAATTGTGAAAAGCAAGACATCAAAAAGCATAATACTGGATATCGCCTTTAAACAAGACATGTCTGACAAAATGACCAAAGCAACAAAATATCAGAGAGCAACACATCAAACCACTTTAAAGAACTTCCAGAACCAGTGAGGTACACAATCCCTTTTGTGTATCTTATGCAATCAGTAATATGATAAATACTATTAATAAACTCATAAAAAGTACAACATTTAATGCAACTGAAGTTTATCTTTAATATTAATGGCTTGATATTATTTTTGCAATGAGGTTCATAGCTAAGTAAAAGCAGAATACAGGTATGAGTCGGGTTAAAAGCCATTTATTTTGTTGTTAATATTTTATAGTTAAGAAGTGTGGCAATGTCGAAACATTCTAGTTGTTAGAAACCATTGTTATAAGTTATAAATAAACCCATATATGTTACAAATTTTAAAAGGGGTTCTGGGTAATCTTCAGAATGACAGCTTTAATGCATTAAAACAGAAAATGATAAAAGTTACATTTTTGACCCATTCTGTTGGGATGGGGGAAGCCTGAAAATGTTTCTTTCTTGAAAGGGGGGCCTTTTAAAACCACTGCTGTAGCTGATGACATCTGAACTTCCTGAACAAGACATTATGGTCATTGGTTCAAGACATTGAAGCTCAGACGCACTTGGGTTGTGCGTTAGGTCAATGATCATAGGCACACAAATCTACCACTAATCGCCCACAATATCACCAAATGGAAGGTTTTGGAGTTGCCTATCAAATGTCCTGCTTTAAATCTAAATAAGGGCACTCATGCTTTAAAAAAAACCCTAATGTGGCAGAATTATACAAATTCTGCATAGAAGAGTGGACCCGAATTTCTTCAAAAAGATGTGAAACCCTGATCTCTTGACAGCAGTGGCTGCCACCAAGGTTGGCATAACCAGTTATCAGGTTTGGTGAGCGCTAGCTTTTTCACATAGTGTCATGCTGGATTTGATTTGCTTTTCATGTGAAGACCGCACTTTGTAATTACTCTGGTTTTCATGTAAAAGACAAACAACAAAAACCAAGAGAATTAATTATGTGCTGAAATGCAACTACAACAGCAAGCCTAATGAAAGAGGGTATAAGCGCTGGATGTGGGAGCTTTTGAAGCTTTGAATCAGGGCTAACAATGGAACTAATTACGGCCCACTTCTAATGTTCACAAGGGTATTTTTTTAATCAATTCAATGATTAATGAGCATGCTAAGGGAAAGGAGGAGCCAGGATGGCCAACCAGGGGGGGATATATCATCATCCTCACCACCTGATATGATCACCTGAGAGAAAATAATATTGTTATTAAGGAGTAAACCATAATAGGCTACAACCATACCCAAGAACGAGTCTATCAGTAAATGCAGCTATTTTCAATATTACAATGAAAAAAACCCCATTAAAGTTAATGTATTATATTACTCAGAAGTTATGTTCTTCTGACTTTCTAACTCCCAGCTCATCTAGTTTTAAAGTGCATGGAACATTTTGACTCCCCCAGCTGGAGGCTGGCAGTCGCTCTGTGCAAATTCTCAGTTATCCGGGTCATCGCAACCGCAAACAGGCTTAAAATCGGAGGCAACCGGGCTCTCGTTCAGTCCGTTCAGTTCCCTGTGAGCGCATATCTAGACCAGAAATGAAAACATTCGTGAAACTTTCCTCCCCGCGTCACTGGAAAATGAAAAGGGTCTAAAACGCGTTCAGCATGAGCGCACGGAACAAAACAGCAGTCACTCCGTTGTTGCGTTCAAATCTGGCATCAAAGCGGATGTAAAAGGGAAGCGAGCCTCTCCGCCGCAGCCGCACTGCAACCAAACCTCCTGAGGAGTACGGCTCTGCAGGCTTGATAAGCGCTCAGTTAATTTCTGACGAGCACTGAAAACTCAATCTGCAAAATAATCTCTTTTTTTGTCAATAAAAATAAGTGCTCTGACACAGTAGCCTACATCTAATTCCCCGATCCTTTAAATGAGATCACTGATTTTAATTGCTCTCCCCCTTTTTAATCTAAAACGATCCAAAAAAAGCAAAAAAAAAAACAAAACAAAAAAAACAAAACACGAGTTTTAAGCTTCCTACCTTGTCTTCTCCAGATCAGTCAGATGTGTTCAGCTTCCCAGACAGCTCTGACTGGCTGCTTAAGGGGAAACGTGGAGCTCAGGTCTCTGACACCCCTAAAGCGTTTGACATCACATCGGGGCGGGATGTCTCGGAGCAGGCAGCCTCACCATCTGGTGAGCAGAGAAACTCTGTGCGCTCTGAGTGCTTACGCTTCGCAAAAGTGCATTCCTACAGACATCTGTGAAGTCTGTTTTTTTAAAAGAAGCCCACATCACAGAGAGACCCCAATCAATTAAGCGTTTTTCAGGTTTAATCACAGTCCTTTATACTGTATGAAGTGGAAGGAAAAAGAGACCAAGTTTGTTTTATTATTTATTTTTACAAATGAAAATCTAGTAAAACACAAAAACTGCAGCGTTCATTTGTGTCCATCATCCCCCCTGAGTCAATGTTTTGTTTAATCACCCACTACTGCAGTTAAAGTTGCATCTCAATTACTAAAATTCCACCCAAATGTTTATTTACCATCAAGATTCAGTTCAAAAAGTCAAACTCGTTTATCATATAAATATATGTAAAATAGGCCTATTTGAGGTGTGTATTATTTTCTCTTCTTTACACTTTACAATTATGGCTGTAATGGAACAGAAAATCCAGTTTCTCAGAAAATTACCAATCATACAAATAAAAAACACTTATAATATGGACTTTCATGTGTTGCCTTATACAGTCACAATGAAGCCTTGACAGCCACAAAACATTATTAACAGAAGCTGGCTATTCACAGCTAGCTGAATCCTTTATGGAAAACTGAGTGGAAGGAAAAACTGTGGTTGAAAAAGGAGCACGAGCAGCAAAAGGTGCACAGGCAGCACTATACATAATGTCTGACCATCCCAATTTTCTCAAGGCTGATAGTCACAGCCATGAGAGAATTGTGATATGAAGCTTTTTCAAGAATGTGTAGGAGATTTATAAATTGTAGCTCGAGTCTGTGCTTTTAGATGTATCAGAAACATTGGCTACAACTGTGCTTGTGTTAAGATACTCCTGCAAGAGAAGTGTTATACCTAAACTAAGTAGAAAAGAAGTTGTGCCCAGCAGAGCAAAGTATGCATTTCGCAATAGCAAGTGGCTCAATTGCCAGAGTGAAAAGAAGGGGGCCCAAAGGACAGCCTTGTCTGGTAACGCTGGGCAGTTTAAAATACTTTGAATAGTGACCATTAGTCAACACAGAGGCAAGAGGGCTGGCATACAACAACTTAATCCAGGAACAAAAAATCGGGCCTAAACCAAACTTTTCTAAGGCAAAAAACAAATAATCCCACTCAGTCCTATCAAACGCCCTTTCACCATCCGGTGGTTGGCAGAATAAATGATGTTGAATAGCCAGATATTGTAAAAGGAGTGGTGTTGTTCGATAAATCCAGTTTGGTTTGGTGAAATTGCTGATGGAAGAATGCCCTCTATTCTGCATGTTAGTACCTTGGCCAGGACTTTCACACCCGTATTCGGCAAAGAAGTAGGCCTATAAGAAGCAGAGTCCAATGGATCCGTGTCCTTTTTTTAACAGTAAGGAGATACAGGAGATAACCCGCGAGGCCCACAGAGAACAGCTGGATTTATACTGAGATCAAATTACACACAAGTGGACTCTACTAACTGGGTGACGTCGGAAAGCATAAAGGTGCATTGATACAAATACAAGCCCCACTCTTTGGATTTCTGTTTGTAAAAAAAAAAAGTAAATCCCTTTGTTCTTTTGGTTCCCTGTGTTCAGCATGTCATTCTGTCACATAAAATCCTAATAAAGTAAATAGATGTTTGCATATAAAGACATGCTAGGAGCTATCAAATTGTATTAAGAGCATTTAACTCTTCAATCTCATCAGTCTCTATGACTCAACTGCTTTATTACTCTGATTAAAGTGTAGTTCTTTTTTTTTTTGGATGCCCTCAGAGGCTTCATGGTTGTCCTTTGGGAAAACTCCCAAACAGAGCGTAAACAAACTGCTTCAGTTAATGCATAAATTGAGGGTTGTTGAGATGACTACCTGAGAGAGAGTGAAGATGAGACTTCTCATCCACCCACCGATGACACTGCAGTGCAATGTGTTTGTCACTGCGCGGGCTGAACTCATGTTTTGCTGCTGGATAAGTGTTCAGTAATTGCACACCTACTGAGGACACACATTTTTTGATGTCCCGTCTTTTCACCCTGGACGTCATCGTTTAGCTGAGTTTGCTGAATCTGACTTGGGCACGACGCAGATGTTGAGTGTAAACTTATGTGGTCCACTATTGCATAAAAAAAACCAAAAAACAAAAAAAAACGAAACAAAAAACAACAATGTTCAATAGAAATTAAATCTTGGCGATCACAACAATAAGACAGAAAAATTTCAAACTCTATTATGTGACTTGTAAGGGTTCATGAAAACTTAGAACAAAGATTTTGCACATTTTATAGACGTTGAATGCTTAACATACAGGGCTGTACATTATTAGACTTCACAAACCTTGGTTTTAACATCTGGGCCCTTATGAAAACTTAACAGTGAAGCAGAGCATGTGACCTGTTAAAACAGCAAAGAGAAATAATGTTCCTTGAAGACTACCAAGTTAAATATGAATTCCATTCCATGGACTGGGTATTTCTGGCTGCTTTATCATTCCTAAAATCATTACAGAAACAAGCCAAAAACAAAGAGGTATTCATTCCCTGTAGCAAATCTAAGCAGTAATTATTCAAAGTAGCAATTATATTTTTTACACCAGTCAGACAAATTCCTGCACTTCTATCCGGTATTACAATATTTGATTGCATTAAAGAAAAACACCAGTGATGCACTGTAACAACCACAGGATGAACACAGGCTAGTGGGAGAAGAAAACTCTAAAAAGCTCCAGGATGTCTTAAGAGTGAAGCCCAGCCTTTCAGGGAACAAATTCTTCATATGAGTCTGACCTCGTACTCAAATTTCCTCCCACATGGTCGCTGTTTTAATCTTGGTTTTGCCTCCCTAACACCCTCACATGTATTGCATGGTTATGTGCAGATGACATTTACAAGAAAGTAAAGTGGAAAAAGCATTAATATAAGCATGGGTGGGTCAATTATTTACTGATTTGAGTAATCTGACCTTTCTAACCTAAGATACTGCAGATAAAATATTTGCATTTGTGACTATTTATGTACACACCAGATCCCTGCCCACAGCGCCCTTCACATTTATGGCAACCGTGGTAAATATCAATATTAAAATCTGAAAATATTTGATGAGCGCCAATGGGAAACTTGGGATTTTTAGGGTTTGCCAGTCGGTTCTGTATCTTTGGTGACGAGATCCAAGTCTTTGAGATTAGAAGGCTTTCTTGCCATTGGCCAAATTTTTAAACACCCTGTACAGATTCTCTATCAGCTTCAAGTCGGGACTCTGGCTCTGCCTCTCCAAAAGGTAGCTATTGCTTCAAATCAGAAGGAACATGTTAAAGATGACTTACTTAATAATTTTGGTCATAACTTTGTCTCTGAACCTTCACCACATCTTCGCTCATGACAGAAACAGTGTTTGACTCATTCCTGTTTCTCCTAAAATCCTAAAACATTTATCCTGTTTTGTTCACAATCAGAATTGGTCCTGACAAGTGCTTCTTTCCCCCACTGATTAAATGTACTCAAATTAAACATTGAATTTATCAGAAATTTTTCTGTGCTAGCTTATCCTGATTGAAAGAAAATATTCATGCATTGTAAGGCTTCGTCAACCATTATTATTATTATTATTATTATCCTCACCCATATCAGTGCTGCCAATATAACTGTGATGTAGCAATCCACAAAACTAAATTTTATTTGCCTAATCAATGTGAATCATACACAATATTCGATCCTTTAGCAGACGTTTTGTCCAATGTGACTTATACCCCGTTTACACTACCCCTTTTTAACCGTGCCAATACCAGTCCGAGCTCGGTAACCGAGATAACTATCGAGTGTAAATGAAACGCAAACTGAACTGAACCGAGCCAGACACAACCGGACCGCGCTAAATGCAGACCAGTTCCATGTGTGAGCTCGGCCCGGTTTTTCCCTGGCCCGGTTCCCCAAAAATTAAAGAGCGCATGAGCAGACCGCGTCATCTCCTTACAGCCAGCTGACATTTCAGACATTAATAATAATACTAGCTTGCCTACCGTGACACACGATTTCCAGTGATGATTCTGCTTAGCAGTGTGATGAACCTCAACGTCTGTCGTTGTTTCCTGCGTCTGTAAATCCTTATTAGACGTTTGTTTGTCTTATCCACGTCCCAAAAGCCGACTCTGTCAAGTAAAATCACCAAAAGGTGCCGTCTTCGCCTGACTCTCCCAAACAACGAAATATAACCAAACATAACTTCCTGAATGTTACAGGCGCCACCATTTTTATTTGCTTGATTTCCTCCTTCAATCCTAGAGAGCAGTAGTACCGTAGATCGTCACTAGGAGGCGAGGAAACCAAGGAACCGAGGTAGCGTGATGTGTAAAGCCGGGCATACACTGTACGAGTTTTTCAGTCGTGGTACTTATATACATCTGAAACTGTGCGATGGAACCGCGGGGTTTAAAAGTTCACCGCTCACGATCTGTGCGGCGCGACGCTCGGACGCGACCGGAGTGCTCACACTGTACGTCGTGCCCCCTCTGGAAGAGGGGGGAGAGTTGGGTACCAGGGCCTCGACCGCCGCACCACGCCGAGGAAGCCGAGGGAGAAAGACGAGACGAGATTTTCACCGACCGTCCGATTCCTGATCGGGAGGTAGTCGTGAGAAGCCAGTAGCCCCTCCTCCCCCCCTCTACGATCAAGCTGAAATTCGGCCCGATTCAAAAAATGCTCGCACGACTGAAGAATCGGCCCGAAAAGGGGAAAAACACGTACATTGTACCCCCGGCTTAAACGGTCATCAGAACCAAGCTCGGCTTGGTTAACTGATCCAAGCTCGGACCGAGCTCGACGTGGATCGGTTTAACAAGGGTAGTGTAAATGGGGCTATAGAAACGAGGAACAACATTTATGCTTTGTTACAGAGAGGAGGAAACCGATGCCCCATTTGGTGTCAAATCTATTTAAATAACAAGAGATGGAGTTGATGCCAAAGTATTTAAGACATTGCAGATAAGGCTGATTAGTTTCACAAAATCTAATTCTAATCTAAAAGGTGATTTCTGCAATGAAAGCTGCTCACAGCACTGAGCATTCAGCCCGAAGTTTCTAAAAGTGATCAGTGTGAGAGTGTGAGTCGCTGCTTGCAGCCTAACCCCACAACTGGGTCCCGTGGTTATTTACATATACTTCACACAGGAACTGGGGCCTGCCAGCAAACCAGATGTGAGGGGGTGGAAGAAAGGTGGGGGCAGTACGGACGGGATAGGGAATGAATGAGAGACACTCTGCATGTCTATTTACATGCTCTCAGTCCCTGCATGCGCTCAGACCAACACCCTTTCGGACTGTGTAGGTGGATTTATTTCTCTGCTATCTGGTTGCTCAAACCTTCAGGAGTCGGGGAAAAGAAAGCTTCCTTTGGGATTTATTTTTGCACCAGTAATCAAAGCAATGTTTTAAAACCACAGGAAACTGTTCTTCATCCCAGATTTCAGCTCCATTTGTGACACAGACTTCCGTTCATGTTTTTGCTTATGGTCTCAAATACATTCACCGCTCTTCCTTTCTGCAAAAACACGCCCTTTTCAGATGTTGCAGTGGAGCCGTGCTCCGGACTGCAAAGGGAAACCAGGGTTTTTACATTTGCTCGAGTCTGCAGGGGATATTAATAGTCATCTCAAGGCTATAGTTTGAGGGAAGCCTTCAGAGCCCGAGGCTTGCCAGCGTTCTTGATTTACCAACCAAACGTGCAATTATGTGCGCACCACACAAATACCAATTTGGGTGTGTTGAACAACCAGCAGAGGTTTTACAGGGGGATTTCAGCTTTTGCAGAATGCGATGCATTCAACGGCTGGAGGTTTGGGGGTTTTAATGATTCGAGACAGCAGCTGTGAGGAACCTGAGAGACAAAATGCGACTAAATGTGTATTTTTGTGTCTGAATGTGTTTTGCTGTGTGGGAAACTGAAACAGTAATGACATACCCCTGCTCCTTGCATCACTCAAACACGCCCTGTATTTTGCATTTCAGTTTTGTGCAAACATCTCAATTTTGCAGCTCTACAGAAATCCAACATGTTTATAAATCTACCCCAGGCTCCTCAGGAGCAGGCTGGAAGTAAAGTAGTTTGGTGAAAACTTCTAGTGAAGGAGCAACTGGTGGGAATCTGCTCTAACCTGAACCCCCCCAAGGTTTGTTGATCCTGTTGCGGCGTTCCGACTGGAAATCCAATCCCTCTCTCCCTGCTGTGGGAAAGACAGGAATTTTGTTTTTCTGAGTCAAAACTGGTCTCGACAGCAATCTTTTCTTGTGTGCATGTGTGTGCCTTGAATGCACCACACGCGGGGAAAAAAGTGGAACCTCAATAACCTAAACCACTTCCTTACATACGTCTCTGCTTTTCGACTGCAGCGTCTGGTTGCCCCACAGCAGATATATGAATAATCAGCCTGGACTCTGTGACATGAAACAAGCTTGAAGATACATAACCGCACATATTTACAACAGCTGTGGCCTCTCTGTTCATCCAAGGGTATTTTCAGGTGCAGAGGAATGACATTAGGGAATTGGAAGATGCCAAGCATTGGGCAGTGGATGGCAGAAGGGGTTTTTATTTGATTTTTATGCATACAAAAAGTGTAAAAAAGAAAGAAAATGGAAGATCAATGTTCAGTTTTATGGAGCTTTTATTAATTAATTTTATTAATTAATTTAACGGCTCACGTCATTCCAGCAATCATGTCCCTATTGCTGCTCAGAACCAAAGAGGAATTTGGGCCCCATATGTGAAATTTAAAGCACTGCTGGCTCAGTGAATGTTTGTTTGATGCATATTATTAATGACATTCTCTGTTTAGTTCTCGCCAATAAATGCAAATGATGGTTTCTGGAAGGTTCAGCGACGTCAGGCTTTCTGACTAGGATGTGTTGAGAGTTTACCCACTGCTTTGGTGAAATCTGAAAAAAATAAATACAGTTCAGACAACAGACATGTACACAGAGCAGATTTTAACTTTTCAGAGCGGGAGTTAATGAACCTATATGCATTCCAGGAAACAGTTGTAAATCAGCTGAATTCCCTGAGTGTACAAAACATACCGGGGATACATAAAGCAGTGCAATCACCTGCATTTTTACAGCTGTTTTATTCCAATTACTTGCTTTGTGTTTGCACCAGAATAATCCAGCAGATTGCACTAATTCCACCTAATGCATAGTGGATCCTCTCTAAAAGGTCATATGATTTTATGGCTAACTGAGTTTTGCAGGCTAAATTTTTGAAATAAAGTCTAAAGCTAAGTTTCTTCTTTTTCACTTTTTTTTTTACTCATGAAAATTTCTCTGAAGCTCTGGTACTTGTGTTGCTCACAGCTGCATCTATAAACAGACAAAGCTTAACTTTAACAAGTGTGTGTTACATTCATCCACAGTAAAACGGGATTGTTGCTTCAATTGGGGGTGCAATTTCTGTCGGTTACCATCACACGAGGAACCAAGAAGAGGGTTGAAGAAGAATCCTAATTTAAAGCAACCATGAACAGACTTGGTTGCTAAGTTTAATTAATTTAATGACGCTCCCTCTGTGAGGCTTTAAAATCTTTCTGCCCCCACCGACATAAGAACAGCCGTCCGCATTTCTTCTCATAACACCAGAACCCAGGCCCAGTGATGTGTGGAGCTAAGATGAAGGTACACCAATTCAAACATTGCCCTATTTAAGGTGTAAACGTTGATATTCTCGCACTTTAAAAACTGTATCTGCAGTTGTTTATTTGTAAAAATGTTAACGTTTACAGATAAGCCCAAAAATGCAGTTTGTGAAAAAAAGAAAACCACAGGGGCTTTGTGGGTCCTGTGTAAAAAAATGTCTGAGTGAAATGTTTATCCATCCTAAATAAAAAATAAATATATATATATATATATATATATATATATATATATATATATATATATATATATATATATATATATATATATATATATATATATATATATTGTAATGACAAAATACAAACAAAGAAGTAAACTCACAAGATCTTAAATGGATGATCCCCCGAGATTCTGTAATAAATAAACTTTATCCAGGTATCTATGTGGTCTGGTAATTTGGATTTTATTGTGTTGTGTTTAAGCTTTTCTTCCCCCTGGATTGTAAATGTAATCAAACATGGTAAAAAGGAATGAGTCATAAATCGGAGTGCCTTTCAGTAAGGAGCTGGGAAAGAACCTGTCTCTGCTGGATGGGAATGCGTTATTCTTCAAGCTTGAGTGTATAATCACACGGTCTGGGCAACAAAATACCCTCCCACTTAAATAATTCCCGTCTGGTGCTGATAAACAACTATCCTCATGAGTAACAGAAAATACTACCTGCCACTTCATCTCCGTTCTGAAAGTCTTGAGTCAGTGGTGATTTGGGATATCTCTGCCAGTCACGTGCTGAATTCCTGCAGACGTCATATTTACAGAGTTTGCAGGAGTCAACCAATTGGGAAGGTGCTTCAGGAAAATGTAATAGTTTAGCCTCTTTGTTGTGTGGCGACAGCTCCAGCTTCCAAATTTAAAATAGTTAAATCAAGAGGTTAAAGATCTGTCTAAAGCCAAAGGTTTTAACCATATTGAGACGTGTTCTTTCAGAAAACCAACTATTACCAATCATAATATTAACTGCAATAATTTGATTAAAACAGTCAGAGTTTAACAAATCATCGCCGTCCTATAAATTTTCTGTGTTAAGCTTCAGAACTGCAAATCAGGGGAAAGAAATATGTATAATGATAGATAATGTGTACAGATTAAATGTCAATGTTTTTCTTCAGGGAATGCATTTCTAATTGGGCTATTGGCATGACTTGACATCAGAAACAGTTCAAGTAATTAAATACAAATTAGTCCAGAAATTGTGTGTAGTGAAGGAATGACAAATGGCATTCCTTCACTACATATGAAGCAAAAGAGAGAGCAAAAAGTCAGCGAAATATTAAAGATAATACACTGCTCAAAAAAATTTATATAGGGAACATTAAAATAACACATCCTTGGTCTGAATGAATGAAATATTCTTATTAAATACTTTGTTCTTTACATAGCTGAATGTGCTGACAACAAAATCACACAATAATTATAAACGGAGATCAAATTTATTAACCCATGTGTTACGGCCCGGCTCAAATGGCCACAACAAAAACAGGGAGGACATGGCAAACAGAAACGTTTTTTAGCCCTTCAGAGGCATTTATTAAATTAAGGCATGTCGCGCGGCAGCCCAAGATGTGCTCCCTCCGCCCGTTCTTCTCTCGGCTATCGGTTGGGTCCTGGTCCTCTGCGGTACTCCCTGGAGCTACGGCAACCTCTAGGTCCACTGGTGCTCTGAGCCTCGGACACACCTGGCACTTCAGCGACACCTTGACACCACGTTGACACACCCTCATGGGTGGAACGGCGCTCCTTAAAATCCATCAGCTGGCCACGTAATTAGAAGCACCTCCCACAATCAAGGACGTGCATGACAAACAATTACCGGCCACTTGCTCACAGCGGTGCCGTCACAACATGAAGGTCTGGATCTGGAGCCACACTCCAAATGAAAGTGGAAAAACTCACTACAGTGGGATCCAACTTTGATGTATTGTCCTTAAAACAAGTCAGAATGAGGCTCAGTAACATGTGTGGCCTCCACCTGCCTGTATGACCTCCCTACAACGCCTGGGCATGCTCCTGATGAGGTGATGGATGGTCTCCTGAGGGATCTCCTCCCAGACCTGGACTAACGCATCTCCAGCTCCTGGACGGTCTGTGGTGCAACGTGGCGTTGGTGGATGGAGCGAGAAATGAGTCCCAGATGTGCTCAATTGGATCCAGGTCTGGGGAACGGGCGGGCTGGTCCATAGCATCAATGCTTTCGTGTTTCAGGAACTGCTGACACACTCCAGCCACATGAGGTCTAGCATTGTCTTGCATTAGGAGGAACCCAGGGCCAACCACACCAGCATATGGTCTCACCATGGGTCTGAGGATCTCACCTCGGTACCTAATGACAGTCAGACTCCCTCTGGTGAGCACATGGAGCTAGCCCATCGATTGGATTATTGGAATATTGAATCCTGGAGCCAGCGGCGAAAAGACTCTAAGGCTGTCAGAAAAGTTGGTTTCAGCTTAATCTCATAACAAATTCTGTTTTTCAAATCGGACTCCCCACTATCAAATCCTCCCTGAGTTGTTATGGTGACATCGCACAAATCCCCTGCCCCCCCCCCTCCCCCCCCCCCCCACCTTCCTTGCTGACATCTGTGGAGGAGTCAAGCTGGAGCTGGATAGTGATAGACTTTCCATCAAGGACACTTGCCTGCCGGAGGGACGGCCTTCATGGACATACAGATTTCCACACAACATGCACCCAGACACACATATGCCCACAAATACAGATGACACACGACCAGCACTCAAATGTTTACCTTCTGCATATATGTGTCTCGTCATTGATTGTGCTTTTTGTGCAAATGAGGTTTTTTGTCGGATGCTTCACATTTTGTGTGGAAACACAAATTGTGCAGCATCTGTCTTTTTTTATCTCCCTCCACTCCCCCAGTGTAAATCTTTTTTCAACAGATCTCAAGGGCAGCGCCTGGGGACCCCGTGTAAAGCGGGGTCTGGGGCAGTTTGGGGAACACACCTAACGGCTGCGCTTTTTAGCAGCGGCCGACTGGTTGTGTTCCTGGCAACGCAAGGCCTCAGTTAATCGTTCCCCCAAAATGTTTGTTAAGTGTATGTGATGGACGGTTGTACTGGAACTGAATTTTCGATTGTAATGCAAATTGCAGTTGACTAATAAAATTGATTGATTGATTGGAGGGCTGTGCAGCCCCCCAAAGAAATGACACCCCACACCATTACTGACCCACTGCCAAACCGGTCATGCTGGAGAATGTTGCAGGCATTAGAACGTTCTCCACAGCGTCTCCAGACTCTGTCACATCTGTCCCATGAGCTCAGGGTGAACCTGCTTTCATCTCTGAAGAGCACAGGGCGCCAGTGGGGAATTTGCCCATCTTGGGGTTCTCTGGCAAATACCAAACGTCCTGCACGGTGTTGAGCTGTAAGCATAACCCCGACCTGTGGACGTCGGGCCCTCATACCACCCTCATGGAGTCTGTTTCCGATCGTTTTAGCAGACACATGAACATTTGCGGCCTGCTGGAGGTCATTTTGCAGTGCTCCTCCTGTTCCTCCTTGCACAAAGGCGGAGGTAGCGGTCCTGCTGCAGGGTTCCTACGGCCTCCTCCAAGTCTCCTGATGTACTGGCCTGTCTGCTGGTACTGCCACCATGCTCTAGACACTATGCTAACCAGTGTTGTATAGTAACGAAGTAAAAATACTTCACTACTGTACTTAAGTATATTTTGGAGTACTTTATACTTTTCTCAAGTATAACATTTTTTGATTACTTTTACTTTTACTTCACTATATTTCCGTACTTAATTGCATACTTTTACTCCGATACATTTTCAATGTTTGGTTTAGTTACTCGTTACAAAAAAAGTGTTGGTTCGGTGTAGGTTCGCCCGGAGCGCCTCCGTTTGAAGCGCTCGGCGTGTCATTTCAAAGTTGCTGTGCACCAGCGGGGGCGGGGCCTGGCGCTCCACGCAGCCAATCACTAACACGCCTGGCCTTTGATTGACAAGGTAGAGACCCCCCTTTAACTCCGCTCTCATTGGTTGTGCTTGTCTTAAATCCCGCCT
The DNA here is from genome assembly GCA_037039145.1 of Fundulus diaphanus. Classification (NCBI taxonomy): domain Eukaryota; kingdom Metazoa; phylum Chordata; class Actinopteri; order Cyprinodontiformes; family Fundulidae; genus Fundulus; species Fundulus diaphanus. The sequence goes on from CM073130.1 coordinate 28,628,847, forward strand.
TCCCTCTTTCTCATTGGCTGTTTTCTATTACGTGTGTGTGCGTGCATGTGCGTACGTGCTTGGAGCGCGAGATTTCAGTTTTGATTTTAACTGGGATACAGCCGTTACCACAATTAATACTAGACTACGAAACTAGTCCCAGTTAAGAAACTAAATATTATCTGCACTAAAATAGGTGAAAGCTGCTGAGTGCAGTTCTGAACAGAAGCAGCAGAGAGAGTTTTGAATTGTTGAACTTGAGAAATGTAAGTAACCAACGTTAATATCTCAAAATAGCATTTAATTCTGAAGTATAACACATTTTATCAACAAAAACCTAATCTCCTCTATAAAACTAAATATTCTGTGCCAGGCAGGAGTTCTGAAGACTGCTGGATATATGGAAAAGCAAAGACAATAGGTCATAAAAATTCAGATTCTTAGCCACAGCCGTCTGAAAAAGGTGAGAGTGTCACTTTTACCATTATTTCGTTGTTATTGTTGCTTTCATTTATTTTCGACCATTTGAGGCAGTTCAGCCATAAATAGCAGGTGTAATTTCTTTTGCATAAGAACACTAGATGCCACCTAAACATCTGCTACTCTTGTTTAGACCTTTGCGTAGTTTATAATAGTATGATTAGGGTTCCACAAAATAATAGTGTTATTGATTTGACTATTTCTACTTCTAGAATTAGGATAAAGACAAATAAAACAGAGGAACACAATTTACATTGGTTTTATTGTTCATAGATTTCCACACTGTCCATTAATAAATTATTATAAACCAGGGCCGGAGCTAGCAGATTCAGAGGGCAGAGAATTCCCAAAGTATCTAACATATTCTACCTCCTGCAATGGAAGGGAAAAATTGTTATGGGCTGGCTGATATACAGCAGGTCAAAAAAGGCCATATTTTGGCTGCAGTGCTTTCTCTTATGAAGAAAAGATCATCTAGTGCACTAAATTTAATAGTTGGGTTGAAAATATCCAGTATAAAATACAGAGATTTGTGTCTGTGGTGTGGTGGCGGCAGGTGTAGAGGGGGGGCCCAAAAAGACTGTGTGTTCCCGGGCCCTAGCAAAGCTGTCAGCTGGCCGGCCTGCAGGTGTATCTATTAGCAGGTTTACCACTTCCTGTAGGTTAACTAAGCCTGGTTTATCACTTCACCATGTTCTTAGTATACACCCCCTTTGCCTGCACTTGGTTGTGTGTTGGTTGCTTAGCACTGACTTTGCTTGAAGAAGGAAAACTGAAAGCTTACAAAAAGGTTGTATTTTCTGTCTAAACTTGGTCTAAATTTCTCCTGCACTTGGTTGTTTATATTATTTTAAGTGAATCTGACTTACAAAGTTTACCAAAATCTAAAAAATGTCATTCAAACTGCATTTGCTTTGTTTTACTTTTTACTTATACTTTTCATTACATTACTTGAGTACATCTATTTTTACAGTAATCTTCATGCTTAAGTACAAGACATTTCAGATACTTTAAGACTTTTACTCAAGTAACATTTCAGTCAGTTACTTGGACTTTTACCAAAGTCATATTTTGGAGAGGTACTTATACTTTTACTTGACTCTGAGATTTCAGTACATACAACACTGATGCTAACAGACACAGCAAACCTTCTTGCTACAGCTCGCATTGGTGTGCCATCCTGGATGAGCTGCACTACCTGAGCCACATTTGCTGCCGTTAATTGTGATTGGCTGGTGCTCCAGTCAGTGATGGTGCAGAGCAGCTTTAATACACAGGCAGGAAAACTTCCAGTTGTCTCCGCATACATTGTGTTGTTTAAGTGTTCCCTTTATTTTTTTGAGCATCGTATTTTCACCTGCTTGCAGGAGAACCACTCGGGACAAGAAAACTGTTATAAAGGGTTGATTGAGGAGACAATGATTGTTCTCTGTAGGAGGGAAAGTGTGAGTTATAGCTCCAAAGAGTTATGACTAAAGACAATATTTGGAAAAGAGGATGATCTCAAGCTTACTGTGTCAGGAGTGAGGAAGTGGGTCAGAGGGAGAGACTGAGGTGAGGTGCTGCGAGGTCTCCAGAGGGATTTGTGTTAGCGGTGTGGCAGGTGAGTGAGAAAGTGGGCAGGCAGAGTGGTCAGAGATGTTGGTTGCTGCGGGAGATGAAAGTGGAACGGCTGGGTTATCCGGGAGGTTCTTGAGGAGGATCAGAATGTGGCTTGGAAAGGAATAGTTGGTCTGAGGTACGACCAGGACCTTTGGCTCAGATGAAGGTGAAGAACAGAGAAACATTAAATGCTTGAATGTATTTAGAGGTGGTTGGTTTCTGGCTTACAATCTAACCAGTTTGGTTGACCATTAGGCTCCTTAAATACTCAGAGGTGGATTAGATGATTGTATCAAGGTTTGACTGCAACACTCTGTCCAGATAACGCCGCCAGGTGGAAGAACTGCAACTCAGACAAACACCTCAAGCACTCTTTCACTCCACACCATGACAGAAGCATCTCATGATAGTATAACACATTCTTTGAAGACCTTCTAACTAATTCTTCTAATGGTTGCTTGACTCAGTCAGTCACCTGACTTCAATCCAACTGAAAATCTAAGGATGGAGCTGAATATCAAGGTGCAAAGAAGACATTTCAGAACCTAGAAAATTTGAGAGTTTCTGTGGAAAAATGGGTTAAAACCACACCTGAGCAATGCATGCAGCCACTTTCTCCCCACAGGAGACATTTTGAAGAACAAACAAACAAACAAAAAGCTTTTCTTATAGTTTCTAAATGTGTTTCAATAAGAGTTTTCAATACTCATTCATTGTGTCCTCTGACATTTAGATACACTCTGTAAAAACACACATTGTTCTTTATCCTCATTAAATCAGACTAACTTTTTCTTTTCCTGGTTATTTAGGATTATCCAAATTATTCGTATTTCTTGCGTGTGTAAAATGACAGAGAAAAAATATCCTGAGGAATGTGCACCTCCATAAGTCTGACTTATCCTTGTGTGTAACTTCCAGAAGCATAAAGTTGCCACATTTAGCTGTTGAAGCATTTGCAAGTATGAAAAGTATGGGGATGCCCCGCCATCAAACAGCTCAGGAAGGAAATGGGTTCTGTGTCCAAGAGATTAAAATATTTCAGTGTGAAATGTCAGCATCAACTTCAGAACAAACACGTGACCTTTTGAAGATGCTGGCTGAAGGTTATAAGACAGCATTACTACACCCACTCAAACTCAAAATATACCAACATGGGCTGAAATGCCACTCAGAGTAGAGGAGGGCATTAATCTAAATAAAATATTAAAAGCAAAATTAAAGTTTGAAAATGCTTTGGACTTTTTTTTTCTTAAACAGGGGAAGCATGCAAGCTTGAGGACACCATCCCGACCAGGGCCGGAGTGGGACTCATTTTCAGCCCTGGAGTTTCATGCCTCACACTGGCCCACTTAAGATAACAACCTATTATTATTATTTTTTTTTTTTTAAAAAAAAGCAGATTTATTGCAGATTTCCTCCTATTCCCTCTCAATTGTGACCTTTTTGTGTTTACTATCCTACGTTGAATTATTAAATATATATATATATATATATATATATATATATATATATATATATATATATATATAACGGGTCACTGATAGTGTTTGGGTATTGAGAGCAGTTACATTAGAACTAATGCTTGTTTGTTCACACTCTGTTACAACTGTGCTGTATCTACAAGTCAAAAGTCCAAGTTATGTGACGATGCATCATACAATCAATTAAACAATAAAACATTACCCCACCCAGTCCGCTCTATTTCCCATTCACTGTTGCTAAGGGAGTTCCATACAAAGGAAGTATGATGACCTGAGTTAAGATAAGATAAGATAAGATAGGCTTTATTGATCTCCCAATGGAGAAATTCACTTGCCACATCGGCTCACACAAGAAGGTGCAGAGTAGGGAAGGTGCATTCAGTTATATACAGTGAATCTTCATATATACAATGGATCAAAAAGAATACCAAAAGAAATAGGAATGGGCATATGATGTCTTATTTACATTCATGGTGATCTATATATATATAAACATATATACATACTTATATATATATATATATATATATATATATATATATATATATATATATATATATATATATATATATATATACATATACGTATATATGTGCATATACATACGTGCATACATTTGTACATACATACATACATACATGTGTACTGACATATGTTCAGGTGGTGATAGCAGCAGAAGTCACTACTTCAGGATTATTGCGCGGGTTGTAGCCCAGTGTATTAAATAGATTATTGCACATTAGTCATTTCACATCAGTTATTGCAGTTGTGGTTACAGTTATTTTGCAGCATTGTATAGTCTGGTAGCAGCAGGAATGAATGACCTGCGGTAGCGCTCCTTTTTACAGACAGGATGTCTAAGTCTATCACTAAAGGAGCTGCTCAGCTCCTCTACAGTCTGGTGCAGGGGGTGGAAGGTGTTGTCCATGATGGATGTGAGCTTGGACAACACCCTCCTCTCAGCTACTTCCTCCACAGAGTCCAGAGTGCAGCCCAGGACAGAAGTGGCCTTCCTCACCAGCTTATTCAGCCTCGTTCTGTCCCGTTCTGCGCTGCCAGGGGCCCAGCAAACGACAGCATAGAGGAGGGCTGAGGCCACCACAGAGTCATAGAAGGTCTTTAGCAGAGGCCTGCTCACACCAAAGGACCTCAGCCTCCTCAGGGGGTGGAGGCGGCTCTGGCCCTTCTTATACAGAGCGTCTGTGTTATGAGTCCAGTCCAGCTTATTGTTGACGTGAACACCCAGGTATTTGAAACTCTCCACAGTTTCTATGTCCTGCCGCTGGATGTTCACAGGTGAGTGAGTTATATTAAAAATTAACCAGATAAATTCAGAGTAAAGTTCATCATCAGATATTAAAACCATAAATCCATTTTGATTTATGTGTACTACGTAACTACATTCACACGGAAATTGGAGGTCATGCCTACTGATGGAAACTTTGATGTCACAGCACCACATTTGTCCCTGTATATCTAAGCACAACTGACTCTCCAGTGGATTTGCTCTGATTAACATATTTTTCAGCAATTGCTAACATGTGGCAGAACAAGATCAGATTGAGACTGAAAGGCAGCACATCAAGGCTACACGTTCAGTCACTCTATGCACTCTGCCAGTCACATGCAGGGGACAGCAATGACACGACTGAGCGTGTGACTGACTATATAAGCACTTTGTGGACAACACAATCCCCACCAGAACAAGGAGATGCTTCCCCAACAACAAACCCTGGACCACCAGTGACCTGAAGGAACTGCTGAATGAGGAAAAAAAAAGAGCTTTCAGGAAGGGAAACAAGAAATTACCGAGGCGTATACAGAAGAAACTTAAAGTCAAGATAAGAGAAAGCAAGGAGGTTTACAAGCAGAAGCCGGAGAGCAAGCTCCAGCGGAACAATATCAGAGATGTGAGGTCAGGGAAGAAGATGATCACAGGCTTCAAGCAGAAGGAGCATCTGGCAGATGGAAGTCTGGACAGAGCCAATGAGCTGGACATGTTCTTCAATAGGTTCAGTTCGGGAACAAGCTCATCATCCTCCTCTCCTTCCCACAGCCAAACAGTCATCACACCCTCCTTTGACACAAAACTTCCCTGTCACCCCTCAGATGTTTTATCTACCGCCCCAGCCACGGACCCTTCAGCTTCTGCATGCTTGTTCTCAGCCCCCCAATAAAGGAGTGGTTCTGCAGATGGTGACCACAGACCACTTCTCAGTTCCTCTGCTATCTAGCTGATGTCTTGGTCACTTTTGAAAGCATTTAATTCGCTTTGGTGTTTATAAAGTATTCTTGAATTGAATACTATGAAGTAGTTTATATTTATTGTGATGTATTGCGCCTAAAAGATTTTTCCATGTAATGTGATAAAACCTTAATTCATCTTACTGCATGACATGTCCTTTGTTGCAGCTGAGATAAAAAGTGTTTTAGGACTTCTGGTGTTTTGTTTGATGTTACCGGCATCCAACATACACGTAAACTATTAAGTAGTTTATATGTATTGTGATGTATTGCGCCTAAAAGATTTTTCCATGTAATGTGATAAAACCTTAATTCATCTTACTGCATGACATGTCCTTTGTTGCAGCTGAGATAAAAAGCGTTTTATGACTTCTGGTGTTTTGTTTGATGTTACTGGCATCCAACATACACGTAAACTATTAATACAAACTGTTGTACAGAGAAAGTAAAGTCCATTAGGAAGGATCGGAAGCATGCCTATGCCAATTAGATTTTATCCTGTTTAAAGTTCAAAGGTCATTGAATGTACATTACCTGCTGTTTTTGTGTCAGTTTCTTAATTGGGCAGTTTCATAATTTTCAGGTTTATTACGATCTTCTCTTAGATGTTTTTTGGCAAAATGTACAGATCAGCATAGGTTCTCCTGTGCACGATAACAATATTTGTGTGATAAAGCAATATGAAGTAGTTTGACTAGGTTTAGTAAAGTGAAAGCCTCTGAAAAGTACTGTTCTGTTGCTATATCGTTCTGACAACATATTTTGCAGACGTTTTCTGGGGCGTCAATTATGCACCAGGTTAACAGCCGCATAAACAGATGCATCAATTTATATATATATAATATATATATATATATATATATATATATATATATATATATATAGAGAGAGAGAGAGAGAGAGAGAGAGAGAGATCACCAGCCTTAATGGGCTTTAAAAGCATAAAAACTCACAAGCTTATTCAAATACTGAAAACTTAAACCAACATGTTAGCATCATTTGTTCTTCACAGCTAAATATAACATTTCATAGCGTCCTTTTTCCAAGTTAGTTAAAATCTGTCCCACATGATTAGGCTGAATGAAGAAACTATGAAATGCAACAAAAACATATTTTCAAATAAAAATATTTAGACATCTCTGCCTCAGTGTTTCAGCAATAGGTGCATCTGTGAATGTCAACTGACAAACACATCACATAAAATAATATGAATGAATTTAAGAAAAATGGTTTGACTCAAAATACAAAGATTAAGGAGGATTCAAACTATTTCCTGAACTATTTTCCCAAAAAATATACAGCTCATATTGTATGGTTTACTTTAGATTCAGGATATCTAGGGAAATGTAACATATGGCATGTGTTTGAGGCGATAAAGGAGCTTGAAAAGAGGAGATAAGAGGACTAAAATACCTGACTTAGAGAGAGCAAGGACACATTAGTTACGCAGCAAAACAGACAGAGGCATGGATCTTTTTCTTGTCCTGATCTTCTTTGGAGTGGCAGGTATATGATTTAATTATTTATATGGGGACATTGGGTGGCACCAGAGACTCTTGTTGTAATTGACACCAGTAAGTGCATTTTCTATATTGTAAAAAATTGAATCTTACCTTCTGATCTCCAGTTGGATTGGAAGATGATGAGAAGATTGTTGGGGGGTATGAGTGCCCGAGAAACTCTGTGCCCTATCAAGTGTCGCTCTTCACTGGGTACAACTACTGTGGAGGGATTCTCCTGTCTGATGAGTGGGTGCTGTCGGCTGCACACTGCAAACCTAAGTAAGAAACGTGATAAATATAACTTATTTTACCGCATGGACAGTGCATTGCAAAAAAAGATTCATGCAACATGAACCTTTTAATGATTTGTCACTTTACAATCATCATATTTTATGGTTTTTATTCAGATATTGTGCGTGTGTGTGTCATATCTTTCGTGAACTCAATGGAAAAGGATATATGGTTTTTAGTTTTTTTTTTTTTTTTTTTTTGCAAAATAGTAACTGAAAACTGTGCTGTTATTCCAGTGTTTCTCTGTATTTCGCTCCAACCATCTTCCAATCAACTCTGACCAGCTTCCATGCCCTGTTAAATAAATGCATTAACCTCCATCTTGGCTGCTTGTTTGGTTTATGCTCGCCACGACAGCCAGTGATTTCAGGTGGATGGCCACGTTTTTATAGGTTTGCAGTTGTCCCATTTATTTTCGATTTCTGAATGTTGAACATCGTCCTTTAACCTAACCCTGCTTCAAGCTTCTCCACACATCAGACAAGTCAGTTTTATCCCTTGTCTGGTGGTGGTCCTCAGTCTTCATGAAGCTTTTTGTTCTCTTATTTTCTCTAACAAACCTCTCAGGCATTCACAGAACGACTGAATTTATACTGAGATTAATTTAAACACTAACTACAATTTTTTATATTGATATTTGTAAAAAGAAACCCATTAAAAGTCACATATCATTTCCAATTATTCACTACTTTGTGTGAATGTAATGTAAAATACATTAAGGCTTATAACTGAAATGTGACGAAATATGAAAAGGAGTTTGAGGGGTGGGAATGTTTTTCCAAGACACTTGCTTGCAGCTTTTGGCTGTCTTGAACTAAAATTTAACATCTAAATTATAGAGGTTTTACAGAACATCAGTGCTGGGGAAACTATACTGGCTTTCCAAAATGTTTGGTTTTTCAGGGCGAATGTAGAGGTTCGGCTGGGAGAGCATGACATCTGGGAACCTGAACATACTGAACAGCACATCATGTCTGCCACGTTCATTCGCCACCCTGATTACAATCCTCGCACGCAAGACAGCGACATCATGCTGATCAAGCTGAGTCAGCCTGTTGTTCTGAACGACTATGTGCGCCCTGCGATGCTTCCATCCCAGTGTGCCAGTGCTGGGACGAAGTGCCAGATATCTGGATGGGGGAATATTCGCCCCAGTGATGAGGGCTGTGAGTTAAACATGGTCTCCGACAGGTGATGTAACCAATTGGGGACGGAGAAATAGCTGATTTCTGTGTCCTTACAGCAAGGTACCCAGACAAGCTGCAGTGCCTAGAAGTCCCTCTGTTGAGTGATGACTCCTGCTTCAATGCATATCCTTTTCAGATCACTGAAAACATGATATGCGCTGGATACCTTGAGGGGGGGAAGGATTCCTGTCAGGTAATACCATTACCATGGGTGCATAAATACATTTTATTTTTCTTGTTACAAAATGTCTAACTTGATATCCTACAACCTTTTTTTCATTTCAGGGTGACTCTGGAGGTCCCATGGTGTGTAAGGGAGAGCTCCAAGGAGTCGTGTCCTGGGGCCATGGCTGTGCTCAGAGAAACAAGCCTGGAGTGTACACAAAAGTTTGTAATTATGTTTCCTGGATCAAGACAACAATGGCGTCTGGCTGAAGTGTAAAGCTGAAGACTGTACACTGGAAAAATGAGTAAAGACAAACAATGGGACTTATTCATGTAAAGTGTGTTTTTTACTGATAGTTCACAAAAATTTCTATTTATTAAGTTGAGTCAACATGGGTTTAAATAGCAAGCTATTATGGTAGGGTGTGGGTTAAAGTTTTAACTTATTTCACAGTCTGACAAACTCCTTATCTATAATGCTGACTACTCTAATCTCACAATTATTCATCATTATTGAAAAAACGTAGGTATGACTTTGATAGGAGCAGGTCCAGAGAACTGTTTAGGAAAGCCCATCAGGTCGACATGGTGTGAACTAAATTTGAGTCTTATTCTCAAAGTAATAGATATGGGTGATCATTCCTCCATTTCATTAAGGCCTATGGGTAGCAAAGAAGCTTAAGCTTTCATAGCAGAATCTGCCCAAGGAAGATGGTCATCATATTAGCATTTTTATGTTACATTAGCTCCGATGTAATGCTAATTTTTAATTATGTGTCATCATAACACAATAGCCCATTTTCCATTGAAAGCTCCAGGATTTAAACCCCCGGAACTGGTTTACCTGCAGGTAAGTAAAAACCTGGGGCTTTTAAGAAAGCACATATCCATTGCAGGTCATTTATTTAAATCCGCCTAATGACGAATGGGGAAGTTATGCAAAAAATTGCATTTCACCTTCAGTCCAACGGGTGGCGGTAATAAGGAACCAAAGGCCAACAACCAAAGACATATCTCTGTAGGTTGATTAGTCGTATAGAACCTATGGACTTTTTTCAGGTCATCAGTTCCCACTTCTTGTATTCTTCAATGAGTATTGTACTTTATTTTGAATTAACTGAAAAACGTGATTTAGTTTATCTAACCACCGTTTTCTAGACCTCACAAATTTCCCTTCTGTCCTCCTTCTCTATATGCTATCCAGCTTTTCTTGTAACTCTTTTTGGAGTTTAAGTTAGTTAATAAATGATTTTTGTTTCAATTGATAAATAATAGTAGATGATGAGCAGTTTTATTTATACAGCTGAGTAATTGGAAAATAATAAAAAGTTAACACTTCACCAGGTTAGGTTTACATGAAAAGCCAGTAGTAGAGAAATGTCAATTTTTTTATTTACCAGGAAAGTGAAAGTGCTCTGTTGGATCATTAGTACTCCAATGTTTCCCACAGACCTGTGGTGAAACTGTTTATAACAGGGTTCCCACGGGTCCTTGAAATCCTTGAAAGTTTGTGAATCTGAAAAAATAAATTCAAGGCCCTTGAAAGTTCTTGAAAACAGCCAAAAAAACACCTTGTCCTTGAAAGTCCTTGAATTGTTTTGTGGGGTTGAAAGTTCACAGGGATGACGACTCGTGTCATTATTTTACTACCACACGATCTTTTAAAATTATGTTTATTCCGCAGACTTTTAATTTGCAAAAGTACGTTCGCTCTTCTTCGTTAGTTGGTGGGCTACGGTTTAGGCCTACGTGCGTCCAATAGGTTACATTCACGCAGTGTTGCCAACTCAGCGACTTTGTCGCTATATTTAGCGACTTTTCAGACCCCTCCAGCGACTCTTTTTCAAAAAAGCGACTACCGACAAATCTAGCGACTTTTGGAGACTCTTACGTGAAAGCACGTATCGTTCATACTCTTGTCCTCCAGCGGCAGGTGCTGCCGTGGGGCGCCTCCCCCGTCCCAACCCCGTTCTCCCGCTACCGCAGGAGTCCCTCTCAGCGCTGCAGTCAGAGCCACAGCATGTTTACCCTCAGCGTCCAGACTGCAAATGAAGCGCGTATGCGCCGGGATTGACGGCGCAGGTTGATCATAAATAACTGAATTTGAAATATTTTATCTTAAATAAATAACGGCATTTGATTCACACAGCCACATGTTCATGTTTTACCGTGATTTGTAGGCTCCTTAGTGGACCACAAGAGATAAAAGAAAATGTCAAAAAAACGTTGAAAAGAAACAATTTGTAACTCCGCCATAGTGTCTCTTTATGGTTCATTTTGTCGGTCTCAAACCCGGGTAAAGGAGGAGGGTTAGTAAAATGCACTGAAATTGTGTCTTTAACAAAAGGTAACAAAAGCCTGAGAATGATTTAAATATATCTCTGAGCAGCTTTCTGGCAACCGTGGCACTTTAAACAGAAGTCAAAAACTAGCTTAATCAAAGATCAAAGTAAGTGAAACAAATTGATATAATTCTGAACATCTCAATGCTGCACTTTTTTCCATAAAATTCCATGAAACGGTAGGCTAATGTACATCTTATATGTAATGTAGTATGGCATAGCCATGTACTGTGGATATAAATGTAGGCTATGAATATGATCAATATCAATGTAGGCTATAAATTAAGTCCACTTTCTTGCATTGCTTCTGACCCAACAACCTCTATGCCGTTTAGTCTTTTATTGAATTTGCATTGTATTAAAATATGATAACCTATTCAGCGGTCACAGTAGGTAAATGCCGCCACGTGTGGTCCTTGAATTTGAGGAAATTGGTCCTGGAAAGTCCTTGAAAGGTCCTTGAATTTGATGTTCACCAAGGTGTGGGAACCCTGTTTATAATTAATGCCTACATTAACTTAAAATGCCAAAAGCTGCCAGCAAAAAATATTGCATTTTATTTTCTGGTAGTTGCTGGAGCTTCATTAGAGCAGGGCTTCTGGGGCTTTAGGCCTTTAGCCCTGGATGTTTTCCGAATAGCCTCAGATCTCAGAAGGAAGACATTTAGATGTCTGTTAAAAAGACACATCAAGCCCTAAGATGATGACACACTTAATATTTTAATTTTACGACAATCAGATTTGTTTCTATTTTATTCCATATAATTACAGCCCCCTCCCCCACAACCTGACAGTGAACCAAAAGAAAAGGTTCTTGAGCAAACTCTGCTCTGTGATTGTACAGCAACGTGCACCACAGCCAGGGACAGGCAGTCTGGGGCTTTCAGCCAGCCTCGTTCATTACTCAAAACAGGTTTACAACAGGGGAGACAGCTCATTTCACAGTAACAGCAGAGCCAACTGCATAACATGAGCCTGGTGTGTGTGGCACACAGAAAACAGGTGGAAGTGGGATGAACCAGACACGCCGACTCAGAAAGAACTAATTGTAAGTTACAGCTAATCACTTATATTCACTCAGCAAGATGTGAGGTGGAGATAAGCATCAGCAGGGTCATCATGAGGATTAGCAAGCAGAGGGACTTTCACCTGAGCACCTGAGCTAAACTTAAAAAACTTAAACCTAAAAGCTCTGGCTACATTTGAAAACAGTAGGAATCATCTCTGGGAGCTCCTAGCTGGATTAATATCATGATGTGAAAAATATCTGGTGCTTGGATCAGTGAAAATCCAAACATGCATTCTCAAAGCAGCTAAATACATTAGAACGTCCTTTAGATGGCTTCTTATTCCTGCAGCAAGTCCAATTCTACATGTAGACAGAAGATGTGTTGCTCAATAAATTGGGAAAATATAATGCATCTACACAGTAAGTTCAGAAGTAAGCTTCCCTCTTCTCTACAGCTTTTTCTGTGCCGATTTATAATATGAAGCTCTGGGCTGTTTAAAGATGCAGTATTAAAAAGAAATAAATTATAGAAATTAAACCCAAATGTACAATTACTTAATTGTTTTATTTTTCTGAATAATGCATGTAATATGTAATATTATATAAACTAAATTAATTAAACAAGGATATGTTTTACTCGAAATAAAACATACATACCGTTTTATTTACACAGTTCTTAATAACTGAAATATTAATACTGATAACAGGATAAAAAGATATGAATCCAAGAAAGCTCCAGGATGAAGTTCTGTGTTATATTTGAAACCCCAAAGGTTAACATCCTTTTATCTAGAACATGTGGTAAATACTAATAGTGCGTTCCATTTATCCTCGGTAGTCTGAATTTTCGAAGTCCGGGTCGGAAAATTTAACTAGAACAGTCCCTAAAGTTGGCAATACGAGTCGGAAAGTTGGTGCAGCAGGATGGTTCTAACTTTGGCATTCATGATGGCTGCTACTTGCAGCAACATTGAGTAAAACCTCATACTCTGAATGTTTGTAGCAACTCTCGATTATTTATGTAACATTTAGTCAGTCGTACAGGTACTGTCTTTCAGTGTTCATCAGGTGTTTCAGCTTTGTTCATTGTCACAAAATACCACCTAGAACAGTGTTATTGTCATTGTTTTAACAACGGAGTGAGCGTCCATGTTTTTTCCTACTGTCCGACAGAGCGAAACTGGAACACAAAAAGGCGGAGATGACGTAATCTGTGACTCCTTAGTTCTCCTCCGAAGCTAAAGGAACGCACCACAAACACTGCACTAAAAGCTCACATCCTCAGTGGAGAGCAGCAGTGTTGTAAACTGATTTATTTAATATTTTTGGCTGGACAAATGAAAATAGTTTCTTCATTAATGGAATAAAGGGTGAAAAGAAGCATTGCATTAGAACAGATTCCTGACAGAAGAAACATGTTTAGTGAATCAATTTTATTAAACTGTTTAAAAGGCTATCAGCATAATTTAAATAAATAAATGTGTTTTTGAGATCTTAACATTTAAGTTGTCAGGATTCGTTTCCCGTGCTCTGTGTCTTCCTGCTTCACAGGTGATTGCAGCTGTCGGGTGGGCGTGGTCCACATCGCAGCGCATCAGACATTTTCCTGGCCGGCATTTAAGGAGGACGCGGCGAGCAGGAGGACGCCAGAGTTTTACCCCGTCGTGGTATGCCTAGGCCAGAACTTGTGACCTGAAACCCCGATCTTGTTAGTTTTTGAAACCTCGCCTTGGATCTAATTTTGTCTCCTGTTTTTCTTCAGTGTTCTTGTTGGATTACTTACCACCTGCCGCCCGTGACTCGATGACCAGCTCTGAATCCAGTCTGCTCAGATTCTGCTCTGGCGTTCCCCTCTTACTCACTTGGCGGTACCAAGTTGGGGGAGAGTTCCCGTTCCCCTGGATTCATCTGGTCTCCTGGACTGCTCTGGTTCTTCCTGCCGCTCCTCCCGTCTGCCATAAACGGTGACGTTGCTCGGGTCCTCCGTCAGTGTCGCCGCTGCCAAACCATCCGTCACTCAGTCACCTTGTTCCACCTCGGAGCCACGGTAACAATACTACTACTCACCCTCCCCGGATAGGTTCTCTCGGCCAAGCGGTAAGCGGCGCTGCCTCTGGTATTTTTCCCTGGTTCGACCAATCTCTGATTACTCTCTCTCCTTGCTTGCAGCGTTCCCAGCTTCGATGTTCTGATCTCTCATGTTGTACAGTCTGCTACTTGCTGAGCCTTTAAAATAAACATCCTTAAACCGTTCCTGTGTTCCCGTTAGTGTCTGCATGTGGGCTAAAAGCTTGAAAACCATGACAGAAGAAAACTCTGGCCAACCTAACCCAGCAGACATTTTCGGCCGGCAGTTATCTACCCAACAGGACCAAATACAGGCGCTTGGAGCTGCGGTTAATTCAACTCATGATCAGCTGCAGCATGTTACCACCCAGCTCAGCCAGCTAACAGCGGCTCTTACTTCCGCGTCGAGTCAGCCGGCTGCAGCCATGTCAGGCTTAGACTTAGACTTAGACAACTTTATTTGTCATTTTGTATGTACAGAACGAAATTTCGTTGCATACAGCTTGTGAATTAAAGTATAAAGTGCAGCAGTGATTAAGAAGTAAACAATTGAAATGTAAACAATGCAGGAGAAAGGAACAATGTGCGTTCACAGTGTACAGGAGAATATTTAAACCATTTGTATGGTTTAAATATTCCTCCCCAGAGGATTCAGCCACTGATTCTGCCGATCAATCTGCGCATGTCTCTGAGGGCTTTTCGCCTAACCCTGATAAATTCGCCGGAGATAGCGGGGATTGTAGAGGGTTTTTGTTTCAGTGTTATTTAGCGTTTAATCGCTCTCTGTGAACCTTTGCTTCTAGATCATTCCCGAATCTCTTTTATCTTACGGCTTTTGACGGGTCGAGCCCTTAGATGGGCTGAGTCCCGTTTCCCCGATTGTAGATCCTTTGCTTGCACCTTTGATGAATTTATTAACGAGTTTAAGACTGTTTTCGCTGCCGAGTCAGATCCCGTGCAGCAGTCCCGTCATCTGTTGACCCTTAAACAATGCGAACGTCGCGTTTCTGATTTTGCTGTTGAATTTCGTACCTGTGCTGCGGCCGCCGGATGGACCGGTCGGCCATTAAGAACCATCTTAACAGGTCCCGGGCCCGATCTGAAAGGTCCACTCGTTTAATGGTTCCACCTGCTCCAGCAGCAGTTTCGACCAGGACGCCTGGTAATCCTCCGTCCCCTCCTGAGCCTATGCCAATTGGCCGAGTTCGTCTCACTCAGGAGGAGCGTCAACAACGCTTCTCGGCCAATCAATGCCTTTATTGCGGAGGTCTGGGTCACTATGTCAACTCCTGTCCGGTTCGGCCAAAAGAACGGATCCATCGCCTATAGTGGGGAAGACGGCGGACCGGAGTAACGTTTCTATCCCCACATCATCTTGTGATTCCGTCTCGTCCCGTTTCTGCCTCCCGTCCACTTTAGTCCTTGGTCAGGAGAGACTCTGTGTTTCAGCCCTTGTCGATTCGGGTTCTGACTTCAACCTCATTGATCTGGAACTAGTAAAGAAATCACAAATCGAAACTATTCCGTTACCCACTCCACTCCAGGTATCCGTGTTAGATGGAGAACGTCTCACTCTTATAACTCATCAAACTAGGCCCGTTGAACTGGTTGTTTCTGGTAATTATCGTGAGCTCTTGTCTCTGCTTGTCTTCCACACTAAACACTCACCTGTTGTTCTGGGTCTAGCCTGGTTACAGGAACACAACCCTAACCTTAACTGGGCTGAGTCCCATTTAGAGGCCTGGTCGCAGAAGTGTCATTCTCATTGTCTGGTGTCAGCCCAGCCGGTCTGACACTCTTCAAAATCACCACCTGAGCCACTGGATCCAGTTGATCTGAGTTCAGTCCCTCAGGAGTATCACGATCTTCGTCAGGTTTTCAACAAGAGTAAGGCTTGCTCTCTTCCACCTCATTGTCCTTACGATTGCGCAATAGACCTATTACCTGGAGCTCTTTTGCCCACTAGCCGACTGTACAACATCTCGAGGTCGGAGCGTCAAGCGCTAGAGAAATACATCGGAGAGTCTCTTGAGGCGGTGTTAATTCAACCTTCCTCCTCTCCTTTGGGCGCTGGGTTTTTTTCTTGTGGGGAAAAAGGATGGTTCCCATGTATTGATTATCGAGGGCTGAATCAAATCACTGTCAAGAATAAATATCCCCTTCCTCTGTTATCCTCCGCACTAGAACCAGTCCAGAATGCGGTCATTTTCTCTAAACTTCACCTGCGCAACGCCTACCACTTGGTCCGAATCCACCAAGGGGATGAGTGGAAGATGGCTTTTAAGACCCCCCTAGGCCATTTTGAGTACTTGGTTATGCCTTTTGGTCTCTGTAATGCTCCCTCAGTGTTTCAGGCCCTGGTTAACGACGTCCTGCGGGACTTCCTAAATGTTTTTGTCTTTGTTTATCTTGATGAAATCCTGATTTACTCTAGCGATCCTGTCCAGCACCGCCAGCACGTCCGGCAGGTGTTACAACGGCTGCTGGAGAACAGATTGTTTGTGAAGGACGAAAAATGTGAGTTTCATAAGGCGTCCGTTTCCTTCCTCGGCCTCATTCTTGAGGGTGGTCAGGTTAGATCTGATCCTGAGAAGATCAAGGCCGTCGTAGAGTGGCCTACTCCTGAAAACAGAAGACAGCTACAACGCTTTTTAGGGTTTGCCAACTTTTATCGACGGTTCATTAGGGCTTATAGCCAGATTGCGTCTCCTCTTCAAACAAATGACACCTTGGAAGAGGTAAGGGCGTGGAGTTCTGAGGCTGAGGCCGCCTTTAACGATCTTAAATCTAGGTTCTCGCAGGCTCCCATTCTAATTCACCCTGATCCTGCTAAACAGTTCACTTTAGAAATAGACGCCTCTGACACAGGGGTCGGGCCGTCTTGTCTCAGCACTCCGATTCTGACCAGAAGCTCCACCCGTGTGCCTTTTTTTCCCGCCGGCTGTCTCCAGCCGAACACAACTATGATGTAGGTGACAGAGAGTTGCTGGCTATTAAATTAGCTTTAATGGCGGCATTGGCTGGAGGGATCCGAGCAACCCATCATTATCTGGACTGACCACAAGAATCTCGCATACCTGCAGTCAGCACAACACCTAAATCCCTGACAGGCACGATGGTCCCTCTTCTTCTCCCGCTTTAACCTGTCCATAACCTACCGACCTGGCTCCCGCAACATTAAACCCGATGCCCTCTCCAGACAATTTTCCCCTCCAGAGCAGAAGGAGGAACCTGAACATATCCTGCCCTCGACCAGCACGTTTGATGCCCTCCGGTGGGACCTCGAATATCGCCTTCAACAGGCTCTCCTGCTGGATCCTGACCCTGGCACCGGACCAGCTGGACTTAAATATGTTCCCCAAGCCATTCGTCCTGAGGTGCTACGCTGGTGTCATGACTCCAAGTTCTCTGCTCATCCTGGCATCTACCGTACCTAGTCTCAGGTCTCTCGCCGGTTTTCGTGGCCTTCCTGGAGTAAGGATGTGCGGGAGTACGTCCTCGCCTGTCCTGTTTGTGCGCAAAACAAATCCCCCAATCAACCTCCGTTTGGACTACTCACTCCATTACCCATTCCCAAATGTCCCTGGTCCCACATCGCCCTGGACTTTGTCACTGGACTCCCTCTTTCTCAAGGTATGACAACTATCCTGATGGTAGTCGACAGGTTTTCCAAGGCATGTCATCTCATTCGTATCCGCAAGTTGCCTAGTGCCCTACAGACAGCTCAGCTCCTAATCAAGCATGTATTCAGACTCCATGGTATACCATCTGACATTCTCTCTGACCGGGGTCCACAGTTCATTTCGCAGGTTTGGAAGAACTTCTGCTCTCGGTGCTCGTTACACCTTAACCTCTGGATACCACCCACAAACCAATGGACAAACTGAAAGAATGAACCAGCAGTTGGAAACCACCCTCAGATGCCTCACCTCTTCTTCCCCTACCGATTGGAATAAGTTTTTGCCCTTGGTCGAATATGCACTCAACTCCCAAGTCTCGTCTGCCACCGGTCACTCTCCGTTCGAAGTCTCTCTGGGTTATCAACCACCACTCCTCTCCTCTGATGAACTCTGTACACCATTCACCTCCGTCAATCAATATATCCAACGCTGTCAGGATTTTTGGAAATCTACTATAACCTCCCTACATCGCACCGCTGAGCAGAATAAGAGATTTGCCAAACGACACAGAATACCTGCTCCTCAATACCACCCCGGTCAGAGGGTTTGGCTATCCTCCAGGGATGTCGTCTCGAACCCTTCCGCCAAGAAGCTAGCTCCTCGATTCTCCGGTCCGTATGAAATAGAAAGGATCATCAATCCATCATCTGTTCGGCTTCGTCTACCACCTCACTCTCGAGTCCATCTCACCTTTCATGTTCATGTCATGTTCTGCCCTCCGGTCCTGATGATCGGTCATGGGTGCCTGGCTCCGCTATTGAGGATCCCGCTCTGTTGGATACCTTTTGGGCTTCACGCCCTTCTACATCTTCCTCCTGGCCGCCAGGAGGTGACCGTTGGGGGGGGGGGGGGGGGGGGGGGTGGATGTCAGGATTTGTTTGCCGTGCTCTGTGTCTTCCTGCTTCACAGGTGATTGCAGCTGACGGGTGGGCGTGGTCCACACCTGCAGCGCATCAGACACTTTTCTGGCTGGCATTTAAGGAGGACGCGGCGAGCAGGAGGACGCCAGAGTTTTACCCCGTCGTGGTATGCCTAGGCCAGAACTTGTGACCTGAAACCCCGATCTTGTGAGTTTTTGAAACCTCGCCTTGGATCTAATTTTGTCTCCTGTTTTTCTTCAGTGTTCTTGTTGGATTACTTACCGTCTGCCGCCCGTGACTCGATGACCAGCTCTGAATCCAGTCTGCTTAGATTCTGCTCTGGCGTTCCCCTCTTACTCACTTGGCGGTACCAAGTTGGGGGAGAGTTCCCGTTCCCCTGGATTCATCTGGTCTCCTGGACTGCTCTGGTTCTTCCTGCCACTCCTCCCGTCTGCCATAAACGGTGACGTTGCTCGGGTCCTCCGTCAGTGTCGCCGCTGCCAAACCATCCGTCACTCAGTCACCTTGTTCCACCTCGGAGCCACGGTAACAATACTACTACTCACCCTCCCCGGATAGGTTCTCTCGGCCAAGCGGTAAGCGGCGCTGCCTCTGTTTTTTTTCCCTGGTTCGACCAATCTCTAATTACTCTCTCTCCTTGCTTTCAGAGTTCCCAGCTTCGACGTTCTGATCTCTCATGTTGTACAGTCTGCTACTTGCTGAGCCTTTAAAATAAACATCCTTAAACCGTTCCTGTGTTCCCGTTAGTATCTGCATGTGGGCTAAAAGCTTGAAAACCATGACATAAGTAAGATTTAAAAAAAATCTGATGATTTTATAGCAGTTTCCTGTTTTGAAATATAACAATAACAGTCATGGAGCCGCAGGAGTGAAACACTTTGACGAGAGCGTAAAATTAAAAAAGGTCATGTATGTTAATGAGACAGGAAGGACATTTATTTCACCTACAGTAAGTATAGTTTCTCTGTGTTTCAGAAAAAAAAACCTTTTTCAGAATGAGCAGAAAGGAGCTGAATGAGAGAGCAGAAATTAAGATGTTTCTAAATATCCCAAAACCTGACATTATCTTCTACAGCAAAATGTTTTTCTTCTCTGTCTCTCTTCATCCTTCACTTCAACTACTAACATAAATTAAAACCAAGTATTAAAACCAAGTAAAGTTATTATAAACTTTTTGTTTGATTCACAATCATTTAAATTTTATTTAAACCCAGCCAAGTCAGATAGCTCATACAACACAACCCCACTCCTTCAACAATCCCGGGGTGACTTGATAGGTCCTACCTCAGACCAGGACCTTTTATCAGAGAAAGTGAAGCCTGGGGAATCTGAAATGACCCGTGTAAAGCATCAAAACGCGTGCTGGGCTTTCCAAAGTCCTGGGGTCTCATTTATAACGCTTGCGTATGCACAAAACAAGACCGGAAACGTGCTTACATCACTTTCCACGCAAAAGGTGGGAATTATTTTTTTTTAAACTTGACAGGAAAATGTGCGGACCTCACGGCAACTCCCAGCCATGCATACGCTCATCTGGGAGACGGAGAAGATTGGCGACGCAGATGGCGAAGTGGTGAATTGCAGCAAAATTGCATCATGATTCCTTTCAGACGTTTAATTTGACTCCATATCAGACTTTAATCATAGATCGACTTCTTCATAAGCATTCACAACCGCTGTGCTATTCATGCTGGCGCTGGAGACACATAACCATACATAAGCACCCTTCAAATAAATAAGAGAATGCCTGTAAGCCGTCTGAAACCTGAAATAACATTTTATCAGGGGTTTCTACCATCACAGTCCTCTCCCTGGTGATCACCAGGGTGACGTGTTCCACAGATTAAAAGATCAATTGTGACAAGGTGTAGGGCAATTACTTTAATTGCTGTAAACAGTCAAATACACTCGTGAGTAATGCTGCGCGGTGGATGCAATGGTACTGCTGGAAGACCTGCAAATGGAGGACTTAGAAGGAAACGCGGTTTCAGCGATCAAAGGTTTTCTGACCAATGATGATGACTCCGAACATTGCATTCTAATCTAACCTACAGGGGACAGTGGCTACAACATTCCAGTTTTTGGGTCCAAATAGAGCGCAGAGGAGGTGCGCGCTCATCACGCAGCGCTCTTCCAAGCGTCCGCACCCCGTCAGCTTCCTTTTTGGTTTTTTTGGTCCTTATCATCTGGGAGGAGACCTCTCATTCCTCCTCAGATAGTCGATCTGAACGCAGCGTCAGATGAGATTAAACATGGAGCACTGTGTGAGTTTGTCATCCAGCGTTTAAAACTGTGATCCTTTTCACATTTAACAAGTTATTTTAATGTGAGCAACATGTGTGCTTTTATCTCTGATTTTCACATTTAATAAACTACTCCCTGTGACTTTTTTCAGTTTGTTTTTTTTTTTTTCTCTCTGCGGTTTCCATTGCACCGTGATGAAAAAAATCGATTAGCTGACCCATTTTAATCCACATTAACATTCATGAGGTGCTTTGAATTGACCATTTATGGTTAAATCTGTGCATGCAGAGGGCTGAACATGAGGCAGAACCAGGTACGCAAATGTTTAGGTACAGCCGTGTTCTATAAAGGGAAATTGCGTGCGCATGGTTTCATAAATCTGAATATTTGTTGGAGTACGTCATTTTCTTTTTCTTGGTATACGTACACTTTTAGTATGGATTCCAAGCAAAGCTTTATAAATGAGACCCCTGAAAGCCCAGGGGTCTCACTCTGCACATTTGATACTTAGACTAATGTCATGTGTCCAGATGCCATGTGTATGAATTAAAAGCTGTACTAAAATTGTTAATTCAGATTTATGTCAATATAAAACAAATACCCCCCAAAGTAATAATTTTTGCTAGTTTAGACCCCAGACTATATTTAAGAATAGAGGTCATAAATCAGATATTTTTCAAAATATAAATGACAGACTTTAAGAGGTTGTAGCCTCATTAGTTTGTCTTGGTTCTTCAAAGGTGGCCCGAACTGATGGACCAATTATCAATCATATGGAGTTCATCCCTGTATTCAATTCAATTCAATTCAATTTTATTTATATAGCGCCAATTCATGAAACATGTCATCTCGAGGCACTTTACAAAGTCAAGTTCAATCATATTATACAGATTGGGTCAGATTATACAGATTGGTCAAAAATGTTCCTATATAAGAAAACCAGTTGATTGCATCAAAGTCCCGACAAGCAGCATTCACTCCTGGGGAAGCGTAGAGCCACAGGGAGAGTCGTCTGCATTGTCCATGGCTTTGCTGCAATCCCTCATACTGAGCAAGCATGAAGCGACAGTGGGAAGAAAAACTCCCCATTAACGGGAAGGAAAACCTCTGGCAGAACCGGGCTCAGTATGAACGGTCATCTGCCTCGACCGACTGGGGGTTACAGAAGACAGAGCAGAGACACAACAAGAGAGACAAACAAGCACAGAAGCACACATTGATCCAGTAATCTGTTCTACATTAGATGGTAATAGCGGGTGAGCCGTCTTCACTGGATGATGTCTCAGCTAACAGAATGCCAGACCAGGTGTACCTACTATGAAGATAAAAGAGAGAGAACAGAAAGTTAAAGCAGAAATGACAACACGTAATGCATAATTGAAGAACAGTAGAACTCTATAGAGTGAGAAAATTAGATCCTGATGTCCTCCAGTAGCCTAAGCCTATAGCAGTAAAACTATAAAGGTAGCTCAGAGTAACATGAGCCACTCTAGTTATAAGCTTTGTCAAAAAGGAAGGTTTTAAGATTAGTCTTAAAAGTAGACAGGGTGTCTGCCTCACGGACCAAAACTGGGAGTTGGTTCCACAGGAGAGGAGCCTGATAGCTAAAGGATCTGCCTCCCATTCTACTTTTAGAGACTCTAGGAACCACCAGCAGACCTGCAGTCTAAGAGCGAAGTGCTCTGTTAATAACATACGGGGTAATCAGAGCTCTGATATATGATGGAGCTTGATTATTAAGGGCTTTATACGTTAGAAGGAGAATTTTAAATTCTATTCTTGATTTAACAGGAAGCCAATGAAGGGAAGCTAAAATAGAAGAAATATGATCCCTCTTGTTGATTTTCATCAGAACTCTTGCTGCAGCATTTTGGATCAGCTGAAGACTTTGAACTGTATTTTGTGGACTTCCTGATAGTAAAGAATTACAATAGTCCAGCCTTGAAGTAAAAAATGCATGGACTAGTTTTTCAGCATCACTCCTGGACAGAATGTTTCTAATTTTGGCGATATTCCAGAGGTGAAAAAAGGAAACTCTGGAAACCTGTTTAATATGGGATTTAAATGACATGTCTTGGTCAAAAATAACACCAAGATGTTTTACTTTATTACCAGAGGCCAAGTTAATGCCACCGAGATTAAGTGATTGGTTAGGAAGTTTATTTTTTGAGGACTCTGGCCCAAAGATTACAACTTCGGTCTTGTCAGAATTTAGATGCAGGAAATTTAAAGTCATCCAGCTTTTGATGTCATCAAGACATGACTGCAGTCGAAGTAATTGATTGGATTCATCAGGATTTATGGATAAATATAGTTGAGTGTCATCAGCATAACAGTGGAAATTAATCCCATGCTGTCTGATAATTTTGCAGATCGGAAGCATATATATAGTAAAGAGAATTGGTCCAAGGACTGAACCCTGTGGTACTCCACATGTGACCCTAGAGTTTGAGGAAGATTTATTATTAACATGAACAAACTGGAATCTGTCCGACAGATAAGATTTAAACCAGCCTAATGCTTTCTCCTTAATCCCTACAGTATGTTCAAGTCTTTGTAGGAGAATATTGTGATCAACTGTATCAAATGCAGCACTGAGATCTAGCAGGACAAGTACAGACACAAGTCCATTATCTGAGGCCATGAGAATATCATTAGTGACCTTCACCAGAGCTGTTTCAGTGCTATGATGAGATCTGAAGCCTGACTGAAACTCCTCAAGTAGGTCATTGCTTTGTAAATGTTCACAAAGTTGATTAGCAACTACTTTCTCAAGAATTTTAGATAAGAAAAGAAGATTAGATATAGGTCTGTAGTTTACTAGCTTATCTTGATCAAGAGAAGGATTCTTAAGTAAAGGTTTAATAACAGCTACTTTAAAAACCTGTGGTACATATCCATTTACTAAGGATAGATTAATCATGTCTAAAATAGGACCACTGATCAAAGGGAATACCTCCTTACACAACTTGGTTGGGATTGGGTCTAACATACAGGTAGAAGGTTTAGATGAAGCTAAGATTTTAGATAGCTCAGAAAGCTCTACTGCTTCTAAACAGTTCAAACACAGTGCAGGTTCTAAAGATTCCTCCAATGCTGCCTTACTTACTGGGGATGAGGTAATCGTGTTTGGGAGGATGCCAATTATTTTATTTTTAATGGCATCAATTTTATTTATGAAGAATCCCATAAAATCATTACTACTAGGAGCTAAGGGAATGGATGGATCAACAGAGCTGCAGCCCTGAGTAAGTTTGGCAACTGTACTAAAGAGAAATCTAGGATTATTTTTATTCTCTTCAATTAATGATGAAAAATATGCTGCTCTAACTCTGCGAAGGGTCTTGTTATACAACAATAGACTGTCCCTCCAGATTAAGTAGGATTCCTCTTGGTGTGTAGAGCGCCATTTTCTCTCCAATTTCCTAACATTGTGCTTCAAGGAACGCAGCTCTGAATTAAACCAGGGAGCCAGCTTCCTGTGAATTATCACCTTCTTTTTCAAGGGAGCTACATTGTCTAATGCAGAACGCAATGAGGAAGTCACACTGTTAGCAAAGGTATCAATTTGTGAATGGGAAGAAACAGCATTGCTGCCATCTACAGGGCATTTCTGCAATACTGAGGATATTAAAAGGGGGACAGTTTTGATACAGCATTATCCGATAAAGATCTACTATAATGGAACCCTCTTTTGGGGGTGGGGAACTCAGTTAGATTAAACTCAAATGTTATTAAAAAATTATCAGATAGGACAGGGTTGTGAGAGAATACTGTTAATTCTTCACAATCAGTGCCATATGTCAGCACAAGGTCCAAAGTATGGAGCCCAGAGTGTGTTGGCTTATGCACATTTTGAGCAAAATCAATTGAATCTAGGATAGTTTTAAAGGCTACACTAAGGTTATCACATTCAGTGTCAACATGGTACATGATATAAACTTATCCTTTAAAGTTCAGTCAAATATCTAGAAATAAATAATGCAAATATAAACCTATTTATTTGAATTCAAGAGAGAAACTCTGATGGGACTTTATGGATTTGGATAGCCATTTATTCAGCTGCTAATTATCTGAATGTTCAGTTTCAGTTTTTTTTCAAAATAATGTCAATATCAAAAATTGGCAGTTAGAGCTCAATAATTTGGAGAAGATTTTACCCTGCAGACTTATCATTGATAGAGTTGAGCCTCATAGGAAATTTAAACAATATTTGCCCAATACTGCCTTTTGGGTGGCCAACATAAAATGCCTGCAAGGAGTCAGTTAGTTGTTCATGAATAATGTTTGCCACAGAGAAAGAGCTGGGATCTACCATTTTAAGGACAGTATAGTTTGCAGGGTGCCAATGGCATAGCAACAGAAATGCCATATAAACATGTTTTGTTTGTACCAGTAAAAGACATGGGTGTAATAAAAATAACGTGTCATCATTATGTGATAGGTACATGACAGGTGGTTTGGGGCATCACAGTTGGTAATGATGACTAACTGGGCAGTGATAAAAAAAAAAGGGTGGCGCTACGACTTGGTCTGACGGTGGGAGGAAATTCAATGGAAAGTTGTTTGGCGCTCTGTAGGGTGTGCCAAACAACTCTTCCAAGAGCTTATGTAACACATTTACAATATTTTTTATAAAGGCAGATTTGATTGGTGTATTTGTTCATCAAATAATAAAGTCATAAAGAACTTAAGTTTAAAGTGCACCAATAATAAAGGCGGTGTAGTATGTGTAGTGCTATAAAAATATAAAAGTCACCAGATCTGAAGCTAGATGGGAGCTAAAAAAAGCAATACTCCTTGAAGTCTTTTACGTTGTGATAAATCCAAAACTCTGTTTTTGAGTTGTTGAAAGAGACAAACTCTAAATAGAATGATAAATGGGTTTTTTTTACAACATAAATCTGAAAAGAGAGGTTTGCACAAGTGTTCACCTTTACTCATCTACCCCTTAATACAATCCAGTGCAACCAGTTGCCTTCAAAACTCATTTTATAAGTAAAAAGATTCCACCTATGGGTAATCTAATCTCAATACAACTGAAGGCCTCAAAGGTTTGTCCGAGAACATTAGTTTTCATTGAGATCAAGACATAAAGATGTGGAGTTTAAACCAGGGCCAGGTTATATCCATCAATAACTCAGCACAACTCTAAACCTACCAAGAAACAACCACCACCTAAACTGACAAGGAAAGTCAGAGAAGACACTGAGAGGCACAGGGTAACATCTATAGCTCAGGAGAACCAGAACAGGACAATTGTTATTTGCACACTCCTCAAATCTGGCCTTTGTCGATAATTGGCAAGATTGCTGAATTATCAAGCAAAGGCATAAAGCAATGGCACTTTGCCACAAACCATGCAGGAGATACTATAAACATGTGATCGAAAGTGCTCAGGTTACATCAGCCTGTAACTGAACTTTTTGCCTGCTTGCAAAATGC
This sequence comes from Fundulus diaphanus, assembly GCA_037039145.1. Lineage (NCBI taxonomy): Eukaryota > Metazoa > Chordata > Actinopteri > Cyprinodontiformes > Fundulidae > Fundulus > Fundulus diaphanus. The sequence goes on from CM073130.1 coordinate 28,655,445, forward strand.
AACGTGTGGTGGTCGGAACACTAACAACCTGACAACTTTGTGTCGAACATAAAACATGGGAGGTGTCAACTTAATGTTGTGGGGATGCTTTGCTTTAGCGGAAGATAAAAACCTGGTAAAGGCTTCAAAACAGTTGAGACTATGAATTTTGATGTTACAGATAATTCCAGTTCCCATGGTCCCTGAATGCAACAGCTAGGAATATGTTGTTCAGCCTCTGTGTTGAGCTGTCATTCATGATTCCACACCCCTGGGATCCTAGGCCCCAACCTCATGCAAAAACAGGGCCAGAAGTTTGAAGCCGAAAAAACAAAGTGCGAGAAAAAAAAGAAACTTGAATCTGAAAAGTAGTTTTGAACTTTTTTTCACATCTTTTTATTCAGTTGCTAAACTGTTTTTTTCAGTTTTCAAATTGTTTTTGGGGAGGTTCTTAATTATTTTTGAGGTTCGATTTTATTTTTATTTTGAACAAACCTTTACTTTTCAGGTTAAATTTTTTTTAACAAACTAATTTTTCAGGTTCAAAGTTTTTTATTTTGAGCAAACTTTATGGCCCTAATTTAGCTCCATAACCTCTGGTGTCACGCACACTGACTGTAAGTTACACGATCACTATGATAACATGACAAAGTACTATGGGTGTGAGAAATTTTTTTTTGGAAGGCAGTTTGGTTAAATACGTTAGGGAGCAGATCGGCCCCTCCCCTTCAAGTCGTCATGTAAAGCCAACAAACTTTACACAATGTTACCAGACAAGATTAAGTCCATCAGAACATCACACAACCAGGTAGGGTTAAAAATATTAAGTTGTTTAAACTAAAAAAAGGGAACCAGGGCAGTTGTCCACTTGATGTTCACATTTAATTTCCAATTAATGAATACATTTCTGTTTGTTGGAGTACAAATCAAATAATTATGTAATGATAATCAGAAAAAAATCTATTTAACCCAACAAACACTTTTTTTATGTATTAACTTACAATAAAAGATAACATAAAGTGGACAACTGTCCTGGATAACCTTTTTGAATGATTTGTGTTTCTGTTTTATAGATTTATTTAAGCAAATAATAATAAGAAGAAGAATAAGAATAAGAAGAATAATATACCATGAATTGTAAACCATTTAATGACTTTCAATCTCTGCTCTGCTGGTTTCCAGCAGCTTCTTAATGTGTGCACGAAGTAGAGTAGACAACATGATGTTAAATTTAACTCCTTAAAAAGTGTTATTCTGATCTGTTGTACTAAAGAGGACAAATGTAGGGCATTCCATAAATTTAACCTTTCTGGAATTGTACTGATAGCCTGTAATGAAGTTAGATATTCTGTCACAAAAATTTGGTGTGTGCTCTGATGAAGTTAAACTGAAGTTGTTTAAATCATATTTTACCTCTGTATATGGCACACCTGCGATGGAATTACATAAAAGTTTTAATAGGTTGCAAGTGGCTTATAATGATGCAAGACTTTTGTTGAAAATGCCCAGATGGATAAGTGCCAGTGAATTGTTTGTGTCCGCAGGTGTCAACTCATTGATGGCTGTTTTAAGAAATTTTTTTGTACAAGTTAATTTGTTGATTGAATACATCGAACAATAGAATTATTATGATACTGACAAACACTAAATATAGGGCCGTACACTATGTCTCTGTGCTTTGGAAACACTGGAGGCCTTTCTTTTTCATACTATTCGTCATTTTATTTTATTATATATTTTTTATTCTATTTTGTTTTTTGTTAGCCCTGGGATAGACTGGCGACCTGTCCAGGGTGTACCCCGCCTCTCGCCCATTGAACACTGGAGATAGGCACCGCACCAGCAACCCTCATGACCCCATGAGGGATAAGCGAGTCAGAAAATGTATGTTTTTTGTTACTGTTTAACAATAATAATAATAATAAGACCAGTGAAACCCCACAAAAATTAAATTTTGAAAGGTCATTTTGTTTTAATATAAATTAAAACAGATAAACATTTTTTTTTTAAATTCTGTTGAAATTGTTTTACCATCCTTCGACTGTTGCCTTCCCACTGAAGCAGACTTCCTGGTTAAACTAAAATATTTGCCAGTTGTTTAAATAATTTTGGGTTTAGTTATAAATCTGCATTCATTGCTCGGTTCTAAATGAGAAGGAAATAAAATAATCGACTGATGTTGTGCTACCTATCCTTATCTCAATTCTTTGTCCAAAGAAATAATGGAGCTGAGCGATTGTTTGAAGAAGCTGAGCACAATCCTCCGAATCATCATCACCTTCCTCTTTGCTCTGCTGGTTCTTGGAGTCATGATATGGGCCTATGTGGACGGCTTCCAGCTGGTGACACACTTGCATGGAATCATGTCCTTTGGCTTTTATGGGCTCCTGCTCTCGCTCCACGTTCTGGTGCAAAGCTTTGTTGCGTTCATTGAGCACCGGCTGATGAAAAGCCGCACAAAGCCGTGCACCTATTTGAAAACCATTGGATTAACAATATCTGCTTATCAGGAGGATCCCAAGTACCTCAGAGAATGCCTCCTCTCTGTTAAAAACTTGAAGTACTCGCCGGAGCTGCTGCGTATTATCATGGTCATAGATGGGAACACAGACAACGACCGGTACATGATGAACATGTTCAGAGAGGTTTTTGAAGACCAAGATCCGGGTTTTTATGTGTGGAGGAACAACTACCACTCATGGATTCAGCCCCAAGTCCAGCAAGATACGGAAATGGACACAGTGAGCAGTCCAGGACAGGATTTTGATTATGTAATTGGAGAGGATCCTCAGAGAAAAGAAGTGGAGCACCTGATCCAGACCAAAAGGTGTGTGTGCATCATGCAGAAGTGGGGAGGCAAACGGGAGGTGATGTACACAGCATTTAAGGCACTGGGATTATCAGTTGACTACATACAGGTATGTACTTTTTATAGATATATTCTCTTGTAGCAAATGAAACCACGTGAAAAGCGCTTCAGTGATAAAAGCAATCTGTTTTGGCTCCTCAGGTGTGTGATTCAGACACCAAGTTGGACCCGTTAGCCACAGTAGAGCTTTGCAAGGTATTGGAGAGCAACCCCAAGTACGGTGCTGTGGGAGGAGACGTGATGATCCTTAACCTTAGAGACTCTTACATCAGCTTCATGAGCAGCCTCAGGTACTGGATGGCTTTCAACATAGAGCGGGCCTGCCAGTCCTTTTTCAACTGTGTGTCCTGCATCAGTGGTCCTCTAGGTAAGGAAAATGCCATGTGGATCTAGGAATTAGACGATCAGCAGTGGTGTAACTAAAGATTATAATTTTTTTTCATGTAGGTTTGTACAGGAACGACCTCCTCCAGCAGTTTCTGGAATCCTGGTACAATCAGAAGTTTTTGGGAAGTCATTGCACGTTTGGTGACGACAGACATCTCACCAACCGCATGCTGAGCATGGGTTACGCCACAAAGTACATACCCCAAACAAATCCTAACCATCCATGAATGTCAAATACAAAGCTTTTTATTTCGTTTTTTCTGTGTCTTTTATGTGTTTTAGGTACACGGCTCGCTCAAAGTGCTACACCGAAACACCCAGCCAATTTCTGCGCTGGCTCAACCAGCAAACACGCTGGACCAAATCCTACTTCCGCGAGTGGCTCTACAACGCCATGTGGTGGCACAAGCATCACCTCTGGATGACCTACGAGTCCATCGTCTCGGGCATTTTCCCCTTCTTTGTCACCGGCGTTATCATCAAACTGTTCTGGGTGGGCAGTCTGTGGGATATCGTCTGGATTCTTTGTTGCATCCAGATCATCGGGCTGGTGAAAGCGGCATACGCTTGTCTCCTGCGGCAAGACTTTGTGATGTTGTTCATGTCACTCTACTCTGTTCTATACATGACCAGTTTGCTGCCTTTGAAGTACTTTGCGATGCTCACCATAACCCAAAAAAGCTGGGGGACGTCAGGCAGACGCAAGATTGTAGGCAACTACGTCCCCCTTCTTCCACTGTCGGTGTGGACTGCTATTTTGACAAGTGGGCTTGGCTACGCGATCTATAGGGAGACTAAGATGGACTGGTCATCTGAAGCCAAAAAGAATGAAGCTAAATTTCTTATATTCGGTTGTGTGGCCTACGTATGCTTCTGGTTGTTTATGATGTTCCTGTACATTGCCTGGTTCCGCCGGATATTTAGAAGTCGTTCCCAACAGTACAGACTGAATGTGTAAATATGGACAGAATAGGTTATTCATTATTATTTAACCGCTTTTTATTTATTACACTTTTTAAGAAAACAAAGATTTAAAAATTATAGTAAGTTAATCAGAACCAAGGCTTTTGGGGTAATTTAACTTTTCAGATTTCTTTTTGTCATGGGATTGCTTTAAATCAATTTTTTTTGCTGTTGTTGAGTTGCACTCTTGCATCCTTGCAGACCTACCTCAAAACAAGTGCATCTTTTAAAAA